>JAUYWH010000002.1:17619189-17713924 GCA_034779795.1 Ctenopoma multispine
GTAAAGTGCCCTGAGATGACCTGTGTTGTGAATTGGCGCTATATAAATAAAGTTGAATTGAATTGAATTGAATTTTATCACCTAAAGTCACAACTCCATATACTTTTTAAACTAATCCTAAGTATTCAGTCAGTACCCTTCCATTTGAAGTTGCATAACCCTCTCTCAGTTACTCTATCTGTGCATAGCCAGATTCCTTGCAACTATTGATCTCACTCCTTTTCAACTGTGTTATGAGAAATGTTCCATGAAATATTTATTTTCCCTGTATTTCTCCCTTCTTCAAGTCTGGGATATCCTTTCCAGTCACACTTGCTGAGCCCAGCCTTTTTTAAGGTGTGGATTTAGCCCTCGGTTTGTACTGACTAGCGCATAATATTCATGAGTTTAGAACTGCAACGCTGAATGTTAAAGGTTGAAGTTGAAGGAGCATAAACACAGGTTCCACACACAGGTCGTAGGCAGCACTGTTATTACCCCACCCACCCCATTAAATGCTGGTAGAGATATAGTTTGTAGAAATAGTGCATCGTTTTTATATGTAGGCACAAGCACGACAGCTTTTATTTAGTTTTTTACGTTTTGTTGCTCAATATTTGTAAAATTGGTTTCATTATTTAGAAACAATTATATTTTAGCTGGTTATACACTCAATGCTCGGTTTCTTATTTTATATTTCTTACTTTGTCCCAAACTCACAAACATTGCACAAAACCAAGTCTGCATAAAGCCTCATATACACACAGATCACAGCATCCATAAATAATACAGTGCACATAAATTAAACATCGAAGTTGAGTTTGCAATAGCCACTCACAGTTGGCCAGCTAAGATGCCTCATTCACCCCTTCAAGACTTAATTAGAAGCCTTGAATTCTTGTACGGAAAACAGAAGAAGAAGAAAAAAACAAACACAGGGGAAGAAAGCCACAGGGAGTGAACCCATTGATTTCCCACAATGCACTACGTTATAACAATCTGCAATAATTGTGGGCTCTATGAGAGGGCCACTCATTCAACAGGAACATTTAATAAACACCAGGTTTCTGCTCTCTTTTATTCACCTCCGTTATCTTCAAAGGACAGTACTCCCCACCATCTCCTTACAAGTCTCCAGTTCCTTCATACATTTCAGTGTTTTTGGAGGCTGTGCAGATGCTGTGCAAATTGCCTGCTGACAGACGACCATATACATAAATAACTATGAACTGCACATTAAGGAATGCACATCGCTTAGTTAAGGTTAGGATAGGAATGTTAACAGTCCCATGTTCATTTACCTTTTGCACATCATGTGTCATATTAAAGGGTTACGTAACAGCTAGAGTATCATACGGTTCAGTATGGTATCCATTTATAGTTTATAATTCATACTCTTTACACTTCGACATATTAGACTAAAAATACTAATCCGACTTTTTGCATAGCCCTTTAGACTGAGCTCACTCTGATATTTCAACATGTGATCTCCCTGATAGGAGACAATCTATCTAAGAAGGTCACAAAAGTACATGTCCTTCTGCTGGCTCATTCTTAATTATGCTTTGGTGATATTGAGACTGACATTTAAAATCCCTTCACGCCTGCGTTTTTGTGAAAGACCTGAATGAGGCCCATCTGGTCTAAGTAGGGCACTGGGGATGACAGCGCAGCAGCATTTTAATATGTTCTCTCAGAGATGAGGGGGCTGCTGTGTTACAGAGATGATGATGGCGCTCCCAGTCACGTTCACTCACTTAGAAAACGTTGTCTCCTCTTGATCATTCTTGACGGTAACAAAAGGGGTGAATATTCTCTAATCAAGACCAAAAATTCTGATCACTGCTGGCATTTCCCTAATCAGCCCATAATAGCATTTTGAGGACGGTGTCAGTGAATAATGGAAGGTTAGCCATACTAAACAACAAGATATGACAAGTTTCTTTCAAAAATGGAAAATCACTCATTTAGAGTCACGCATTTTAAAAATACAGGTGTCACGAAATAAAGTGACATCAGGGTACCCGAGGGGACTTTTAAAGACCTGAGGTAGCCTGACGAGAAGCTTGTCATATCTAATTAAATTAGGAAATCGTAATAGTGAGATCACTGTGGAGTGCTGTGTGGTGTTAATTGGACTGAGGGGACTTTACATTATACTGAATATACAAAACAGACACAAAAGTTTATTGTCTTTTGTTGTGTTAACCGTAAATGTATTATTCTGCCTCTGACATGTTTTATCTTCACTGTATAATTAATTTAAGTAGTATATATTTGAATGTATAAAATATTCCATAAATA
The DNA here is from genome assembly GCA_034779795.1 of Ctenopoma multispine. NCBI lineage: Eukaryota > Metazoa > Chordata > Actinopteri > Anabantiformes > Anabantidae > Ctenopoma > Ctenopoma multispine. Next base: position 17,621,473 of record JAUYWH010000002.1, read on the forward strand.
GTTTAACATAAGTAATTCATATTGTAGAACACACGATTGAACACAACTGCAATTATAAATAATCATTTATACAATGTACAGAACTAGAATAATGATGTTTCAAATAACCCCCTGTGTAGTTAAGTTTAGGCATGAAAAGCACTTTGGTTAAGGTGAAAAAATGTGGCTTTATTAACATGTTGTCTCTGAAGTGAAATTTGTCTCTATTAGAGTGGGCCACCACCTTTCTTTAATCTTATCCAAGTGCTGAACATGCATAAACACAACCTTAAAAACATTTAATAAAGCTATTAAGATCTGATATTTTGTTGAAAAAACATAAGCTGCAACTTACAATTTACATTAACTGTCAACTTATGCTCATTATGTTAATGAAAACATAACTGACTTGTTATGTTGCCTGCAAAAATGTATTTGGTATAATTTTTAGGAGACAGGGTTGCATAACAACTAGTCTTTTGGTAGGTGGTTGAAAAGGGATTCATGTTACTTTGTGCCCACCCAAAATTTTAAATTTAAATATAGAAAATTACTAAGTATAATGCAGTTCTACACAACAGCAACACAGCTTGATTTGGCATCATTTGCTATGCAATTGCCAGACTTCAAATAATATGTTTGGGAGGAAGCGTTGCGAAAATAATGATGAATCAATATACTCGTTGAAGATATGAAGTCTATTACCAAGAATAATGAGGCATGTGGGCAGCACTGAAATTGCAATAGACACAATGAATACTTTGTTTCCTATCCTCATGAGTATGTCATACTAGAATTTGGTGGGGAAAAAAAGCATCTGTGTCTATAGTAGACCAATTGTTCACCTCATTATGATGAAAAAAAAAAAGAGTTTAATATCTACTCAGTGACAAGAACTAGAATTTCACAGTAATCACCATGCATGGAATAAAAAAATGAACAAAAACCTTTATTTCCTGTATATTATCTCCCTGCATCCTACACTAAATTACAGTTATCCGAGAATCAAGAGGGGTCCTTTGCTTTCAAGTAACAAGAAAGGAGCTGCATGGAAATAAAGAATATCTGTAATAAATCAGAACTAGGTACAGTACAGTGTAATTAACATCCTTTCTGATAATTTTTTTGCATTCTATCAGCAGTATGCAGACTCGTATCTCCTGACCAGTCTTCTTGCTATGTTCTCCCTTTGAAACAGCACCCATGCTTTCCATTAGGTCTCACTAAACTGTCAGAGGCTATACCTCTTTCAGAGAGATTATTTTACCTTTCATATCATATCAAATGTGCAGCAAGATCTAATAATACCATATCCAATTGATTTTAGGGAAAAGGTAGTGCTTTACTGGAGAAAAACTACAACAACCACCAAATAAATTCCTCTTTTCGCAAATGCCAGCACCAGCATCTTTAATCCCTCTTGATAAACACTTGTATTTTTGCCTTAACCATAATTAAAAAACACTGTCACACTTTTTCCTCCGGCATGTGGAATGAAGTCTGGCAGGTGAGAATTGTGAAGAGTAACCCCTGAGGCATTTTGAAAAGCAGTGTGCCTTGACTACTGCAAACCTCTTCTCCCAACAGAGAAGGTGGGAAGGTGGTACAGAAATACAGGTCAGTTCATGCTGAGAGACGATGTGGAAGAAGCACACACTGAGATAAGGGCAAGATGGTGTTTATTTTTGGTCTTTTTTTATGAGAAAACTGAATGTCTGCTAGATAATAACACATCACACAGGTTTAAGAAATCAGAATCTGATAAATGAAGCTAATTTGATGTATATATGACTGATGTATAGTGTTCAGTGAATAAGTCACTGATACAGGGGTAATGCTCACAAACACATACAGTCTATATATAGAGATGCACAGCACAGGCTTACCAGAAGTACCATCACAGCACATTATGGTTCATAAGTGGTGACCACAATTCTGGATTTCCTAAGTATTCTGAAATGTCTACAATCATTACAAGCAAAATAACTTTTTGTAAATTTGAATGGCATCTTGCTGAAACTTAGACACAGCAGTTGATAACTTTATTTTACTCTCTTAAGAGTTTAGTTTTCTCTCTTTCTTTGTAATTGATTCGAGACGTTACAGTTTACAAAGCAATTGCATTTAACAAGACTTTAGTGCAAACAACAGCAGTTGGATGATCAGCATCCAAACTTGAGATGTTGAGAACAGGCACATCAAACTTGGTCTCAATAAAGCCCTCTCTGAGGAAACAAGACATCTTGATTTAGATGCAAAACACAATCCCATGCTCGGCTGGCTCCTCCCATGAGGGATCAGGAGATTAAGATTTAATGGTGATACCGAGGGAATGACACTATCTGTCTGCAGCCTCCCATCTCTTCACACAACATCACCTCTGTTACTTTTCTTTTTCTCCCCTAAACACAGATGCAGACACACTTGCCTACACAATCATGCGTACACTCAATTTGGGCACGCATACACATACACACACACACACAGACACACACACTCACACACACACGGTAGGGAGCGCAAAGTGCTGTATGTGTGCACTTCCCACAGACAATGCAAAATTAGACACTCACATGCAATCTAAAATCTGACAGAAGCCTATTGACAGATGAAGTCAACTGGAGTTTGAGCTGCAAATTAAAACTCCTGTCAAGATCTTTCTGTTGCATGAATACTGGAATTGGCTCAAGAAATGATTGATCTACATTCAACATGGAAAGAGGGACGCACTGTTGTGTGCTGTTTAACAGAGAAATGTTTTGTGTGAATGTTAAATAAAGTATGTATGAAGACAGTTTCAATCAGATTACATGTGACAAAAGAAAAGCAACCACTGCCTATATCCCTCAATACATACAGTAATGTAAAACTACATTACATTATTGCTAGGGATTCCTGATTTCATTTTGATTCAATTGGATTTCATTCATTCATTATTCATTCATCATTCAGTTTATGGGGCTGTTTTTATTGTGGCTAACACACATATCACACATATTTATTTCTTATTTGCTGCTCTCCATGTTGCTGAAATTTGCACAGTGCTAGATAGTTTTAATTTGGTTTCTTATTCCCAACGTGCTGGGTGCTTTTATTTTTTGAACATTATTTTTTCTCTGATTAATCAATCAATATAAATAAACACTATTTTGACAGCCCAATGTTTAATAATGTGCACATTGTAATAACACAATGTGTATAATTTAATTTTACATTATACACATTGTGGAATACGTCATATATTGCTGTCTGCCAATCCTGGAATCGGTGGTTCAATTCCCAGCTCATCCTGTTACATGGTGAAGTGTCCTTGGGCAAGACACTGAAATCCAAGTTGCCCCGTGTCAGGTCAGCTGAATGGCAGCTCTGCCATCAGTGTGTTTGTATGTGTGTGTTTGTGAGTGCATATGGGTAAAGGAGAAGCAGTGTAAAAGCACATTGAGTCCCAATAAGGCAGAAATGTGCTATATAAGTGCAGACCATTTACCATTTACATCATGCAGCCATTAAAGAACCACCAAATGCTAGGAGTTTAACGGTTCTGAAACATAGACCAAAATTGCAACTCAAATGTCCAAGGTCTGATGCTGCAAAACCAAACTCTGGTTCAAAAATCAGTGATATATAATCATCATAATCATAAGTGATACTTAATTCCTTTGGTGAAATGTATGTGTGCTACCATCGGTTTGGGCTTCAGTGTCTTGTCCAGGGACACTTTGACATGTGGTCAGGATTCATAAGAACTGAACCACTGTTACCCCAAATCAAGGTCTAAATTCCTCCATGGGCTTGGAGAATTATTACATCTCTACCAACCACACAACATTTAGCACAAATCTAACCAAGTTATTGGAAAATAGTGCTAATTTTTTGTGACAATATTTTTTTTATAAATCTAGTCTTTTATAAATCTGTACAGTATTAACAGTCACAATTTTAGATAATCAGCCTGGCAATGATATTTATTGTGCGATTTAAGAAAAAAGCTACTCTGGCTGCAAGAATAATTGATACATGACTATATTTATAGTATAGTGCAGGCAACATTGCACAATTCAGATTATTCAGTTGCATCAATCTTTGAAGATTGCAGGTCATAATGTTATCATGGTCTAAAATGTAACGGCTTCCTCCCTCCAGGCACTATTCTTTATCCTTTGATATCTGAAGAGGTATTAAAAACTGGAATAAAGCAGCTTTCACCTGGATTCCCATGGTCGGACAATGTGAGCTTATGTTTTATACACTTGTATCAACATTTACTTGATACAAACATTTTCACACAGACACAGACACACAGATGGTGTAAGTAATCTAAAGTGGTTTAAAATATCTATATGCATCTCTGAGATCTCAGTGTCTTCAAATGAAGAAAAAAATCAGACAAAAAGCTTTAGGTAAAATGTCACTAAACAGCTGTTAAATGACACAATTGAATAAAGAAAAATCCACAATGTCCTTAAAATGACTTCTTCTAAAATGAAAGCAACACGTGGAGGGAAATGCACAGTTCATGCTGTACTTTGAATCCATGACGTTAAATTATTTATGAATCACATGTGCTTTCTTTTGAAGCTGTGAAGAGTTCATGGACTCATTGTAAATTTAAAAGGATGCTCCTAGTGAGACTGAAAATCCAAAGGGACAATGTAAACCTTTTTCCTCAGCTGGCACACATCCTGTTCTTTTGACCTGCTTGTCCTGCCTGCATTGATGAGGGATCAAGGCATTTTTCAGCAATGGCTTGTGTGCCAGCAGTCAGATGGGTTGGAACAGGGGACACTGAGTCAGTCCTTTGACTGTAAGTGACATGACGCACATACAGTAAGTCCAAAGAAGCTGGATGACCTAAACAAGTCCCCTGTCATAAAGCTAAAGGTGTACACACGCATGTGGATTAAACTGATGTACAGAAAACGTCTTTACAGTGTACTTCTATTGCATTAGTTAGTGGCATTTATATGTGTTGACTCTTACAACTAAAACATTGCATGTTTCAGGGTTAAAATACTGTGACTGAAATGGTTAGAAGAAAACCGCACATTCAATTTCAAGATAGTTGCAGGTAGTAACTTAATCAAGTCACTCTGACTTAACAGAGACCACAGAAATAGTCCATTCCTCTCCAACCATAAAAGCACCAGGACTGACGTACAAGGAATGAAATCTTCCAAAATGAACACATAAGTCTCTGGAACAATAAAACTAAGGAACTGTACATGTCTGTTGCTTACCAGTTTGAGAAGCAATCATCCCCACAGCCATGGCCTATTCTTTTCTCTCTTTTCTGTTTCCTTTGTTCGTGCCCGTTTTTCAATCTTTTATCTAGAAGTAGAGGAGAGAGAAGTAGTAGAAATAAAAACCAAGATCACAGTTTCAAACATTGTACAAAAAAAACGTGATGCTTAGAAGTGAGATGGACACAAAAGAGAAGGAATCAATAGGTGAAACAGTGACAGGACATCGGCAAATGCCCCACTGTCCGCTGTACTTTCAAACTGCATTAAGTAAATCACGCACACTCATGCACACACTTTTTCTCTATTTTAAGTGTCTTTTTTTAGTAGATGTTCTTGACGCTAGCTCCCCAGCAAACTCTGGGACCTATGCAAGATGCACTGTCCCCTGCCTACTATTTTCTCTACTTTAATGAGTACCCTTATCCAGACTGAAAGAGGAAACACAGAGGATGGTGATTATGCAAAAGACGTGCCTGACTTGGTAATGTGATGATGAGAGAGAGAGAGATAAAGGACGAGAGGAGGAGAGTGAGGGCAGGGAGAGTTACCTCTTCTAAGTCCAAAGGCAGACAGATTTAAAAAAAATAACAAAAAAATAAAGTTTGTCTCGGGACACTCTTGTTAAAATCACTCTCGACACACTGCACCATTAGTACACCATTATGAGGCCAAGGACAATAGCGGTGCTGTTTTTTGATCATTCATCCCTTGGATCCCCTTGTTAAGCCTGAAACCAGTTCCTCCTAACAGTCACAGAATATTGATGGGCTGTGGGAGGGTGATTAATAATAATCTGTTTTATGGTCTGCCGTTGATATTACAGATGAGTGAAATCTCTGACATTCTTGATTGAAAAATGAATTCTCTGATCTTGGTATAGGTCTACAAATAAATGTAATATGGCAATATGAGAACAAATTGTACAATCAATGGCAATGTCTTCTCCTGGATGAGCTGTCATGAATTCATTCATTGTACTTTAATGGTGCCCTGACCTTGCCCATGACAGCACCTGCAGATCAAACTATTATCTTATCCACCAAATTATCAAAACTGCTAGACAGACTAATACTCATATTCAGGGTATTTGGCTACTGGCTTTGATAAACTACAACTCATTGATGGATTGTTCAGTGTTGTTAAATTTTATGCTTATGGACATCACTGTCCCACGACGTGCCTATGACCATAACATGAAGAGCAATACACTGTTTTGACAACGTTAGCCGTGCGTCTCTAGTGTCACTGTTACGAAAGCCTCTGCATTTACTGTGCTTGGCAAATGAAGTGATCACAATTCAGATTGTAACTACCGTATATCATTGCACATAATCTCATTTAATAGCCTTTCACCGACAATCCGTCATAATATGACTTCAGGAAAAAATGTCACCAATTCCCCTGTCTCCCACAAGCTTGGCCTTGATTCATAAGGATGCATTAGCACAACATTTACCACCTGGAATCAAGATACACACCAATCACGACAATAGTGTCTCGCCTTAATTATGTGGCCATAAAGTGCCTTAATATGCAAGAGCACCTGGATGCTGTTAGACATCAGAGCTTCATCAGCATTTGTTCTTAAGTACCACAGCCCAAACCCGGATAACTGGTGCTTTAGTTTGGTATGGAGAATGAGGGACAGATTGGGAAATGGCATTTTTTCTTTTTCATTCCAACAATCAGCTGAGTAAGAAAGTAAGGTTAAAGGTTTTCATCAAAATGATTCACTCTTGGAGAGCAATACTTTGCCCAGAGTGTAAAGCATGTACTGTATAAGGAGTAGATGTGATGATCTCATAGGTCACAGAAGTGAAACCCTGACATACAATTCAGCTTTAGTTGTATAATAATAGTATTTTTAAAAACTGTATTTTTCCTATTGTACTATGTGGTTTTATGTGTTACTAATGCATCATATGAACATATTTCCCATTTAAAATGTGGTATTTGTATTACATGAAATGTGAAATTTAGATTAAAGTCACTATCAAACTGAAAGTGAAGGTCCAATAATACTGTATTTGAACAAACCTTTTAAACTCAGTGTATGTCTAATATACTGTAGTTTGTCGACTTGTGATGAAGATTCAAGCGTTTTACTGAAAACACTTCAATTTGAGAGTCATCCTTTGTTCGATGTGTTTCATACCTTGGGAAGTGTCATGAGTAACCGATACAGGAAGCCAAGGTGCTCCACGGAACGTTAAAGAAGGTCTTTTGTGCCTACTGCAGTGAAATTTTTGAATGACACCTCTATTGATATTGCACATCCACGTAATAATGTTTAGCTGTTTTTTAAATATGTCAGTGTGATTGTGGTCTGTCCTGTTTTTGTCTTGTTTTATTATTGTACAGTGTTGACCTTCTAAGTTTCGCCCTTGGGGGATTAATAATAATAAAGTTGAATTGTTAAACCAATTTGGAGAATGTGCGTAGCAGAATGTGCATGTGCAGTCAGCTTTCCTGACATCTTTGGACTAGAGAGGGTAACATACTTTCATGTCCCCAAATATTTCCAGACAAAAATAGGAAAAAGGCCTTCTGAGTGGCTGACATACAGCTTCCACAGTCCAATACAATGAAATATTTATCACCACATTAAGTAAGATATTTGGCTGTTTTAGCCACAAATAAGAAAATGTCATGTCCAAATGTCTTTTCTTTCAACTAATGATACACCGCTAACAAAGCAGAACCAATTACTTTGCACAGCTGGGCATTTTTTATACGTTCCTTTCGATCTTGAACATTTGATTGCTAGTAAGTACACTGATTTATACTTTTTACAGTGGTCCCAATGACAAGAAAGCAATTAATCACATTATCATGCCAATTAAGAAGTTGGTCTGCACCACTGAAGTCAGAAAAAAAAAGCAATGGGGAGTGAGGCCCTCTGGGAAGTTAATGTTAGCCATTTAATTACATCCATCACTCCCACTCCTCCACAAGGTTCACATAAAGTAATGTTTATATACAGAGATTTCAATACATTGGCCTTTTTTTTTTTGGCTGATTTGCATCCAGTGTCAAGGCCTTAGACACTTCTTGTTGTGAAACATATTATATTTAGCAGATTAATGCTGTTAAGATAATAGGCTCAGATAATTTTCATGACAGATCAGCTCTCGTGGTAAACAATTCTGTAATACATCCAGACTAAATAGAGGAGTCTTGGCAGATAGGTCTTGCAATGGAATAATTAACATTTACTTTACTTTTACTCTGATTTAACTTTGACATCACTTACCCAGGAATGTTCTTGTTACTAACTGGAAAAGAGCTGAGATGTTAATTAAACCCATATAAATAAAAGGAAATAACTGTGATTAAACGTGTGAATACTCTTAACTGAAAGATAAATAGAAGCTATACCCCGGGCCATATTGTGACAAACCAATTATTTAAGATAACACAGAGTATAGAGATGGGCAGTTTAGAAGAAACACATCCTGTAGGGCTGAGAAATTTGTTTTCATGACTTCATAGTTTTGTTGTCGAATGGACATGACATGCAACTTAAACAGAACTGTTGTTTGCTTGCATAATGGATTTTTTTGAGTCTTGCTGTAAGCTAAATAGGAACTAAGTATCTTTGCTAACATGAAATCAATGAACCAGTCAAAGTGGTAAGGAGATATTTGGCTACAGGATTTGATAGTCTAAATGTTGTCTTGCAAAATCAATAACCAATCAGCAATGTCTAACACTACCCATATCTTATTGATGGAAGGTAGCCTGACATTACTGTTGTTTAGAGTCACTGTAATACCAATGTTAGTCTTTTTTCTCTCCTTTCCTTCCCTCTCTTTATTAGTACAGTACACCATAGATAATAGTGCCTGGTAACTATAGCCAAACATTCAATTTCCACACTTAGTATGTGAACTTGAATAGCAACTTGACCTAAAATTACAACGGCATGACTGTCCTACTTGGCACGCCATATGCAATTATAGTCCGCCTTCATCTAGATGATCGCCAAACATTATTTATTTAGTGCGTACTCTTCTCAACTAATTTACAAAAAGTAATCAGAGCCTTATGGCAATTGGCACAACTTTGTAAAGACCCATTTGGCACCAATTACAGCTTTGAGTCTCCGTTTGTAAGTCTTAAGAAGCTTTGCACACCTTTTGGTCAGCTCATACATTTTTCTAGCAGCTAATTTCTATCACTATCGGATTGGAGGGGAAGTGTCTTTCAGGTCCTATGGGGTTTAAATCTGGATTTTGGTTGGACCACTCAAGGGCAGTCTGAGGCTTGTCCTGAAGCAAGTATAGCATTGTCTTAGCTGTAGGATTAAGGTCATTGCTTGAAAGGTGAGCGTCACCCCCAGTCTTTGTTTGGAAACTGGAGCATGTTGGATGCATTCTTCTTTTACAAATTCCCAACTGAGGCAAAGCATCTGAATTTTTTTTTTTAAATGAGAGTTTTCACTTTTTGATTTTTAATATGAATGTCTAAAACCATGTTTTTACTTTGTGGATTACTGAGTATCTAAAGTAGCAATTGTATTTATTTAAAATATGATCTACCACATTAAAGATGCGCACAGATTTTGTTAACAGGTCTCAATTCACAGGATATACTAAACACACAATATATATATTTATATTTTTATATATTAAGTCAACATTTACAACAGCTTAACACATACTGGACTGCTCAAGAATTCTGATGCAGCCTTCGAGTCCTATTGGATGATCTGTAAAAGCAACCTGCCCTCTGGGAAAACCTCTTTACATCAGTCTTTGAAGGGTAGTTTCAAGGATTTGTGGGATTTTTACAGGCTTGTTATCTACCACCTGGCATCCCAAGCTGTAGCAATGTTTCAATACAAGAAGCAGTTCTATCTAAAATATGACTTTAATTTGCAATAACAAATCAATTCTACCTTTTTTTATAAGATTATTGAACATATGTTTGAAAAAGTATCAGAGTAACTTATTGTTATGCAACTTAAATGTCAAGATAATTGTTGAATTAAATTTTTTGGTGTTTTTCTTTTTTAATCAATGTGTGAGGCTCTAAGACGTGCATGCTAAAGAGCAGCACTACCAGTGAAGTAAATCATGTAATGTGTAAGTCAATCAATATTAACATTGCAAAAGCGAGGAAACCAAGTCCCAGGTTGTAGAGTTGTCTGAATATTCATCGTCAGCACAATGAGTGTTCCTTTAGAATATACTGTATGTGTATGAACGTACCCACAGCTACTGACATTTTCATTTCTCATCCTGGAAGTTTCATGTCTCATTGTTCAATTTGCTGTAATAACACTGCATATGAGTACATTTTGCTCGATGTGACACTATGAAGACACACACACACACACACACACACACACACACACACACACACACACACACACACAACACACACAAACACACACACACACACACACACAGATTGAGGGCTTTTGCATCAAGTGGAACCATTCTGACTGGCCTTGGCTCCAGGGGCCTCAGCGTGACTTCTGAGAGGAAGAGAAAGAGCTGCGCGGCTGCGTTTGTGGTAAAAGAAACTACACTAACACATGCTCCCTATCCATTCCTCTTAGCTGGCTCAGTGGCCCATACCTTGCTTTAATGAGATGCGGCAACACACACAGACACATGTAGCATGTCTACTATAATTATACTAGAAAGCCCTGCTGTCTCCTACACCCCCTGGTGGCATCATGCAATCCCCTCCAAATGGTTACTTTTAAAAGGGTAAAAAACAAAGTCTGTCATGTATAGTGGCAGTTATAACAAAATTGAAGCTAAGAGCACTGGAGCACACAGCAGAAACATTAGTTAAGGAGCAAAGTTTGGTGCAATAGGTTATGCTTAACAAAGCATACTGTGACAGATAGACAGATGAAGAGAGTCTGCATACTGCATAAAACTTTAAGCATCTGTCAGATAATTTTACTTTAGGGGATAGGTATTAAATTCAAGGATCATAAACATCACATGTAAATGAGGAGTTGCAAGCACTTTTTGAAGCTACAGTGTATAGACAGACATTTAACAAACAGTTAACCTTATCTTATTTTTTGTAGGTTAATTTTACTATAAGCATGTCGCCAGGTAGATGTTGTCCTTCATTATGTCTGTTGAATGATTATAGATTAGCTCTGTGTTTAATTATTGTTCATTTAATTATATATGCATAAAAAACAATTAATATGGTAATCAAACACATTTACACTTAATGGCACAATTAAGCTGTTAATAAAACAATTTGTGAAATGTTAATTAGATCTGTAATTCATTATACCATTTCATAATTCTATCTTTTTCAGGAATAAATTACATTTATAAAATCATTTGTAAAAAGCTTTTTGAAAGAAAAAAAAAACTCAAATTGGACTTGTTTTGAGCATTTACCTTGTGTATGTGTTTTCCTTTTCTTACTACTTTAACAAAGTCCAGAGTTCTTGTATTTGAGCTCAGTGCTGCCTCTGTAGCCTCTACTTTGCTTGACTTTTGTGTGGTACACTAGCTGCTTATCTTCTAATTACAAAGACAGCTGTAGAGGTTAAGCATGGCCCAAATAACTGAGTTAAGGAATGAAATGAATATAAATGGCATTTGAATAAAACCATACCAAATACAGTAACTATGGTAATTGCGCTGCTGTAGCTTCCACAGTATCACACATGTCATGCTTTGTTCTATTTTCGTGGTCTGATTGTATTTCACAACGTTCTGTGTTTTTTTTGTGGCATAGTAGAGTTAAACCAAAGCTGATTAATACTTTCTACACCCACATGTCTGCTCTCTGTGACATATGTTTGTCCATGAGGGTCAGGACAAACTCTTTACGGATGTCCACTTGCAGACCGAAAATGTGTTCCAGTGCACCAACAGCATATGTGCCAGAAAAGTAAACTAGCTGCTTGTTTCACACTGTTGTCTGACACTGTACTTGTGAAGTGGTAGCAGATATTTTATTATTTCTTGTTTTTGTTTTCACTTTTCCATGTTGTTCAGTCAAATACAACAAACAAAGAAGCTCTTCTTCTCACTTTCCCAACTTTCCAGAGTTGTCATGTCTTGTGGTGCACATGTGTGTGTATGTGTCCCTCATTGTACTATAAATACAAGCTTATCCATAATGCAAGTTCAGATTCATCAGATGGCAAACAGATAGTATGAACTGCTTTTAAGCTCACTTGCTTTCTCTGTGCTCCAAGGTAAGTTATTATTTGCCGTTTGTTAAACAGCTCTACACGGGTTGATTTTATACTGCACCAAAGTTAAATAAATTAATGATAGAGGCAGGATGTACAAAATAAAAATGTATTGTGAAGTCTAAAAAGCTACTAAGCTACTAAAAGTAGCTTTGAGAAATGGTTGACTGCAGTGTGAAGTATACCATAAACTGGATTATACAACGCTAATTTAAATTTGAGTCAAAGCAGTGACAGCTCTAACACAAACAAGTGACTGAATAGTTGTCAGTTTGAAAGGCAGAAATTCTCCACAGCAGCACTCTGTTGCAAGATACTGTAGCATCCAGTGTCATTTTATACGTACTTCAAGCCACGCTAAAAATAGACTGCCAGGTACACAGCAGCCAAGGCACCTCCACCCCCCTTGGGGAAGCTCTCTACAGTTGTTCCTCCCTCTAGCTACTGTACACTTCTACAATATTTTACTGCTGAGCAATTGTCGTCATGTGGGCTTCTTTTTCTCTTTAAGATCACTGCAGTTGTGAAATGAAGCATGTCTTCTCATAGCCTATTCTCCTCCCTCACTCACAGATGTATGTTTTGGTGATAAAATGATGTAAGGCATGAATTAGTGTGGGATAAATATAGGCTTTTACGAAGAACCGATTATCATTTGACACTACCCAACTCACAATTTGGCAGGTGCAGCCATAGTGCTATCACTGCCTCCCTTTGAGCTATCCATAGTGGTGACTATGAAATATGGACAGCAGCAAATTGAGATTCATCAGGCACGCCTGCCTTGCTCACTGAAATCTATATTCAATTTTGGAGCATCTGTCATGGCAGCGGCAAGCTGAGGCATGCTGGGATTGAGAATAACTTAAGTGTTCTGAAACTTTATGTAGTGAAAAAAAAAAAGCTCTCTTTCTGCCTCTCCTCCTTTCTTAGGGTCTGCATATAAATTTACATAAAATAATTTAATTGCAAAACAATGCTTGTTATCTTTACACATCAAATTCAGTTTTTTTTTTCTGTTCACATGTGCACTTCAACCTGCATCTCCAAACCTGCAGTAATGCAGCATCTAGCTACACATTGCAGCACATGCAAGTTTTACAATTACACTGCTTAATGTTAAGTCACATTTGTCAATGTTTTACGTCCGCAAGTGATGAAAAGTGACACAAATCTAACAATCAAAACCATATATTTTCCATCACATGTTACAATCATGGTACAAGGACACAGCAATAGCAAAGATGAGAGCATGAAATACTTGAATTAAGTTCAGTCTCTATCAGACTCAATTTTCCTTTCCCTCATGGTTATTACAGTTTATGATTAAGAGGAAGTAATTGACTAATTATCTACAGAGGAAAGAAGCAGAAAGGTCATACTTTTATGTGCAGTGTTGGTCTCAGTGTCTTCCTCAAGGACACCAGCATACTATAAGATTGTACACACAGCTTTTGAGCTAAGGACCTGCACTCTCACCACTTCCCTCCCTTGATTCCACAAACTCCTTGTTTAGATGATTCAATAAAAAAAAGGCAGTAAAAGCAGTTTTCATCCACTGACCTTATGTTCTTGGTTTATGAAAAAAAAAAATCAGCTAACTTTCCCCATTAAACTGCCATTTGCTATGCTATGAGCATGATGTTGGTGGGTCTTGCGTAGAACAGACTTTAAGCAGACAAAATTTGAGTTAAAGGAGGTATTGTCTATAGAGATAAATAGCATAAATAGTCTAAAACAACACCAATATATTTTTACTGTAAACTGTAGCAACATATGGGTGTAATATTTAAATCCAGTTTTTACTTCAGCTGTAAAATTGATAAAAAAAAGACACGCAAAAGACTAACATTACACACTATCCCACACCTGCTTGTTTTAATATTATGCTCTGTACCTAGAGATACACAGTATATATACACACACCCAATATACACTGCACACACACACGGCCTGTCAGCAACATTAATTTAACAAAATATACTATACATAATGGCATCAAAGCCATTTCAAAAACTACCACCTACAGGTTTATGTTTTCTAAGGCAATTCAGAGACTGGGGCTCTCCATCTGTTACTGTTTAAATGTAAAATGGCTTCCACCTTCAAGGCTTGTCATCAGTGCATCACTACCCACAGAGAAGGCATAATGGCACCAGTAAAGGTTTTTATTAGTCCATGGTGAACAGTGAGGCATGTCTGCTAATGGAGGAAGCACCACTCTTCCCTCCTATACACAGGAAAACAAGTAAGTGACAACCAGGCTATATTTCTAGACAACAGGCTATAAATCATAGTGTGATTTTCATTTTAATTGTAAGGCTCACATATAGCATATGTCACCAGAATTGATTTTTAACATCTCAACAGTTGGATTGGAGTCATTTCTGCAACATTTCTTCAACACAGAGAGACCTTTATATCCAACATACCAGGCTATTTGGTAGGTTCTCCTATTTGGTCATCCCAAAAGTTATAAATCAGTATAAAACAACTGATTCACAGCTCTGCTCCCCACGTGCTGACCAGGACCATAAGACCAGAAGAAGAGAGACCACGTTAAAGCTGATTTAAAGTAATCACACTGGCTTCCTGTCAATTTCTGTATTGATTTTAACATTATTTTACTTGTTTTTAAAGCACGTTTTAAAGCCTGCTGGTCTAATATGCTTTCAGTGCATGGACCGGCACAGCTCTCAGCCACACAATAAACTTCCTAATTTAAACTGAGAATCTTCACAGACATACTTTCTAAATTAAAGGCCAAATCCATTTGGCCTTCAGGTTCCTACTTTTTAGAGGCCACAGAGGCCACTTGTATGCTGTATGCATACAAGCACAAAGCCATTCTTAAAGGACATGGTAAACCTTCATTAAATCAGTCACTGTACTATTCATAGAACTGGTGATAAAGCTCACTAATTTGGAAGAGATTTCTTTGCTCAAAAGGTTTGATGTCTGGCCTCTTCCTAAGACTGGCTCCCCACCATCTTTTCCCTGTCTGCTCACAGTCAGAAGCATTACATCCATGTGATTTCATGATTAGAAGGTCATCAAGGGTGGCAGACATCAATTTAAGATGCCAAACTCCTTGCATCCTCCGTCCCTGGAAATAAACATGGGGCTGAGTTTTTCACTTAAACCATATATACTGTAACTACACATATTAATTAAAACACATTTATTAAAACATGCCATATTAACTTGATTTTCTCTGCTGTGATTGCTCTGTGCTGGTATAGTATTAACAGCATACGCTGCACTATACTTTAGTGACCGAGTTGTTTTTATTGTAGCCAATCCAGTTAAACCCCCAAGAGAGCACTCTGGTTGCCGCTGCTTGGTGAGGTCTCCTGGTGGTCCGTTTTTCCCCTGCTGCCTTCTTTTCTTGTTGTTGCACCTGCTTTCTCTCTCCCCCTCTCCTTCTCCAAGCTTTCTTCAGATTCCTGACTCTCAAAGTCCACTGGGGCTGAGATATATGATGGAATGCGTGGTGTTACTCTAGATAGTTAGTTATCCATATCTAGGTTACAGTCAGGTTAAAGTCACTTCTTAGATTTAGGCCATAGAAATTGTCATGTTGCACAGAAAACAGGCAATAATTAAGCTTCTCTGATGCATGTTGACTATGCACTACCTCAGTATTTATGTAACTCACCAGTGCTAGCTACCCAAATCTTCCACCCTATTGCGCCTACACGTTTCACCACTGTCACTATGTTTTATTATTTTACAAAAATTGCAGTATTCTCAAACTGTTCCGTTCACATTTGTGCCTTCTTATTTATCAGCTTGTCAGTCACCTGTAAGACACTGAATCGCATTAACCTGTATGAAAGGTTCAATACAAATAAAGTTTGATTGATAGATTGATTCATTCATTATATCTACTGCTGAACACACCGCAGCAGAAATAGATTGTTTTGCTCCCCGTTATTTTTACATATTTCCACCAAGAAAAGTGTCATTCACCGTCTCTAGAAGATTGTTATCTAGGCCAAGTCCAAACTATGTTGATTTTCTTATGTCCTAATATGTATGCAACTGTTTCACCTCATTCTTCCAAATATTTGAAGAATAATACTCAGGTTAAATGCCGTATTAAGGTAATTTTTATGTTTCACAACAGTTACAGATGCAGGTTACATAAAAACTTTAATTGTAGTGCATCAGTCAAAACAGAGGCATAGAAATGACACATTTGTTTTGTTTTTTTGTCAACATCTTATTTTTAACAAATGACACAATGACTACTATGGTTCTTGTCAGTACCAGGCAATGTCAATGCCAAATCCAATCTCAAAAAACACCTTGCGCCGTCTGTCACTCATCTTTCAATCAAGGTGCTTACAAAGTCTGGGTGAAACAGTGAGCACAGAGAAACAGTGGTCTTGTAGAAGAAATGGGTAAGAGAGCAATAGACAGGGTGGGGGAGAGGTGGAATGAAGTGTATGACTCATCTTTAAATTCATTTCCTGTTAATGTTCATTTATACCTATAGGTTCTGTGCAGAACAGACTTGATAAACCAATAATATAATCCTCTGCTTGCTGATGTCGTGTCTGTGGTGATTTCAGAAATCACTGTGTGCATGTTCAATCTCTTTGAAGAAGGATCAAACAATACATTTATGAACTTTGAAGAGATCAATTTCTTGACTTTTATGCTTGTTAAATCATGGGATAGGTCAAAGAATAATTATCCCTGAAGGGATGGGAAGATATTGTACCACTCACTGAGGCACTGCTTTCTATGTCATTCTGTATGCATGTAACGCTGGAGGTATTTTTGTTATAACTTATTTATTTCCTAAGTGACTTTGTGGGTCTACAACTTTTAAAAGCTAGTTTTTTAAATTAGTGTTGATCTTTCAATTTATTTGCTATTGAGCCTGAGGTGTTGCTCAAAGTTTGCTAAATCTGTGTAAACAGGTAAGTTAGTCAGAGCCAGAGGTTTAATGGGGCCCCTGTTCAAAGATTTAATACTGTAGCACCAAAGATAACATGCCGCTTTTCAGATGGCAAGAAGTGTTGTCTATGCTTTTAGTACTTTATAATTCTATTATGGTGCTTAAAAAGTAGTAATACAACATAATTCAGTTCAGCAAAAGATTTACTGTATCACTGCCCTGCTATGACCGTAAATGAAAGCAAAACATTATGCTTTTATCTCTTTACTGTTCTCCTCTTGCTTAAATGACTGCTCTGGGATCAGTTCAGTCCCTAAGAGGAAGAGAACTGAAAAAGGTCACAACAGGGGAATGAGAGAATGGTGCAAACCAAAGAAGCAACATCTCCCCATTCAGCGGTCTGCTAAGAGATTGAGTTACAAGGGTACATTACTGTTTTCCAGAGCTACCCTGGTCACTGGGTTTATGTCTTTACATCTGACTGAAAATGGATTTTTTTTTGTTACAGAACAGCAATGATTTGTCAGATTTGTCTTAAATCACACAAATATGATTACCAGGAATGTGACTTTTAGAAACTATAAAGCCGTCTGGATTCTTTTTGGTTAGTTCTGTCTGTAATGGAGACAAATATTAAGAGGCAAAACAAAGGCACTGCCTCTTTGCATTAGCCTGCATTAAAAATGCCATTTAAGCGTATTTTTTAAGCTGTCAACAGACTAGTGAAGAATCAGTAACTGTGTAATGTGAACTATAAACTGCAAGTGCACTATGTGAATTCATGTGCATTCAGTCAGGCCAAGTGAGGGTAAGAAGCTCATGTTTCAAGCTCATAATTGAAAAAACAAACTATGATAAAAACGAGAATAATCAGCTATCTGACTTTCAAAAGAAAAGACACAGAATCTGTGCGTTTTTCAAAGAAGACAATCACAACCGACTTCCCTGACCACTGTCAAACCGATGCACATAACACACTGGACAATTTAAACACAGATGTTCAAGCATCCTTTTGCCATTTTCTCTCACTTTGCAAGCCAATCAGTACATCTCCAGAATAACCATAAAATCACTCATATACACAAGAAACCTTGATAATATGCATACATTACAACATTGGAGTCTGTTGTGCTTTGACTCAACACAACCAATGTGTTAGGAAGGGGAGCAAACACATAAGTATGCTTCTAAGTTGATCTTAGCCCAGCTTCTTCTTTACAATAAAGACGACATGCAGACAGGATAGGGTGGGAAAAAAATGGTTCCATTTAATTTTCCTCCTATGCCACAGTGGTTTTATTCGCCGGCAAATGGTGTCATAAGGTTAATGTTGATTTAATATGCAATTAATTCTAAGCTTCTGTCTGACAATACAAGTATAATATAAAAGATTAAAATCATATTCCATTGCACTTAAATTAGATGAAATGCTGAAGTACACAGGCGCAAGGTAGTGGCAAGCGGAGTTTATTTGTTCACTGCATTGCCAGCGGTCAGACAGCTGGTTAATTGGCTCAGCATTCTCCTAAGCACTGAGTGCACTAATGATGTCAGTCTGGATCTCTACAAAGGTGCATGTGAGTGCTGACAAATCAGAATGACTTAACACTTATGTTGAATGTGCAGTTCAATAGTTTGCGGTGTCAGTGCAGCTGTATTTTAACTTACAGACCAAGTGCTGAACAAACACGGTACAAGGGTCAAATAGTATGCAAAGACACAATACACAGTGTACATGATACATAAGGTAGTCAGGAAAAAAATGTAACTACAGTGCATATGGTTTGCTGTTATGATTACAATCCCCACAGAGTTAATGCCCTGCGCATAGATTATCCATTGTTTTGCTGTTTCTGCATGTCTTCTAATTACAGAATTAAATCAGATCAAACTAAACACTACAATTCAACACACTGCACCTGATGATCACTGAATACATTTTCTGTATCTGCTCCACACACATACACACACACACCGTCTCGTCTTTCTCTCTATGCGCCACATTGTCAATATTTTATTGTCTATAATTTACTGTTTTCACAACCAATTCTGTAGCTGTTGTCTGTAACCTATTCTTGATAAAGTCAACGTCCGTACTGTCCTGGAAGAGCCACAAAGGACCAGAAGCAAATTCCTTGTATGTACTGGCATGCTTGGTGAAAAAAGCTGATTCTGATTATTTATATAGCCTAACATCACAAATTAGTTTCATGCGCTTTACAATCACCATCTGCCCTTAGACCCTTGAGTCAAATATGAAAAGCTCCTCAAAAACCCATTAACAGGAGGGAAAAAAGAAGAAAAAAATAGTAATTGTGCACTGACTGTTATTTATTATTTAAAGAACGATTGTCGGAGACAGGTCACCCAACTGTCACTAGTTCCCCATGAGATTCTACATGCATGGTAGCAGCCACACTGGATCCATTCTACACTGCGTTGAGATTTTTATATTCTTTTTCTCCACTGTGACGATTTTGCATGAAGTGCTGAGCCATTTTCGTAAAAGGAAAATAGGAAAAAGAAATAAGGAAACTGAATATGGTAAAATGCAATTACAGTACAAGGGGAAAATCACTTTGGAATGTCTGTTTTTGGTCCTTCCTCTATTACCCTTTACAAGTCTTTGCCTGTTTTAGGGTTGTGTCGTATTGTATCGTCCACAATACACTGGTGTAAATCCTCCCTTTGATAATAATTTGTTATCTCATGCTAATTACAATTACAATTCAGTTGACAAGCATGGCAGAAGACAGAGTCTGTCTGTTGGAAGAGTGTGAGGAAGAGGAAAGCCTGAAAAGAAGACCTTTCTCTGTACTTGGTTTGTCAACAAATCAGATGAGAATCAAACTAATTTTGCTTCACAAGGAGGGATTTAGGTGGATGATACAAAAAGTTAGATACAACACATTGGAAATTAAATATATTTTTTTCGTGGTCTAGTTTTTAGTTTTCTTCAGGTTTACTTTAGTATTTGATTGGGGATTGTTTTTAGATCATTGTATTTGATTCATGGTTCTCAAGACTGTCAGCTGTGGCTTGTGGCTGAAAGGATTCTGTTGAATGGTCCTATTTTTGCTCTGATTTATGTTGTTACAAAAAAAATATCATGAGGTATTGCAATATACTTTTCATATACTAATAGTCTATTTTACCTACCCCTAGTCTATATTATTTTATTGTACATTGTGGATGGACCACATTCTGATTTCACAATGTCACACTAAACTATTGCACTAAAATAGTTGCATTTTGTCACATGAGTGATTTTAAATAGTGCATAATTAGTCAAATAAAAATATTTCCTAACAGATTCCAAGTCTAGTTTGGTAACACAAATATGGTGACCTAAAATGTCCAAATATAAAATATAAAATGGCTTTTCCGATAACTAAAATATGTAAAAAAAAAACAAAACGAAACAGCACAAAATATCACAACTTCTTTCAGCCTACCTTTATCCAACAGGCATGTACAGTATCTGTTAAGGACTCAATTGCCTGAAAGCAACTACTGTGTTCACAGACTGCCCCAAGTAAATCCCTAAGATATAGTTAAATCGCTATCTGGCCCCACCGGTCACTAAGTCTGGAGACTGCTGGTCAACATTAGAGAGTGGCTACTCAATTAGGTACTCAGGAAAACCACAAGGTTTACAAAGCAGGGGTCTAAGGTACAGACATACGGCTCTCCTTTCGATGCAGGACCAAACACACACAAACGCACAGATAAATCACACAAGATCAAATGACCTACCTGTCCCCCCATTAGTCTGACCTTGTTCCTAACAGCTACTCGTGGTCGATGGCTACAAAGTAGAATCATGCTAACTACGCTACCACTCTCAGGAGTTGTAGCTACCATTTTACAGTGTCATGTTCCCTAAACCTAAGCTTTCCCTAGATTGCTAAATAACACTCCCTGCAAATGAAGAGTGTCACAGTTTAAACCGAAACAGGAACAAATTTGTACAGACCCATCAGCTAATCCAACATGCCATGTATCTTATTACGCTGCTCCTGAGGATTGAGGAGATTTTTTTCCATACAGCACATTAAGAGAGAATCAATTTGTCAGTGAGCAACAGAGACGGTGGGGGTGTCATGGAGCATGGCATGGGGGTAGGGGTGGAGTGTTGCACTTTGGGTATCAGGTGTCTCTTGCACTTTTCTGAGGAGATGGTGATGCCAGCGTGTGGGGCCTGCATGCAAATTAAATGCAGAGACAGAAAAATGCATTATTGATTAGGGTGATGCCAAAGTGTCTCGCTCACAGCACGGGATCAGGTTTAGGTACAGGGTAATTAATCCACAGGCCTGAATAAAAGCAGAGGAACTGATCTGCTCCCCCCTCCTTCGCAGTCTCTTTTTGCCTCTCTTTGTTCAAACGTCTACTTTGTTCAACGCTGAGAAAAATAGGTCGCTAGCTTGTAGGCAAAACCGGTGCAAGACACCAGTGGGATGGGTTGAGCATAGAGAAATGCACGCACATGCTGTTTCCTATGCATTCACACTCACTCGCAGATGCACACATGCAGACACGCACAGAGGAAAAACAGAAAGGCAGGTGACAGACAGGGAGGAAGACAGACACAGGGAGCACCTGGGCAATTGCAGAGCAGGTGTGTTTGATTCTCTCTGTATCGTGTACTGTAATTACACACTGCAACATGTTAATGCTGCCATTGAATGCATTGTATACATTGCAACAGAATACGTTTTAAAAGTTTTGTTTTGTCATCATCTTTCCTGATAATTTCTATCTCATTATGGGCTTGACAGTCATCTGGTAAAGCACTTTGAATAGTACGAGCCTTTCAGTATAACCTTATGCTGATGCTTCTCTTAGATCTACATAGCATAATTACGCTTGTTCTACAATGTACAATCACTATTTTGATTCAACCTCACAGTGAACATTGAGGTTCTTTCTAGTAGCAGAAAAACGTTCTGGAAAACCAACTGCGCGCTATATATTTTCAGGACAAACAAGGTTAGAGACTAGCTGGTGAAAACAGCAGAGCATTTTATGCAGCGTATGAGACTGGTTCCCTGACGACTTGGTATGGGCAAAATAAAGCTACAAGGAGAGGGAATAATGGACTTGTATTCATCAAGTGGGAAAAATACAACTCCAAATGGATGCTGATCAGCACCTGCTGGATGTGTGAAAATGCAGCTATTTGTGAATATAATATGAATAAAAAGTTTATCAACTTTAAAGGTGACAGAGTTTTACTGCCCCACATAGCAGCTAATGAAGGCTAAAATTCTTTTTGTCTGCATGTGTGTATAGTGAATTTTAATTAGGTATCCTCCCTTTAGTTGTATCACAGGACCCACAAAAATCTAGAAGGTATTTTTTTAATATTCTGAAATAATCTGTTTACAGTAGCTATGCATCCTTAGGCAATAAATAGAGTAATACTTTTCTAAATTGTATGCAAAGTTGTGACGTCCATCTCATTCGTGTTTAGTAGTATTGTCCAAGAGGGGCTTGACATACAGGAAGAAAAGAACAGAGAGCCCCAAGGGACAACATTATGAAATACAAAATAACAAGGAGCTGACTGTGTTAAAATCTATCACACACATTTCATCCATAGACGCGAAAACACAACCACAACACGAGAGGTACAAAAAAAAAAAAAAACACTTACAACAAGTCACTGGTGGTTTTAACCACAGAGGGGATTCTCAGAGGGGATTCGTTTTGCACACATATTGTGGAGAATCTCTATAAAGTGAGCTTATGCAGTGGCATGAGTGCACAGCCTCACACAGTGGTTCTAGGTGCAGCTTGTGTGCAGTCGGTCTTGTTTTGAAAGTTCTAAAAGCCAACCGAGTGTGTAATTTCTTCACACCAAATGAAAATTTGTACTACAATATGTGCAAAGTAGATGTCAAGAGACTCAAAAGTCTGTTTTAAAATAAAGAAATTAAGGGTTTATTATACTATTATATATTGTATGACAAACAATCTTTAATTCTACTGCAGACAAACATAAGCTGCATCTCACCGTCTCTGTATATGAAACAGCCAGCATATTCTGTGGCTGACAATTTATCATCTGCAGCCCCCAAGCAAAATGTTAACTTACTAACTTAAAATAAGGTGATTTAACCAACAATCCCTCCAACTTTAATACCCACATAGGTTGCGTGTTCCAACCCTCTCATACGACCAAAGTCACTGTTTGCTGTTAGACTACCAATATGTACGGAGGCAGGCGTTGTTGAAATTAATGTCAGGCACCAAAAAGGCAGCTGCCATCTCATGCAACAGCAAAATGGCATGTGGCAACACTTATTTGGCAAAAAGTAAGTGGTAAAAAAAATAAATAATTGCAGGACAACAACTGTGCAAACAAAATGATTTGGTTGTGACTTAGCACAAACACGTCTTGCTTAGGTTTAGGCACTAACGAATCATGGTAAGGTTACTAGAAATGGGGCCTTTTAACCTTAAAAATCGCTGCTTCCTTAGCTTTACATGAAGTTTGTCATGCTCGGACCAGTCACGTTCATCACGTTACTGGTAACAATAGCCTCAACAGAAAGTCGACTCAACTCTGGTCTCCTGTGTGAAAGTCCTGTGCTTTGATGTGCCACCCACCCAAACCTCCTGCAGGCAAACTATGAGGGTATCAATAGTAGGACACACGTCATCAAGGGGTAAAATGTGTTTTGGTCATTTTTTGGTGTTGTTACAAACAACCTTTTGTATTTCACAGTAGGACAGTCCCGATTTGAATTGCACATTTTCTTTGTAAATACTTGATGCCAGTAATCTGAGTTAACGGCAAGAGTGCATTTACAGGGGCATTCATGCATTACATTTACAATTGGCATGCAAATTAATAAAAATAAAATACAGATTGTACAAGCTTATCCTTGCTTCTCTTGCAAAACCAGGTTGTTTAAATTTTTTTTCGTTGGCAGCAACCCAAAATACCATAGACATAGGCAAAGCTAAATTACATAGCACAAGTCTCTGCTTTTTTACTGCAGTACACACTAAGATTTTTTTAGCTGTGCTATTTGTGAAATTACACAAATTCTACTTATGCCAGCTGCTAGTGTTGGTCAAATAAATTCAGCATTTGACTGCAATTTTTTGTGTGAATAGATAAAAATAAATCAAACTGTGTCACTGGGAAAGACAGACCACAAGTAATAGTTGGCGCATGAATAGAAAGGTTTAACACTGCTCCTCAACATCTGCCATGATAATGGCCTCACTTATAAAAATGGAAAAGCATAATTATTCCTTCTTTATCTCCAAAACAATTCACAAGAGAAGCAGTTCTGAATACCTACCGTCACAGTGATTTGCCATTTCAATTATTATGAACTTAAATGAGAAGAAACAAATAAACACAGAGGGAAAAAAAAGCCCCATTGTCTGAATTTCCTGTTAGATACGAGCACCTGTATTTCCACAGACTTAAATGGCCACACTGAGTAATGTCTGTCATATGTAATTTCCAGTACTCGCAAATAAAACATTGTAGTTATAGGCCTTCTACACAGAGCGCTGCTTCATAATTGAACATGAACGCAAAGGCAGTGCTTTGATAGTTTGAATACATTATTTTCCCTGCAGATACTGATATGGAGAAGTTTGTCGAAGATGGACTTCTTGAGACACTTAGGGGTAACAATATGCACCAAAGAATTTCCATTAGCCAGTTTGCTCCTCATCGACGAATCACCACAGTGCAGTCTGTGTGGGCCGTATCTCTGTCTCCCTACACGCGCACCCACATTGAACATTTCTGCCAAGCATGTTGTTGTATTTTAAGTCTCTAGTACCTTCACAAAGGCACACACACTTTTTCTTGTGTCCTACAGTGTTAGTTACACAAAAATTCCCTTGTTGATCTAATGGGCCCTATTAACATAATCTTGTTGAAGTTTACACACACATACACACACAGAAATCACACTAAACCATCCACCTCAGTTACTACCTTTATTTATCCAGGGCAACGAATCCATCCATCTTTTAGTGTGTCACCCAATTAAAGCTTTTTGGCCATGAAGAAATGAACCAATTAAGCAGTGCACTTCTGCTTGGGCAGAAATGCATCTCTAAATGGGTGAGATTCACTCACAAGAATGCCATGTCCGTATCGCCTCTCCACCTCATTATCATGTTGCTATTAGCCATCACTCACATCAACTAGAGCTCACACTTGCACCCAGCAAACGGGCGTTTATCCATGTGCTTTGGTGAATCATGATGCATTAACACTTGAGTAACTGGACCACAACAGGAAGCAATACGCTACTTTCTGCAGATAGTCCCTCTACAAAACTAGAGAGCAGTAGATAGTATGGGTTCAAGAGCATAAAAGCCCATACTTGACAGTGAGAAAAGAAAGGGAATACAAAAAGCAGCACTGCACCTGGTGATTCTGCAGTGAATACATTATGAGATATTTGGTTTTGACACACACATTAATCAACAATCCCTCTAGAGTTGTGGTTTTCGGTCTTGCAGATACTATAAGATTCTGTAAACTGATGAGGATTCTCCTGTGTATTATGCAGCATCATGCATTATAAGGTATATTGATTCCATGTTGGCTGAATAGTAACAAGACCTCAGAGTTTCATTTTCATTGCGTGTCAGAATGACAAAGTCTATAATAAGACGGCATAAAGACTGGCTCACACACAGATTAAGTCTGGAGTAATGTTAGCCAAAAAAGTTTAATAAGTTGAAATGTAAAATAATACAGACTCATTGTTGAATAGGAGATTTACCATGCAAACTTCTACAGTATATTCATGACAACATGAGAAGAGTTGAAAATTAAAGAGTGAGGAAAATATTTCAGCACATCAGATTGGCAATAATTTGGCACAGAGATAATGTCAGCTCAGTTTCAGTTCAATCAGCTGATAGACATGAATATAAAAAGTCTCTTCTTTTTGAGAAGAAAGGGACAGAGGGGACACTTTGTTATCACGGCCCCATTTCCTCAGGATTCAAATTGCCATCTCTGATTTTCACCTCTGCTACTGATCACTCTGAAAATCCTTCATTTCCTATACTATACTGTTTCTCATTTCCCTCACTCATTTTGAAGCAGTTCTTCATCATTATGTCTATTATAAGTTGTCAGGAGTGCATCAAAATGGCAGTTTTGACTTATTTCTCACAATTGTAGAGTGGAGTCCTGACTTATGATGCAGGTGACAACAGGGAATGTCAACTGACTGCTTCTATCAGCACCTGTTTATTATCGACACATAAGAAAATAAAATTGAATTCTTCCTTTGGATCTCCATTTGGTCAATTTGATTAAATATTTGAATTATTGTGTATTGTGTGACGTAACGTGCTTCTCAAAAATAACCCTAAAATCACAAGCATTACTTCAAGTTACCACTGTAAAACTGAGAAACTCATTCATGCTGGCATAGGGGACAACAACTGATCCTACAAAGCAACAGTCTTTCTACTCATACAAGTTGAAGCTGTGAAACAAATACGGTTTGTGGAGCTATGACAACATTTCTTTCTAATGGGTTCTTCTGAAACAACGGAGTAAAAAAATATACAAAGAACACAGTAAGAAAGCAAATCATCTATTGTAATATTCATATATGTTGGTCGAGTCATGTCAAGGATTTATGATTCAATAATCATCTATAACTTGACACAGTAACCGTCAAAAATGTTGTATAGTCTGGACCTTGCATAATTCACTCTACCCTGTGAATTAGTAAATGCCATTCACCTACCACTACCTCAAAACCTCCTATGGAATACAGTAAATATCAAAAAAGGCAATGGATGTCCTCTGTCTTGTGTTGTCTGTCTTCCTAGGTTTTGAAAATAGCTCCTTCTCTCTCAGTGTGTAGCTGGAGCCTGCATGTTTAAGATTAGAAGCCCCCTTCTAGCTCCATGTATCTGACCCCCTGGATGTAGCTCCAGCTGCTCAAAGCGACTGTAGCCTCTGACAATACAAAAAAAAAAAAAAAAAAGATTTTGAAAAAAAAAAGATTGCCTCTTCACTCCCCTTTCCATTGATTCTTTCTAGTGTTGATGCCAAGATAACAGTAAGTGAAGTCACTCTTTCTACCTCTTTCATAAAATCCTGCAAATTAAAAATAAGCACTTTGTTCCCAAGAGATAAATCCTGTTCCTCACTTACTTATGACTTAAATATATGGTTTTCATCTGGCTGACATTTGTTCAGCAGAATAAAAATACCCACACAGCTTCCTCTGTTTTCTCCTTGTTTCAATCTAACCCCTTTCTCTCCACAGGCCACACGCACCACACACAGCTCTGGGGACTCTTTTGCAAAGACTTCTTTCCTTTTTTTTTTCTCCTAGCAAAAAAAAAAAGAGAGAAAAGAGCTCACATGCCTTTTAGCGCCCATTTCATTTTCCCGCCAGATGGCAGGTTGGAGGCAGACACTTTACATGGGGAACATGGTGACGTGCTCATCAATCCATCAGGCTCATTTCAATGTTAATGTGCCAAGTATCACTTAATTTGTCACTGATGAGGATGTACTTAAATCGCTGACATTGTAAAAGTGTTCTCGTTATATCATCTGAGAGTGATGGGCTTAAGTGACAAAATAATGCATCTTGAAAATAAGTCTGTAATTTCTAATTTTTTTTTTGACAATCCCTCATTTTGTACATTGTACGTGCACCGAAGCACATTTCTTCTAAATAATGGACAACCGACCATCATACAGTAGTTAAAAGAGACAAACGCAGAATGTTGTATACATATATACTGTAGATAAGTTGTTCTTCTAAAAGTGTCTTCTTTAACTTTCATTTTTACTTATCTTGAGGAATTGAAGGGTAGAGAGTGTTGTATGCTGTGTTACTGTAAAGTGCTGCATAAATAATGTCTACAGTTTTATGGCAAATCAAGACTGAATGTGAATCATTTTATGTGAAGTGTTCCGAACATAGGTAACAAATTCTAATACAATTGAATGTTGCACAGAACATACTGAATTACCAGTAGAAGAATTCAGATCACATATTTTGTCTTTAATTCTATGCATGAGGCTGGCATTGATTAAAGGAATACATAATCTAAAGGTCATGTCAAACTACACTACTAGTAATCTTAATATGAGCGATATGAACAAGTGGATGGTATTCAAAGACAAATTATAAAAAAAACATCAGGAGTAACGCGGCTTTGTCAAGCCTTTTATTACTGTACCAAACTGGAGAGGCATTTGATAAGGATGTCTTTGTTGGCCACTGACCTCAATAAGAACTGCAAGGAAAGGAGACTGGCAGACATATCAAATAATGCTATCTGCACATTCAAGACACATGCATACATAGTGTGTTCAGTTTATTCAGAGGCCTGACTATTCATACACTCAATCACCAGTGTATATATAAAAAAAATGTTCTTCTCTTTCATCTATCACTCTGACATGTCACATAACACTGCCACATGCATATACTGTATTTTTATGCCAGTGGTCATAACTATGTATTACAAATATACTGTAAGCCTAATGCATATTCATTTAATGTGCCCTAAGGTCATAAATAGATTTTTTCCTCAACATATATAGAACTTCATGATATAAAAGCTATGATTGTTTTTCTAAAGCATTTAAAACACTTCAATCTTAATTTCAGAACAATGTAATTATATTTTTTTCCACCCTCCAAGATACAAATGTATGCATTTTACCAGGGAAGTCAGAGCACAGTCACTCAGAAATGGGGCACTTGCAGCTGGTCATGATTCAGTCTCTTTCGCTCAAGGGCGTTTCACAAGAGACGGCTATATTTTGAATCAAACCTGTGACATTCCAGTCAGGAGATGGTTCTGTTAAGCACCCAGCCATACATACCTACTGCTTCCCTGTAATTAATCAAAAATGTCTGACACATACAGGTTATTCAGTTATGTCTCATGCCAGTCAGCAGGGGACATTTCCAAGACCCCTAGGGCAGAAAAGTTCTGGCTTCAAGGATTCAAAAGTAACCAGAAGTGCAGTTAAATAGGACAACACAACAGCTGGCTTTTCTCAGCCGAGATTTGAATAAATATTTGATGATGGTATCATATCTGGGATAACACACACATACTTTGGCAGTATTGCACGGCATTGCCATCACAATAGCTATTGTGTGAAGCAAACAAAGACACGTACACGTTAGCACACATTGGTAAAGCTTTGAATGGGATGTGGGACGTCTGCTGCAAAAGCATACGCCAGTGCATCTGGGCTCTAACATCTGGACACAGTTCTGTTGAAATTGGGCAGCAAACATTATGTATTTTCACCTGAATTAACATAAAGTGATCCATTTAGTGCTTCGAAAAGCACGAGGCTTGGCTGGAAAGTGCTTTGGGAGTTTTGAGACCAGTGCAAAACAAAAGTAGCACATGGTGTTTGATAGATGTTTCCAAGTACTGAATATATGCTACAGTCATTGATGACTCCAAGAATTTTTATTCAAAGTCAAAGAGAAACAAAAACTGTAGTTTGTATTTGTTGCATAATGTGATAGAACATGCATATTTTAAATAGTTATCCAAAGCTAATTTAATACAAACTATAACAGTTTGTGCATAGTTAAAAAAAGTAAAATACATATACAAGCATAAACTTAAATATGGATTTTCGAGGTGAAAATGGTATTTATACTGCATCAGAATGCTCCTCTTTCTGTGTTTACCTAATAGGTAAGAACAAGATGGACTGCTGCATCTAATCTCTGCGTTGTAGTAAAAGAATCAAAATCCAGGAACATTTTAACAAGAAAAAAAAACAAAAAAACTGAAGCTTTCTCCCGCTAATCTTCCCATACTTGGCTCTCATTTATGTCTTGAGGCTTTCTCCAGATTTCAAATAACATTGTTTATTAAATTGCTCTGCCGTGGCTTTCTCAACAGTAATGCAACATGAAGAATACTGCAGGAGACTAACAAAAAACAAACGTTCAGGCAGAAACAATAGGGAGGTAAAATCTTAGTTGTTTAACTACTGTGTATTTGTATTCTTTTAATGAATACACACTATAGTGTATATGCTGACAATTGGCCATTAATGCTATACTGTATGTCGTAATTTAGATCTTAGAGCCAAGGTATCTCTAGTTCTGCCATGCCTATTGCATGGAATTCATGCTCTTTTGTAATGATGAATGCAATTGACTGCAAACTGCCTCCACTGCCATTTAATGGTTTGTAATCTGAGATGTCGAGCTGCAACTTTATCATCCGCAACAGTGACATACTGCCTCACCTGTTGTGTTTCTCCGTCATTACTTATGCAAATATATATAATGATTATAAATGAATAGTGACATAATACCTCCCAGTTAATTGGGTTTAGAAGTGGAAACCATTATGGCCTCTTTTCGCTTCACTGTGAGGTATGGGAATACAATGCGGGTGCTAAAGTTGTTATGCATTTATCCACAATGTTATTATTTGGAAAAAATAAAATGGGGAGTGACTGTTGGTTATAGGTAATGATGTTCTTTCACACACTGAGATGCCAAAAGAGTTGTTATGTATGTGCTCACTGCCTGTTTTTCTTTGAGGTGAGGTCAAAAGCCCCAGTTGTTCGAGACCTCCTGCGTGGAACCACATGAGGTCCCTTTTTAGTGCTACGAGCAAAAAAAACCTGAGCTAAAACAGTCCTTCCTGAAACAATACACTCCAAAGTGGTTTTAGCTCAATTACAGTTCTCCAATCCATAATTATCAGGGTGACTTTGGAAATGGTAGATAAACAATTAGAGGTATTTTCCTTTTTAACAAATGCAAACCATTTAAACCTACATTAGTGCAAAGATCTACTAACCACCTAGTGTTGGTGTAATAACTGAGATAATAATGTACATGCATTTTTTTTAAAAAGGTGTAATAAGTCTGATTAAAACAACTAATTTTCTGAAAAATGTTTCATTTTGAAGCCGCGATGTGGAACATTTTATCATCAACTACTAAATCCTGGTGCCTGAGAAATTGTCCAAACACCAAATAATCCAGATGTTTCAGCTGGAATGCTGTTGAATCCGATTCAACAGGAAATTATATACATACCTGTAGAAATTATACTTATATAAAATTCCAATTACAGAATAGTAGAAATCATATTACAAAGGTATATTATCAAAGTAAACTGATGCATAGTATTTCCAAAGAAACTTTTACAGCATGTTTCTTTTAGGATACTGTAGAATGGAAAAATAATAATTGGCAAAAAAAAAAAATTGTATTAAACCGTTTTGACTAGCAACACATACACAATCTCTAATTTTGACTTCAACACAGCAAGCATGTGAAGACAATATTTTAATCTACAGTTCTTTTTTTCCCCCCTCAAATGACTGATGTCGTTCTGCACTTTCACAGAATTTGGATTTCAAATCAGACCTTAGTTATATGGACACACAGCTGCTTAAAGAAAAAAAAAATCAAAGGGATCCATCACTGACACCAATTTTCCAGGGGTCCTTCATAATTCAGTTTGATCTGAATACATTTTTCTTGCCTTTCACAGCAAACCCCACTGATTTGCCACTGAATCACAGTTGGTACTAATGAGGAGTGGAAAACTGAAACTCCTTCAAAGTACTTACCAGACAATATTAAGGGTTGTTCTTGCAGGGTATGTCTTCTTGCTAATTTCCTTTAAAATGTATGATGTTCACACAAAAAAAATAAAAAAAATTTAAATGACAGTTTTCAAAAAAACATCTGAAGCATCTGAAGCTGAGTGAAGGTTTGTTCAAACGTGTCATAAATACTTTACGAGCAATATTCCATGCAGAGGTTAGCAACAGGGAATGTGCAATATTTGGCTAAGTATGATGTATGGACAGACTGTCACCTTTTGTTATTTACTGTATGAATTAACTCATGAATCATTCACAAAGCATCTATGAAGGCAGGACCAACACAATAAATAAATAATCTCACTATGCCAAGCCTTTGGGTATGGGCATCTCGTAAATTGTAAATTTTTTTTGTCCTCCCTTTCACAAAATCATGAAACTCCTGGGCTATGTCTCCTTCACTCCTTGAGACAGACACACAAATTGGTGCTTCCTGCTTCTCCCTGTCTGTCTCAATGCATTTTGCCAAGAGTGAGTTGGATGCTAAAGGTGTGCAGAAATGATCATTACTATCCAGTGAGTTCTGCCTGCAACACCATGGCAACGGAAGGCAAATGTGATCGTGAGATGTGTTCCAGTACCTGGCAAACCTAACAACACAGCTCTTCAAGGACTTGGAGTAAACAGACACATTTGCCCAATGGAGTGGAGCTGATAGGTGTTCTATATTCAGGGTTTATAACTCATTTCAATGCACTCGCACATCTTTCCCTCTTTTGGCATCTCAATGTCATTCTACAATCCCTAGTTTTGGTGACATGCTATTTGGGAGAGTTATCTTTGCTAAAATTTGTATGTGACATTATTATAGGTGAACTGCTCTGATATAAAGACACTGCAAGACTGTTGGAAAACAGTTGTTTCCAATCATGCCTGTAGACATGTTTTAACAGACACTGTGGTTACAGACAGTTACAGAGACACAAGTAGATGTGGGATACTGCTTATTTTTGACAGAAACTGATACACAAACAGAAACTATTATTAAATGTCTAAAGATGCAAAGTGGCAACAAGCTGAGCGAAAACTGGCAAAGAAAAATTTAACTTTATACACATATCCTGCCGTGTGAGGAAGCGAAACAAGAGCATTTGTGTTGATTCCCACAGAAAACACAACCCAAAACAGACTACAGCTACCAAATCACACAGCTGAAGCCGAGTATGGAACTTACTGTATACGGAATTCCTGTTAAATAGTGACCTTGTGATAGAAACCTTGCAGTAATGCATTTCAGTGTCGTTGGAAGACTGATCTTTCCATCCATCGAGGGATTCTGACAAAACCATGCGGCGTGTTTTTAATGTATGAACTGTGTGAGGAGTTGTTTTGACATGTACCAGTATACTACATGACAAAAATGTCAAAGCAGGACCTCAACAGGGATATGATGACATGAATGTCAGGAGACACAGATTTGGTGTTTTACATATAAGAACACAGATAGAAATGGATGCTTAGGATACTAATTGTATTAGTACAATCAAATACATTTGCTAATATATTTTCACCTTCAGCATACATTTTAATTGATAATCTGTCTGTGAGGGGAACTCTTTAAGATGTCAAAGCATTTCAAAATTTGATTAATTCCTCTTGATGACTTTTCAAAGAGGTGAAGTGAACTTGGATGTCCTCCCACAGGTAGAGGTCTCTGCTGACTCCCCATTGCCTCCTAAATCATTTTTGCTGAAGGGCAGCAAGGTTAAGCAGGTTCAACAGAGCAAATAAATAATGAATTCAATAGGGGTAATTAAGAAAGCACATCAGACGAACAGCGTTCGACCTCACAGCCCCGCACAAGGCCCTCAACTTAACACCCCTGCAAAAGCAGTTTCTTTCTTTATTAAACAAAAGCTTTATGACTATCATGGCTCTAATTGTAGATCATTTTCAAAGGTTAAAACATTGACAATCTCTAACCATCCTAATGATTTAGGATGCTACATGCTACAGTTATTAGTCACTATTAGTCCAATCAAATGAAGTTTGCAGTTTATTTTGATGTTGACATTGAAGGTGAACACTAGCCACTGCTGCACAACAATGTCAAGAAGATTTGATATGTATCCCATGGGTTTCTTTGCAATGACTCAGTTATAGAAACAAAGTATTAACGCATCAACCACAAGGACAGTCCCTTAATGACAGTACCAAAAGCATAATGATGCGAATGACTAAATTCAGGTCATCAAGACTGTAGCAGGATTTCTTGACTAATCTACAAAGCTTTATGTTCCAGTATATCCTGTTTAAATGAACCTACTTACATACCATAAACAACCTGCAACACTTTGTCTAATAAAATTAGTTTCCTGGATCGATGGCATGCAAGGTCATAGAAAAGGTCATAGCAATGTGGTTATACTGGGGATAAACTGATAGATTACTTGTATTTCCAGTGTGTCAGCACTAAGATCATGTTAAAAGCTGGTTTAAAAATGAAACACTGGATTGTAGCAGGTTTGTCTAACTAACGTTTTACCATTTTATATCAGCAAAGAGAAAATGCAAAGCACCAAAAATTAGTGAAGACAATGAATATCTTCCAGCACAGCTGCAAAATGCATCTCATGCGGTGAGCAGAAATAAGTACATTAACATGTTTGATGCAGCTCTACATATTATGCCTCAATGCTTAAACTTGCACCCTACATTGCCACTGTACTGCATCCCACACTTTAAGCCAGCTGTGTCTTGGCTCACAGTCGATGGAGCGTGGTTTTCGGCAGTGTTAAGATCCTTTTTTGCTGATTCCACTTGTAATTAACCAAATGACAATTGGATCTGGTTAACTGCACTTGTTATAATTAATCTTCAGAAAGCTATAGATTAAATCTGTGTACTTACAACTGCTGTGTACATGCTACCGCAGATGCATACAACATGGAACCAGAGCTGTATGTTTTATACATGCAAAAGACAAAGAGACAGTACATGTACATCACTGTAGTAAGTATGATCATGGATACATTAGATTGATAAAAAGATTTACTAAATAAAATTGGTAGATAGGGTAGTTAATTGGTATTTAGGCTGGTCCCATCAATCCCTGAGAGACTTCCACAATGCAACTGTCAACTTAAATCTTACTTCTAGTTAGATCTGGTTTTCATTGTGCGACCAGTTCCTCTCAGACAGTAGTAGACTGTCATGATATAGCATGTTAAAGTGTGTAATATTAAGTGAGGGACTCCTCAAGTCTAGTGTCTACAACATGACTCCTGGGGGAAGTCACGTACACATGAATCAAACAGGTTCCTGTGAAGGTTAGCTCTGTCTGGTGTATGACTCGATGCCTCTTGGGGTCCCTGAAAGTGTAACCGACACTGTCAGGGACAGAGTGCTTGGTGCTTTTGTCAGGGAGA
Organism: Ctenopoma multispine; assembly: GCA_034779795.1. Classification (NCBI taxonomy): domain Eukaryota; kingdom Metazoa; phylum Chordata; class Actinopteri; order Anabantiformes; family Anabantidae; genus Ctenopoma; species Ctenopoma multispine. The sequence continues at coordinate 17,656,802 of JAUYWH010000002.1, forward strand.
TGAATAGTTCTTCCTGTCTATGTTAAGAGGATTGTGGGAGCTGTGTGAAAAGTCACAGCTAAGGTGTAAAGATATATTTAAACTTTCATGATTATATATATATATATATATATATTTTTTTTTACCTCATTTAATTATTTACTTCTTGTTTAGACGTTTTCAAAATCAGTAGAATCCAAATTGCACTGAAGTTGAGATAAATTACATAAATTGCATAAGGTATAAACAGTATGTTTGTATTAACAGACGTTAAGCAGAACAGAAATTGCATGAATGCAATGAAATGAAAAAAAGTAACGAAATAAATGAAGAAGAATATGCACAGTGTTTTCATTGTGACAAGAAGTCAATGAAACAAAGTGTTTTGTTCAGGATCCTTATATTTAGCATTATCTCAATGTATTCCACTCACTGCTGGAATGTGGCAACGTCTCCATTTGCATAGGTCTGATAAAAACATCACAAGCAGATTCAGCTTGCACACAGATCTCTCCCACTCTTTGCAATACACACTAGTATGTTGACTCCGCTTGGCAGCAGGGATCAAATCCTTTTTCAGTGGAGAGGGGAATGTGTGGGCGATCCCACTTTAGTAAGGGATGGCCAGATGAAAGTGCACAAACATGCTTTTGTTGCTGGAAGCACGTCCCTTGCAAGAAGAGAAACATGACTAATTTGGAGGGTGAATCATTCCAATCAGAATTCATTGTAATGGCATTCATGGGAAAACACTTTACTGGCTTCAGTTCCAACATTGTAATGAACGGTTATGTAACCTGAGCACATTCAGCTGATTTGCAGATTTCGTGGGGTTTAATGTGATCTGACCTTAATAACCGCAACCTAACACCTGGCAGTTCAAACAGATTCCTCCAAAGGTTTGCTATTCAAAATGAGTGACAAGTGCATATATCAAATACAAGACAGACTGATCCCAGACATACATATTTACATATGTGAATGTAATAGACTCTTTTTTTTAAAGTTTCATTCCATCTTAACTGGTAGAAATGTGCACAAAAGTGATATGTGTATGGAAAGCAAGTATTAAAAAAATACTTTGACTATGGTAAACAGCTAGATCACAATCTCTCTCGAACCTTAACCAAGCCTTGTTTTATTCTACTTCTCTTTTTTTCTCTTTATCCCAGGGTTGGGGTCAGTACAGTCAGCAACCAGAGTGCACTGGCTTGTATAACTTCAGTGACTGGTATATTTTTTTGAACAGCTTGGGGGTTCAGTTTAGGCACATTTTGACATATGGGTAAGAGGAGGAATCAGACTCTAGAGTCAATGGGTGACTACTCTGCCAACTAAATCACTGCTGTCCAACGGTGTTTGATCACACAATTTAAAAATAGGAAATTAAATTAATCTGAAAATAAAGTGTCAACAAGTAGTACTACTAGTTCTACATTTACAAGTATTTTTTTCACTAAAGCTTTAGGCGTAGAATAAAACAACTTCACTACTACACAACTGATTATCTACTCAACTGAAAGTGGAAACTGATCTGAAATCTTAAATGAGATGTTAGCACTAGTTGACTGTTGACATTCAGGTTTATTTATATTCCCTCTGCCTTTTCATAAATTACAGACATGTGTGGTATAGTACAACAAATGACCGGATACCATAGCACATTTACTTGGGTCTGAATTTTATACTGACTAAAGTGATTTCTTCTATGATATGACACAGGAATAAGAACGGAACGGACAATGACAAGTTGTACTGGGAGATTTGACTCAGCCACATGCTGACACTATGATGGATGAGTATTTTTAAATGTCTGCCATAGTGAGCATGACGATTGAACATAGAGATAAAAGTTGTCAAGATTAGATAATTAATATGACACATTGTCCTATCAATCTGAACTTTGGATGATGTTTGTGCAGTGAAGAACATATAGAAACATTTATCTGACACATTCAGTTGTAGAAAAATAAAAACTTCAAACCTTGTTTAGTCAAGCAGACCAGGATGAAAAAGAAATATATGCTACCTTGCAGAACTGAGCATTATATATACAATATAGAGTAAATAGAAAAGCATTTTTAAAACTGGCTTTAGAATACAGTACAACACATACGTGCAGCTGAATGCATTTGAAATGAACATATTGCCAAGGCACTCACTTAACAAGCCACTTGCAGAGTAATTAACAGATGGAAGAGCAGCCTGTGGTGTATTTTCAACAAGAAGTTCTGATGTACATTTTAATTACTGACAATTTGCCTCCTATTAGTTGAGTTTCGGTCTGAACAGATTTTGATTGGAATATGTAGGTCTGCCGTGTCCTCCAGAGACAACTGCAATGTTGGCTCAATTCACAAACTCTTGTTCTCAGTCATGTTACTGTACGATTCCTTTCTGCTCTACAGCTTAAAGCTTTTCCAGAACATCCAATTCTGGTCTAGAGTTTGGTCTGTTGTTGTTTTGTAGATTTAGATTCTGTCAAAACAAAACTGTGTAGAATTCAAAATGCAGCAACTATCAAAACTAAGCAATTTTATCTTGCTGCACCACAGAAATTGATCCAATACTTTTTTAGTCATTACTACTGCCTACTGCTTTTAAATCTTTAGTCTTCTTTTTATCTCAAATCTGAACATGGGAGACTGACTGACAGTGCTTTCATGTAGCCGAGCTGAAAAACAGTTGAATTGTTCTGTTCCTTTTTTCCTTTAGCTGAACAGGTAAGACATGGATGACAGTGACAATCTGTGTGTCTGAATGCAAGTGCACAATGACAGCTTACAAACATCTGATTTACGTGGTTTTATTTGGCCCTTCAATTCCAGTTCTGTATTTTCAAAGGTTTTATTGTGCTGGCAGTTGAAATGAACCTCTGGCTGTGCTGAAAACAGCCAGTCGGAATCCTAAATGCACTTTCACCTCCACAACCTATCTGCAAGATCTTGAGGAGATGATAGCAGACATGCATTACAGACACAATAAAGCAAAATGCAACTTGAATCTATAGCTATAGGCTACTAGACAACAGCAAGTTACTGAGACGCAGCAGAAGCCTTGAGCACAAATAACCCAACGACAGCCACTGTTTTAACATTGGATTTGTTTATGTCTGAACCTGAGGTCAAATTACCCCATATAAGCGTACTCATCTGCTTTCACACTTGTTTGCTGCTTTTTTAATTCATGTTATGTTTGCATAATGACTTTGTTGTGGGAGTGGAGGTGTTCACTGCTTCAGAGAAACAATGGCATCTGCAGGAAAGACTGAAAACTGTATGATTAGCATAACAGAAAGAAAGAAAATAACCAAGGTATTAATAGAGTTATCAATTTTTATCTGCTCATATTTTAGTGAGGTATCTTTTTTTCATGACTGACAAACAATCAGTAAGTTCTACAGGCTGAAATGTCATGAGAAGAACGCCAGTGTCCAGTGCCATTTGCCAATGCTGAAGGTGATATACATAGTGTATATATCATTTGTATTGTTCAGTCCCAAAGAGACTGAAACCACCAGTCACTGTTGCCCATACATCTTTTGATACTTGAATATCTGACTCAATGCCACACGTGATGATATCATGAGACGCGCACATAGGCATGTTAATAGGGTTACATCTCCGTATCTCCTCTCCTGCTGCTGCGACACTTTAATTTGCCCTCTTAGCTTATGTAATGACAGCTGAGTGAATGAAATAATAAGGTCATCTACTGATGACAACTTCAAGATGAAGTTAAAATGTCCTAACAGGGCCTTTAATTTTTTATTTTATTTTAAAACACTTGGTTGTTGGTTGGCTTCCAGGAAATGTTAATATTTTATAGGTAAAAGCAATGTTGAGATTCTGCTCCATCCCATTCTCTTCTCTGATGTGCCGTTTAACAATTAAAAAGCCAATGTGACATTTAATTAACAAGAAACCATTTGGTGAGCATGCCAGTATAGTCTTGCTGCGCAATCGGTTTAACGGTTTAACACATTTACATATGAGGGTTTCACAGAGAAGTTGCAAACTTTTACAGTCTAAAACTGACCATCTCCAACAGAGCATCTGTGGGCTAATTGTTTTGCTCGAGTTTACCTCAGCAACAGTTGAGAAAAGGGAGAGCCTGTGCACGTCATCTGCTGATTTTCCCGAACAACATCTGAGCCGGCAACTGTCCAGTCACACGTTTGGCTCTGGTAAGCACACTGCTTCCCAAAACTGCTCCTCCTTATGCGTGTTTGTACTTGGCCCGTTACCTTCCATCCCCCTTCTCCCCTTAACTGACCGGAGGGGGGTGAGAGGCAATGGCAGGGATCATTACATCACAAAACACCCGGCGGCCATTGTCCTCAGCAACTGCCACAAAACATTACCACAACACTCTCCACAAACAAGTGGACAGGTCCTGTGTGCCACAGCACGGGCACAGGGAAGGAGGGAGAAAGGGAGGAAAGAGAGGGAGTCAGGAGAAAGACAGAAATGAGGAAAAGCGGGAATAAGAGATGAGAAAGTGAGGGGACACTGAGGAAAGGACCCTGTTTGTCCTGAGGGTCCAAAGCACAACTATTCTCATGTGGAAATACTTGACATTTGTATTTCCATGACCCAGATAATGTTTGCTTGGACACAGAAAGATTGCATAAAGTCAAAGGTCGCGAAAGCATGCTGGATGTCAGACTGGTCGTTGCGACTTCAGAGCTTTCTTTTATTACCACAGAGGCCTGGCATTTCTGTCCTAATGTGATGGCAATGAGTTTCCTCCTCCCACATGGAGGGTTTTATACAAACATATCCTCTTTGTTAGTTTAGAAGGGGACAAGTCATGTCTGGTTTTAATACACACACAACAACATTTTGGTTAGTATGCTCTCAACCTTTGTGGCTCCACAGGGGGCTGGGACATCATAAACAACTCACTGTGCACGCACAGTGTTCTTAATACAAATCATTATGCTCATGCGGTTTCATATTTTGCTGAGAATATATTTTAGACATAAACATACAAAAGAAATCGAGTACACCTCCATGCTGAATCACTAAAAAGTTAAATGATTCAAATTTGTGATCTGCATTAAATAGGATATAAAATTCCACCACATCTTTATCAATTTTTGCCCGGGTTAAGTTAGCGCAACTGTCTTTTTCAAGTAAGAAGCCATATTGTGAGACTTCATAAAAGGACAGTGCTGCAGAGCATCAGTAGGATACTGACTGACTGGCTATTGGCTACAGCGGAAACAACTGGAGCAGTGGTTAGGAGGAAGATGAGGTGCCACACTACCACTGACTATCAACTAGTACCAAAACTGTATTAAACCTTAATGACATCTATTCCTATCAATAGCAAAACCCAATGACTGTCAAAATAATTACATCACACAGTGCACTACTTACAAAACCTTACACTGAAAAACAGACTGCTTAGTGAGTTGGGTTAGCAATACCATGTTGCCAGTACATGGACCATTTTGGTAGGTACTGACTACTGCTTACTTTTCTGACTAACAATTTGGCCCTTGTCAATGTCACTGTGATCCTTACACTCACTGTTCCCGCTTCTAACATTTCCAACTTCAAGAACCATTCACTTTCGGTTTCATATCCCCGTGACAGGTGCCACCATAGCAAGATATTTAGTTTTGTTCACTTTAGCTGTCAGCGATTCCAGCGTTGTCGATTGGTTTATGATCAGTGTAACACCACATAAAATGGTGCCCCAGGCAGTTTGGAAGTTCAAGCCCAGAACTTTCGTGCTGTCAAGCAATAGTGATAACCACCAAGATACCTATGTAACCATAAATGTACACTACATTAAACAAAACAGCAACTGTCCTCTAAAAGATATCACCTTTAAGACGCACAGCACATTTTCCCCTGCTCCCCTACAAACCTTGTGTGTATGGTGCCATTCAACATCCCTACAACGTGAGTCATGAGTGTTCAAGAAAAACAAAACTATATGAGATCAACAAATGTTCTATTTAATGCAGAGCTATTGCATTTGGATTAAATTATCCTGGACATGTGCTCCCGTTTTTGTGTACACCTTCTGTCGAAGAGTTCATATATTTCATCGGGCATAATGTGCCTCAGTGAAATGCTGTACAAAATGTAAGCAGATGAACATGCTGGGGAATGCACAGTCCCTCCCTGGTTGGCGCTCTACAAGCGCAGCAGCAAAAACCTCCTCACTAAACAGCAAAAGCAAACAAGGGAGAACAAATTCATCTTTGCTCTCTGCAAACATTAAGACAAATACAAAGGCAGACAAACACAGAGTTAAACAAACAGGGTATGACAACAAACAAGTTGGCCAAATAGTGTCAAAAGAAATAAAAGCAGGGAACAAACAAGGGTGAGCCAGACCAGCTAGAAAATGGAGTTTATTTGTTATTCTGTACAGCCACTAACACAAATAATGTGACTCATGCAAATTCCAGACATATAAATACAGGGGAATCAAGAAAATAAATAAATAAATGCGAGAATAAATTGAGAACAGGGCGAGGCGCAGAGAAACTTCAAATGAAGGAGGAACTGAGGAAAATTGAAGCACAAATATCTGGTGTCGGGATGGATTAGTGTAAACATGTTCTTTTTTCCTGAAGAATACCTAATCACATCATTGTGTCCTGTCGCTGAAGTGGTGCTTTGTTTCTACAGAAGAAATCTCAGCTGAAATTTTTTTTTCCGCCAACACACAATTAAAAAGTAGCATGATACAACGTTGATTAAACATTTTCAAAAAAATGCTGCCTATGTGTAAAAACCTGTAAGTAAGACAAATAAAGTGGGTTACTGAATGATTGGTTTGTTTTTCTGCTTTATGTATTATCCCATTTTATCACATGGATCAACAGGCCAAAGATGTGCGTAATTATTTAACTATTATATCTATTTCACAAAAATTTTATCTTTAAAAGCACAGGTGTTAGATGGTGAATCGTATGCTATACTACAGGAGTTCCACAGTTTTTAGGTAAGTGGCACAGCTAGATCAGTTTCAACCTGCAAAAAAAAAAAAGTGGTGTATTTCTTTTATCTTTCCTAAATGAATGCTAATCCTCAAATGTTACCTACTGCAGATATACTATCCACAGAATAAGCAAAAACAAGGAAGAATTTGATTGTTCTGAGTGAACGGTGCTGATACTGTTTTCTCCTGTGCATGCCATCCTTTATTTCAGCAATTGTATTTATAACAAAAGCACAAAGAAGATCAATGGTTCTATAGACACAGGACTACATATAAATAGTCCTATTTGTGGAACAATATGTTACCACCACCTTGTGTTGTAAATGACTCTGTAGCACCTATCAATAAACCATCTGTTGTCACATGCGGTGCCATGTTATGAATGCCCATCTTCATGGTAATCTCTCAAAGACAACATTGATCCTCTGTATTTCTTTACAGTCTGGTCTGTGTGATACATCCTATGGTGAATGAGAGAAAGCTCTCCCACCTCACTCAAAATCTCTTCCTTGTGCCTGAGATAAGAATAGAATTGAGTTGAGTTATTGAGCTGATAGTTTAAGATATAAGCTCTCTCTAAAGGGGTGCTCAAAGAAGTCACAATGAGCAGAGACTGAATGGGGGGCTATCACATCTTTACCATTTGTCTACTGCAGAGTTCTGATGAGTGCTCTGAACCTGGGGTGAAAAGGCCACAGTAGGGGTTAGTAGCATGCGCTATGCTGCTACAGATACAACCAACTGAAATAGCAAAGTGTGAAAATTACCATGTCTAGTTCAGACCTGCATGAATGCATGACCCCATTAGCTACAGCACATTGATGCAGGGCCCATAAAATATTGTAAACTTGTCATGCAATAGCACATTTAACAACCTTAATCACAATACACACAAGATCAGAAAACTTAACTAAAGATGGACGAGGAAGGGAACTTGAAAGACTAAAATATTTCAAGGGAAATGTTTCAAAATCATGACACCCTTAGCCAAACACAATTATCACGCCTGAATGATTAAAGGTTAAACTTATCTATCATGGAGAAGGGGGGAGAGAAAAGAGGATCAATGACTGATTGACAAATAATGTTAAATGGTCTGTATTATATGACCCTCTTTATAGCTGAGTTTATGAATGGCAATTTACTTTCTTCAGAGTTAATGTCCTCTTTCATGAAGCATTTACAAGGGCTGCATTGATTATTTTTTATTGTAACCACATTTGAGAAGCTGAAACCAGTGAAGGTTTGGCTTTGTTTAAAATTCATAAAATGTTTATTTTTATAATAGTTAATAAATGTATGGTCATTTGAAAAAACAAAGATGTCCTGGATGGAATTTGGGCCATTTTAGCAAACAACTGAAGAGAATGAAAAGAAAATCCACATTTATAGTTCATGGTAGCTGATTAGCTACTAAAAACACATTTTACTCAAATACTCTATATTTTGAGAATGCAAATATTTCTAGTATTAATAAAATAAATAAGTATAGTAGGGACAAATAAAGATAGTATCCAACACAGTCTTACCTGCACTGTATTTAAAATAAAATATTTCACACAGTCTTGCATGAATAACAATGTGCCGAGCGACTGTAATCATTGCTTTTAAGCTCAATCTCAAGCAGCAATGTCATCATCAATTAAGAAACCATTGCGGACCATGTCAAGTAACACAATGATTACAGAGAATTAAAATGTATTTAATCAAGAGGCATTCAACAAAAGGTCTCTTTGGTACTCCAGTTACTCAAGGCACAAGGTAATAGCAGTCTAAATGCACTCACTCATTTTTCAGTAACAAGGCAGGTAAGAGGATGTGAAATTTACAGAGAGACCCAACAATGAAAAGAGAGAAAAATGTGTACACATATCGCATTAACAAAAGTCCTTGCAGTGTTCTGAAGTGAAGAGGAAGAGGACAGAACAGGATGATGCTCGCAGTGGCGGTTGGGTAATGCCTTCAAGTGTTACAGTCAAAGCGTGATGGAAACTCACATCCACCAATTTTAACATCCATAAACATGAACGCGCAGGGAGGAATTTACATCACATACAGTTGCTCTGTTTGACATTAGCTCAACACCCCCACTTCCACAGTTTGCTCTTTAAAGTCATAAAATAAGCTTAATACAGACAGGAAAGGCAAGGGATGTGTTAAGAGGAACGAGGCATTAATTTTAAATCTAACAGCAGGACCCTGTCTCATGGATGCAAGACAACCTTGCCTACAGTTTATAGAGATTAATTAGTAAATGGCTGTGATTTCTAATTTGTCCAGATTTCTGGAAAATTATTTCTGTAGCATTGTTTGAACAGCACAAAAACATTACAAATAAAAACTTATATTATTAATATTATATTATATTGTTGAGTAGATGCATTACTTTTATTTTATTGTAGCTTTTACATTTCAATTTTAATATTTTCTACCTACCAATGCTTGTATAATTTCATAAGAGTTTTCTTTTGTCCAAAATCCATTCAAAACAATAAGTAGTTTGGACGAATACTCTATTTTATTTATGAAATTATGTTGTAATTATAATTTGGGACTAAAGCAGTTCCACTCTTCTGGAGAAAAAGTGAGCTACATTGCACAGAGATAGGGGAAGTGAAAGAAGTTTCAATTTAACAAGATAAATTAGCTGCATGATTAAAACATCTAATGACTGAAAAATAATGTGTCTTGTTAGTGGGGGGAAAAAAGGTGTTTGTTTCCCATGAGATAACAATAGCATCTGAAGCTGGGAAATACATCAGTGGCTGTAAACCTCACAGGAAATAATAACTTTATCCAGTACAGGTTGTACTATGTGTAATACACAACATACATCTGTATTCAAAGAAAATCACTTAAAAAGATAATACTGCTTACATTTAGATATAATGTATTTTTCCAATAAACAACAGAATAAGATGGAGAGAATAGTTAAGCTAGATTCCCTTTTCTCCTCCAGATGTGTATGGCTTTCAAAAACCATAAATGCATATCTTGGTTTCTGAACTTGTGTCTCAGGGCACTCTATTGAAAGAAATGTCATGCAATGCATTAAGAATCCATTACAACCTTCCACAGAGTACTCGGCATGGCTCACAAAACCCATGGTAAGGTCCTGACTGCGTGAAAAAGGATAATCATGTTGATTTGTAGACAAGGGAAGCAAAAAGTGTAAAGATTTTGTGAAAGAACAATTACAGTGACTCAATTTCTTTCGTTGTCACTCAGACTCTACTACTCTGCAATACTGAAATAAGAAAGTTAGCATTTAATCTCCCTTTGTGAATGAACTGTGAACAGAACACTGGCAACAATAAAGCAGAAATCTGTCACACAAACCCTTAGCCAGCTCATTAGACTTAACATAGGTTAGTCTGGATAATCAGTCTCACTGTGCTTGTTATGTGCTCTTTCAACTCCATGAATGTTGCAATCAAGGTATGATTGAATTCACATTTTAGGAGTGTAATTTGTAATAAATAGGCAGTCACATGCAACATGGACAGGTCCAGAAGAGGCCATCCAGGGATAAGATGAATCACTGCATTCTCCTCACACTAAGGATATAAAAAAACATTTACTCAACCAGGGCTAATGAAATAACATATTAGCTTAGACTGAGCATATCTGTCAGGATACCTGAACAGTGAATGTCATTTAGAGAAAAAGTAAAGTATTTTGTTATAAATCCTGTTTATAGTTGGGGCATGAAGTATGTATGTTATACAGATGTAAATACATCTGTTCACTAATAAGGAGATCATCCGCCGGATCTTTATAGTAGGGTAGCATTATGGGGAAATGGGCTCCTGCTGGAACACATCTCTGTACAAGCAACTAGTCACTAGCCAGGATAAGCCACACGCTTTGAAACAGTCTAGCAATAGGTTTCCATGGCGACTATGATTAGCTCACATATGAACGAGTTCATGAGTCAAAAAAGGCAGCAAAATCAATTAAACACAACATTAGCTCAATGTCCCATTAATCTCGGCTCATAAGACAGGGCTCACATTACTTGGCCTTCTAGTTTACAGTATCTCTGACTGCCAGTTTCTGAAGTAAGTACTGTGAAGAAGAAAATGAATCAAGTGAACTAGAAAAGAAATGCTTTTTGTCCATTCCTAGATTAACTAGGACTATGGCCAGATCTCAAGGGAGCTGTCCAAGGTCCTGAGGAGAACACAACACGGAGCTGTCCAGAGTGCTGACTGCTTTTCTCTGCTTTGGCTTTCCAACATTAGTCAGAACAGACAACTCCACTGACACATCACCGTTTTCAGACAGTCCTCACACTCTTTTGTTTGTCTGCCACATCCCACTCACTATACCAGTCAAACTGTGCTTTGACAGGGATGTGCACAGAATGCCTTGCAAAATCCGAAAATCCCCCAGTCGATTATAATTGCATACTACAAATGCTCAGTGCTTCTGCTGGATGAATTATGCCCAATATTTCCATCATTCTAGCGCACAGAAATGGTATCAAAGCATTCATAAAAATCTGTTGAATGTCACTAGAAGATTTGTATCATTAGAATGACATAACAATAATGTATCATTACAATCATGCTAAAGGTGGTAAAAGCTGAGGAGAAGATGCACCGTGAACCAAAGCAGATCAACTAGTAAATAAAAAGCTATAAATATTCGCTTTACGTACTGACTGTAACCATTACATCTGAGTAACGATTTATATTTATGCTTTAAATACATCGGTCACATAGTTAAAAGTACAGAATATTATATGCACCAGAGAGCAGCTCAGCATAGTCACATTCTTCCTTCTTGTATTATTTAACAGCTTCACTGCAGACAGAAGATGCTGAAGGGGGAGTGGAAATCTTTCACTTTGCCAGCTAATATATAACCAGCAATCCTGAAGATTCAAACCAGCGTGGATACATACTAACGGACCTGCTTTTCCTGTTAGTATTTGTCTAAGAGTTGAATAATGCAGATGCCTGAGAAATGAAAGGAAAACCCAAATATATTGGCAGAGAAACATAACACTGGAAAATGTTATGATATGAAAATGTGAGCCGTACGCTAAGGCGTTTGCAGTCACCAGTTCTCAACCCAAGTGAACACTTATAAGAGATTCTAGACAAATGTATTACACAACTGTCACCTGTCTGCGTATGAAACACTATTTCAAAAATCCATTGTCCATTATAATGTGGTAATATGGTATGGTAAAAAGTCCAGTTTATAAAATTTCTTGTATTTTTAGTCACAAAGAAAGAAAAACGTACCGTTATCCCTGTACACATTTCTTGAACAACAAATAATGAATGATCCATGTAAACCAGAAATGGTTGAGTTAAACATCCAGTATTTACCGTCATCATTCATCGCTCTCATCTGTGTTTTAGTATTTCAAGCTGGCATTCTGTGCATCAAATTAATCTGAGAGTTCTATTTCAGGTCCCAGTGTTTATGCCAAAGGCAGTATTAAAAAAAGAAAATCTCAAGAGGGATTTACCGTGGAGAAGTCTTTAAAATACATTTAAATACACTGATGTAATAAGCTCAGCTGTAAAGCCCAAGTATTCGATAAAATAATGCTGGTTTTACTGGCATGGAAATTTGTCCTGAACAGAGGAATTCCATTTACCTCTACCGCTCTGTGTTCACGGCATAACACAGACTCCTTTAATGATAACAGAGAGGTCAGTGATTTCCGGGGTGTCCTGGTTTGACAGTAGTATTCAGTGTGGACCTCTGGTTACTATTCTCCACAGTGATATGAGCAGGAACCCTCTGCAACCTCATGGTAATCATTTTTACAGCCCTAGCTTAATTAAAATGTCACATTCACTGTAGCAATATACAGCAGAATTCTCAGCAAATTAAAAAGGAATTACGCTGGCAGATGTGGCCTTAATGGCTTAATCATGCCTTTACGTTTGTTCCAGTAAAGTGAGGCCACAGATGAATATTGTTTCAACTCTCACATCCGCGACAAATCCCTAAAAAAATAAATAAATAATTGACAGCTGCTTTGTGTATGTTGAAAACAGTCCATGAAATATCCCCATCTAACGACAAGTCAGAAAAAGAGCGCAGTGAAGTAAAACAAAAACTACAAGGAACAATGGAAAATTACAAGGCACATAGGTCAAGTGTTCTGTTCACCTCCCTTCACAGCTGCAACCATACTGCATGCCATTCTACTTCTCTGCGTATACTGAAAACAAACTGAACATTTAGTCCATGTTCACATTGCACTGCTGTTGCATTAGTATGCATGTAGGTGTTTATTTCTGGCAAATACATCATTCAACTTCTGAGTGAATATCATTTCTATAGATCAATGTGGAAGAGCTGACACATTCCTAACATTCCCCTATAGAAGCACCATAACAGCATGATGTGGAAACAGCATTTCCAGGTCTATGACATTCACCGTGTCTACACAACAGAAACATATGTGGCAGAGGTAAGAACGGGGATTTGATACTCCTCCTTGAAGGCCATCGTATTTTGTCAGTTTCATGATATATGCCCGTTGTTGCTTTTGCTTTGCCTTTACTCTCTCAAGGAGCCATGCCTGCCTCTCCTGTTCTTAAAGTCTCTATTCTATAGTAAATTATATGGCAAAACCATCAAGGTTAGTGGGCACAATTCTCTGAAAGATAAAACCCTCATTGTCATTCCTCCCCCTTTCTATACATATAAAAACCTACTTATGTATTATACAATAACTGGCCATCACTGATATTTGTTGTAAAACAATTACATCAATATGTTTTATGATTGAGTGAGAAAAATTCCAGGATGGGTGGAACATTTTCTTGCAGCTGGACCTTTTACCTAATGTCAACATGCCCTCCACTTATCTCTCCAACATTACTGAGGATTGATCAGGACAAGTGTTTCCAAGAGCAAACAGCTGCTTCAACATTCAGAAGTGCAAACACACTTCTCTTTCTTGTTGCAGCTCCTAAACTTTCCATGAGATTTCCATGTACTAGTCTAGATTGTTCCACCTAGAGTATGTTTATCTTTCCTCTTCAACACTACAGCCTTTTCCCCTGAAAGTGTAATCCTGAGAATGAATGTAGAGAAACTAAATTAAGGGACCCAATTTGAAGCGGCACCACTTCACTGATAAGCTGTACCAGTGATCTGTGAGAGCACTCAGGGTCTGCTACATTATGACAATATAGAGGAATAAAGCAGATGAAAGAGAATAGCCTGGCAAGAGCAGATATCAGATGGGCAGGGGGAGAGGAAAAAACAATCTAAAGTCTAATTGTGTTATGCCTCACGGCAGCAAGGGAGTTCAGAGAGACACATTTTCCTTCCACACGTCATTCAGCACAGTCCTTTCCCAGGCGTGATCACATTAATTTCCAACGGGTCCCAGTTCTTCTTGCTGCAGCTTCCTTGTGTGCATTTATTGAAAAAGTGACAATAAAGGCAAATGTTGGAAAATGTAACCAGGCCCATTAGGTTTAACCAGAAACATGCAGCACTGGCATTTGATTCCAGGCATTTAAACATGTCGGCTAGATGTGTCCGACACCCTCCAAGTCATTCTATGTCAGTTGGGTGTAAAATGTCACTTTGATGCCTCTAGGAATTGGGAAGCAATGTCAAGGCAGATGATTTGTCCTATTTTTTGTCTTTGCGAAATATAATTACTAAATACATACATATAATAAGACAGGCCTGTTGATGAAGGGAAATTTCTCATCACTCCAGATATGCTTTTTATTTAATGTTTTGATGCCTTCAGCTGCATCTACACTATACCACACTATACGGCAAGCAGGTGATGCTCCTTGACTTGTTTAATATTCAATCAACTGTCATGACAATGCCCTTTTAAAATGAGCTTTCACAGATATACTAGCCATGATCACACTTCATTTCATCAAAATGTTTTTTTAAATGTGACAGCATAAAGTTGCCACACTACTCTGACATGAAGGCCCCTCTATGTAAAAAGTGAGCAGCACCACCAGAACCTTTTCTTTCTCCCCCATTTGCGGGTGACTTTACCAGAAATGAGGACACCATGTTAGACATGTATTCTTTTTTTACTCCATATTGATTGCATGATTCCTAATATTTCAATGTAACCATTTATCACATACAGAATGTGATACATTTCAGGTTTTGCAATGCTGAAAATCACATTTAAGCATAAGGTGAGGATAACAAACATGTTAATTATCTGTGATATATTATAAATTAGCAGTAATTGGGCTTTCACTGTCAGGGGACTTACACACTGGAGCAGATGGCCCAGTGACACCAGGCTTGCTAGCTGAATATTCATTTTTAAATATATATGACTTGCTATTATTTTACCTGTGAGTCCCATACACTGTTTTGTTTTTGGAGCTCTTCCATTGATTTATATATCTTTTTTTTTTTAGATTGTTTGAGCTTAATCTGGTTATGCTTGGATAAATTCCATATAAACCATCTGGCGTGTGTGCGCTTGGGTCACTACTTTATGCATGTGGCTGGAGTGGACTTTTTATAAATATTTTAGGACATATTTACATGTCTGTTTATTCAAAACTGACCTTTTAACCCAAAGCTGACATAAGAAGTAAAATACAAAGGCAACAGCATCCACAATTACAAAAAGATATGAATTTAACTTGACATACCTGCTAGGCTTCCCAATGTCAGATGTCCATACACTGCTACAGAAGCAAGGAAGTCCTTTAGAAAATTCCCAGTGTGACTCTATTCACAGGTCACTTACTCCAGGGGCTGGAAAAAACAGGAGAAACACAAATCAGAGCAGACATCGAGAGCGAGCTCACAACTTTAACCGACTCAGCTACCACAAATGCCCAGCGATCCAGGATAAACATCCTTGAAGAAATGTCAGTCCAAGAGGGAGCATTAGCTAAACCACACCAATGTAGTAGGCATGAAAATAACCGGCACGCCATATGCACCGTATCTTTCTCCATGCCTGGTCAAGTTTGATCATTTTTTCCGCCTAAACAGCTGCCACAGAACGGCTCATTACACCATCATCTCATTTGGAAAAGACAGGTGAGTAGCATTTACAGGCATCATGCCATTGTAGTTTGTGTGCAACCTCAGAGAGTGAACGCACATTACTGAGTGACATCAACAGTTCCAAGGCAACTCAATACAGCACATAACTGAGTCTTAAAAGCTCTTTAGTCAGTCTCCACTTCATAGTGATACAAGAACTGGAACTACTTTGTGGGCAATTAGCTTCTTCCCCATAAAGGACCGCCATTACTGCCTAGGAAAATTACTTAAAACCTATGCATTTCAAGGAAGGTGCCATGAAATGATACTGGGTTATCTGGGGGCACATATATGTATGACATTATGTGCTTAGGCAGTGAAAAAAATAACTTTAGTTATCAACCAAAGCCCATGTTGACAGTGTGACAGTAAGTCTTTTGATTTCATATTGCACACAATTTATTTTGGGCAGTTTGTTATCCACTTTGATTGTGCACATTTTATCTTAATGTTTTGCTTAAATTTATTTCTTTTACCTTTCTTTCTCTCATGTCCTGGTAAAGCCTCCTCCTATGCAAAGGACGGGCCACCTGTTGAGAGGGCTTCTTATACACAGCCAACAGGAAGTGGAAGAGGCCAACTGTGCGTGTCCAGGAGGGGAGTCAGCCAGTTTTTGATTAATTTAAACTAATTTAGAGAATTAGTTTGCTTGTTAAATTTGGTTTCATAGTTACATTTGTTTTGTAAATACTTTCTTTTAATTAACTATCTATTTGTATTAAGGTTATTATTTAATATTAGATTAGATGTAAATCCCTGTCTCCTATTTGTCAATTAAGGCTAGACTTTATCTTTATTAACCCCATTTTGTGTAAGTAGTTAAGTCAGTTATATTTGGTCTATTGTTGAGTTAATGTTTGTTTATTTTTAATTTTTCTTTTAAAATTTTTAAGTCTTGAATTTTGTTCTAAGAGTGGTTTTTAGTGTCTTTGCAATGCAGTTCTCACCATTAACCTGACCAAGTGTAACTTTGCCAGAGCTGAGATTGAAAACCTCTGCCATGTCATTGGGAATGGTGTTGTCAAACCTCAGGTTGATAAGGTCCAGGCCATTACATACTGAACTTCGCCTTAAACAAGAACCCAGCTTACGTTACGTTCCTTGGCATGTCATGTTGGTACCATAAGTTTAAACTATTCTGCCAGAGCTGCTTTGCTTACAGATATGACAAAATGTCTAAAAGAAATCAGAAGAGGGGTTAAGAAGAGTGAGTGATGGCCACACTGTGACAGTGTTAGTATATTTTCAGTATTTTTCTTTAGCACAATTAACAATTCCTACACCTGGTTTTCTTGAGCCTTACTGCTTGGTCGCTGACAGACAATAAAGGCATAATATGCTGACGACAACTTTACGATTAATTTAATTACAATTTGCGATGTCAGCCTGTTACATGACGTAAATGCAGAAGACTGATTTAATTAATTAATTATGCACCTGTGTGAATGTGAGAAGTTATTCTGTTTGTGTGCAGTTTGCTCATTATGTACGCCCCTAACAAGGAGGTGCCCGGTCAGCCTCTGTTAAAATGATGTGTTCACTGGATTTTGAAAGCTTAACAACAAAATCCATCCCTTTGACAATTTAAGGTCTAGACTACTAAGCAACTAAAAAAACATGACAAAGCAAAAACTGGTATTTCAATATACACATTATGTGCTGAGTAGGTATAGCTTTGATGTAAGTAAACATTCAGACTGGATGTGCTCAAACAGTGAGGATTAGTACTGTTGAAGATTATATAGAGTAAAACCTACAGATATTATTTTGTTGACTATCACTGCCTCCCTTCTTTTTCCTGTTTCTTTATTTCCTAAAAGTAAATGAACAACTTCAAAGAACCTTTTAAAATGTAGTATTAGTTATTCTGTTTATGTATTGATTTGTTGGGGTTATATCTTCCACCTTCACTCTGTCACATTAGGTTACATATACCAAACTGTTAATCTATTCAATAAACACTTTTTACATATTCATTATTTCAGCTAAATCATCATACATACTGAATGGCGAGAATCCAATGAGATGTGAAGACTCACAACTCACCCGGCCTCTCATCATTAGAAAACTGATGGATCAGAAAACTTTTTGCCCCAGAAGTCTTAATGCCAGCTGGAATTTATACAGTATATCAAAGTTCAGCAGTTACAGTTTGATCTGTGATTCTACTTGCAAAGCCGAATTTGAGATACTTTAAAAGACCATTGCTACTGTAGCTACACATTTAGTATATTTTCTGATATATCTGATATAGTTTCCTTGAACTCAAACTGTTTCATGCACACCACAAGAAATTTGAGCAGTGGCTTCTGACACTTACCTCTTCTACTGCCTACCAGTGCTGCCATTTTCATCCCACCCACTGATCAGCCTAATCCACTGTTGGGGGATTTGTGCACTGTGGTACAGAGCAATTGTGTTGCAACAAAATGAGTGTGGCTTAATTGGAGGAAAGACTTAATGAGGGCCCCTTGAGGATTATCATCTGTGGCTTAGAAATGGCCCAGGTACCTGAAGACATGGTCAAAAGGATCAGTTCACAGCCCTCTAAATTGGAGTGACAGAGCTGAGCTTCAACTGTGCCAGTGGAATCTTTAAAATTTTTATTTTTTATTTTTTTCAGAAGGGTCCCTGGAGAGAGTTGAACTAAAGTGGAAATCTCTGTGGAAAATATAGCTGCAGGACCTACAGCATTATGTTGCAACTGAAGGAAGGTAGGGGACCATTTACTTATATTTTCCTGTAACCTACAACACTACTGTGCTTGTTCTTGAATAAAATAAATTAGGTACTAAATAATATATTGCTGCAATAAAAATTTATAGAAATGATTTTGGATAAGCTGCTTTCTTAATCATAATGGGAGCCAAAATCAAATGGTGTCATGATACAAATAATGATTTCTTTTATCAGACAAAAACTTGTCTGTTGTATTCGCAATAAATCAATTTTGTCTATAAATTGTGATTATAAAGGTGACTGGACCCTCTGTAGTGAAAGATACAGACAATAGGAAGGAAAAACATATGGTTCACTGTGGGTGGCTATTGATTTATGTTATTGTAAGAGCACAAATAATACAACACTACACACAATGCATACTGTGTAGTCAAATTTCATGACATTTCAGTTTTACCATCAAATATGCACCAACAATAATAGCTGCAGATAATATTTAAGTAAGTAAATCAATTTATTACTGGAAAATGTGTGTATAAACACACACAACAAGGAAAACGCTGCCACCATGTTAGAGAGGTAAAGTGGACCTTTCACTAGCTCTCCAAGCACTTTACTTCAGCAAGGAGGCTGTCTCCACTTGACAGCCACAGATCAGATATGACTGACCAAGATAAACGGCTAGGCTCTAAAGTCAGATCAATTCAATCTAGCAACTGTCCTCACCAGGAACAAAAGGCCATACTGTCAGCAAGACTCAACTCACTCCAGTGCTCATTCACTGACTTTTTGTCTTTGTTATGTAAATACCGGAAACTGTAAGTGGCCTGCTTATAAAAGTTGAACAGGTTGATCATTCGACTGCATTTGTATTTTTTTCATTTACTTTTTGTTGCGGAATCTTTTTTCCCCTTTCAGTCCATACCTGCAGGCTACAGAGTTTATTTTGTGCAAAAAAACACCTTCTATCACTGGCTTGTTTCCTGAAGCCTATGCAGTGCATGACCATGTGCCCACTGGATTGATGACCTGACTTTACATCCTCTATTATGAATTATTTCACATTTCAGTTCAGCTGGGTTTCAAGGTCTGTACTCATCTAGACTCAAGAAAGGGCTGGAGTCATCTTCTGCAACAGTGTTACTCAGCCCACACCCCAGGCACACTTTCATTATGTAGTAGGACACAGGGCAAGTCGAAGTTTGTGCATTCAATTCAATTGATGACACCAACATACCAAAGGAGGCTTTTAGGCACAGCTGCATTGATCCAACACTCAATTAAATTACATGCACAATAATGAGCACTAACAACAGTAATTTCTAGTCGTATCATATTGTATCAAAGTATGTTCCACGGCGCTGACTGAACTAACAATTTCAAGCCCCATATTAATACTGGGCATACATTTATTTGATGCAATGCATGTTGAGTGAATACACAGTATGAGTTAATCCTGATTTGTTGTGTTACTACTGCGGAAATGTACTATAATCAGTCCATTCTTCCATTATCTATACCAGTCATCCTGTTAAAGGCTGGAGAGAACTGGAATCAATCCTAGCAGACGTTGGCAAGAGGGGGATACAGACTGCCAGTCTATCACAGATTTTTATAACTGTTATATTAATGTTAAATTAGTATAAATAATAATAGATACAGCTTTTTATGAGACAAAAACTAACTTAAATTACATAATGCATATTGCATGTTTCCCTATAGGTCACACATGTAATGCTTTTTATGTTCAGTTTTAGACCTATTTTGTTTATAATGCATAAAATTATTTTATGGTAAATTATATCCCATAATGTATCACAATGTATTTCAATTGACTGTAGACTATTATATTTAACTGTTGGCAGAATAGTTGATCATCTAAACCCATATTTTGACACTCAATTAACAATGCAACTCACTGCAGCCTCCAATCTGTATAGCCTGGCTAGCTTTATAAAAAGCATTAACGTCCCACCCAACCCATCTCCACCCAATGCTCCTTTTCATCTGCCTGTCTTCAAAGGGAATAAAACAGAATAGAAGAGAAGCAAATTCAGCTGTTTTTTTTTAACACTCACAAAGGAAGTGAATATGAAGACGGCATGGCAACATGGAGAATATTAGTTCAAAAGGTTACTAAAATGTCACAAAGAAATCACTGAAACTTTACTGTCAGATGTATATCTGCAAGCACATAAAAAAGGAAGCGTCAGTACTTTAAACACAAACAGATGGAGAAGAGAAGATGAAGGCAAATCCACCTGTCAGGTTACATTTACAACAAAAATAAAACAAGAATAAATACTTAAAAGTAAAAGAAACAGGGACAATACATCAGGTCAGAAGGATGTGCAAGCAGCAGTAAAAAAATCCCCTTATGATTCAAAGAAAAAAATGACTGGAACAGGAACATACTTGTACCTTTAGCCCCATGCTGGGAGCTCAGTGACCACCGCAGTACAATGCTGTGAGCACTTTCCTAAACAAAGGTTTACTGCATCACTGCTTGTATAGCACATGGTGCCTGAGTCAGACTCCTACTGTGTCTCAACCTTGGGACCTTGTTTTCTGAGGCCAATCTTGAACAATTTGCAGAGAGAGAAGACCAAAGCCTCTGTTTGCCTCTGTCCTCTATTGCATACCACAAAGGTTATGGAGTACAGCATCAAGAGCTGAAGTGAGTCAATTCTCCTAACTGAACAACCACAGTACTCCAGATGCTGTGATGTTGCCGGTTTTCCATTGATAGGACTAGGCTCCTCAATTTATCCCAGTTCTGCAGGTGAATAGTCCAAACAGTGCTGATGTAGCACATCTGGATGATTTATTAGTTAAAAATAATTAGGGATGACATGTCACTGATTTCACTTTCTTCCTTCATGTAAATAACTAAAATACATTAAAAACGTCATTGTCTTGTTCTAATATCAGGTCTAAAGCTTTGCAATGTAGTGCCGTGCCTGTTATATTTATTTAATATTTTGGGGACTGTCTCAAACAGACAACGCGTAGTGGATGAGATCAAATAATTATTTATTGCAACAGATTTGTTAAAGGTTATTCCAAAAGCAACATTGCAATATTAGAATAAAAAACTGAAAAGAGTTTTCAGTTTTTAAATGGTTAATTAGATGCAACGATCCAGGTTTTTCTTGGAACATCTGTGAATACATTTAATAAAGCTGTGAAAAGAAACTTTCCTTTTCATTGTAACGTGATAACCTTATTAATAATAACCTAGTGGGTAACCAGTAAATGTATAGAGTGAAATAATCAAATTTATTGTGTTTCATCTTTATCATAAACATTATATTTATTATTTTGTTTTCAAAATCATGACATAAACAGAAAGCACACATTTTGTCAGACAATTTCGATCTCTCTGGCTGTGTGCTGTTGCATGCAGACATGTGCTGTTTCATGCAGCATATTTAGCTGAGGGAAGTGATTTAACACTGCTGGCCTAAAGCCCTCACACCCTGCCACACAAGCGCACAGATGACGTGAGACTCTGTTAACCCTGATGAGATAGCACATGCCACCAAATCCACAGTTAATTGGACACTTCTTCACAACAAGCCTGTGGTAAACAGCAGCATGCAAATAACAAGACTAAGACAAGCGTCCAGAATGAACAAGAGGAAACAGCTCAGATAACGAATCCAACAGCAGATGTGCTGTCCTCTGCAGTATATTGTGTTTAGAACAACACCTCTTCTGTGACTGCATAATCCTCAGCATTCTGCTAAACTGATTAGCTGTCCCATTCTTAACAGCTGGTATCTTAGCCTAATTTGCCTGGCTTGGAAATGTTAAGCAGAATCATGTCTGTTGCTTTCTTCATGCCAAATGGACACTTGTGTGTAGAAAATGGTCAGCAGCCAGGTATTGAGGAAGGATTGCACAAGATCAAAAAGGATTTCATGGAAGCAGATTGAGAGAAGACTTATGGAAATAGAGAACTGCATTGTACTGGATGTCTCAACGTTCATGAGTCAGTCCACATGAGGTTGTTTTACTACTGGAAGATGTGAGCGCTTAGAGGGTTATCCAGCTAACCAGACACAATGTACACAGACACAGCTGACCTGATGAAGTAAACACATCCTAAAGGCAAGTTACTTAGTGCATTCAACTACATATAATGCCTATCAGGCTTTTTTAAAAATGTCCTATTCTCATATTTGTTTCTGTCTTTTTTAAACCAGTATAGATGTTTTTTTTAAATTCAGTAGTACTCGTTACACTAATATGTTGTGGAACCATAATTGACTGAAGACTGTCTTGTTCTGATCAACAATGATAACACCACCCATATGAGATTTTCTGTCAAATAAAAATTTGGAGCAGGTCTGGACAACATTTGAAGTTGTTGTGGTTAATCGGAGACCATTTGCGTAGCTACACTTTAAAATCTGTTGCATGAAAAGCATTGAACCTTCTGATAAATGCTGTAATCAATTAAAGACTCAGCTACTCAGTGATTTCAGCTTTGATAAACTACATGACAATATTCACAGTAACAGATATATGATAATGATGATGTGTTTTCATACAAGCAGTAACGTGGGCATGTTACATGAGTCTATAAAACCAATATGCAAGGTGGAGGCCCAAGCTAAGCTGGTGACATGGCTGGATTTAGACGAATGATATGAAAATGAATCAGAGATACTGCTTATGTTCTATTTTTAGCTACTCAGTTTAGAAATTGTTGATCTACTTAATATAGGCTTCTTATTAACACTAATGCTGTTTTCTGTATATTTTTAAGTCTCTAAATTGTTGTTACACCAAAATTGCTAAACACACACAGTACATTAATTAGGTTAGCACATCAAGCTAATACTATCAACTACACAGGTGGAAGCTGAAAAACACAGCACTTAAATACAGGAAATACAGTACAATAAGTTTATATTACTGTAAATTACTATTGAAATTCTATAAACTATGACTGATCACTGTGAAAAAAATTGTATCAAAGTATTTTTCCTCTTTTTTCCATTGTACCTGAATCATTTCCTATCAATTCAGGGGTAGTGTTGTGAAAATTTAATTTCATGGGTGGCAGTGATGCAGATATGATCCTGGTTACTGGACAAGTTGAAATATGTCATTTTGCAAGTAAATCTGTCTATAAGTTACATTTTAAGCAAATGTTTCTTTTCTCAAAAGTTATTTCCAAAAAGTTGGCTTTGCCCAAATAACAATCACAAAATTCAACAAGACATTTTGTGTGTATGTCCCTGTGACATTATGAGCACAATACCGCAATGAGTTATGCTTCATCTAAGTGCCCTGGCAAATGTCTGCTTCGACTCTGCCCATCTGTGTGACCCATGAACAATTACACATTTCTGCTATAATCATATTTCCTCTGTCTCATGCAAATCCCTACCATTTATGCAACATATTGCCCTGGGGAATCCACTATTATTTAGCTTTATTCAAGACTCTTCATTTGACAAAGTCTGACAAAATGACTCAGGCCTATGAATTAAGTATTTGTACTTTTGCCTGAACAACAATTGAGGGCAGCAACTTGAGTCACGCAATGTATTCCAACTGCACTACCACATTAAATATCTTCATTCATTGTTTTGCTACTAATACTTCTACTTCATACAATCTTAGTTATTGTATAAAAGAATGAGGGTAAGTCTCCACTTCCCAAGCAGTGGAGAGACATTGAGAGAGAGATTTAAATGCTTACATTTAAACAGAATTTAAACATCAAACAATGCTCATGAAATTCAGATAATATGCTTTTTCCTCGTGTCTTTTTCTCAGTTAAAAATACAATTGAAATATATAGTGTTACATGTTTCAAAAAGTGTATAAGTATAGTCGCAAAAAAAGTAAGTGAACTATTTTCAGTTTCCTGGTTTTCTGCATGAATTGGTCATGAAATGTGATCTTCTCTTCATCAAAGTCACAAAGAAGTGATGGTAGAAACATTAAGTAAAGCGGTGTCTTAATAACTGGTAAAACCACCACCTGTTAAAACAGTTTTAATAACAGTTATTAAAAAACTGTTTTGTTATTTGCCACTTTTAGCAGCTAGTCCTATCAAAGGTGATGCTTAAGCAAGCGTTTACAGTAGCTGCGGATTAGTCCTACACAATGTCAGGAGGAATTCTTCAGCTCAGCCATATTCTTAGGACATCAGGTGTGAATAGCTCTCTTGAAGTCATCACACAGCGTCTCTATTGGGCTGAGGTCTGGGCTTTGACGGGGCCACTCCAAAAGGTTGATTTTATGTCTCTGAAGCCATTCTGTGCTAGAATTAGTTTGATGTTTAGGGTTACTTCTAAACTTCAGTCTGTAGCTGTGCAGTTCTTTTTCACCTCATTGAGCATTCCTTCTGCATTTTGTAAGAGAGATCTTGGATGCGTGTGCACTTCTGTGGATGGTGGCCACAGTACCAAATCATCTTATAGTTATAGACAACTTCTCTAACTGTGGACTGAGAAATATATAAACTATCTGCTCTGTAGCTACAGTACATGCAAATGAGCAACTCTTCATTGTACGTTTTCTGAGATCTCTTTTTTGCAAGGCGGCTCACATGCCTTGGTTCACATCAGCAGATGCTGCTTGTGACACTGTTTCAGTTGTTTTTCAAGGTAGCTCTAAGGAAGCTCAGTTTAGGTTTGCTAACACTAGACTCTCTACTTTGCATGTTTAAGAGGTGTTCAATTAAGACACAAAGGCTGTCGTGACTGTTTCAACAGCTAAGAAATAGTGTGTATTTGTGAATTGTGAGATCAGAATTCATTACCAATTTAAACAAAAATCCAGAAAAGCTCACTCACTTCTTCTTTCAGCAAGTGGAAGAAAGCTTACATACAGTAATATAAACCATAAACAATTAGCAACACACATAACTGATACTTATGAAGTATAACATAGCAGAGAAACTATGTACAATGCTTTTCTAACTTGGCTTCTCTGCAGCCTCAGCTGTCGAAGAGGACAATCCAATCCAACAGTCACAGCTCAAGCATTTATCTCATAGATAAAGATCTCTATCTCTTTGGTGTTAGCAGAAATGGCAGACGTTATCTGCATCCTTTTTAATTGATTTCTCTCTGTCTTCCAGATAGACAGGTATGTCATTGCTATACTGTCAGTCCTGTTTGCTTGTTACCATCGAGGGCAGCTGGCAGTGTAATTCAAGGTAAGTTGTGCATCCATAAGTCAACAAGACACACAAAAAACAGCTTTATCACTGTTAGACTCTGTGTTTTTTTTTTCTTCGGTGCTAGGTGGAAATCAATTGGCTTATCAACACAAGCAAAGCGGACTGTTGTTGGTTGCGATAAGAGAAATACTTGGCCATGGACTTGTGAGTCACAGATTTTCACTTGTTGCTTTCTGTAATTCCTTAACGTCACACAACCTAATGCCCTCTTTTATTGTAGCAGCATGACAGGGTGAAACAAAACCATTTCCGTATCCTGTATATAAAATAGGCCAACAATTACTGAAGTATGATTTAGGATATTCTTTGTTGTAGCTGCTTTTGGCTATCACATTATAGAAGTACGAGAAACTATTGATACACTTGAGAACTGGAATATTATGTTTCTAGATACTGTATAGATTTTTAATTTATGTTAACTTAACTTATGTTTATTTGTGTATTCTTGCCAAAGTGTGACACCTCTGTTGAAGTACAGGAATATACAGTGCATTGTTATTTTTTTGTCATTTGTAAGACAGTTGCTGGCAGATTGACTAAGCATATGATTCGCCCTGATTGATGTGGTTTTGATTTTTATTATTAATGTACTTATTTATTTACAAATTGCCCCTTCACAAATGTTTACCAAAAATGTCATCAATATTTGACAGAGTTGCTGGACACATTCTCAGAAGCTTTTGTGCCAAAGGAAACTGGGGCAAGAAAAACCATTCAACATGAACAATATGGATAAGTACCATGGACATATTCAAGGAGACCGCTAAACATAACAAGAAATCTATGTCAAGTCTTTTCAGGTCTTTCTAGTCTGTAGACCTATTTTCCTTATTCTATACCTTATCCATCATTATTGTACAATAACATTCAGGCAGCTACATTCAAGTAGAACACTACGGAAGAGTAGTGCAGGTAAAATTGGGGCAAACTAAGTTAAAGTGGTTGTACAGATGTTACGCAAAGCGAGACATATACTGTTGAACTTACAGCATATAGCACATATAACGAGCTGTGGTGCTTCAGAACTGTTGAATTTATTCGGGAATTGAAAATAAAAAAGCTGTTAGTATTTTATTATTCCTCTTAATTATCAAAGTCATTTTCAGTTCTTCATATTAGCCCCTCGCAGAGTATATCTGATGCTTTTCACTTTCAGTGTCTGGTTGATTGTCCAGGTGCGAACTGTTTAGTGTGACTTTTCATATATGTGACACTGATGACATCGCTGCTTGTGTTTACTGCTTCTTTTGACACACTTCAATGATAATTAATCCCTATGTGCATTAGTACAGCACCAAAGGGGTTGTGTAGATCTGAAAACTCCATAGTGAAGTTAGAAATTTTAATTTTAACATCTTGAAATTGGCAAAACGTATAAAAACAATGTAACAGTCATAAATTCTTTAAGATACATTTGATGTAAAGTTGGAAGAAATAGAAAATTATCCATATGATTGAAAAAAAAGTGCAGACCTTGGGTTGTAAGCTATGTGTGAATGCACTTTGTGCTGGAGCACATCATTTTGCCACAGCTTTTTAATATACTTACAACTATCTGCTGAGTGCGTTTGATTTGAAAAATTCACGTTTTAAATATTTGTTTGGAACTGAGCATGACCGTGGAGAGAAAGAGCACAATTGCCCTCAGTCAGCTAATCAACTGTGCTGACATAAAGCTCAACAGAGTCAGGGATGAAGGTAAAGGTGGATTAGGGGGCTGTCTGACTCAGTCTGGCGATTAAGTGTGGTTAAGTTAACTTGATTTGGTGCATAACAAATAAAGAAGGAAGTTAAAACATGGGCAGTGTCAGATGATGGGTTATGATTTGGAAAAAAAGCATCAGCAGCCAGGGCTATCCAGCTTTTGTGTGTGTGCTCACTGCTCATTCTGACTTTACCGGTTTGATGTCAATGCAGAATTTGCTCTTCAGTCACATTGAATCCAATTTGACTTGATATCTTTTAAATACAAACACTTATACTTTAAGCACTGGTTTTAAAACAAGTTGTGTTCCAAAGACAACACACGTCTGTAATAAAGATATTATTCATTTTAGACATTTGCTGTATTTTCTTGCCCTTTTTTATCTTATAGTAATGTGACACTACTTCTGTAACCAACCAAAGAATATATCATAAAAAAATACAGTAGCTTAGATTCTGACACTGTCTGCTGTGATTTACTCAGGCATGTTTCTTTGGCCTGCCATTCATTGCATCAGGATGTGGCGTAGACTGCTTTGGCAAGAATTTGACACTTTTAAAAACAGTGAGAGACTGAATTGTCTCTGAACCAAAAGTCAAGCTACCTCTAAAAAAGCGATAATGTGCTTTTTTGTTTTGTTTGTTACTAATTCTTCAGTAAATATGAAACACATATTTAACATTTCTGTACATCTGGTCTTTAAGCCCAAAGTTTAAAGCATGGTATTTACTAAGACTACTCATTTAAATTCATATTCAGCAGTGTGCAGACAGCAAAGACACCAACTTACGAAAAAAAAAAACTAAACATTTACAACGTTTTTTGGTTCTTTGTTATTTATAAATCTATGCAGCTCAATAACTCAATGACAACCATAACTTTCTCTAATTCCATGTTCCACTGCTGATTCACATAAATACTTACATCAAGAAAAATTTTTATCTGTTTTTTGTCCTAATTATTTTCCCTCTCTCCGCTTTGGTCTTCTTTAGAAAGACAAATATTCTCAGTCAACCTATGCTGACAAGAGGTTGCATTTATTAAACAGGAGATGGGGCTGTGAGAAATTGGAATCTCTTAAGCCTGGCCTTTACTCTCAGATCTTCTCAAGCTATGCTGTGTGTTATCCAACTGATGAATGATACATATGGATAGGTCCATATAGATCAGGACACTAATTTATTTCCCAATGTGTCTGTGTCCTATTCTTTAGGCTATTGGTTGCTGGTTTGACAGCTGTGCATTACAAACAATTACATATTCACTGAGACTGTGGATGGTGCTAAACCATGACTACCCTCGAATCCATCACAGTTGGTGGCCAGCTCAGAAATATCTGTATAACACTGCAGTTTACATTCAGTATTAAAAGTTATAAGAAGAGGTGTAGGATGAAAATACAGAAAATATCTGTGTATTAAAAAAATGCTGCCCATGTATTTATAACAGTTCTGTTACATCTGTGGAATCCATGCTAATACATGCTAATGCCAAAAGAAGTTAAAATAATCCCCTTGTACGCCAGAAAGCCTGAGGACATTTACAAATGTTTAGGCTAATGGAATGTCCTGATTTAATTGTAAAATTAAACTTGGTCGTATGGAAATCAACATGTGAATGGATGCAAAACTATGTACAAGTTTGTGGTGCATTTAAATAAATACACAGCACACAATGTATTATAATATGCGGTTATCAAACACAGGTTGAGCCACAATGAGTGACCTCTATGTTGATCTAGATGATTACCATTCAAATATAATACGTCATTAATCAAGAAACAGTGATTCAGCTGAGTAAACACATCCGGTATTACTTCCATCTAGCTTGTTTTTAGCAATGAACTGCATACTCAACTTCAGGCCTCATTAACCAGTAAGAGGCTCTGCTTTATAACACATGCCAAAGGTGAAAGCAGAAAACAATCCACCACAACGACACATGTTTCAGTGTCCTAGGTGGTGACTTCTGGTACTGTCTGGCCTTTTGCCACACTAACCATTAGCCATTAGACCTTTACACAAATCATTAGCTTGGGTGATGTGAAGAGCAATGATGGAATCAATAATCTCTATCCCTTTATCTGGCTGCTCAATTTAATGACCAGGAAGGTGTTAATGATGATGGAGATGAACACAGCTATGGCCAAAGAGCCATGAGAAGGGCGTAATGGGGTGAAAAGCTTGCTTTGGGACAAATGTAAATTATGGCCCTCACAATCAATAGTAAGCATGACTGAAAGGCAATGGGGCTTTGCTCCAATTCTCATAACAATAGGGAGAAAACCCATTGATTGCTCCTGTTTATACATTGGTTGATTTCACCTATTTACTTCACTGAACATGGCATTTACCAAAATAATTCTATAGTAATAGCAGCAAAAAACACTACAGTAGATTTACCTTGATAGCTAAATAAATGAAGGATATACTAAACTTTACATAATATACAATACACAAATGTAATAAAATGTAAATCAAAGATAATATTTTTTAAACATTCAGTCTAGAGGCTGATTATTTATATTATAATAGCCAGAGATTTGAAATAACAACATTCCCTGCTATGTATCAATGACATCAATCAATTTTATGGCTCAATGGTCAGTTACCAGGATCAAGATGAAGAATTAATTGAAAAGCCAAAATCAGTTGAATGATGAATAAGACAGCAGCCAGACAGAAAACACTAACACTGATGACAATCTCAGTCCAGTCTAAATGCATTCATGTAGCAGTAACTTGTAGTGTAGTGTTTATCAGAGACTATTTGACACCAGCTGCATTTGGCCTACATGTATAATCTTTTAAATAAAATTATATTGACTCATTTGTTTTCTTTTTTATTATTTTGTTCTGTTTTGTTTTTCTTTCTCATTGCAACACATGTGTGTGTATGTGAAAGTATGCTTTCTATATGTACCTGTAAATCTTGATGACCGGTGTCCCGCAGTGTGCAGTGTGTGATACTGTCAGATAAACGATTTTACTTGCTACCAAATTATTTATCTTGGCATGACATCTTACTCTGTCGTTAAGGATTTTTACTCAATATTCAACCAAGGAGCATAGTTATTCTTGGCCATGCTCTTTCGTGGAGCATGTTTGTCAGCTAAATTGCCCATAATACTAATGACTAATGTTACAGCTGCAATCAGGATCTGGTTCCTTAGAAATCTCTAACAACTAAACTTTGCGTAGTTTTTTTCCTATTTCCTGATTATTATTATTTTTTGCTTATTTGTCAAACTTAAATGGTTTAGATCATCAAACAAATCAAAAAGCTGACCAAAAAGAACACAAAGGCTCATCTCACATTTGTCAAAAAACATATTGATGCAAAAAAACACAGCTACATAATGATACATTACAGTAATGCTATTTTTAAAATGTAACTTCTATTTGACAACAGAAATTAAAGTGTGTTATCTTTTGCAATGGAGGAACTAAATACATTCACTCAAGTTTTACACTACTTCCATTCTGGCTTGAAACAATGTAAATCTGCAGAAGTACAATTTATAACTTAAATCTGAAGATAGATACTAAAGTTTCCTATTGTGTTAACATAAAAGGACAACTTCACAACATATATCAAGTAAAGAGTTTGTAATGGCTTAATGAATTGCCATATGAACACTCACCACTAGAAAACAGGAGGAGCAATGCTTCACAATGACCAATTTATACCTTAATAAATGCTCACATAAATATACCTTGGTGTGATATGATTCCAGTTTATACTTTTTGATAAGAGGGAGGCCACAGAGGCTCCACGTAATCAACACAGCTTTTCCCTGGTAGACCAGTAAAAGAACAACAAAACCCTGGGTAACAATGCTGTTACTACTAAATCTTTCAACACACTGGCTTGACCTCAGGAATCTCAGGTTAGTCCACATATAGGCAAAAAAAGCCTTCGTATCTCACCTCCAACTCTTTGAGGCACAAAGTTAAATAAAAAAAACAAATGTAAAGCTTTTCTGCCTCCATTTTCTGACAGAGACACATACACTTTAAGACAAGGGGAACTTTCAAAGGGACTTCTATGGTAATTTAGACTAACACTGGCACTTAAATGACCAGAAGGCTGTTGCTGCTGACACCATCATCAAATGAGGACCCAAATGTGTCATTGTAATTAGTTGCTGTATGCCTGACATGCTCATTAATGTGCATATTACACCCCTCTCCCCCACCTTTCCCAATTCTGGGGAGGTAAACATCAACAAATTCACAAGGTGTCAAGGGGTTAGCTCATTATCTCAGCCATAAATGGCAGCAGACATAAAAGTAGAGATCAGAGAGCTCATTTTTGGATCTTCGTAAATGTTAGGTTGAACAAGTGCATGGATAAAATGTTTATTGTAGAGAACATTTCTTAAAAATTGATGAAGTGCTTTATGCATGGACCCAAATGGAAAAACAGTCTTAATGACTTCAGCATCGTTTCCAACATTGTTGGTCTGCTGTTTTCCTCCTTTTGGATTTCTTTCATCCTGCTTGTGTCCTGACACAAGATGTGTTTTTTTCCCATTAACTTTTAACCACTCTATGATACATTTTTAGTACGTTACAGTACACAATATGTTTGCGGACTCATAGACAGTGGCCTGAGTGAACTGTAAAGCAGGAAGCCCATGCTGGCTGAGGCTCCCTTTACCTTAAAGGCAATTCATTTCTCTTTGCCTGAAAGAAAAAAGGGGTAGTGCATTTTCTGCAGGTAATTGCTGATGTTAATCACAGTCATATTTGAGAGAGGGAAGAACCTCTGCCATTCTTCTAAGCAAGCAAGGCCAGTGGTCAGCTGCCCCTTAACCGCAAAGCGCTTCACTAATTACTGCATTCTAGCTGCCTACACTCTTCAGAGTGCTCTCTCAACTTCCCCAAACACCTCTTTTCTGGTCTCTCCTACAATTACCGTCACTTCTTATCCAGTTTGGTAAGACCATTATGTTTTATTGAGATCATGCATCTGCCAGATTGCGAGATAAGATTGCTTGCTTATGAATGTAGCTGTTTTGAATTTGAGCCAGTAGGAGTTACTGACCAGGTGGTAGCATATTTGTTCTGTCCTTATTTGAGTTAACCTAACATCTGGGTCTCTTGTAAATTAGTACACAAAATAATTTATTAAGTACAAACATAAAATATAATCACATTAATAGAATAGAAATGAAGATGTATTTACATCATAGGACGACAATCACCGTTTTTGTGAAACATGCATATACCGTACAGTGAATAGAGGCATTAATTCATCACGCCGCAACATGGCGCCTAATTCAAATTAATTCCTTTGCTTAATAGCCTACAAGGTTATAAGTAAAGCAATTATTTGACTGGTACATGTAATATCAGACAGAAAGTGGCCTGTGAAAGACAAGAATGTTAATTTTATCCAGTTCTCATTTATATGGACCATGTTTTCATGTTTTTAGTAGTATTAAACAAAAATGAAAGTCTATGATAAGATGATTCAGTATCGATTGGAAGACGGTTGGGAAACCTGGCAGGAGTCCACTGCAGCCTTTAAAAGCAGGGCCCAATAATACAGAATTTACTCCCTAGTTCCAGTGACTCTACACCTGTCCATCTAAGCTTTCTATCCCCTTCACTTCCCTGCATGACTACATAGCAAATCAACATTGCTGATTGTTCCTTTGTTTCTATTTTTCATCTATCTTTTATAGTAAACTACATTTCTTCTGGTACCCAATATTCCTGTGTATTTTCTCCTCTATTCAAAATAGCTCTTATCTGTGAGGACAAAGACAACTGCATCATTAGTTGGCTTTTCTTGTGTTAAGTGAACCTCTGCCCACACAGTAAAGTAAAATTATCTAGTTTTTGTAATCCTGGAAATGGTTAAATTTATTGAGAAGATGACAAAGAATACCTCTGCACATGAGCCTCAATCTACACGTAAATGTATAAGCTTCAAACGGTGTAACTAATACATGACATAAATATTTTACAGAAACCAGTATTCCAGCTTTGTACAGAAAATGGAGAATGCACTTGACTCTGCTGTGAGAGCCGCCCTCACCTGTGATGTGTGGACTTCACAATTGCTATCCTAGTGACAATCATGGTTTATTTGTTGACAAGTGTGAAAATGCAAGCATATGTTCTCTGACTGGAACAATGCATGAGAGCACCCGTGCTCGTATGGCACAAGTGTATGTCAGTCAAGGGGAGCTCTTGCAGTTGGAGTACTGTGTTTTAAAAAGGTTATATCTCCCACACAGTTTTCTATTTTCATGTAAACATTTTCAAGCGAAGGGTGAAACTCATCTCAACATGTACAAGTTTACAAAAACAAGTTAAATGTGCCCACGTGTCTCCCCTTCACTAAATTCAGAACATTTTAGTCCCAAACTGTTTTCAAATAAGCTTTTCTCAAGTTTATGGCTGTTTGACAGCTGTGTGCTCTTTGGATTTCCACTTCAATTTAGCTTTGTTATTAATAAGAGATAAATCTGGACAACTGAACAACATAATTCAAACAAACCTTATCAATATTTAGTTTTCTTTCAAAAGTTTTTTCTCTTTAACACTATCTGAACAACCAAGGGCCTACTCAAGCCTGTGGTCCCAACTCCCTGAAAGCAATCTATATAGCATCCACTCCCACTTCTTTTAGGCACTTGGGAAGCTCACTTAAAGACATCAATACTCTGGGAAATGAGACACAGAGCAATGGTTTCAGAGGCTCAGAAGTTAGATGGCTGACTGAGATGCCCTTACATCTTATTTAAGGTGTTGCTGCTCAATGTAGTAGAGTTAATTGAGTGAACTGCTTGTCTTTCTTGTTAAAACATCAAACTGCACAGAAAGTCCAGCCAAAAGGCAGCTGGGAATAAGTGAATGTTTCTTTTGCAATTACTGTTAACAACACACAAAAACTTTTCTATCCAAGTAGTTAATTGAAAATGTCCAGGCATTTGTCAGTTTCACATTAGCATCAACTGCAGTGTTGTAACACAGAGTCCTATATATATCCTCATCATACGGTGCAAAATATAAACTTCACCAGGAGTAAATGCCTGGTGGAGCTGTGTGAATACACGATATTCAATCAAAAACATACTTGCCCCCCAAAGAGGATCAGCGTTGTTAATGGATTTTTGACAGGGGGCCTTCAATTTGCTTACAACTTACATGATATTTAAACACTCTTTCCTCCTTTAAGCAAAGCTAAATGTATTCAGTCAAACACAAGAAGAAGAATTAATCCTTATTTTGAACGTTGAGATAACTTTGCTACCTCTCTTCTGGAAGTCCTGGTTGCTCTGTCAATCAAATGTCAGCCATTCAGACCGTGCTCTCTTATTGCCTTGGAAACAAAAATGACAAATGTAGTGGGAATACAAATCAACTGGCAGTAGAAAGAGAGAGAAGGGACATGGAGACAGCTAAACAAGTAAGTGATAGAAGTATCACAGATTACTCGTGACAAATGGCCTACAATCTATCAACTTCCAATTCTAACCAAATCCCATGCCGCATGACAACACCAAGATGCAAAGGTTGAGCTAGTCTGCCTCAATCTGATGAACAGATGTTATCGCTTCTCAAATGAGTAATATGGTGTAAACAGACATGCGCCGAAATGTATCTCAGTGGGTGACTTCAAAAGTTCCAACTAAGAATTCATCATCTCTGTGTCCGCTGCAACTCTCTACAGTGACTGATTATGTTGTCGCAACACCCCAATGTTGTCACAATGTGACTTCACTCTGCTATCACAGGAGCTCAGATTTATGCGTATATGTACACAGCTGTGCTACACACCAGCAGGAATGTGCAGCTGTAACATCTAAAAGAAAACAACAGCAACGGTGAGTCATACATTTTGCAGAGTCAGATCGATGAGATTGATAATCATTTCTCCTGCACATTCGCTTCTGTGTTACTGCTGAGAACGGTCGATGACTCCAACTTGCTTTCGACAAACTACTCTTTCATGTGGTATTTTGGCAAATACTTTTATCGGGTGGCATAAGACACGCATAACAACTGATAAAAAGATCAACCCAAAATAAAATGAAGAAGTCAAATACTCACTTTTACTGCTGTAAATAAATTACTGTAACAACTGTTTAAAGGTGAGGATGTTCAGGATATCTGAGCTTAATGTCTTTATAGACGTCTTTGTATTCTTTATCTTTCTGCCTCTCACACGGTCTCTGTCTCAGCTTACAGCTAGGTAGCAGTGTAGAGTTTTACTCTTCGGGTTTCCTGTTGATCTGTATACTATTTAATGCATCCTTTCATGCTCCACCTCCTCCTCAGCCCACAGCATGATGCTGCTGACGGTCAGTTCTCCGGAAAGAAGAGCCTCTTATGTGGCAACTTATGCTCTACAGCTGCCGCTGGGCCCCTGGTGAGACTGAGGTTGCAAAGCGATGTTGATGTTTTAAGAAAGAGAAACTATGATGCAACACATGGTTTTGGTTGAGCAAGGTATGCAGCAGGTGGCATCAAAAACTTTTTGGACTCCAAACTCGGCAAATATGTTAACGTAATATTAAATTATTTAGTTTTATTTCTAGAGTTAGCTGTAAGAATATTAATGTTGGCTACATTCTATCTATAATCTGTAATAATGTAATCTTAAATTAGATCTTTTGACAAAAACTGAACTAGGGCTCCTATGAAATTGTTTCTTGTATTGTCTTTACTGCAGTGCAGATGTAGTAAATCTGCTTTGATAGGGCAAACAAAAAGTGTTTTCTTTGACAGGATTACAACACCAGACAGACCTGTCTCTATCTTACTGCTTCCTTTTTGCTTGTGTCCTGAGCTTCATTAAACCTATCCCAAAAGAAAAATGTAAGATCTCAGCCTTCATTGAATGCACAAAAGCATGTGTGCCAATCCAGAGACAGAAAAACAAGTTGCATCATTCATCATGGAAAAGTGGGGATACTAAAGTGAAATGCTGAGGGAAACGTAAAACAAGTACTTCTCAGACAGGGACAGGCCAAGCACACTGAGGGGTCTTTGATCATTTTGCAATGTGAATCACAGACTACCCATTTAGAAACCACTGTCAATATTGATTCCCTCACCTCCTCTTGAAAAAGGTACTTAAACTGAACCTAATCAGCCATACAATGCCATTTTTTTTACCTGATCTTAATGAGAAAAGGTAGCCACAGGATGTTTGAGAGCACAACTGAATTCAAATGTTATGGTCCTTACTCTTTACTTTCACATTTGGTATCAATGAGTGATTGTCATTAAACTTTCATTAAATTTATAAAATACAATTAACATGATCATGGAAAACACTAAAAACCTTTCTTTGTTTTTTTCAGATAAATAAATGTAGCATATTAGCAAATCACAGATTTTTTTTCATTGCATTTTTAAAAAAAGGAGTATTTTACTTCTCTCCCAAGCACTACATTTCAGGTGTTCTGCGTGGCCAATCCATATAAAGGATTAACAATTAAGGAAGAAAAAAAGTACCTCTTAAACACAGGCCTTCAGGCTTTCAGCTTTGAAGTGAAGTCAATATAAATTCAAGGTTCATCTACGTAAGTAATTGCTGTTAAACTACAAAAGTCAAAAATACTTTACCACATTTCAAATCACAACTGAAAATGTGTTGATCTGTTATGTAAAAAAATAGCATAGACCATTGTACACCTAGTAAGAAACATTAACTATTTACATGAAATATTGTTAAAACATTTAGATGTACAGTACTTTGGTTAATTTCTGTGTTTTTTGGATTGATGTGTAACAATTGTCCCATGTTGTGATTACTGTACACGTTCAGCATAGATCCATAACTCAACACAATTCTCCACAAGGCCCGCTTAACCATAATAACCTAAAATAGCATATATTTTCTCATCTGCAGTAATGCCAATGATGTCTTGGTTCTTGAAGTATAGGCATAAATTCTCAGTCGTGTATTGATTTGAGTGGGCCAGAGAAAAGTAAGCAGAGTTACCATAGCCGCAAAACAAGTACTTTCATATTGCTTCTATTTACCACTGGATTCCCTTTGCAGTTTTAAAAAGTAATAAATCTTAGATCGACTCGAAAAGGTAAACTTTAGGTTTATGTGGCTTCAGATTCGGAAACATGGCACTTCTTCATAAAGCCATTCGGTTCAATTCACTTCACATTTAGATATTCCACAAGGAAGAGTCCAAAATATAAAAGACAGGAAATTAAACCCTGAAATTCTGACAATGCACCAGCTGCCTCATGTCTTTTCAGTATAGAAACATCACTTCTTTTGCTACCACTTTCAACTAAAACTAATCAGTAGATAAAGCTGTGGGCCATGGTTCAAACATCTGGAAACATGCTTATAAGTCTTAAGTGACTACAAAGCAATTAGACAATACATGATTTAGCATGTCACTTCCACAGGTATTAACAGGTTGGTTGGCTATTTGACTAACAAGTGAGTTTATTGTTTAAATTAAATATGTCAGCTGACTTTCAAGTCAATTGAAAGTTGCAAGCGACAGAAAACAACTTTCAAACTCAAATCAAACTCCAGCAATTGGTGAATTGTTAAACACTGGTCTGTCATCAAATAAATAAAATATTTGCCCTTAATTTAACTGTTTATGTACAAAATCCAAAGTAATGTGTTGTGTCACTCATGTCTACTATGTCATCAAACTGCAGGTATTAGGTAATCAACTTTATTTGATTAAGTGTCTATACAGAAGTCAGTATTTGCCTGAGGTCAATTCAAATAAAATCTAAAGACCCCGGTTATTTATTTATTTAAAGTAAATTATTTTTTAGTGTTTGTGTCACATTGTTGACTCTATTTCAATATTCACTTTATGAAATTTATTTCCTGAAACTACATTAACTGACCAAGATTTCTCCATCCCTTTGCCTTTAACTTATCCAACCTGACCATATCCAACAGAAAAGTAATATTTCTAATGCTTTCTTTTAAAGGTGGAAGATAAATTACTGTTTGCACCTCAGTTTTGTGTTTCACATTCAGTTTTCCATATGTCTTCAAATGCTCACAAGCTGTCTGAAAAGCTACAGTTGTCATCACAATATCAGAAACAGCAGGCTGGTAACTGCAGTGTCTGCTACAATTCGCCCTAGAGCTATCAGGTTTTACTAGACCCCCATAAACCTCATGCAACATTTCCATCCTATATTTGATTAGTTGTATTGGCAATTAAAATAAAACAACTTGCTAATATTGTTAATAAAAACAGTATCAATGTATTTATGACTTATATCGTGGAAAAAGGGGAAAATTTTGATAATTAACGAGACCCTGTGTTAATTTGCTACATCATGCATGACTGCTTTCCGTTCCACTGTGCCATGTCCTCTCTTCTAACCTCGCCAGTACAATTTGGGACTGCTGAATGGGAGCAGTAGTTGGCAGGGAACTAAGAGCTGCTCTTATCATGTTAAGCACAATGACAGGGATTGGTACAAGGGAGCTTTAATGATTCTGGATTTATGCCCCTTGGCTACAACCACCCTGACCAACCCTCATATACCCATGTTTAGCCCTAAGGCCCAAGTGTTTGTGCCTCCGTTTGGAGACCTTTTTAAAGTACAAATACAGAGTTCTTGCATCAGTGTGCACAACACAGTAATGGAAAACAAAAATGTGTCAATAAAAAATGTATTTAGCCTATCTTAGCTTAAAAGTACACTTGCTTTTGATACATATGAAGAGTTAGAGTTCCTATTCCCACTATTTATCAGTTCAGCTGAACAAATGTACAATCTAAGGCTGACCTAATTAAGAGGATTGACTTTCTTTATTAGCTTCAGTGCTAACACTGTTAGTCACAGTGCTAACAAATATTGGTTCTTTATCGCATTTTTTACAATGCTAAGTTGACAAAGAATTGTCAAAAGCAATGTTATTTTTTAATCTGTTAGCAGATTAAAAAAAAGCTGTATGTGAAAAGAACAGCAGGTTCTGATGGCCTATTTTGAAGCCGCCCACAGATTCACCTGCTATTGATGTGCCTCTGGGTACGTTTGTATATAACTACCATCTTCAAGATACAATCTGACATAGTGCAAGAAAGCTAGAAGCTCTTTCATGTCACTGTTCCAAATTCAAGTGTCCAAAACACCTTTCTACCTCAAAAACATGTATTGATGAAAACAGGAATTCAGGTCAAGAGTCTAGTTATCAGCTTTGTTACCACATCAGTTTCTCTAAATTAAAGTAAATATTATTTTCAGAATGCATTATCTCCTAAACAGGTAGTGGCCTGTGTCTATTCGTAGCTCTGAGAATATTCATAAGCAACACGTGGTTTCCAGAATCGATAACAAGTCATGCATGAAGCACTGCTGTATTCCCTGAGGAACACATATTCATGCTAATAGAGACAAAAAAGATTTACTTACCATATTGGAACAGAGGCAAAGAACATGTCTGCTTTATGCCAGGACTGTAGGTAGGTGCCTACACAATTTCAGTCTGGAATATGAAAGAGAAAGAGACAATATGTTATTCCACAGTATGACGTATGTTATTCCACATGACAGACCCATCAGAAACATTGGAATGTCAGTACGCATGGAGCTTGTGTCATCCACTCATTGTACTCCATGTCACACTGCATAAAAGCATCAGCTCGTACTTACATAAATGTAAAGTCTACACTTTATATAACACCTATCCATGCTTCCCTGTATATAAAAGTGTCAGAGAACAGTATTAAGGAGTTGGAAAATATGATTTTAAGTATGTATTAAGATGACATCCTGCACGATTTAGTAAAACCATTTAAATTAACATGAGCATATGACTGTATTATTTGTATAGCTTTTATTAGATGTTGTTGTGGACACTTAGCAGGTGTTTTACTAACAACACAAAAAAGAACTTGTTGTCATTGAAATTACTTTGGCAGCTTTCCCATAGATAGACAAGTCGCAGCACTGCCTGGGACCTACTGCTTTAAACACTAGAAATATGCTCTCTGTCATTTTCAGCATTAAAAATGTTGATCAGTGTTGAATGCTGAAGTTTTGTTTGGATGGGGAAAAACACTATTTTAAATACAATAATGATGTGGCTATTCTTTTGTGTGTTTAGAAATAATTAACATTTAAATTCTAAACTGTTGTATTTTTCACTATGTCTATTATATTTGATGAGATTGTGTTTAGAATGAAGAGAAAAATAATAAGTACAGAAAAACCTCAATCTGCCATTCAGTGCATCTCCTTCTTTCTGACAGCATTGTTTTGAAATAATGAGATCGCTGGCATGGTTTATGCCGAAAGGTATGAGCCAGCAGAAACGAGGATGACAGGAAAAGTCAAACAGGCACGAGACTTTTATTTTTAACACACGACCATTAGGACTGCATCTAGGCTTACTAATGGCTGTACTCCTCACAAAAATAAATACATATAAACGCAATCCTGTGTACTCTATTCACAGCAATGTGACAGATTATACAGGTAAAACATTTTGATTTTGTTTCCTTTTTTCTGGATCTGCTGAAATCTCTAGCTGTTTTTCACAAAGGGATAATACAAATAATAGGACTGTCCTTGGATGGGATTTGGGTGGAGCAAGGGTGACAGAACGGGGAGAAACAGAAAAAGGAGAGAAGGATAAGATACCACTGGGATGAAATCTTGAGTATGCCAAGGTCAGCAGAACTCTCACTATGAAATGTAACACTGCCAAAATCACACACAGAGAGACACAGACATGCAAACACAGACAGTCACACACCAGCTGAAACACACTTCCCATGCTAGCTTTGCTCTGAAGACAACCTGCTGAGAACTGCTAAATTACCACTGGGCTCACACTCGGTTATATATGCATATAAGCCTATGTATAAAAACACACATTGTCTCTCACTCTCTGTCTTCTGTGTCAATAATAACGATTACATTGATCTCTGATCATTCTGAAATGTTCACCTTTGCCATTAATGCAACGAGATGGGCTCTGTCTTCTCTTTGTGGATATTAATATGAGCAAAAGCTGTCATGTGCCGTGAGAATACAGCTCATACATCTGACCTCGAATATTTTGATTTTGTTAATATACTGCCAAAAATCAATGCTTTTGTTCAGGGACCTCAGGGAATGGCATATCTGCTGGGGTCATACAGTGCTGTGTGTGTGAACTAGTTTTGTCGTGGCTGCAGAATTACTGCTGTGTTGTTCATTTACTGTTGACTACAAAACAGACTAAACAAAAGAGAAATCTCATTAAAAATGTAAACTCCCTTATATATACAGTCACCCAATATTTGATTATGCACATAAGTTGGATTAATGCTAAACACAACTGGCATTTTTCCATTTCTATTGGCAACCAAACGTGTTGCCATAATTTTGCTAAAATCACACTTTCCACTGCAGATCAGAGCACATTATATTCTAATCCTCCCACTAGCAACTGACACTTATTTTTGTGAATATCACTTTTATTTTTTACTGTGTTACTGATCAAAGGGTGAACGATGTAGGCTGTGCTTGCTAAGTATACAGGGCATTTCAGAAACAAAAGTTAAATTGCAGGGAAGTTTAATTTCCATCAGTTTACGTATTCACACACTAAAATGAAATATTAACTGCACTTTACAACATTGTGGAATCCTGCACAGCTAGCTGCAACACATGCTGTACTTAAAACATGTCAAGAGTCAAGTGTTGCTTTTATTGTCCATCACATGATCGAAAGAGTTTTTAAAAGAATCTATTTTCTATACTGAGTCTACTTTCTGTGTCAATGTCTGACACTAGAATTGACACGTCTAACTTCTAACCCATGGTAGAGTCCATGGTGACATGTTTCAGTACCCTTGAGGAATTCAGATTTAGTTTCAGTTTTCTGATTTTGCCTCAGTCCTCTGATGAAAATGTGCATTATTTTTAACTTTCTAACTTTTTAATTTCAGTCTTGTTTTTATTTTCCGTCTTTGAACATTTTGACTGTCACTGTCTTTGTTCTATGTACTGTACTTACTGCACAGATGCTGCAGCTTGTTGACACAGACTACGCGTTAAAACAGTAATTAATCTATTCATCCATGCAGGTATCACTTTATCGTTTAGTTTTTATTCATTGATGAAAAATGCTAAACATTTCAAAGGTTACCTTTTGTTTAGGTCTCATTGACAAAATTGAAGCTGATTGACTTTTGTATTTTATAAAGACGTTGCACTTTATAAAATGTTATTGGTGAACCTAGTCACAGTATATGCGTCATATTATTGGAAATATGTTTTTAAGTGGAATAAAAAGAGAAAATAGTTTCACTTTCTACAGTACTACACTGCACATTATTTAATAACCTTAAAAAGCAAAACAAAGGACTTACTGTACTTAAAACTAATGGACAGCACACATGCTGACAAAAAAGGTCACTGTTTGTACAGCAGTATGTTCTAAAACAAATCTATGATTGAATTTTAACTTTATGTTCAATTGCACTTTGGTACAATTATATTTTTTTTAAACATCACTACAAATGGTGTGACCAGATCGCCAGACCCTTGTGAATTTATCAGAGATGCAATTTTTAGATCAGCTTCTTATTATGTCAAAAGGAAGATTCCCATATTGTAGCCTGCAGCCATACCCTACAAGAATTTCCTTAACAGTTCACCAAAGGATTTAGTGTTCAAGTATGATCTGTAAAATTCCAATGAAAGTTCTTATTTGGCTGAATGTTGAACTAGATATCACTCGTAAAGCATGAATATGTGTTTGTAATACTCAGACAGGGATAATAGGGGAAACATTTCAACATATCGTGACGCCACACTATAATCAGCCTTTTCAAAGAACTCCCTGAACAACCAAAGTGCTTTTTGTGATCGTGCAGTTTTTGTGCAAATATGAATAGGAAATTCTACAGAACATTCTGACTTTGCCACCGCAAGTCACTCAATCTTTGCTTCTCAATTCCTGACCGAGAGATACTAAAACTACTGTGAAAAATATGCATTTATAGATATGTATTTCCAGTCTCCCGATTGCATTCATCTTCACAATTTTGCAGGGGTTCCCTGAAGGCAACAAGTTTTAAATAATTGATGGGCCTGAAAGCTGTTTGACTCTGTAAGGGAGAGCCTACAGCTCTCTTGGGCAACAAAAAGTACCAGAAGCTTTGAAACCAGTGGAAAAAGGGAGCCTTGGTTAGAATTAGGATTGTATTTCGTCATGCCAAATATTTAGTGCTGAGACAATGCAATAGAGTTTCACTACAATGCTGGAGCCTCACAGGCAGAAACATCAAAGGCTGGGTTTGTCTCAGCCTCTGTTTACCAAGACAATGAAGAGATGGAAATATAGTTAAGACTAATTTCAAAGAGAACTCCTGACAGTTTGATTATGAACATGTAAGGAGATTAAATAAAGAAACATTACCGTATGCACCTCAAAGTAGAAAACTCTGTGTGGATGTCCAACTTAACATGGAAACCATGTTTAGTATCGCTGCTCTTAAATAATTTACTTATTTGAAACATGAACAACTTATTAATAAAGGTACATACAAGAAAACCAAAACATGCTGGAGAAGACCATCACTAGTGTAGAAAGTATAATTAGTCCAATAATTTTTTCAGATTAAAACTTAGCTTAAACTATAGCTCCAGTATTTTTAAAAACTACTTGGGACAAGTTGGTCTTCACGTATGTCATCCACATGAAGTTTTCTGGAAGTGGAGTCATAGCAACTGGACTTATTTCTTCATAGGTTGAAACATTTCACTACACATCCTGTCTGAAAAGCATACTCAGGTAGTGACTGGTTTCAACCTAACCCAACCAGAAAAACTTCCAGATTCCATGACTCAATTGCCAGATAATCAATCAGATAGTTATGAGCTGTGCCTTTTCATGTTGCAACGCTTGTGTTACAAACTGTAACTCTTTATGTTTGGAAATCTATACATATACTACTATTACTACTGCTAATGTTACTACATTATTGACTGACAGTCAAATGGAAACAGTATGCAATCGGCCTCCCATTGACTTCATTATTTCTAAAGCATCTTACACCTCAAAAAGTTACCTTCAATTTGCGTAAATGGGATGAGAACCTTGATTGAGATAATAGTTGTTCAATAAAATATCTGGAGCAGTCTTGTAAACAGTGTCACATTCCCCAATGGGACCATTGCAGCATACTTTAGACTTTAAATCTCAAGAACCAGTATGTAGGCCACAGAACAAAGACTTTAGAACACAAAGAGAACATGGGATTCAGTCAAGGTTTTTAAATGCCACAGCAGAGACAGATAGG
This sequence comes from Ctenopoma multispine, assembly GCA_034779795.1. Lineage (NCBI taxonomy): Eukaryota > Metazoa > Chordata > Actinopteri > Anabantiformes > Anabantidae > Ctenopoma > Ctenopoma multispine. Next base: position 17,701,640 of record JAUYWH010000002.1, read on the forward strand.
GTTAGAGGGATGTGCGCACTGTTGAAAGGAAATGGCTGTATTCAGTCATTCGTACATTATCTTATACATTCCAATACACAGAGAATGTCAAGGATGATTTCCAGGTATTCAAATCGTCCTCCTGTGGACCAGAATGTTATCTATGGAAATCAGGGGGAGAAATACAAAACGTTATTTATGTGGCATTATAAAGTGCTGTTTGTGTAACTTATTATATTACAGAATTATTTCAAATCCCAGTACGTACTTTACATGTTGTATAATATGTTGTCAGTGTCTATAGATACATGAAACCTAAAATAATAAAATTAAATATGAAGAAAAATGGTTAAAAAATAAATACATTGATAGAAAGACATACATACAGAAATTCAGAGCAAATGCAAAAATATCATGGCTAGTGAATCAATTCCTCATACTAGAAAAAAACTACAAATTTTAAAACGATAAAGGCTTAATTCTGTTTTTCTGTATTACAACTCGGAAAATGATAATGCTATTGACACAAAATTATCATTATCAAAGCACTTCAGTGGTTGTACCCATGATACTGATGTACTACCAAGTGAGACAAAGAAATAGAGAATAGTGTAATGTTTGCATTTAAAATCGATTTCTTATAGTCCTTGAAATGAATGCACGGCGGAAGATGATCAGCCTGTGTATGAGCAAAGAAAATGTCTGAGCAGAGGCTGTATTAAAACAGCAATACTGCCATTGTAATACTAATAAACAGATCCTCACAGCCATCAGACCATGAAGTCTAATCATAATTGTCATATGCTGAAACAAACACACTGTAAATGATTGTATTTCCCATTTGCTTTTGTGAAGATCTTTCTTTTTAATGAGATTTGTTGGACTTTATCGCAAATGAAAACCATAATGTCCTAAAAAATGTATCAGCTATATAACTGTAACGCTGCAATAGTCTTTGCCATAACTGTGGAAGAGTCTAAATATCTAAACACAGTTTAAAACTGTCATAAAAAAGGACTAATGATTAATTCATACAAACAAATGTATAAGGTTAATTTCCACATGACAAGAGAAACAAATACAATATACCTGAAATCCCTCTATCAGTAAACACTAACACACCCATGTGTCACTGCAGAGCCTACAGTACAGTATATCTCTTTTATTTGACATGGACTAGAGGTTATATGCGTGTCCTGTCCATCGGTTTAGTGTGTAAATCTGTCTATAACCCCAATACTTCATCCTTAAAGTGCTTGAATGTTTTGAAATTAACTGAAACTGGGGTCAGTAATTTAGAATTTTTTTTGAATGGCTTATTACATATGATGAGGCTTGAAAGTTTGCAAACGCTTTCGAATTTCTCTATTTCTGCACAAATTACCTAAAAATTGACCAAAAGTAGATAACAATGGCTCTGGATCATTTTACTGTGTTAAAAAAAGCTCTTCACTGTATAAATCCAAAGCTTCAACAAACCACTATGAGATTTGAGTTTCGTTTTACTATCATATTTATATTTCAAATTACAGTTTTGGTCACAATAATGCCTCCGTAATTTGTATCGTAGTAATACAAAACGTCTTTTTTTGTTGTTGTCTCACATATTATTCTTTACTGCAATATTTTTTGCTTTGTGTGGTTCTACACGGCATGGATGCAGACATGAACACAAACACAGACGGAACGGGTGACACAGAATGGCTTCATTCCGAACAGAAGAAGCGCTCCAACCAGGCACGACAAAACGAGGAGTTCGTACCTAAAAGGTGGCCAACTTTTGTGACCTGGATGTGGTTTGGGTATGAACAGTCTGACATGAACTAGAAATACGAAGGGCGTTTACCCGGGACATATTCGTTGCATAGATAGTTTAATGAAGTTCAGAAGTGAAGAAAGAAGACTACACTTTCTTTGAACTACCCTCACTATTTTCAACACTTGAAGTGTTTCTTTTGAGGTAAATGTAACATCATTATATGGTAATTGCTCATGGTTAAGCATTTTAAAAGTGTTAATTACATTTCCCATAGAAGTCTCAAAATATTTAGCAAGTTGCTTTTTTTTAATATATCGCTCAAATTAACACCTGCCAGATGTTCCCGGCATATCAGAATGTAGAAACTTGATCACTAAGCTTTGCTGTCTTTTGAACAATAATTTGCAAAGACACGTCACAGAACAAACAATCTTCTCAGTCAATGAATTCTCTCTCTACTGATGATAGGCGCTTATTAAAGGATGTCATTAATAAAGTTAGGGGAATGTTTGCTTGGACCCCAACCTGTAAAATCTTATCAGTGTCCAGACGTTAACAAGGAGCTGGACAATGACTCCATACTCCCACAACATGTTGGCAAAAACTGCAAGATGTGAGAAAGTTTCAACAATCTGCTGATGCATGTAGGTTAAAGTTTTCGGTGAGTCATTAATTGTAAACGACATCTACATTTATGTTTGGCCACCCTGAAATTCTGGGGGGGCTGTGCATAAAACAACTGCCATTCCTGGAAGTTTCTAATGTTTCTGTAATTTAATCATCTACAATGCCTGTTACTGTAAGTCTAAAGATAACAGTGAGCAATAGTCATGGTTGTGTTGACTCAGTTTCCCATGGAGTTTTTTGTCCCCGCGCTGCTTGTTGTGAGATAGCATTTAGACTGGGCAATAAAAAAAAAGCTCTAACAATGCCAGTCAACTGTATTTGCTATAAAAGTGTTCCTTGCTAAAATTACACATCCGTGTCTGTTTATAGTAGACACAGGTACAAATCCTAAACCCCTATTTTGAGGAACCTTTGAGCACCTTCTTATTAAATGTATTTAAAGAAGCTGAATAGAACACTTTCAGAATTTTATTGTACTTTTCAGCAGTCGTCATCAATTTCGCTTGACGTGAGTCAATGCTGTGGATAATTATAGAACTGTGGTGAGTACTAGACTGTGGTTGGAAAAACTGATCACACAATCACACGCTGAATATGCATGCACTTATTTTGAGCTTGCATACACAGTCTGGCTGTAGCACCCACTATAGCTGTTGCTCATGATTATGTGGAATATACTACATATTGAAGTATGTGAGCACTTTTGTGTTCGTGTTTCTTTCCCATTGCTGCCATGAAGTAACAACTTCAAAAACACATTGCAGACACAAGCAGCAGACGTGGTATGGTTGTAGCAGCAAGTGACTAGTATAGTTTTACCTTTTAAACTTATCATTTAATTATGAACATATCAGTTTAGTTCAGAATTTTCAACTGCAGTTATGTTTCTGCCAGAACTCATAAATTAGCCTCCTTTTTTTAAACCCATGCAAGTGCACAGGGTCTTACACAGTGCCTCAGAGAAGGTTGTATGCTGCTGATTTGATAAGAAATTCTCTTAATGAGGAAATGCAGTGGATTTCACATTAGAGGGTCTTATCAAATTTCATTGTGGGGTGGTTAGCATTTACAAACCATGCCATACCTGCGGGAACAAAGTGATGTTTCCACACGTGACGCCGCAAGTTGTCAAAGTAATTAGACAAATTAAAAGACAAACGGTCACAAAAACAACCAAGTCACAAGTTCACAACACTATGAAAACACCAGCACTCACTTATTTAAGAATGGACTGACAGGACTTAGACGTCCAACAAATGTCAGCAAGAAAGAATCCATGAACATAAAAAAATATTTGATGTGAGGCAAGCATACCTGAGCTCATGCTGCTGAACTGACTCTGAAAGATAAATGAGTGAGTTGAACATGCTGTGCCATGACCAAGAGAAGTTAGACCTCAGCTGCTCTCCTCCTATTCTCCATCAGGAGACAAAGACTGAACCATGTCTGGTTTGAAGAGAACACAGACAGGAATTGTGCAAGTAATCCAGAGTTAGGGAAGTGGACTAATCCCACCTCTTCACATGAAGAAATAATTAGTAACTAAAGTGATTTGGCTTGAAGCTTATCAACATTCATGGCTGACGTGAACTGATCTTGTTTTCAATGACAAAACTACTTAGATGAGCCAACAGAACCACCTCCACTCGAGGGGCGTAAACCACTGACCCTGCAGTGCGTGGAAGACCATGTGCAGCTCAAACAAAGAAACTGACGTAAAGGTTTTCAGTACTCCAACATCCCGGACCCAAACAAAAACAGAGGCATCTGAACATGATGTGCATAAATCGATTAATTCAAATTTAAAGGGACACCTGATCAGTAGGGTCTAGCCTTAGGGATTAATAAAAAAAACCAAAAAACACTACACATCTTTTCTATTCATAAATGTCTCCCTCACAACTCAGAAGAAGGTCTTACTATACTATGGTGTTTTTTATTTTTAAGAATTAAGAACTACTAAATTATAATAATATGTATAATAAAGTTATACTAAATGACTGAATGCAAAATGTATATTTTTTATGTTTTCATCATCAAACCCTGCTGTCATTGCCCTTTTAGCAAATGGGTCTTTGATACAATATCCATGTAAAATCAACTATATTCCATGCCCGTCAATCTGCACTTAATAACTGCTACCGTGCAACACCTTCCAAGTTTAGTATCACCACACACTGTACCTTGTTGCACAGTAATATTACTCCTCAGCCTTACAGGAGACATTTTAAATGTCACTGCATTACAGAGTAGAGTCTTAACACATTCTCCAATTACTAAGTGGCAAGAAAGCTGAAAATGACAAACCGGTAATTTAAATCAAATCTACTTCACTTCCGATGGCATCACAAATTGCTTTCATATCACCCTTTTTATGACAGATAATTATCTGTATATGATACTGTATGTCACTAAACCTATCTATTATTGAAAGACGTCACCTAGAATACTATTTGTAAATTATTACTGACAATGGAAAAAGTTATACTATAAAATGTTAAAAAAGAATTAAAGCACTGAACATTTATTAAATGTGTTTTATTTTTAATCTGATACCGTGGTTATATGCCATATTCCATGTACAGTAAAAATTGGCTTGTGTGTACTCTGTGCCTGGTTTAGCTATCATACTCAACCCAGTTTGTTCACTGAACCAAACTAAACTAGCAATGTCCTTGTTTTGGCTGTGTAAAGGTAGGAGTGCTATGCATCCATGCTGCTAATGTTCACTGTGTACATATTTGATTGAATAAAACATGTTGTCCAAAACGGTCCATTCCACTGAGCTAATATTAGAGCTTGTCTCCCTCCTCACCAAAATCCGTTTGCTGTGGTACCACTTCCTCTTACAGGTTACAGTGACCGCTATTTTGAAAATGAGAACATTACTCAGATTGAGTCAGAGATTTGGTTGTTGATGTGAAGAAACCAAGACATGAAGTGGCTAAAAAGATTTCTACACTGTGCGTAAAAGGCGCCTGGAAGCCTCAGAGATCATACGGGTGAAGTTTCCTCATCTGCACACAGCTGTCTGCCTTCTGCGCGTCAGTGAACATAAATCGAGTTACTAACTTTATTATCACAGAACTGAGTAATTCATCCGCACAGTTTCGTTTTCTTTCCCCATGGCACCTCAGGCTCCACATATTTCCTTGGACATCCACAATGTATAAATATCCATCAGTCAGTTCATAGATAAAACCTCTGTAAACTCAAGAAGACAACATTTCATAGGCCAACTACAGGGAAGGTACCATAAGTGATTCTATTATTGCTTTCTTACACTATACAAAGCTGTTCTCTAGTCCAACTGCTACATCATAGTGTGTTTTCAGTTTTACTTTACCAGCAAACTTATTTATAATTTAAATGTCAACAAATATGTAAGATGCTAAATATTAGCATGATCCAATAGCCTACAGCAGTGGGTGCAACTTAGTTAAACATACTTTGGCTTGATGATAAAATATTCGACTTCGAGTACAATCCTAAGAATTCTGACTGAGTGTTTTTTAAGAGTTAGTTTACAGTATACTTCTTTACTGTGGGGTCATTCTTGAACGTATTAGTGAGTTTTGTTATTTAATAAGGTTTACCGTTTACTGCCTAGAAATGTTGCCTACTTTTTCACTGAACAAAAAAACACATAAATAGGAAAGAATAATGCAAGTAAATTTGCTTAAACTCCTTTTCAGGGTTAGAAAGAGCATCTTGTCTTTACTCCCATACCTTTTTACAGGGAGCCTTATCTCTCTACTGCAGTGTTTTCCTTTTTTTGTTCTCCCAGTGTGATGGTACTATTCATCCCCAATCTGCCTCTGTTCTAAACAACAAATCACAGTTTGGCTCTTCTTGTCTTCAGGACAACTAAATGTCTGTTTCTTATTCAGGCTCTCAGCCTCCTTGCCACATTGTCCTCAGTTGCTTATTTTCTTTGCCTCCGTCTGCCCCTTGTTATTTATGGAATGCAAAACTGCAGGAGTACAGAGAAGTAGCCTGGAGCTACTATGCCCACAGCCAAGTCCCAATCACTGCCAAGAGATTATGGAAAGGCCTTGTCAGAGACAGGAAGCCTCCTGTCACCTCCGCCACGCCACCTCCCCTGCACTGTATCCTGCCTTCTCTTCCAGCCTGATTAACACTTTTATGTGAGGATGAAGTAATGACTGTGTGTACTGGCTTATATAGGGATGTGTTTCTAATCCTCTAAGAAGTTATCAGTTCTTCCTTTCATAGTGGTCATGCATGGGCAGTCTGATGAACATTTATGAGCAAGAAATAGCTATATGTAAATGTCTATATTTTCAGAATTAGAGTTAGATGAATGAGCTGTTGAAATGAAACAACATATTAAAATGTTATGATAATACAATTACACTGGGGGATTAAATTACATCTAAAAAAATAATGTTTTAAATATAGCCATGCCTTTACTTAGCTTACCTTATATATATATATATATATATATATATATATATATATTTATGTATGTGACATACTATATTGCAAATACCATCTTTCAAATGAAAATGCCTTTGCAACTATACTATGTTGCAAATGCCATCAAAAAGTATTTATTTCAAAGCGTGGGTGGTGGTAGTCTATTATAGAAACACAAGAGACATTTATTCCATTTTCTTGGTGCTAACATAGCTGTCAAGCTATTAGATATATCAGGACCTACTCCCTCTTACCCCAGTCTTAATCTATTGCAACAAGGACACAATGACACCCCACGGCCAGCTTCCCACTGTTGCTACACTCCAGGTGTTGGATAACTTTGTCGTAAAATGTAAGGACAGAATTGTCCTTCAACCAATGTCAAAATCAGAACACGATGTTCCCCATGTCTGGTGTAAACAATTAGGATCGAGAAAACCCTGATTCACCATAAAATTTATTGTATCGTAAAAATCACCTTAATGGTTTAACATAAAGGATGTTAGCACATGCTGCTGCATTCAAAGCTGAGAATGGTGGAGTTTGATGATTGAAGAAACATTGAAATCACCATCTGAGCAGAAAATGAAAGGATGAAAAGGGTTGAAAGTGGAGGCTTTCACAAATAAAAACTTAAAAGCCAATATAAAGAAAATCAAAAATACATGTGTTTATATTCAGATAGGGTCTGAATCTGTTGGAATCGCAGTTGGTAGGGCAGTCGGCAATAGCCTACGAACCACGGGATTAGTGGTTAGCTTCCCGGTTCCCTCCTTCCTGGCCAAGTGTCCCTGGACAGGACACTGATCCCTGAACCCTTGGCCCCTCAAAGAGGCAGCCTGTCTACAAAAATGTCCCTAAGGACATTATCAAGTATCAATTATCATAATTATTATTTTTAATAAACCACTGATTGGTCAGCCAACATCAAAGCACTATGCAACATCTACTAAATAATTGACTAAAGAGATGGCATGAGTCATTTGTTTTCCTCATTTCTACTCACAGCTTGCACAGAACAAAGTTAAGTTAGCAACCTAACCCACTTAGCTTGTAAAATTAAACCTTGGATGTTTAATGTGTTCATGTTAACTCATTTTCTGCTCTTTACGTTGTGTTTCTAAGATGCCGCTGCAATAAAGGTGCAATGACTCCCAACTGCCAAAGACTCAAGTTCCAATAATCACTCATTCTCAATGAGCCATTAGGTTTCTGGCTGTAACTGCTGTCCAGTCTAACAGAAGGCATTTATTGAGCTGCAGTTCTGTTGTGCTGCTAATTAGATAGGCTCTGTTGTTTCTGTACTCTTGACATGTATTAGCTTGTTTGTATGACTGAGTGCACACCAGGCACCTTTTTACATGGTCACTACACTCATGCATTAGTGCATCACATACCACAGACAGGATACCAACAATGCAAAACTACCTGCTATATTCTAGCCACTGATAATTTAAGCAAGAATTTCACATCCATCCAGCTACAGCACAATTAGGATGATGGCACCACAGCTATAAAGATATGGAATACATTGGCAAAAGAAAACAAAATCATTCAAGTGTACATTTTGTCAAATTAGACAGATGGATAGATTACATAGGGCACTGTACCTGCAGACTGTTCAATAAACGGTTGCTATGTAGACTCTTCAATAAACTCAACCCAGGCCCCTAAGGGGCTTGACAGGCTTGACAAACAGGCCAATTACAGTCCTAGTATGATGCAGGTTTGGGTTAGAGCACTGGGTCTATATATTGCTATAAACCAGTAAATGTTAGTAATTAGTATAACTTCCAGAGTTTAAATAGCAATGATAAACTTCCAAAACACAGACCAATAATTATGTCTGTGTACACTTAACAGTTTGCGGATCATGTGTCGTCCATCTTACTTGACACACATGCACCAAAAGTGATGCCACCTTATTTTGACTTGCAAGGTAGCTAACATTTTCAATAGTAGTCTGCAAGAATATATACATTTATCTAGACTTATCAGACCTGGCATTAACCTGCTGATGATGCGCCATAGCTTCGAATCACCACAGAGGAATTGTCTTAATTCTTGGGGCGGCAGCAAGCTTAATGGGTAGATAAGTCATCTACGAACCCCAGGGTGAGTTGTTTGATTCCCAGTTCCTCCAGGCTACATGTTTCTGTGTTCTTGGACAAGGCACTGAAATCCCACAGTAAAGCCGTAATCTATTGCAGCTGTACAAACAACAATTTATCCAAGGGGATTAATGAAGTATGTCATTATTATTATTATTATTATTAATAATAAATAAAATGTGTTGTACTGCACATAAAAAATGCTTTGAGAAGGATTTACAATAAAAAAAAATGCACTTTGGATCTATATTATTTGCATGTTTTGTTGTCTGCAACTAGGATTTGTGCTCAGCTCTAGAGAATCCTCCTGATTTTCCCAAGTAACTCAAGAGGCATGCTTCTGAATGAAGGTGCAACTGAACTGTGAGCAGCATCCATGATGTAATGTTAATCCAAGAAAAGAAAGCACGCCTGTGTAAAAACTGTAAAATTACGATATGTTTAGGGCTTTATCCATAACAAAAGATTTAAATTGAGTAATAACTCTCAGACGAAGAAACAACATGTCACAGTGTAGTGATCCCCGTCTGCTATCTATTCTGCTCATTAACACCATATTTTGTCATGTGAAAAAAAGCTGTCTGGCTCAACACTGGTCATACAGTAGCTTACCGTTGGGAGCCTCAGTTCAACCATTTGGGTGTTTGCCATTTTGTGGCACTGCACTTGCATTTTAATAGCCTGCCTATTTAAGAGCCAATCAGTGAAGCTTGAGTTTTGACAGCTGCTGTAGAGCAATAAATCATAAAACGAGGAGAGCTAGAAAAAATCCTTTGCATGTAATTATAACTGTGACTGGGTCAATGTGGCTTGGCTAGCAAACTCGTGCCCACATACAGATCTTTAATTGCTTAACGCACAACGGGCCGCATATGTGCAAGTAGGTGTGTGTGTTGCTATTAACAGCAATAACCTGAGCTTCCAGATATTTCATTAATGTGCTGCTCAAATGAAGATGTTGATTTGTTTGTTGAAATGTGCAAACAAACCAATAGAGTGCACGAACATACAGCAGTCACAGTGATTTCAATAGACACTTTTTATTTAGTTATATGCTTGTTTTCACAGTGAAAAAAATCCTCAGCCAGGGAGCTATTTGAACACTCCTCTTCTGTAAAATGGTGGTGTATGATTTCACTCATGTTTCATTGCTTTACAGTAGTGACACACCTGTATTGCCTCTGATTTAATTTATACAACATGTGCATAGACTAGTTGGAAAGTATTTATGATATCTCAGCGATTATGATGGACTCCAGAAGCACTCAGCAGTTTTTTAATGTCAGGCCACTTCTACAGAGAAGAAAATGGTTACATTAGCTGATTCATTTCTGGTAAATAACCACAAGGACTCAGCTCAGATGACCAGTCAAAGGGAAAAAGTCCGGAACTGTCTCTACCAACTCCATTTCAATATTGCCCTTCCATCGACAAATCAAATTATCAGCTTCCTGTTCATTTGTGTTATCAATGGAGGAAATACTTTGGCCAACTGGAAGTGAAGAATATTGCAGATCTAGTCCTTTCCTGATTATTTAAAGTGAAAGTACCAATTGAAGTGATATTTGTCTAATTAGAAGTACAGTACATTATGTACTCAGCTCCACCAAACCTGCATGGGGATGGTGTATTAACTGCAATAGGCTCATTCAAAGAATATAATCTCATAGTGAGATCTTGCACTTGCCTTTGCATTACAAGACCAATGTGCAAAGTGATACTTTACTTTGAGCAAACTTCTATATACACAGATACAGATGACAGGGAGCAGACAGATATGCAAACAAATGAGAGTGCAAAAAAGTTCTATTTTCCTTAGGCAAAAACAAATACAACAGGCAATGCATGGCACCCAGTCTTTTGAGAAATACAGTAGGACAAGCATACCTTCACACAAGTTATTACAGAGCTCTGCAGGGGCCATTGATGGTATGTGGTAGTAAAATAAGGGCAGGGCTCTGTTTTTAGAAGGACATATATCCCTCAAGGGGGGATATGTATCTGTGAATCCAGTACTCATTTTGCTTTCCATCAGTCTTCTTAGTGACTTTACTGTATGTCCACTGTTCAACTTATACAAGTTACTAAAAGTATGACTAAAACTCAAAGTTAAAAACAACATAGGTTGTGTTGACTAAGACTAATTGATGTTCATAGCCTACAGACATGAACCTAAACTTAAAACAACCTTAACAACACAAAAAAAAGCAAACATGAACTGAATTTAACCACAAACAAATCTATGTACTAAAGAGGCTCAGATAGAACAGATCCTGAAATGATATGGCCTCTTTAAGTCACGTTATTAACATATCCAACCTGTTATTTGTAATTATAAGCGCTACATAAATAGGTCTGCATCCTTGCAATGCCTGTATGCATGACATGCAGATTTGTGATGGGAATACACATAAACATGACATGTAATCTTCATCATTATTGTGACCTAAATAGATGCTTTGCTATGTCAGTGTTGGTGAGCAGGATTTACTGTATGTTCTGTGAGTCCTGCTTATTCCAAACAAGCAAACACCCCATAAATGAATGAGTTACCTGTCTCTTATTGGAAGATATGCTGTACAGTAATCATGCAACGTTATTTGCTACTTTACAGTATATCTTTATTTATTATTTAATCCCATTCTACAAACTAAACAAAACTGCTTCAAAAGGTCAAAGCTAGCCAAATGTCATCACCTCCCTCTCAGAGCGAATGAGAGATCAAAGTTCATGCTTACAGAGTCAGACAGTCTAATACAACCCACAAAAGGTGTTTGGAGTAAGTACCTGAAACCAAAGGGTATTCACTCAGTGCCTCTACCTCAGAACCAAAATACTCTGACAGCAACAATATCCTGTGCTCAGACCTCCATCTTAGCTTTCCTCTCCTCATTTTTTCTCCCTCTATATAATAAAATAAAATTCCAAGTCAAACCATGACATTAATTTCTATGTGAAACAGAAACATTTGATTTATAAAGTGTGTCACGACTACATAGTTTGTCCACCAGAGAGGACAGACAACCTATTTTTACAACTATAAAAGGTTTTTCTTGATATTTAACTGTACCCTGCTGGTGAAAGACTCCAAAAATAAATCAGTGAGTTTACAGCTTATTTTGTGGTGTGTGCTAATTAGGGTAAAGTCATATGAAAAATGAATTCATCAATTGAATCTTATGCAATCTTTTGCAACCAGCAATCAGACAGATATTACCTGTCAGACTCCTCTAGTCTGTCAGTGTCATATCTTCCCCTTGCCTTGGTTTGTCTCTTTTTCCATGTCTTTCTACTCCTCCCTCACCTTAGCCACGCCCTCTCTCCACTCTCACTCCCTGATTGCCCTCAGCTGCACTTCATTTCCCATCA
>JAUYWH010000002.1:17714024-17744467 GCA_034779795.1 Ctenopoma multispine
AAGACTCTTTTGTTTGAACCCTCTCTTGTCCTGGTCTGCGTTTGGGTCCACCATTTCATAGCAACCACACTCTGACATAGTCTCCATAAGCACGTCCCATTTGACAAAAAGCAGAACTACCTGTAAAATGCCTTCAAAGATCAGGATTAAAGAAAATATCAGTGGTAATGTGAATCTCTAAAACCAGCAGTAAGGGTCGTATAGGAGGCGTCATGCAATTCCATACCGAGAGATACTTTGCATGTCTTTGTTGTGCAGTAGCTTCAACAATGCCCTAAATGCCTGTGAGACACAGACGTTAACTTCAAGATCTTACCAAAGACAGAAAAGATAAGAGACATGACTTCAGTTATACAAGTCTGCAGAATAGAATCCAGTATATAGTGCAGATGACTGTGGGGGAGAAGAGGAAGCATAAGCCTCTGAAATCTACATATGCATATTACAGACTGCAGAAGGGGTTGACGATAAAATATTTTATGACCCATCTGCACACAAACATGGCAGTTACCATAAAAACTCATGAAGTAATAATATCAACGTAGTACAGTTTTTGGTTTTATAAAGACCTCTAGTGTCACCTGCTGCCTCTTGTAATTATCAAACACGTGTGAACATGGATGAACAATATTTCAGCTAAACTTTTGAAATACAATGTTATACAGTCTGGACTACACAACAGTTAAGCTGGCTGTAAAACCAAAACCTAAAATCTGAAGTGTTCATCGGTACTGTCCTACAGCAACAACTGCTGGTCAACCGATTGATCGGTCGCATATATAGCGTATATAAAGTTTAGAAACTAATAATATATCAAAACACTTAAAGCACAAAACTCAATTCTCAAAATAACAAACATCAGAACTCTCAGACATTTTATCAGTGGCTCAGCAGATCAGATATTTCCTCCCTTTTCTGGTGAGGTATTCATGGACGGTACGGAGTGCAGGTCATCTGTGTTTATTTATTTTTTATTTATTTTTTGTTGCTTTTTATCTGATGCAAGAAGTAAAAAAAACCAACAACAACACAAACATATCATCATTACATACTGTATCTGCCACCTGCTCTCTAAAGATTGGCATATTGAAAACCCTCTATCAGGCAATCACTAGCAACAACCACTAGTCACAGAATGATAAATATGTTGACTTTCTGAAAAATCGTCAAGCTAAGGTAATAACACCGACCTAGATTGCTGTCTTTTAATATGACCAAAGCTTATGTTCTACATCCTAGGCCAAGGACTGTCTCCCAGGTGTACTTCTTTCTAGCAGGCACATAATCTACTGTATCTTGCTCCTGCACAGTGACCTACTTAAAATCTAATGAAAATACAACCCCCTCTTTCATCAAAGTGGTACAGATAAGGTTATCAGAGCTCAGGATCAACAAGGAGTGCTTTTGAACATTTTCCAAAAACAGATAAGTGAATCTATAAAACGATACATTTTCAGTGAATAAAAAAAATGAAATGAACTGAATCTGTTTTCCCACTTTTTAGCAGGTCTACCACAGGAAAATGTGTTTTCCTTCAGCATGCTGTAAATACTTAGTCTGCTTAAACTGACAGTAAATCAATTCATCACATTTTAATAACATTAATTCTGTAGCATCACTACTTCTGGCAGGGCAGGAGCAGATCATAGTAACACACTTTCTTTATTCCACACAGGACACTGAGACAGGACAAACTCAGCCAAAAATCCTTAAATTCATTAACAAGAGTCAGTCTTTTCGTCTTTATCCTGTTTAAAAGGATCTAATGCCCATCAACAGTGACGTCCTCAAATGCATGTGGGGAGCGTGACACACATACTGTAACGTGCTGAAAGGGTGTCTCCATTGCTAAGGTGTTTACTGCACTTAATCAGACAGCAATGACAAGAGGTGATGATCCTGCCAACATCACATACTTTTTAATAAAACACCCGATGACAGGAGCTGGAACCCAGCCTCACTGACGATCTGTGCCTCATTTTCAATGATTAAAGAGATCATGTTTTCAGTCAATAGTGAGTTGTAAATCAAGTGGATCATATATCACAGAGTGATAACACTATGTTGTAAAACAGCTCAGTGTCCAACTGGTGAGTGTGGACAGCATCAGTGTCAGTGTGCATCTTCAAAAAGTACACCTTATTTTTATTAGACAATACACTGTCCACCTCATCTATGATTTTTAATGCAAATGACCTAATAATCCAAATGACTTTACTTTACTTGTCCATCATCAGAAATTAAGTCCTACTGAAGTGACAAATGTTGCGGGAGCTAATTAAAATGAGTAAAGTTCAAATAGTTATTGTTTTCTATTCCTAGAAATAGCAATTTTCTTTATCTGAAAGTCACAGACCTAAAAAAAAACAATAAACTAGGTGAATGAAGGTCAAAAGTCAGCAAAAGTCTGAAACCACTTGACATTCTTATTTTTTATGTCCCAATTGCTATCATTAACTCCTTAAGGTCAATGCAGCTTTCAGTCAGTTAGAAACCTGTTACTTCCTAATGTCACAACATCCCTGGTACAACATGTGAGGTGTTGTAAGCTTATGAGGTGTTAGCCCATGACTAAAGGCGGAGTTGTTGTCCTGTGCCCCTGAACAAAGAATCACAATGCAACTGTCTGCTGATTAGCTACACAGTTTTAATCCCTCAAATATTGTCTGGAATGTGAGTTAGAATGATGAAGTCAAGATATGCACACTGGGGTACTGCACATCAAAAGACATCTTCTTTAAACAGATCCAGTCATTACCAGTAGTATGACATCCAAGTAACTAAAACAGCATGGCTACCAGAGCTGGAGCATGACTTCTGTCCATCGTTTGATGCCTATACAGTCCAGACCTTTGATCTAATTTTAGTGTGTGCCTTTCCCTTAACACAAATACTCATTATCCATGGCAAAGTCAGAGTGGTGGTACAGTTCCAACCAGATGCACCATCAAGAATAAGTGAAGGTTTTAGACTGTATGAAATAAAAAAAATAAAAAAAGATTTTTTTTTCATGCTGAAAATCTTGGGCTATGAGCCCAGCCATATGGGTTTGAGAGGAACAAGCTCAGCAAGGGATATGACAGGAAAAATAAATCTGTGCTTCTGCGGTAAAAAGTTTGCTGTCACTTGTTGCCTGGACCACAAAGCTAGTAACGACCTTGGCTACTTTCTGGATGGATTATAAGTTGTAAAACTTCATCCTTTCAACTGGTGACATGGACTGTGATTTTAACCCAATTGTGCTTCAATGAACTAAGCTTTATGTGTTAAAGTAGATTAGCTCAACAAAAATTGTTTGTGTCCTCCCCTAGGAAGTGGCTACTACGACCTGCTCCATCAGCTCCTTTTAATGACTAAGTGCTCTGTAATTTGTTCTTTTCCTCTGCCATACTGCGTGAATACAGCGGAGACCAGTCCGCTGTCATGCAACTCTTTTCCCAGTATCCCTGTAAGGAATAGGAAGCTGCATCACATCATATTACTTTCTCCTCTTTCTCCTACTCCTCCTCTTTCTCTGTTTAACAGTTCACTATTACCATCCATCTGCTGTTTTCATGTCTCATCAAAGATTTTTCTTTCCCCCCACCAACTTTAAATATTCTCTTCGTGTTCTTTCAACAATAGCTTACAAACACTTGGAAATAATTGAGTCTCAGCGGGCTGACAAAAAAGGGAGCAGTGATCGTGCGCAGTGGAAGTGATCAAATATGGCCTTGAGCCAACCATCTTTGTAGATGGTCTTTGTATTGCCATTGATCCGGGGGTGGATACACCCGAGGAATACATTATTTATGCACTTTTTTTTCCTCCCGACAGTTGAAAGTAGTGAGTCACAAACAGTAATGGGATTGGATGGGTGTCGCACCGGAAGAGAGGAAATTAAAGCTGCTGAATATATGGGCAACCCCGAGGACCAAAGGCAGTGGCCACAGAACAGTGTGGTAGCAGGCTTTTATCTCCTAATAGGAGAGTAATGTCAATCTAATGTACTCCTCAACCTCACTGTACACAAGGTGCCATATCATCACAGCTATGGGCACAGAAAATTCTTTTAATAACTTCTCAAACTTCAATGAGTCAATCATATTCCCATGCAAATAACTTTAACAGTCAGTGTTAAAGTCATTTCTTTTTCTTCCTGCAGGGCAAATAAGAAACTGTGATCATCAGCTATGCAATCTGCCTCTCAGTTTACCTCGTGAGTGGAACATTTTATCTGAGCGTTCTTTCACTTTGTATCCATACAAAAGCAAAAGATAAAACAATACATGTGGTGATTCTGTTGTAACATTTTTAGGTCTCAGGTCATTAAGTTGCTAATTAGCTGAAAGAAGCTAAGTGCTTTCACTCTCTTAAGTAACACAAACATGTTTAACAGGCTTCCTGATGCAGTCATGTAAAATAATCCCATTACTTTCTCTTGAGTGTATTTTTTATAATGCATTTTAACATGTCCATAACATCTAAATTATTCTAATTTATGTGTGTGTGTGTGTGTGTGAGACTGTGTATCTGTGCATTGTCGTATGATTGTCTGTGGGATGCCTTTAGGGCAGAAGTATGTCTATAAAATAAAACTCATAACCCTGCCACTACATACATGGTGCACTGCTTGAAATAGTAATACTGTATAATATACTGCTAAAAGAAACCTTTCCTTCAAATGATTACTTTTTTTTTTCAGTAACTTGACATGTATGAAAGTATTTCACTGTGCACCACTTACAAGCAGATTGGCAGCAGACACCAGAGCCTCCTCTGTTGATTTTCCACTTCATACCTTCACAGATAAACTGAGTTAACTGAATGTTGTCATTCATTGCCTTTTACTTACTGTAACTCCTACACTATATTTTCTGTTTTATTGGAGGCAGACAGCTCCAAAGGCATTATGATTGTTCAACAACCATGAACTGCTTAGATACAAAAACTATGGGTCATAATCACACCAAAAGAGCGTTTATACAAACATTTCTCACGTATGTTAAGATTATCTGGTCTATCAAAGTCAGAACTCAATGTTATCATCCTTTCTTCCATTATCTTGGGGACATCTTTGTTGCTAAGCATCCATTTCAACATTGCATTAGCATTACACATCACATATATATCACATCTTGATCAACTACTAGGCCTGCGTCCAGCACTGTAATGTCTTTCTCTCTTTTTTTGTAGATTAAGTCTGAGTTTCTATTGCTTGTGATCTTTGCTGTGTGTCCAACCATGCTGGTTCCTCCATGAGTCCAAATCACTGTTGCTGCTGCCAAAATAAATGTTTTGTTTTTTTACAGTGATGTGAATGTTTTATCAACATATACAAAACAACATAGATTTTGAGTTACGTATCATACAACAGTATATTTTCCTTTTTGTTCAAAATGAAGGCTGTAATGATTCCTGAAAGACCCTGAAGCTAATCATAGCACGCTCACACAGACACAAACAGACAAAGAAATGCACACGTTTTCAGAGCCAGAGCGATATAAGCCCCCTGTCTCTGCATATCTGCATGGACGAGCTCCAGGCTGTGACCAGCAGATCCAGAGTTGGACAGTCTGGCATCCCCTGAGGTGCCCCTGTTTCCCTCCTATTCATTCTTCCATCACCAGCAAAGCCCCAAGTGCTGGAGGATTTTACACTAATACATGCTCATTGATTTGTAATTCACAGACAGCATGCCTGCATCCAAGGCTAGGAATTACACATGTTGACAATAGAAATGGCTGTTGTATACTGGGAAGTAAAGGTCAGTGTTTAAATGTGGAAGTTTAATTCCCGACTCGTCAAACAGGAGTAGGCAGTACAGTCCCCGCTGTATCTAATGTGGCAGGCGAGCTGAATTTTTACTGTGTGCGTTCAGTATTTCTGAGGATGAGTATTTAATCACTGTCATGTTTTGCACACAATATAAGGGTGGCAGCATTGACCTAGTTGTTGTGTTGCTGTCATCTACAATTTTATTAAAAAAAGGTCTGTGATGTCATTATATACCCCACAGCTTGTATATTTAAGCAACGGACACAGTATGTGAATCCATTTATGATTCTCCTAACGAAATGCAAACGGTGCAAAATCTAATCTTTATTTTTCTTTACACACACAAAATTGCAAACAGAGAACAAGCAACAAACAAAGAGAGTGAGGGGTGGTCTTGAGTTTGATGAATCACTATATGAACAGAGCTTACAGAGGGCGAGCAGTGTTTAGCTCTCATTTCACAACAGTTGGATGTTTGCTAATATGTAGTTCCTTTAAATTATTAAAAAATGTCACATGATAAGTCTTGTAGCAGCTAAACCTTATAATGTGTTTGTTAATACCTGATAAACTGCCTGTCTAAACACGTAATAAAATATTTAACCATCAATTACTACTCCATAAGGTTTTATAGTAACCTAGTTTTAGCGATGGATGCAAGTCACCAGCTTTCAAAGTTGACTCAGAGTCAGCCCTTTGAACAGATGCATCGACTCCAGGGGGCCAGGGTTGTCACAGGCTTGTGGCATTTTTGATTACTGATGTCTTATCCTCGACACACTTGAGAGTGTACTTTTCCTACTCGACTCTTCACAGCAATGGATAAGGTTATACCCCTGTCTGGTACAGAAGTTGTTAAGCAGACTTCATGGACAAGCAGCATCAGACCTACGATCGCCATTCAGATATTGTGTTGCCTTACATTTGCGTATCCTGTCTCTGTTGCCATCACTGTTACTTTTGTTGTTTGGTCATTTTGAGGCCTGTAAAGTTTACATCCTGCCATGCTGTTGCTCCAGCATGTTTAATAATTAGTTAGTATTATTATTGTGTTACAGCACATACAATATAGTTTACCATTAGGTAGAGGGAGTGAAAACCATGCACAAACCAGCAAACACTGTCCCCCTCTCTCTCTTTTTTTCTCTCTCTCTCACACACACAAACACATTCTTCCAAGACATCAGACTCTGCAACTGAAAGGAAAGCAAACAATCCCCAGCAGCCAGAAGATTAAAGAATGTGTTCATGTCAGAACCTCCATCACCTCCCTGAAAGACTCCAAAATGTCCAAAATGAGGTTCAACTCTCAGGCTTCCACTTGAGAGTCAAACCTCAAGTCACACACGGAGGAGGAGGAGACAGCTGGAGCAATAAAGAAGCTGAGAGGGGAGAAGGAGTTCTTATCTATTTGGTATGTTCCCCTGCCCAGGAGCAACAGCATGACAAAGGTTCTAATGAGTCTCTTCCCAACTGACAGCTATCACTGATTATACGAATATAAAAAGGAACCATGCAATAAATGAAAAGGGCAACACTGAATCACAGCTCCTCCTACCAATTTATATGGTAGTTTAGGCAACAGCCTGAAAAAGAGCAGGAGGTAACCGCAGTAGATGCGACTTCAGAACAGCAGTGCTGTTATGAAATTGGGTTGGCTGCACTCACTGGATAGCAGCCAACTGTCACTGTCTTAATAGAACGGTGCAAGTACAATATGAGCTTTTTGTGCCCGTACAGGAATTAATCTCATGTCATCTCGCGCCCCTTCTTTTATAGCAAAAGAATAGTTAAGATTGGCATTCAGCCTCAGAAACCTAATTAAAGGGTATGGCAACCAATTGTAGAAATGATTAACTCTAATATATATTATTACACCCATTATCTGTCACCTCTGGTTTTAACTATTTCACTACGCTTTAGGTATGAAGCATTGCAAGGCACTATGTTCCCCTCAGCAGGAGATGACTCTTCCACAAGACCCAGCATCACATTCTGTAAAACTAAACACCTGGGAAGACGAGCCATCTTACTCCTCAACAAGCCTTCTGTTATTTGTACGATTTTAAGGTGTGTAGGCTTTCTTACACTTCCCCGCAGACTCCTTAAAGGATAAGCAACTAACAAACATCCAAGCTATACTTTGGTCTATACCAGCTGTAACCCCAAAGGAGGCCAGGATCAGTGACCTGCACTAACAAGTGCAGACCCAGTGTCCTGCTGAGAGCCTTTCCTTGTCTGGCAGAAGCAGGGTTATGGGAGCTTGTCCAGTGTAACTGAAACAGGTAATGTTGGAGAGTCAATAGAGTCCATAGAGGCAGAGAAGTGTCCAGACATTTTCACAAATTTCTCTGATCCTGATTTTTAGCTCTTGAACTTCTCTCATAATCCTCAACACTTAAGGGGACTACAGCTCAAAACAAAACAACTCACAAGACAAATAGGTGAATATGTAAGGAGCTCTTCACCTTGATACGAGAGAGACAGCGCTTCTGTTATCACCTGAAGGGGTCAATACTGTAAATACCTCACTTCACTGAAAACCGAGGGTGCAGAGAAAGGATGAAAGTGACAAAGTCGCTGTAAAGACATCCTAGAGTGGCTGATGAAGGCAAAACACAAAATGGATGGCTCCATCATTGGCCTTGTTAAGAAGAACCAGTATCAATCTTCTTCTACTAGGATATAGGCAGGTTATTCTACTGTGTGAATATTTAATGACCTTTAATTAGGGTTAAAAAAGAGGACCAGTCAGTAATGGCACATAAGTGCTATGACTCTTGTTGGCCCTTGTTGTGTGCATGTATATTATATAAACATGCATACCACAATGTCCCTTTACATACCGCAAAGACAAACTGTAAAACATAATGGCCAAGGACAGTATGCAATACTGCGTTTGTACAGGAGTCAAGGAATAAACTAAAATACATATCTGCTTGTAGTAATAAGCTATAGAGGCAAAGTCTAGCATTGTTAAAACACTGTCCCCTATATCAATTGAAATTTTACCTGTATGTGAAATTATTATTTTATTATTTTTTTTATTACTTTTCTAGTTTAACCTATCATTTGGTGGACTAAAAAACAATTAGCAAAGTGACAAATCCCTTTTGGGTTTTTGTTTTACTCTCAATGGTGTTTATTGACTCAGTAACTACAAGAAAACCCGCTCTGTTTTTGTCTGGGTACAAACTTCAAATACCAGGAGTGACAGGAAAATCACACTTTCCAGTAAAGTATTTTTTGGTAATTTTTAGTCTTCATTCACTTCACAATAATAATTGTGTGTATAAGGAGAAAACAGACGTGTTAAATCTCACATTTAACATGTGATTCTATTCTGATATAAAGTAGCTTGGCTCATAATAATGTGTCACAGAAACAGTAAAAAGATGCCAGTTGGCAGGTTGTACTCTTGTGCTCTGCACTACGCACTTGCTAAGCTGAGGGGAATACTTGTATAAGAGGATGCATTAAGGGAAGCAAAGGTTCAGATCAAGGTTATAATATCAGGTCTCTTCATGTAAGCTTCAAACACTGCCTGCAGACACCTGGGATGGGGTGTGGAAGGTGGAAAGGGGTTCGGAGGAATAGCCCAAAAGCCTTTTTTTTCCCTCTTGTTCTGTCTCAACTGCTACATGGTGTGACATCCTGTGCCCCCATACTTATCCAGCTATGTCACCCCTGACCCCTTGCTAATGCTTCTTGTCGTCACACACGGAAACAGACCTTTCAAACGGTGGTACGACACTTATTGCCCTCGGCAGCTTGTCCAGGAAGGTCACACTTCAAAGTGACACAGACAACAAGGTCACTGTCAATGGGAAGTGTTTGCAGATCAGTCCTTGTGGCCCAGACAGCCTCTTCCTGGTTACTGGATCCCAAAAGGGCTATACTGCCACCAGCAGTCACTTAGCACATCCCATCTACAACAGACACCAGGCAGAAATCATTTGTGTCCTTTATCTCTTTTACCAGCATCAAACCATACCCACACTTGGTCAGTGCTATTTTTACTGAATTATGATGAGTGCCGTAGTTGTCCTGTTCATCTTAGGTCTTCCCCAAAATGCATTTCAGAAAACAGCTGCCATTTTGGAGAACTAATAAATGATATTCATTTAAAATAATCTTTTCATTCCCTGAAGCATGCTACTTAAAACAAATTTCTTTTCCTCTCCTTCTAGCGTCAGTCGACCATGATGAGTAAGCATATTCAATAAATGACCCAGCTGTTGGAGCATATTGTGTTTTGCCTCATCAGGGATTCAAAGGGGCTGACAACAGATAAGTCGCATCCGTTCACGGTTTGGTCTCCAGCTGACCAGACCTCCATTTAAAATAAGGTCTTCTGTTTCCCTCAGCCAGCTGGTGGTGTATATGCTACAGATGTGTGTGGCTCATGATAGCTAGCATGAATATGTAAATGTGTTTCTAATTGGCAGTAACAATAAACCAATTAAACACATATTACCCTGTAATGTCAAAGTATGTGGTGAAGCCAAATATAGTTGCTGTGTTAGAAAGCAAAAACTCTTAATAAATTAAGTTTAATTTAATCTAAGTTTAATTTATACAAATAAAATATACTAAACAAACCAAATGCTTTTTCTTTCATTTACAGTACTGGAGCTCTGTCACTGAGCAAGCTTGAACAGGATATTTACAAAGTACATATTTCCAACTTTATCCAAAGGTCATAGAGAAAAAAAAAAGACTTAAATTTGAGACCCAGTGTATCAGTCCATGATCATTGATTTTCCTTCCATGTCCTTAATGGACTGGCTAAAAATATGCTGTTCTGCTTCTGGAGTTCAGGCGTTGTTTTTTGATACAACTCTCTATACGTCCTCCAATGACAAGTCTTCAGTTTTAAAGGAATGCAACATAACCAATTTTTATGATACACAGTACAAATGATCCTTATTATCCAAACTATCTTAAGCTTATAATTTTCTTATATATTTTGAAACTCTACCAGCTAAACCTGAAAGATTTTTGTATGTCTGTGCAAATGTGCCACTGCACTGCTGGCGATCTTTGAAACTGTGGAAGAAATTTGATATAATTTCAACCTCAATTTCATTTTTTGCTGCATTTAAATATGCACATAAAGTATTAAATATCTATGGTTTCTGCATTTTTGTGTTCAGATATGAGACTATTATTTTAGCAGACAGCCAAAAGGTAACATGAAATCTAATAAATAACATTTTAATAACTCAAACATACGTATATACCTTTAAGAAGTCCACCTCCACAAACATTCTAACTTTTTGAAAAGGTCTAGTAACAAGATCTGTGTTTCCCCAATAAGAAAGAAAATTCAATACCTTACCATCATAACACATATTTAAATTTAGTTCACATTCACAATTAAAACAAACAATCCACTAGATACTCTACAACACCAACCTCGCCTACACTTTAATTTCTTCCACTTTGTAACACAACCCTGCTCCCTTAAAGCTAACCAAATGATGAGGTGTGACATCTTTAGAAAACCTATATCATTAGTGATATTCATGCAATATTCATATGAAAGAACACAGAGTTCAAGACTATGTTGACTCATGGGTGTAATATCAAAACCTGAATTTAAAATATTGGGCCTAAACTTTTATATGACTCATATTTTTGTGACTGCAAATGATTTATTTTACATAGAAGCCCATTTCAGCTGCCTATTGGCGTGTATGCATACTGATTCAAACACTGTATCTGTGAGTAATAAATCAAAAGTCCAGCATTTTTTTCATCAGTGTTGTTTCCTCTGATTTCTGCCCCATGTGAACATGCTGTCAACCACACTGAATAATCACAAGGTAGATGAGGGCTCCCTCCCTCTGTTGCGTCCATCCTCTGATTCAGTGGATACATAACACTGAAAATGGAGGGCCTTGTCTTTGACTCTTTTGCTAAGATCAGAAACAGGAGAAAAAAAAAAAAACATAATGCATGCTGCATATCCTCTTTTACATAGAAAGAAGGGGATTATACACACACAGCCAGGCTCCCTCACCTGAGCACACACACGCCGCATGTACGAACAGAGCCCACATATACCATACATGCTTAAACACACACACGTACATACTAATGCACATATACTGTACAGTGCTGGAACCAAATCATTCACAAAATCCAAATAGCTGAAAGACGCAGACACAGCATTGCTAATTCAGAGTTGAAGGAAATACAAAGAAGAGCAAAGTCGCTCTTAGTGCTTTCCTTTGACCATGCTGCTCCATATCAGAGGCAATGCGTCAGTCCGTCCATGGTTAACACTCAAAACATCAAAAGGGATGAAGCTCAGAGCTCTGGACAAATACACACCCACACTGATACCAGGTACACTCAGAAACTCCATTTCCCTCTTACACGCTCTTTTACACACGTATGCACACACTAGTACGCGTATTTTATATAGACATACTGTAGATGTAGCTCGTCAGTTTAAAATGAATAGAGCATTCAGAGCAGATCAGCAGAAGAGTGAATCTCTTTCGAGAGGAAGCAAACACACACTGCACCACATGAATGCTAAATGTGATTTCAATAGAACATTTGTGCACAGGATCTTCACGCAATCAAGTCATATATGCAGGAGAACAATTGGACATTTGAACCATCTATAGCCGGTTAATGCCAGTAACACAGGAGCTGTCATCAACTTCCCATCAGGCTCCACTTCACCTCCGGTGGATGTTTTGCAAGAAGAGAGACACTTCTTTTAAAAATGTTATACCCAGAGGCAAAGGCATTTAATGGTCACTGTTTTACATGTTACATGAGAAGCCCAGGCCGAATTTAGGCTTCGACAGCTTAGATGGACTGTTTGTTAATCAGTTTTTAAATATTTCAGGGGACAGGCAGGATGTTCATGGGATCATAAATATTTCAATCGTGGCACTACAAAAGGATGTAGCCTTGCACTTGTCTGGTATTGATCAAGAGGGCAGCAGACTCACTCTTCCCAAAAAAGAACACAGTAGTATACCTTTACCCGTATGACACTGTCTCCTAAAGCCGCCTTCATTTCTACCTGAAAAGGCACTTGACAAGCGAGAGACGTAAAGAAATCACTTTCTCATTTGGACAGGAATAGCAGGGAAAAATATGAGCTACACAGAACAAAATCAAACTTACATATATGTAGAAACTGAAGGAGATGGTATCATATAGAGGGATCTGGACACAATCAGTTCTCTGTAAGCAGGGATATAAGGTATTTAGCAACCTTTAAATGCAGGGTGGCACTCACAGTCAAGAATAAAATGTGGCCTGTACAAAAGTAATTCCCTGTGCTCACAGATAGTAGCTGTTACAAGGACGAGGACAAACAGCCTCCGCAATTATGCCCCTTCCACTAGCAGCCTCCCCTGGTGATAACTGCTATGTAGCAAGGAAGCAAAGAGATGAATTGCTTTGCAGACATGCATTTCCCCCCTCAGCAAACACACATGCACAACTATGCAGATACTCATAGATACATTCTTCTCTGCAGAGGGGAGTAGCCTTCCAATAGCCATTAAAAAAGCAATAGTGTTCTCTGTAAGCCTAGGGACATGTTATTGTATTATTAAGACATTCATCCCAACTTTGCACTTTCTGTAAAAATACTCGTGCACCGTTTCCATCTTCTCTCTCTTTTTTTCTCCCTCTTCGCTGTCTAAATCGCGCTGAGCTTTCCAGTTCTCTAATCTGCCCTTTTCTTAAAAACCTGGAGGTTGTTATCAATGTACAAGAACCCATGGATGTGTCCTTACCTTGAAATACCATCCAGAACCCTATAGTCCACAAGATAAGCTGTCTGAAGCTCAGTAGTGTTCCACAGCAAAGAAAAGGGGCAAAAATCCTCCAAGTCATGGAATCAGAACCCAATTCAAAGCAATATTGGATTAGAACTTACTTTTTCTGATCAGGATGTCCTTCACTGGTTATATATACAATCCGTTCCCCTTACTTCCCTTGTTCAGGAGAATTTCTTTTGGGTTGCGTCCCCCTGATATTCCACCTTGGCACAGTGAAATAATGTTATGTATTTATTGGAAAATGCATGTGTGAGAGGCGGCACGGGAGAGAGAAAGAGGCACTGTAGGATCTCTCCTGATGTGCACTACCAGCTCCACTGCGAGTGAATCCAGCCGGTCTTCACAGCCCTCCTTCCTGCCTTGAGGAATAAAATTCAGCATCCGCTGTTCATCCCCAAAACAAGGGGAGGACGTCCCCTTGGATGGAAACTTTCAGCCACCCTGCCAGAGCTATAAAAGGTGATTGTGGATGCCAGTAAGCCCTAATTATGTGTTATCTTCCTCGATATCCTCCCTCTTGAATAAATTCTTCCCCTTTTCCTTCTCCAAATTTGTCTATTATGCAGCGCTCTCCTCTCTGGAATAGGGTCGCGCAGAATGGATGCTGAGAAAGCAGCGGAATGAGGCGAGCTGCTTGTTCTCCCGCGCCGTCCCTCTCTCTCTCTCTCTCCCTCTCACTCTCTCTTGCCTTCACCCTCCCTCATACATGCTCCCTCCCAGCTTCTCACTGCACCTCCCCACCCTTTCGTTTTCTCTCTCCTCCTCTCCTTCTTTCTCATACACACACACACACACACACACACACACACATTTGCACTTTTCTAGCACTGGCTTTTGACAATTACCGCTGTGCCATTTCCAGCCATGTCAGACAGAAAGCTTCACCGCCCATACTCCTCAGAGAAACAAATAATGCTTGATGAATATGTTAAATTAAATAGATATGAAGAGAAGGAGCAGCATATGGAAAAGAGCACACAAATAGGAGGCAACCTAACCTCCCCTGTTCATCCTTATTACTTGATTACTACATATCCCTTCAGTTTACATTGGTTTTCATTGCTCTCTTGTCCAAACTTTTTGGTTTGGGGGAGTTAGTTCAGTATTTGATGCTGGCTAACTGTCAAGAGTGACTGAAGAGGAAGACGAAAATAGCAAGCGAGAGCAGCCGGAGCATAGAAACAAGCACAATACTTGTGCAGTAGCAGCCGTATAATTATATAATTACCCTTCTAAAAAAATTGCCAGAAATTCTGTTATCATCATGGGTACACACAGAGTGATTACTAGCCCAGAGGTATAGCACAATTACAAACAATGTAAAGAACAATTAGAAACAAAATAAATTCTGAACCGTTTCTGGAAAAGCCATGGATACAGTATCTCACCATCCCACAAGTATTTACTGAGAGACCATTTATGGCATACTTAATTTGTACTGCATGACAATAATACATGTACTTTTACACACCTACTCTGAATAACATTACTGAAGCCAGGCAATTATTTTTCCAAAGCCTGGCGTTCATAGTTAAAGCAATGTTGCATTACAGCGTCTGTTATGTGTTTTCAAATGTTCATCAATTAGGATCAAGGAGAATCCCCCCACAGCACAGCTGTTTAACCTGGCGGACATAATTAACTATAACAGAATACATGGAATAGTGAGGTTACATATTGGTTCCCATTTTCACTTGATGAGAGGATGCTGAACTTGATATTATCAAGGCAAGGTCACATCTCATCAACACGTTGTCACTAAAGCTCTGAGCCAAATGTTAAAGTGCTTTTGCAGGGTCACTTGCCTACTGTACTCCATCCATCATGTACATCTACCCCGGGGTGTCATGTCAACAACGTCATCACATTTCTTACATAAATATGGCATTTTGGGACTAAACAAACCATATCAAATTAGATATTGTCTACAGAGACTATCATGTTATTTCCCTCATTCCCTCTTCCTAAAAAACGTTTTGTGTGTTCAAAAAATCCTGTTTACACCAGCAGCATATGAGCGATTTTATCATCGGTTCTCCCTGCCGCCACGTCTAAATAAGACACTGTCCGAGCATGAGTGTGTGTCAGCTCTCCAGAAAAGCCCTGACATTTGCTCCTAAAATGGCACATCTTAGCTACTTTTTTCTGTTTCAACAGGCATCAACTGATGCATTAATAGCGATGACATGTTTGCTCACATGGTCAGTGTATGCTTCAGTTACAGTAGACTGTCATTTGCTCCAGTGGAGGTTATGGGCCTTTTATATTACCGGATGGTAGCTGCTCCAAAATGCTCCAATATTAAAATGTTTGTATAAGACTGAAGCAAAATTAGCGTCATTAATCTCTCTCTGCAGCAGTGCATCACAGTGAGAGAAATGCCATTTACAGCTCTATGTTTACATGTGAAACTAGCTGCTTATTAACCAAACATTAAGGGCTGTATCATACTTCCGATGTTTAAGTATGGAATAAGATCATAAGCGCTACTTTTACTTTTTAATTTGTCTAGGGCAGAGTGATTGAATTTGCTGTGTGGTTAATTGCCACAAGTGGATGTTGGCTTGATGGATGTTTTCCTGAGCCTGTAACTAAGTCAACAGCACACAGAGGCATTTTGGACCCATCTACCCTTCGCTTTCTATACAAAATTAAAATAACATACTTTTGTGAAAATACTAGCACATTTTTGGTAAGATTTTGGAAAGAAATTGGCAAAAGGAAGCCTTGAAACACTGCTAATGGTTATACATCACATACTTCAACCACATCGTCAACTATCGACAGCAGACGAGCGATCAATATAAAAAAGGGAAGAAAAAATCCACTCACATCTCCTCGTCTTTCTGCTCTTTTTAAATGTTTGACTGGATGGTGCTTTTCCACCGCCAGATGGTACAATGTCTGGCTGAATAATCAGACTGTTCTGACAAACAGTTGCTCAACTTAAAAATGTCATGAACGTTCTAAAACCGACAGGAGCCTTCAATATTCATCACAAGTGTTTACTGCGAAAGACAAGTGTTTTTACTAAAATATCTCTCTCACCCTTTCTCTCATTGGGTCTCTCTCTCTCTTTCACTGTCTGTCTCACTGTCTCTGTGGGACAGCTTGCAGATAAGCCCGGGTAAGCCCTCTGGCTGAGGCACCAGCACGGCCCTTTCTGAATCTCATTATCGAGGCAGCACAGTTTCCAACCAACTGTCCACAGCTCAGACCCATGTTCCAAGCTGCCAGCAACTTCAAACCATTTACAATTCCACTGTCACTCCAAGTTGGCTTTTCTGTAAACTTCTCAACAGGGATACCAGAGTTATATGAATGTTTTGTTCCAGCTGTTTTGGCTTAAATGTCAGTGCTGACATTTACCATAACGTAGAGTTGACAAATGCAAGATAACTCAGCAACACTGTTGTAAACAAACATGGCGCCCCAGCATAAACATCCCATAGTCAAAAAGTATGGTGGTCTTTTTAAACAGCTCATGTTGATTTTTCAGTAACCCGAGAACGGCACGTGCTTGGGCTCAGCCTGCCAGTGATGGTACACTGTATTCTGTGACCTGAAGCTATGCAGCAAGCTTCCATTTAGGTAAAGTCAATTGCATCACTCATGCACACCATCAGAAATTTGTATTTATTTAATTGACATTCCCTATATAAATAGGAAATGACATATAAATAGGTATAAATAATGTCATTGTGATAATTTTTGGTATTACATGCTCCACAGCTACAGCGCAGCATTGTTTTGAGCAAATATCATTTACCCTCAAATCAGAAGGAAACATGAAAGAGAACATGGTTAATGAACATCACAGAGCAGTGATAAAACATGTTGTGAAAGCTGTACACAACCCTTCAACAAAGGTTACATTTCATGGCTGTAGTTTCTCTTAGTGTTAAGTGTCCTTAAACGTCTCATTAAAAGTATAGCTATATTCTCTATGAAGTTATATCTTTTGTTATACAGATGAAATTTGTTTTGTTACTATGCTGAGGAAAATAAAAACAGATTTGGAAAGCATTGAGATTCAATAGGCGGATTCACCATTAGATTCTGATTCAATAAGATGTTATCAAATGCCATTGCCTGGGGTGCTACCAGCATCGAGAGCTGCCAAAGAGGAGGAAATATTTTAAATTAACTTCAGATGCACAATCTACTTGTAATACGCCTGCCCGATTCAACCCTTAGATTGTTAAAAAGAAAGAAAGCAAACACTGCTCATTCTGCACTAATTGAGAGGAGACAACAGGCAGACGGTAGGAGGAAAGATCAGGTTACAGTGATCTGAATGACCAGGTTGTAGGTTGATGTCTCATCCTCTGCATGATTAAAACCAGAATAGGACAGGGCCGAGTACAGTAAAGGTACTAACACAAAGTTAACACAGACACATGATGTTGATAACACGACATCTGAGAGAATCTAAACGAATATTTTAAAATAGTAAAGTATTATTAAATTACTCTTAAAATATTCTAACAAAAGACCAGTGGTATCAGAGATCGTTTCAGCTAGTGTATCAAAATGTCCAGAAACTCCATGTGCTCTACCATATACATGCATTTATTTCGGGAACAGGTTATTTAAGGGCTGTTTCTTGCTAGCCAACAGATAACTGTTTCATTATGCCCATCACCCACCTTGCATAGGAACATTCGTAGCCCTCTGATGACTCAGTCATTTCGATGATGTTTTGAGTTTGGGTTTTGCCTCTAAAAACATCGCAAATCAGCCACTTCTTTTTCCAGGTCATCATGTAAATAGGAACACAAATAGAAATTTTACATAAGCTAAATGAAAACTTTATTCTGTACACTTGACACAAAAAACATCAATTTGCTTTTTGTGTGTTATATGAATCTCTGACAGTCATTTGGGACAGGCTTACTTAGTGTTTTCAAGTACCAAGCAAAGTGAAGCAGCTTTTAGTTTCTGTGCCCCCCAGTTGTGGAATAAGTTGTCTGAATACTTGAGGTCTGCTCAAACTGTCAACTCATTCAAATCAGGTCTGACAGTCTATTGCATAAATTAGCTTTAATCTGTTACCATGTTCCTGTTTTTCTTTTACTTCGTATTGCTCTCTTTTGCATTTTATTGATTTGCTGTTGTTGTGATATATTTTGATGTTGATGTAAAGCAAAAAGTTGAAAACTATCAAATTAATACTAATTATGACACCTGAACATAATGAATTTACTGATTATTGTTGGCAGCTGCTACCTGTCCTCATGAATATCTGCTAAACATTCATTCCTCCAAGAGTTGGTTTAGCTTAGCAACCAATGTCGTTATCCTATAAATTATAATTAATGAGCTGAACAGACAGCAAACTTAACATTACCTTAACAAATTCCAGTAGGAAATAGCTACAACCCAACACATTTATTTCTTAAAGCACATAGGTTTAAGTTGCATGTGACTTACCTTGTTTAAGGTGTACATTTCCTGGCTGCTACTGTGTTGTCAATTTTAAGCATCACATTACTTCGGTCTCTCTGTCAGACTCACTTTCACTGAGTGTTCAATTTATAATTGAGCGCACATGCACAGAGCCAAACTGGTAAGTTAGACCTGTGGTTTAAGTTAACTTAACTGTCTTCTGTCCAGTGCATCCAACATTAAACATGTATTCGGCAACTTAATTTCCTTCAGCGGCAGCAAACTTTAAAAAGAAGGATAAGCAAGAGGCCTAACACGAAACACATGAGCACAGTTACCACTACAGCCAGGACCAGTAGGTTACTAACACACAAAGGTAAAATGCTACCAGTGAACGCAACACTCTTGCACATTAGTACGCCACCTACAGGGCTAAAGTGGGACATAAAATAAAATAAAAAAATTAAACAATAGAAAATTACTCATTATTCATTGACTACTTAACTTTATATTTTGCAGATACTACTTTGACTATGTTAAACTCTGGATGCAAAATTATAACCTTGTGTCAAATGAAGCTATTTTACTTGAACAAATGGCTTAAAAGTTGTGTTTCAAAGCAGTGTGAGGTGCTTTTTACATGTTATGGATGGCTATGATTTAGCAGCCAGTGTTTTTCAGTTTTCCTGGCTCTGGCTTCAGCTAAATCAAAGCTTGTTGCTACAGTTGCTGCTGCACTTTGACATGCACTTTTGCTGTTAACATCATTATTTTACTAGCCTGTCTGTATCACTTCACTGTGCTGTGGCTGAGTCAGGAATTTCACACATTCATCCTATTAAATGAATAAAACCGTACTCATTTAAAAGAAGGCATAGCATGCAAGCATATTTTGGACTATTCTGGCTATTAGGCCTCATATCCGAACGGAACATTGACTTGTGGAAGTCAACAAAGTCCCACTTTGAGCACTGTTACTTTGCAATTATTGTAGTTTTTCTGCGCATACCTACACCAGCTCTTGGACTATTTACAAAAGTGTGTCTATATCCTGAGAAAATGCTTTTGTTTTGTATTCCAACACTAAAATTGTGTTTTCCACACAGCTCAAGCCTTAAAGGGAACACAGTTCTAAGAATTAAGTCTTCATGACACTTTTGTGAAGTCCAAAAGCTAACCAACCTCACCATCTTGTGTTCTGCTCATGATTCTCTGCATGTCAGTCTGTAATGCCCCTGGGAATGTTTCATCTGTTTCCAGTATAACATGTTAAACAGAAGAGACTAGAACACATCTCTCTGTGAGCATGTGATTTGGTGTGTAGGTGGCATTACTTGTATTTCTTCTTGTATCACTTTGACTGTAAATCATGAATCTGACTTGTGTCAGTGACAGCGTTCATGCTTCATGGTTTGTCTGTCTTTTTTAGCTATTTGTTAACAATGTACCTTGTGGGTTTAATCGCACTGGCTGCACCGTCAGTCCTAGCAGTTGGAATCATTAAAGCTTGGGATTCTCACAAAATGTTGCTTGACACTTTTAGCCTTGAGGTAAATGAAATGGTTCGTCGCCACCCCATTGATCAACAGTGAAACTGAAACGCTGACATGTTAAGGAGAACTAATTGGGGGTTGGGCATACCTCATTAAGCCTTGTTAGAATAAGGATCAGAAAGACACCCAGCACATTCTTGTAATCCAGAAATTTTATCTGCCCCATAATGTGATAATAAATCCCCAATCCAATTGATTCAAAGGTAGACATCTCCATTTTTGCTTAACTTTTCTGTACTTCTAAGGACTTAGACATACAGTAGGCATGTACATTATCTGCTTAGGAATACTGAGACTTTTTGTGTTGTTGCACTGGTTTGAATATAATATGAGGTTGTGGTGGGTGTATGACCAGAAAGTAGTATCTTACTGCATAAAAATATTTAAAAAAAACAGTATATAATAAACAATACAAAAATATGGTTAAGTGAGCAATTCAATATATTGAAAAAAAAAACTTGCAATGCACCAAGAGAATTGCCAGAAATTAGGCACAGACATATTGTGAAGTATATGACTACCCTTATTGCTTCTTTGGCTGATGGGTACATACATTAGATGTCATGAATTATAATTGGTTCATGTCTCACTGACAGATATGGTGTATGTAAATGTGATTTCCAACTGTCACCTTGAAGAAAGACACTGTTATTGTTATGTAAATGAACCTGAATATTACTTCTCTGTAACAATGAGGGAGATTAAGTAGGAGAGACTCGGCTGTCCAGTGTCCAGTCCTCCACAGATTTGGACACTGATGTAATTCAAGTAGCATCTCCATCAGAGTGAGGCTTAGCTCTGACCTTAGGTTATGTAATCATGTTGATTTTAACTTCAGCTCTAGAGTGGAGATTTCTGCCTGCAGTGTCCAAGCTTTTTTAACAGCCTTTCAGCACACCTGTGATACATTTCGTGGGTACGTGTACATTTGTGTAGGTTTAACCTCTGTCACCCAATACATTAGCATGAGATACTTCCTATTTTTCTTTAATTTGGTGTTACAGAATGGCATGGTTATTGAGAGTAGTTTTTTCGACTATAAAACAGAAAATTTTAGAAAATGGTGCTTAAGTGCAAATACTACCTGCTGCATCATGTCAAACATGTTTGCAGCAGTATAAAAGTCCCACAGTCTGTTCTTGTGCAGAACAGAGTAATCTGAATCACATTTTCTGGTGTCTTAATGACTCTTTCTCTTGCATATAGCACTCCCACAGTGCCACAAAGGTCAATAACAGCAAGCCACTGTTGGTCTTGACCCCATTCATATGAGTGTTCATAACTATAATTTATTACTTTGATGAGCACAGTGTGTTCCTCATTGACTATAAATGCCTCTGAAATTGTTCGTAAGCTGTAGCTTTGTCAATATTGTCAATAAAAACAAGTTAAAACAATATGTTTAGACATAGTATTTCGTCACATCTACTTCAAGTAATGGTCAAGATTACGACGGCTAATTTAAACCATAGGCAGTGATCATGCAGTGAAAAATGAAATAGAGTTTAAAATGAATAAATTCTTACCTGTTTGTAGAAGCATGTGTGCATAAATTTCAAATTACATACTGTAGGTTGAATTGGTTTGATTGTGCATGTCTCAAACACAGTACATCTAAAATAACTACTCCTAACAGAACATGTCACATTTTCTTAAAAACAAAAGCTACATACCAGATAACGTATTCTCTTTTTTAAGTCATTATTCTAACACACATCAAAAGTCGAAACAGACAGATGTATTTGCACTGTCAGGGCCTTACTTTACTTTACTGTAGCTGCTGGAATTCACATGAAAGGCTCATAATTCTGCTGTGACTGACAACAGACATGTTTATCATCACATATTTTGCATTATGACCTTGCATGACTCATACTAGTGAAACTTCACAGACCATTGTCACTTTTTTCAGTCATGCCTTATTTAATGTTATATTCTAGTAGCACTGAAGAATCAATTTTACACATAAAGAAATGTTACATGTTGTTACTGTAAATGCAGTTTGTGTGTGTAATACTGTATACATGACTGGCATGTGTGTTCCCTCTGGGTACTTCAGTTGCCTCCCACAGTCCGAGCATGTACAGTTAGGTTAATTGCTGAATAGTTAAATGTCATCCCTGAGATAGACTGCTGACCTGACCAGGGTGTACCCTGAGTTTCACCCAGTGACAGCTGGGATCGGCTTCAGGCTCCCTTGACCCTTATCAGTAAAGGGGTTTAGATAATGAATGGATGGCTAATGTGTATTATGATGATAATGATAATATTAAATCATTCACTTTAACAGTATGCATGTTTGTGAGGGACATGTGCTGTAGGTCTCTGGAGCATTCTAATGATTAGGGCAATGTACTGCATTCTGTCAAAAACATTCACAACTTCGGATTCTGCATATTTTCTTCAGCATGAATGAATGAAAAGCAGTATGTTTCTACATTATATGCTTTATGTTCCCTGTTTTTGCTTGTACTGCTTTGATTTACGCATTTGAGGTGAACATTGAAAACATTCTGGGGATGTACATAAAGATACATTCACAAATTACTGAAAAGAAAGCAGATTTAGTAGAAGTACACTCCATACTCAAGTAAAAGTGCAAATACACTTTAAAGTAACACTTCAAATTCCGTGCTCACTGTGAAGTACTACATGCTCTAAAATGTATTTAATAAAGAAAAAGAAAGGTAAACATGAGTACACAGAAAAATGTTCCCCTGTTATGAGGAACTTTTGTTACTGTATGTTCTTGTTTTATGTCTCCCTTTGGATCTTTTTTAATGCAAATCTGTTTTGTTTTTTTAACAGTTGCTTTGCTGATAGACAAGTGGATGTTTTACTTTCTGATACGAAGTGAAAATGCCACTAACAGTGGTAAGGACTAAGAAAATTTCCACCCAGTGAAAGGGAAAAGCAGACACAAATTAATTAATTAAATTACTTTACACCTGAAATCTATCCTGGAGTTATACTCACAAACAAGACAGTTATTCTTTCTTGATTATATCTTTGCATCCTTTAGGCAAAAGTCACAGAAGTACATGTGTAGGCAGCAAAATACAACTTCAAGGTGTGTAGCAGTGAGTCAGAGTTTACTGTGATTACACATTTTTTGTTAAAAATAACATGTACCCACAGTGGAATTGCTTTTTGAGCATCAAATGTTTCATATCCAATTTGAGAGAAATTGTACAGCCAAACTTCAGCAGCTATGACACATAATCTTCTAATTGTAGGCTGCAGTCACAGAAATCATGTAGTCAACTGATGTTTTTCAGCAGTAACATTTAATATCAAGCCTTTGTGAAGTAATGGCTTGCAAGTCACCACTGAAGCTAAAGCCGCAGCAAAATATGCAGAACATAAAATATTCTTTATCTGAATAGAGGGCTGGGTTTAACAGGGCAGATCCACAGTATCTGCAGTTTTACCTAATACAACTTTGAACAACAGCAGAAGGTGTCATAAATAACATTAACCAACACAGGCACAGAACCTGTACATGACGCGTGTTGCTGCAACTAACTAAAATAAAATAGCACAAATGTTACAATACATCAGTCATTGCGGTGCACTGAAGCCAAAATGCATTTAAATATCTTATCTATCAATGACTCTATGTACTGAATATTCAAAGAGTGTTGTATTTAAAAGTCATCGTGCTTGCAATGCCTTGGCCCTCCGTCAACATGACCCCACTGTGACCCCAAGCGTTAACCACCTGGCAGTGGCTGGATCCCACCCAGCTCTCTGACTTACTGTATAATAATCTATAATTATCTCTCAAACCTTGAAAGAGGTTGTCCTGCTCTCTTGTGTACAAGATTCTGCCTGGAGTGCTGTGTTAGGTTGTCAACAATTGCTGAATTAGTATATACTGAAGCTCTGGGTGCCTTGATGTCCTGTGTTTCTTTAATCAAGACTTATCCGTGAAGATAATAGGTTCATAGATAATAAAACTGATATAATGTGGTGGTCATTAAGGATTAAACATTTAAAATTACAAATGAATGGACAAGTAAGCCCTGAAGACTGTCCTGTCCTTCACAACTCCCTGCTGTCTGCTCAGAGGCACACATTAATACTGCAATAATCCTCTTTGACTTTTTGCCATTTAATACATACAGTGTATTAGGCGTATGCATAAATTCACCTCAAAATTGTGATAGCAAAGTCCCTTTATGGGTAGAATTAAGACTATTACTAAATTTCATTTCTGTATTGGGTTTATTAGGAATTGCATGACTCTGTGATAACGTAGAATCTTTGTAGAAAATTGAAACTGAGAGGACGTGTTTATTATTCACCCCTTTACCTGATGAGATATCTCACTGTACAGCTATTTGCACTCATATAAGAACTGTTTAAGTGACATTGGTTGTTTACAGCAAATTGCACCACTTTATTAGATGTTGTTTTGTGGACTGGAACTTGAGAAAACATACCTAACCTCTTGTGTGTAGGACTTTCATTTAACAGGGCTTTTTTCTGATTGGATGTAGGAAACGCACAGGTCCAAGCTGAACTGACAATTGAATGAAGAGAATATTTTTTATTGTTCCCCACAGATACAAGTCTTTTGATAAGATTAAATTGAGAAGATTGATTATTTCCCTAAGTAACTTTCACATGCATTGTATAAGTAAATTTAGATTACATTTTGACTGTTAGTAAAAAGTTCACGCTTGGTCGAGTTTGTTACGTAACCGTGTTTGGAGGTAAAGTCACGCCACACAGGTTATTTTGTGTCAATGTATTAATCAAGTCTGTTTATCTATAATTCCACTGCATCAAAATCCAGATGTGGAAAGTAAAGTATATTTAAATGTTGGTTAGGGATAGCAGGAATGGGCAGAATGGGATCAAGGGTAAATAATGAGCTTGTCTCTACAGAGACATCACTTTACAGATGTGAGACAAGATGCAAAATGTTGAAGGCAAGTTTTCATTCACCGATCTCTTGCCCTGACATGCGTACTCCTTTTTATTGCCCTCTATGAAAGAGACTCTATTTACTACACTGACACTGAGCCCTGCTGTTGAAAATAGTAAAGCTGATTTATTGTGTATGAATGTATAAAACATGGTCAGCAGTTAATTGTTCATAAGAAGGCCATTTCAGTATTGATCTACCTAATACCAGTAACAGTACCTGGCACTACTTTTTAAAGTGCAAAGATAAATGGACAAGCAATGTGAATGCTTATTTACTGACTACAAGAATGCCAAAATTCAAGTACACCATTTATGATTTACGAAGTATATTTTATATATATTTTAAATTGTAACTTACCCAATATAGGCTGGTTAAAAGGTTTATTTAATATTATTTAAATTTTATGTAGGAGGCACCAAATATGCATCGTTTACAGAAAGACTCCCTTTATGTCATTACAAGAGAAAATCACACAGTTTATTTATTGTTATTATTCATTTGTTAAAATTAAAAGAAAAACAGTGTTTAATCACCTGAATATCTAGTCGGGAATATGTCACAATATAATTATAATTTGTTGTAGTTTTGAGATGTATAAAGTAGTCTGACTCCTGTTTTACATGTAATATATATAATTTCTGGCACTTTTGGCATTATAATACCCATTTCATTAAAACTATTTTTTATATTTTTT
Source organism: Ctenopoma multispine (assembly GCA_034779795.1). NCBI lineage: Eukaryota > Metazoa > Chordata > Actinopteri > Anabantiformes > Anabantidae > Ctenopoma > Ctenopoma multispine. Next base: position 17,740,170 of record JAUYWH010000002.1, read on the forward strand.
ATATGTTTTATAGTATTGTTCTCTCACCTGTCTATATGTTAATATAGAATAAAATAGTTAGATTTATTGACAGTCAAGAATAAGTCACTAAGGACTCATGCCTTGCTTAATCTCTCTTGCTTTTTCCTTTGCCTATAATAGCTTTGCATTGTCACCCAGTAATTATGCTGTGTGGATTTTTGCTGCAACTGTTTAAAATATTTTTAGTGTTGATACAGGCTTAGCAGCTTCTTTCCAAATCAACTAAAAACTCAAAAAGCCCCCCTTCCTGGAGGAAGTGCCACTTGACCAGAATCCAGTAAGTAAGATGCTCTCGTCTCTGGTGGGCTCCTTTCTTTACTGCAGCTGTAACTAGATATCCATGTTAACTAACCTAACATATGGTTAGTTAGTTCCCTAATTTTGGGAAATAGTCATCCCAAAAATATTTTTTAGACCTTTAGACGTCTCTATTTTCTCTCTTTTTTTATCTCCCATCTTCCAAGTTAACCTTTAGTGTTAAAATATTTGGGTCAATTGCACTTTCTCCCCATCTTCTCCTCACTTTCCATTACAAGATTCATCCTCTGAGCTCTCAACTTTGCAAAGGGGCTAAGCAGAAAAAAAAACCTAATGTGAGCTGAATTATTTAAAGATAAATACATTTGTGATTTTCTGTGTTTTACTTGAAATAAAGTTAGACCATAAAAATAATTTGTTGCCTTGGCACCTGCCATTATTTAACACGTTCGTCTAGATACAGTATTATCCACATCTTAGCACAATAAAGTGCCACATTTCATCACTCGTACTAGTCTCATGTGTTCTGTTAATGTAAAAAAATACAGTAAATGAAAACATTCAGGCTTTCACAGTAGCTCAGTGTCCTTGCTCTGATGCAGTGGAATTCTCATTATTCATGTATTTCTTTATTTAAATAAGAAAAATATACACCTGGAAAAAACAACAGTACAGCAGTTACCACATTAGGATTTGTCCTGTATCCTGTGAATTCATCGCATCAGGAAATGTAGTCTAAATTTGGGCACGGTGGTAGGACTGGGCTGTTTGATATTGACAACGTGTAGGGATAGGTCAAAGTGTTAGCTTGGAACAAACATAGAACAAAGACAGCAGGGTCACACATCGTGTACAGCATGAGGTGACAAAGCTGGATTCACAGTACTGGAGACTATGCATATAAATTAAGCATATACATTAAGCATTTGGCTGCTAAGAGTATTTGTATGGCATGGAATACAATGTGAGTGCATGTGTATACAAGAGTAAGTGTGTGTCAAACAGTGTAGAAGTAATGTGCCATCCAGTAGGTGGCTGTGTGGGCTGAAATGCCTGAAATAAGTTATGACCACAATTATGGAGGCTAAAGTGGTGTGGTGCATAAAGGTGATTCTATTACTCATTTCTTTTATTTAGCTTGAACGGCTAAATGAATGAGAAGCCATCTTGTTATTGGTGTCTATGCCTTTGATTGCATAAACAGGATCAAGTGGTGCCATAAACTGTTGTCTGCTAAACAAGTGAGTAATGAAGATTTAGATCACCAATTAGGGCCTCAAACATTAACTGCTCTCCTCACACCGCTCGAGCCAATAGATCAAGGTTTTCGTGCAGGTTCAGCACAGCTCAGTGGAAAGATCAATCGCCATACACAAATTCCCAGCTATCATTGAGACTCATATGTCAAAGTGAGGTTATGCAATGAAAAATTAAATCTGTGTGGCGAAATGTCTGCGGCAGTGCATTCGTTTTTACCTTTATGTTTTCTGTTTGGTTTGGAAGCCCAAAGGAGCATTCAAACTGTATATCCAGAAAAAGGGAAGACAACAATATGTTGGGTTTCTTTACATTATTTCCCACATGCGTTCTCATTTCTACTGCATTCTCATCACCAGTGGCACTCAGGACAGCCTACGGCAGATGTCTGCCGTTATTTATAATGGCATAATAACTGCACGCCTGCCAAGTCAGAAAGTGGTCAATAAGAAAAAGTGGCTGTGAGAGTGCTTCATATTAAATGTGTCAGTGTTTGTTGAATAGAGTGTACCTCACCAGTCTGTGGAGTGAAGAAAAATTGCATTTGAATCAGGTTCACCTTCAGTCCTTATTTGATCTGCATTAGTGCCCGAGTATAGTGATTAGTCAAAGACTGCTTTTGTTTGCATCAGATCTAACATATTAAGAGTGAAGACTTGCAAGCCTGATAGGAGTTCAGTCAACTCAAGTTCACTCTTGACTCTGGAGAGATAAACATAAAAGCTGAATTATAATAAATAATATATTATAAGAAGTACAGCATGCAAGTTCTATTCTGCTCTCATTTTCTAATAGCTTAAATATTTGCTGAAGCAGTAGAAAAACATATTGAGTCCCCACATCACCTGCACTCCAGAGAAGCTCTTATAGAGAGGGTGTTGAACAGAAGGGACAAAATATGTTCCTCAAATTACTGGGTTAAACAATGTACACAGTAGGTATATATTTGGTTAAATGCCTGGGTGTATACTTACTAATCCACCCTAATGCAATGGGTATATTGAATTAGAAATCATTAAATCCTTCAACATAATCAAGGACAGAATTAACAGGCATTACTGTACATTGCAGTGACTCATATTCATTCAACTTTATCATGGGCTCATCATCAATTAAAGAAAGATTTGAAACTGCAATAACAAAAATACTTAAGATTAAAATTGTGCCTACATGCATTCCTTTGCTGTTTTTCCTGTAATCTGCAGAATCTTTTCAATTGGCTTACATGTAGGTAGTGGAGGTTGTATTCCCCTAAGGGTAAAGTGGGTGGATTAACTACTGAACTGCTGCTGGTGGTGCTACAGCGAGAATGTGTACTTTTAATAACAAGCCTTTCTGAATGAATTAGGTTGAAAATACACCCAGACACCTCTAAGTGTAGCTCTCCCACAGTGTGTCATCAAAAGAAGAATTACAACTGCCCTTATGAATTTAGAGTTAAATATTGCTGATCCATTTCTTTCATTAAAGATAAGCCTTCCCAATCCATGTTTGATAGGCAATAGTTAGTAAAAACATATAGCTAAGGGCCTTGTTAGCCTTGAATACATAATAAATGTAAGCAGTAAGAAAGGATGAGTATGCCATCCACTTTGTGTTCAGGGATTAGCTTGATGGCTCAGTTGCTGAAATCTAGAAAACACCAATTTGCATTTCTACAACCATTTAGCACGCCGCAGTGGTAGATGTACAATAAATAATCTGCTCCAAATATAAGAATTCCAAATGACACTCATAAGCCTGTGTACCTCATAAAAATGTTAGAGATAATGAAATAGACGAAATGTTAAAATGTCTTTTTCTAGATCCTCCAAAAGACAGAAGGCAAGCTTATGTAGGTTTTGATTAAATATTGGTTTTGAACTAACATTAGAAGTCAGTCTCTGATTTTAATATCAGTTTGCCTTTGGCTATTTCTTCTCTCAAAATATGTCCATAATCTTCTAATCAATTTACCCAGTGATTTTTATTACACACCACTACAGCCATGTGCATTTCCTTGTACTCACATTTCAAGATCCGGAGGCTCAAAGGTACTTCAAACAGTGGCTGAATACACCCTTGTAGTTATCACATTTTCTATTTCTATGCACTTCATGGTCTGTTTGATGTTATTCATGAGCTGTAACTGAAAGTAATACAACTGCATGGGGCCAGAAAATGCTTTTGAATACAAAGTATGGGCTGCTCTGCTGCAGGATCATATACATACCTGCTCTCTTAATAATGGATTGGAATTAAATGCTCCCTATCAGGCATAACTGCGTCCCTGTCTTTCTGCCTTATGAAGTGGGGAATGTTGGTGGGATTTTCAGCTATCTGAGTAAAATTTTTTACGAGTTTGTTTTAAATTATGTAATTCATAAAGGAAATACTTTCATCATTATTATGTAAAGTACCAAGGGTTTAAAGTGATGCCCAGGTTTAGCCAAACTTAAATGTGAAGACTTTCCTTTGTGACTTCAGTCTATCTACGGTCAGCCACAGCAGAATGTATGTATGTATACCACATGTTGAATAAATGAACACTTATTAGCAATGTTTTAATTGATTGTTCTGAACTGCAAACTTAATTTGTCTCTACACATTTACATATGAGGCAAACAAAATATGATCATCACAATTTATAAGTCTACCTGGAAAGAAAATCACATTTTGTTCACTGATCATTCAGTGACCCTTTGCCTGTTCAGTTCTTGCTATGATAACATTCCTGTTTGCTTCTGGGTGTACTGATATACTCTATGTTTTTTATTCCCTCC
>JAUYWH010000002.1:17750482-17787587 GCA_034779795.1 Ctenopoma multispine
TAGATAGATAGATAGATAGATAGATAGATAGATAGATAGATAGATAGATAGATAGATAGATAGATAGATAGATAGCAGACGTTACAAAAGATGAAAGCTTTGTATGTGCACATATCAAAATGCACCATTCAAGAAAGAAAAAGACATCAGAATTTTTATTTTTTTCATGACAGCTGTATAATAATCCATCCCAGTGTGATTTTTTTCCTTTTGTGGCTTTGATCCAAGGCTGAAGCCCCACCATCAAATTCAATAACTTTTCTCAAACTATTGTCTGATCATAACACACTAAAGAATGTCACTGTCTGTCAGCAGTATACTTCATGCTCCAGCGATTGTCCCTCAAGGTTTTGGAAACAGGTGATGTGGCCCAAGGACATCAACAAGTCTGTGTTTGTGTGTAGCTACAGTTTTTATGAGACAGAGCATTCTCTCTCTTGTTTCTTGTTTGTGCCATGTATCATTTTGCAAGGGAACGTGATGGCAACGACATTAATTAAACCAATAAATATGACAGCAAGACCATGTTAACTATTAACATTTAAGTATTTGATTTCCCATGTCCAAAAATATAATAAATACAGTAGTAATTGATAATACTTGCTTTTTTGTAAATTCTTCCTTTGAAAAGAAATGCATTATATAAATTCTGCTCAATCTGCTGGTATTCTACATCCTGTTCAGCATTGTGGTGGTAGGGATAAGGGACTAGCAATGTGCTTTTTCAAGGAATTATCCAGAATAATTGTTGGTTTAAATGTAAGGTCTCGAAAATCTTTTAAGTTATATTATATTGGCAAAGGATCCATGTGTTCTGGCTACCACACCAACACTCTAAATGCTCTCACAGACAAAAAAAGAAATCTTTGGCAATGCTTCCTAATCTCCTATTCAGCCCTATCCACATGTAAGGAGCACTGCCCGCAGGAAAACCCTACCGCTCTGAAAAGTCTTTGTAAGCTGAATCACTTCCAGACAAGTGGGGCAGAAATTTGCCGCTGTGCACAATGGATGAAATACTCAGTGGGGGATGCAAATTGGATGTTCCTTGAGTACCAGAAATCATGAATTATAAGAAGTACACAAAATGCTTTTCCATCTGCCTTTTGCTCTGCTTCCAAAATTTATTGGTAATATGATTTGGCTTAACATGTGTTGACATTCAATTTTGTACATATTCCCTGACAAGCATTGCCACAAAGTGCAATCTGCCATGATTTGTTAAAATTCATAGTGGGACTCACTGAATGTCTCTGAGTGATCGAACCATCTCAGCTTTTTAGCAAAGTCTGTTTGTCCTTGGTTCCCATTTCATGGTTTCAGGGTTTGTGTGGGTTATTGTAACATTCTGACTTTTTTATAATCTGAATGATGTCTAGAAGTCCAGAAGAAAAGGATATCATCCATGGGTTTGATTCTTCTTGTCACGTGCACATTCGACATTGTGTCCTTTTACTTTTGTTTCTTTTGATACATATCTGTTCTCTGCTCTCTCAATTACTCTCAGGATACAGTGCAAAGCGGAGGTAGTTGTGGGCAGGTAAATAAATGGCTGATTTATCGAACCTGCTTCAAATTATCATGCTGCTGGTACAGTACTGTCTTGTTTACTCAGTTCAGACCCTCTCAGGCTTCATGCCATCTTAATAAAATAGAAAAAAAAAGCTTTAGTGGACTATCCGTCTGATAAAAAAACACTGAATGATAGTAAATTCGAGCTAGATTTTGAGTAAATCTGCATTAGGCCCTATTTTTATATTAACACAAAAGTAGTTGCATTTTCCCACAGCTGTATGCAGCTATGTTAAGTGTACACTGTTATGTGAAGATATTACATACCCAGCACGAGCAGTAGACAGACAAAAGCAGCTTTCAGACAGACACACAGGAGCCCTAAACACGTCTAGACATTACTCAGGTGAGCTGCATGTGAGGATGCAAATGTCCGAGTCATACGTTCCGGAGATTACCCACACTTTATCACGAGAGCCCCCTACTACAAAGTCCAGGAAATGTCAGAATGTGATCTCCACTATGTCATGCCTTCTGCACGCTCTACACAGATGCCCCTGCCCCTTGCTGAAATCAAGCAGAGTTCGCATCTGACAATCTCCCACTGTGCACTACACATGTTAAAGCACAATATTCAGATCTGATTCTCCCAACACTGTTCGGCGTACATGTAAAAATGGCTATAGTTGGCAGATAGCTGGGGGAAAAGGCAGAAAACAAACCCAAGGCGTATTTTATGTTTGATGAATGTGAGTCAAGGTATACATAAATTTTTTAGGCTGAATAGACTTTGCAAGAAGATAGATTTTATTTAATAGGAAATAGACACTTTCTTACTTGTGTTTGCTATTGTTTTAATACATTTCAATGGATTTACCTTTAAACTTACAAAAGGGAGTGTCGACTCCAGCATTTTTGGAGCTGTATAGTCAAATTTCAAGCAGAAGATTTGGTAAACCCACCAAAAAATGGCATCTAGATGTCCAGTGTCAGTTTTCATCCAAGCAAACTACAGTCACTGGCTTTATTTAGTTTGAGATATTTTCAAAAGCATTCATTCTTCAATTGTCTTCAGAACAATGACAGTGAACCTTTTGTTTACCGTGCACCTCAAGACATAAAATATAAGATTGTGAAACATCTCAGATATAAAATGCTCACATTACAACTGATTACAGTGACTTGGAAGTGCATATTCAGCAATTAGGCCCAATTGAGTATATTAGCTCAAGCACAACCTTCAGGGAAAGACAGTAAATATTTAGTTGAAAAAATATCTTGTTATTGGATGAGTAAAACTCTGCAATCTCATTTGCATAGTCCCTTGGGATAGATACTAGTCTATGTGTTTTTAAACTCCTTTAAATAGCCACTCTTCAAAAAAAACACACTCCACATGCCCTGAAGCTGAGGCTTTTTGCCAATGGAGATTTTCCTGATGACACATTAAGCACAGCCAGAACAGATCATTTACATAGTAAGAGTTATGATTGATACTATTTTCATCTCTTGTATTGACAGAATTGTCAACCTGTCAGTACATCAGTCAGTCCACAACTTTCTTTACTACCCTTGTCCTTTTCATAATAGCAGCAATGTCGGTGGATTGTCTTGAATTTGGTACATGTTTACGTAAGTATGCTGACTGCAGTATTTAGCCCAGAACTTCCCCTTTTTGTTATATACATACTGTATGAAAAAATAAAACACACACACACACATAAATATATTTATATATAAACCAAAGTAGCGTTTTCATCATTGTGACTTGTGAAATGATTAAACAGTTGCAGACGTGTATCTTATATGCTAATTTTTCATGATATCCCCTAACATCTATCCTTCCAAAGACAGCAGCAAGTCTTTAACTAGATTATAATATCAAAACTCAATTACTGATTAAATTGAACACAAACCTTCGCCAAATGTGATATTGTCTACTATCATTTAATACAATGCCTCACCTCCTCTGAGATAAATCTGCCATCGCAATGGAGCAACTGCTGACAAACCATCAAGTCACTTGGGACTCAGCAACCAGCAGGTGATCGCATCAACAAGTGAGTGCAAGCGGCTTTAAGTAAGGCTTTGCAAAATGTCAGTTTCCACACATCACTGAGCAATCCCTTATACTGACTTACCCAGCCTGATCTTGCATAGAAAGTACTAAACAGATATCTATTTGTGTGAACTGTAAGCTAGTTTTGTATTGTGTTTCTACCTAGGAACAAAATTTCTCTCCTTTTTACTTGTCTTCATTCAACATGATAGTTTGTGTCTTCATTTAACCTCATCTCCATCAATTCTAGTTACAAACAAGCTGATGAAATAAAGTAAAAAATTCAAACTTCACCAAGTTTCCAGCACTTTTGACTCACTTCTCAAATTTCACACCAGACTGAAAAATATCTGTCAGATTGCTGGCTATTGGCTTGGTAGACTATAAGGCTGTTGGCTTGGAAAGATTTTCAAGAACTGGAGCAGATGCATCAGAACAACCAAAAACAACAACCTCAGATTGATTGTCTTTGCCAAAATTATGCCAAATTATGTTTCCAATTGTGCCAGCATCACTCTTAGATGGATGAAAGTATTGCTCTTTCTTTTAGAAAACAGATCATGGTATTTACAGTTGAGCTTTATGACAGTTTTGTAAGGTGAGGTGGTGTATTTATCACGACATTTCTACATGTCTACAGATAAGGAACTACATGTTCCTCATTGTGCCACTCTACTCAAATGTGCCTAATTTTATTCCACTTATCTTCAGACCTCTTCCTGCTTGAATCATTATGTTTTTTAAGGGCGCAATTACATCTGCAATGCAAAGCGACAGTGAGTGCAGTTGTACCGGAGCTTGTTTGTGGTGCTCCTGGTGAAATACTGCATAGAGAATGTCTTTTATTTAGCAGCTTCTCTTTGTTATGTGTCTCACAGTTGGGTATCATTGATTTGCATAGCATGAGATAGGGAACGAAGCTACCTAATTCTCCTGTTATCAGCGTTTCTCGGTCACTCAATCAAGCTTTATCGTAGTGTGCTGCTGGTTGTGTGATGACAGTAATAAATTTAGAAAGCAAACACCCCCCTCGAAGTCCATTTTAAGTTTCAGGGGTTACAAAAGGGAATTGCATATACCTCTGCTTAAAGCAACATGTCTAGACAAGAGAAGATAAAGAATGTGATTAGGTCATGTGGGCTTTAGCACCATTCATATTTTTGAAATGTAAATAATGTCATTATGCTAACATTTTGTTATACATGTAGTGTAGAATAGTGTTATGTTAAAGACAAAAAAGAGAAGGAATGCTGGTTGCAACCACGCTCACAATTGATCAGAAATGTATTGGTCCATTGAGGTAGGTTATATTTTCAGGCCATTTGTTTGTCTTTCTGTATCAGGAAGATCACTCAAAAACGTTTCAGTTAAATTATAATGAAATGTTAGACCCAGGGCAGTGAATGAAGGATTAAATTTTGCGGTTGATGTTGAGCCAAATGGATGTATGCTGTAGGATTTGTCAAAGGAGCACTCCACCAATTTTACACGTAAGATTATCTTTCTCAGAAGGAGCACCACTTGGTCTCAGAAAACAGTTGCATCGGTAACAAACACCATGTCACTAAAAGGCCCTGAACACCCACTCAGGTGTTCTGATTTACTCTGACTAATTAGACATTTACTCTGGCTGAAGTCGGGTAGAGCTATGCTGGAAATTTGAGTGCCAGCGATAAATAATGCCACTCTAAATTGAAAAAAGAAAAGGTCACCACACTCCAGTTATCAATAAAAATGATAAAAGTGTAATTCAACCCATCATGGTGCAACAAATCTAACTGGTGAGACAGTGATGCCAATCAAGTTTTATCTCTACACACTCCCACAGTCCTGAGTAGAGGTCTAATCAGCAACAATTAGTATAATCACCTATGTGGCTGAACATTGAGTGTGCAGGGGCTTTAAGTAAGCAAATTAGTTTAGTGGAATGGCAGATAAGGCAGATAAGGTTCAGGGACGGAGGGATGAGAAGGGATGTAGGTGGAATGAAATGGGTTTGAGTACAAGGTGATGTAGAGAGGAATGAATGCAGGTCAGTGATGATACCTGGAGGTGTTGTGACAAGGAACCCACAGGATCAAACAAACTCAGGGAGGGGAGACACTTCGATTAAAGTCGATGGCTTCATCACCCCCCCTCCCACCTCCCCCCCTGTGGTTCCTGTAATGAGAAAGAAGGAGGAGAGGAAGCAGAAATGGAGTTTCGGCAAGAAGGTAACTTGGGATAACTTGGAAGATAACTGGGAGAAACAGAAGAGAGACACAGGATTGGACACATCTGTACAGTAAGGAAAGGCAGGAAACAGGAACAAAGCAAGGATTGTGTGCATGAGCTTATATTAACTTTGCAGTAATATATACACTTCTTCTAAAGCTTTGCACTTCAGATTTCTAAAAAGTATGCAAAAAGGGGGACTTTGTAAAAGATGGAGGATGTAATAAAAATACTATATTGGCTGTCTAATAAATGTAAATGGATGAATGTGTTATCTGACAACAAAATTCTAAACCGTACCGGGTGTAAATGCAAAGTCTTATGTGTTATTTTTCACATATTCAGAGACAGTTCATACACTATACTAGGTCTAAATGTGGCCTAAAGATCAAGATATCTCAGCCTTTGCTGCTTTCATTTTGAATCCTTTTGAAGACTTTGTTCTTTGAGTACTTGCATTCTTTTAACCATGAAAAACAAACAACAACTCTGGTTCATACAATGTAACTCTTGATGGCCTGACGTGTGGTGCTGTTATAGCGCCATTAGTTTTGTCAATTTGAAAAACAAAATTGTAAATGAAAAGCAAAACTTTGAAACCGAAAGTTACTGCACGCTGCTGAAACCTGAACCTGAAATTTTGTTTTTTCCAGTTACAGTTTTGCTTTTTTAATTGACAAAACTAATGGTGCTATAATAGCACCATATTGACGCTGTGTGTTTTGATATTTTTTTATATGTTTTCATATTCTGATCATAATGCATATTGGACATTTCTGAAAATGTTCTACTGTTCAGTTAACACATTCATGCCTGGAAGCTGCTCTATGTAATCACACTCATTCAAGGACACCTCAGTGGCAGCTGATTAACAGAGAACATCACTCATTTCCTTGCATTGCTCAGGTTTTACCATCAGGTCTCTGAATTTGAACCTCTGACCTTACAATCAAAAACGCATTAATTTAACGCTCTGGCTTGATAAATTTTAATCTGCTGTTTCATTACTTAGGTCTTGTTCTTTTTTCTTTTTCTTCTTTTCTTTCTATTTTTCTTCACCTTTCTCTTCATCACTGTCTCTTAAGAGGTGGAGTCAAAACATTGTGAGGTTCAAGAGTCACCACAAGCTCAGAAAAAATACTTTTCATCCATTATTCTGCAGAGCTGAGTGTATTCTCTCACAACTAATAACCTTATGGACAGATGCATGCTCAGTTTTCCAAGTTAACATTTAATATTAATATCCTGACATTTATTATTCACTAGAACTGAATAATACACCAATGTTGCACAGTAAAATTGTCAACATAAACCACTGTGTAACAAGTACTCCATTTCCAAGACAATTTCTCCACGCCTGAACGCTGTTAGTGACGTGAACAAATGAGAACAACCCACATACAACTGACAAACAACATGAAGAATTCAACTAGACTGGTTGTTGTTTCTCTTCATGCTTTGACGAGTGGATGGCAATTATCCAGTGGGATACACTGATCAAAACAGAGTTGATTCATACAGGAAGTTAGAGTTTGAATGATTTTAACTGTACTTAATAACCATTTAATCCACAAACATCACATTATTGTAAAGTTGCTCTTGACCTAGGGGGGTGGGGTGGGGGGTTTAGGGCTAGTCATGCTGTGCAGTAAAACCTGACCAAATTCAACCTTTAATTTACAATAGTAAAGAAATTAATCACACATTTTTTAACACAGAATTTGGAGCCATTGCACTGAAAACCACTTTGGGTTTGAAAATGTCTCTCATTGGAGCTTCAATGTAGAAACGGAAAAGGATGAAAATAAATAAACTTGGAGACAGTGTGGCAAGGTGATTATTCCAAACCAAAAACATCTTAAAATAAATCAATCAATCAAAGTGGATATGTTTAAATGTCTCTTGATTTGCAGTAGACTACACTGTTTTCAAAATAATGTCCTGCATGTTCCCGTGGTGAATTATCATACAGGACAGTAAAGGTGTCTGGTCTCATCCACAGTATGGTAGACAGCTTACTATAGACTTAGGTTGCTTATTCAAGAGAATTAATGTCGAAGTTTGAATTTAAATATAGAAGGGGCTCATTGGAGCTGCTGGTGGCTGATGTGCTTGGGAACAACATCTAACATAACTTTTTTTTATTTTTAATATTGAGGTCAACACATATAAGATAGAAGCCTTATACTCATAGTCAGTTGATCATAAACACAAGGACAGAAGAAAGGACTTTTTTCCAGCATCAATAGTAGCCAGTGATGGCAGTCATTTTATACATTTTATAAGGTGAGAGATTGTCTTAACAGCTGTTTGCTTTACTTGAAGTGTATACACACATTACTGTAATTAATTACACATTTCACAATCACACAATTACAGTTACTATTTAATCTTTATTGCAGATTTGTGGTGCAGATTTATACATGTATTCTTTGACAGGCCAATTTCCATCATTAGTATCCATTGATAATTAAATTTAACTTTAACTGCTGTAGCTTTATTGTGCATTATACTTGATACTGTTTCCCTACTGAAAAAGAAGGTAGTTAATCAGAAGAGGCTAACTCCTTGGTACAGTTCACAAATCCATAGTTTAAAGCAAACATTGCGAAAGCTTCGAAGGAGGTGGTGGTCCACAAATTAAGATACATTTTGCTTAGCCTGGAAAGACAGTTTAATAACATATATAAAAGCTCTCCGTTAAGCTAGAACCCCATATTATTCCTCACTAATTGAGGCAAATAACAACAACCCCAGGTTTCTTTTCAGCACTGTAGCCAGGCTGCGAAAAAATCAAACCCCTATTCAACCTACAATTCCCTTATCTCTCAGCAGCGATGACTTTATTAATTTCTTTAAAATAAAGTTATAACTATTACAGAACAAAATCTATCAAATCCTCCCTGCAACTGGCATGGACAGACACACTTGTCCAACAGCTATAAATTTGTTTATAAGACTTTAATTAGACTGCTTCTTTCCTGTAGATCTTACAGAGTTTATCTCATCTAAATCTTCTACATGTCTCTTAGAAGAAAACACTATTAATTTCCATTGCTACGCAGATGATAGCTAACTATATTTATCTATAGAACCAATCATTTAGGCAAACATCAAGCATGTTTAAAAGACATAAAGGCTTGGATGTCCTGTCATTTTCTACTCCTTAATTCAGACAAAACTTAAAGTTATTATATTTGGGACCAAAAATGTTGACATGGTCAGATTGTCATCCTAGATGACTTTGCATTGGCCTCTTGTACTACTGTGAGGAATCTTTTGGAGTTATTTTTGACCATGATATATAATTTACTTACCCACATATACGAATTATCTAGAACTCCCTTTTTCCACTTAAGGAATATTTCTAGGATTAGGGGCATCCTGTCTCAAAATAATGCTGAGAAATTAGTCCATGCATTTGTTACAACTGGCCTACTGTAATTCATTACTGACAGGATGTTCCAATAATACATTAAAATACTCCAGTTAATCCAGAATGCTGCAGCCAGAGTTCTGACAGGAAATTGGCAAGATAGATCATATGTATCCTACATTGGCTTCTCTCCATTGGCTCCCTGTAAAATCTAGAATAGAGTTTAAAATCCTTCTCCACACTTATTAAGCACTAAATAACCAGGGCCCATCACATCTTAAAGACTTTAACTATCAAGCTCCTCTCCTGTGGAACCAGCTCCCAATCCAGGTTCAGGAGGCAGACACCCCTCTACCTCTACCTCTAAGACTAGACTTAAAACTTTCCTTTTTGGTGAAGCTTATAGTTAGAGATGGCTCAGGCGAGTCTGAACCAACTCTTAGTTATGCTGCTATAGATCTAGTCTGCTGGAGGACCTTCCTGATAGACTGAGCTCCTCTCCTCCTTCTTATGCCATCATTGCATGTTATAAACTTTGTTTATTCTTTTCCCCCTAGTTGTGCTTTATCCTCTCTCTCTCTCCCTGTATCTTTCTGCAGGTATCCTGGGCCTTGGAGCTTCAGTTACTGGTCCTGCAAACCTGCCTAGTGCCTCGTCTGCTGCTCCTTGTTGTTGCCTTGATCTCTGTTACCTGCTGTTCTTTTTTCTCTCCTCTGTCCACTCACCCCAACCGGTTGAGGCAGATGACCGGCCACCATGAGCCTGGTTCTGTTGGACATTTCTTCCGTTAAAGGAAATATGGTTGTTCTTCACCACAGTTGCTTAGTGATTGTCGGGTCCCTTTGTTCTACATTATTCTGTATATATTCATATAATGTGTAAGGTCTTAAACCTTACACTGTCAAGTGCCTTGAGATGACTTATGTTGTGATTTGGTGCTTTATGTTGAAGTTGAATTGAATTGAATTCTCGAAATCACTGGAGAACGGTCAAACTCAAGACTGATTCAAAGCTGAAGTGTAAGATTTTCAAAATCCCAGAGGAATAATTATAACAGTGCTTATAATTATTCAACTAGTGGTTTGGTGGCCTTGATGGAAAATGATGAGAAGACAAAGATAGCATAAACTGGATGTTAGACTATCCTAGACCTTTCCATTATTCAAACTGTTTTATTCAGAAAGAAGTAAGGCTTTAGCAGCTCTTTAAAAATCAGGTCTATTGGCATAAACTACACCAGCTTCAAATGGCCTTCAGTCTAGCAGGAAAGACATAATTAATGACACCCATCTAATGACTATTAGCTAAGTGTGGCCCAGAGCAGAGGGGCAAAATGACGATTTTAATGAAAGTCATCAAATTGAACAACCCATTGGACAATTATCTGTACTTTTATTTAAAGTATTTGATTGCGTGCTAGTAAAACTAGATATTGGTTAGATTGGGACTCAACAGTGAGTAGTAAAACTGAAGACTCCTGGCTTCTGCAGCATTTTGAGGGCAAAAAGCCATATTAAATGCAATGGTCAACCGGGGGAAGTACAATAGGTTTTCAATAGTGTCAAAGTTGTTTTACACAGGCACTTACAGGGAATTGATGAGCATTTATTTAGGCTTGTTGTAATAGTATTTATTTAATTATTTAGAGTCAGCATCTACTGTATACAATTGACCTGCCACTCAAAACGTCTGAACACTATTTTTGTTATTGCCTGCTTTGCCTCTCTGTCTCTGCATTCATTCTAACACTGACAAACATGTCAATTCAGAGTGCACAATGTAGCTAAGTAGCTCACTTTCTACAGAATGTACTAATCTGTCACTCACATATTGTAAAAGCAACCACTGTCCATATCTGTACAGCTACAGCAAAAACTATTTGTTGTTATTGTCTAGTTTATTATCAGCTTGCTAGCGATGTAGCTCCATGGATGGAGTCAGTCAGGTGGCTCACTGAACTAGTTGGATGGGTTGCCATAAAATTACTTTGTGCATTTGTGTCCCTTGATACACAAAATTCAGCTCCTTTTCTCTGTAATTTGGTGTTTAGTTTTAATCTAGTGTAATTGTGCCCAGCCATTAATTCCTGCATTACATTGATCAACGCATCAATCAGACATGGTTCTGTCACATCACTGACCCAAGTTTGATTCCAGAGTCTTTTGTGTGGTTGGGTTTAGGCAACACTTTGGAGATTAGATAAGAATTGTGGTTTTATTTTTCTATTTGTTTTTTTTTACTCTGATAAGCTTATCACAACCACAACACAACCACACACACATGTAAACATCATTGCCCGCCATCCGACATCTTGTTTTGGAGTCTTTGTACAATGTTCTTAAAAATAAGAAACTTCATTCATTGATCATACAGTTCTGCTCTGTATGGTGGCTTTTTAATCCTCCCTCCTCTTATTTGATGTCCTGAGATGTTAAAAACAGCACAAAGGTTTGGACTTGCCAGTGTCTTGCACATCCCCCCGCATTGTACAGGAGAGAACAGTGTGGATCTCTTCTGCCATCCTACATGTGAACAAAGGCGACAAGCAGGCAGAGATTTATGAGGTACAATCACATTTATCTGCGACAACTGGGACAAGGTTAGTGTAAGCTGACTCTCGGCTGCCTCAGAAGGACTTAAAGCTGGAGAGAGTGAGGTAAAGAAACAGGAAATGATTGGAAGGGGACAGCTCTTGGGGTGGAGAGAGAGCCACATGAATATGATGCAGTAAGCAGTGTGCAAATTAGTTTGGGGGGGCTTCAGCAGTACAAGTTGAATGCTGAGTTCTTTGTTTTCCAACTGCTCACATAGCCTGTAGAAAAACAGGGTGACTAGTCAAAATTTGCAGCCTTTGCCAAGCCCCCCGTCCTACTTGTTTGTCCCAGATCTGCTGATGCAGTCCTCCCTCTCCTCTTTTTTCGTACATATTTTTCTCCAGCTGTGGGCATTTATTATTCAAACCGTTCCTTTTGAATTCTCCCTTTTCCGTGTTTTGCATAAGGATTAGCAATGCAGGACTAGTTATTTTTTTCAAAGCACTACTCAAATATTTGAGTAACATTAAATCTAAATTTTTTTAACTTTGACTTATAACTTACTTATAGTCTTAGATAAGCTCACATAACATGGTTAAGATACTCAGTGCTAAGTGGATTTGGGCCTGTCCAAGGATGTAAGAACTACTCAAAGAGGGAAAACAAATACCAACGCCAGCTGCATTTATGCTTCATCACACCCCATAGTTTCCCTATCAATGCATTTTACTTATTTTTACTTACTGCACTCTGTTGAAATATTTTATTGTCTCAAATGTTTGTTTTATCTATCTATCTATCTATCTATCTATCTATCTATCTATCTATCTATCTATCTATCTATCTATCTATCTATCTATATGTATATATATATATATATATGTACATATATTTTTTAATAAACTGTACTGCATCCTACTTCTGTACTCACGTAGTTCAGATGTCAAAAAATAAGAATCACACCACCATGGGTAGAAATGTAATGAAGCACTATTGTCAGATGATAATTGAAAAAGGCAGAACATTGTTGTTCATATTGCATGATCTTGTTTTCTTGACTGATGATTAGGCCTAGACAACACAGTCCTTACTCATGCCCTTGACAGGATTCCCCTTTACTTGCATCTCATGAAGCCATCAGTGGTACTAGACTCAACATCATAACATGTAGCCAATAGGGCTTTTTGAAATGAATCTCAGAAGTTCATTAAACATCTTATCTGAAGATGTTTTAAGTGATGTGATTAGGCTTCTAGAGGACCCCAGAGTTTGTATGGAGCGTCCCACTGGTTGGTATCTCATCCTCTTTATAATTAAATTCAGTTCCATGAAAAACTGCATCAGATACTGCTCAGACATCCTTAGAGGCATTATGCAACAATTACACTAAGGACTGCACTATAGGAAAATTAATTATTAACCTGATAAATAGCTAATACTTCTCGACCTAGCAAAAGAGACCCTTTTTATTTGCATTGCAGTTCACCAGTTAATGTGGCCAAATATTTGTAAAAATTAAATAGATTTTGAAATCCAGCCTTGTCTACTTTAAAATGTCTTTATACTAGCCATAATCCAATACATTAGGGCTAAATCATAGTTCATTTAAATTGTCCTTAAATACTGCAAGACCTGCTGATCAGTTGCATTGTCTAAAAAACTTATCGCAAACTCCAATGACTTTGCAGGTCGCAAACATTATTTCCGACTATCATTTAACTATTTCAGCATTTTCTACTTGACCCTGCTCTCACTCCTGTGTCGGATAAACCGCACATTTTCTCCTTGTTCTCTCAAAGCCCATTTCTTCCCCACTTCCCCCAAGGCTATCCATATCACCTGAAAGTAATCCTGCGATATGCACCTGCTGCCATGATCAACAGCAAGACTGCCACAGGGGAAACGTAAACAGCGAGAAAACCCTTTGGCTATGTGGTTTCCTGTTCTCTGGCAAGTCAATTAAGCAGCAAATGACCCCTAGAATCCACTGTAATAAGCCAACCACTACAGAATTGCCTTTAATATATCATAATGATGACAGTAATTGGATTGGACGGTTGATTGCATTTTCTCAAGCTGTAAAGATACTTCAGTAACAGAACAATAAAAATAAAAGCACTGCCAATAAAAAGGAGTTATACAATTTATTCATTTTAGTCAAGTGGTTCAGGGGGACTTAGTGCTGACAAATCTACACATCCTTTAATATAAATAAATCACTTACTAAATAAACACAAAATCCAGATGACTATTGTGTATTTATTAACAGCTCAAAATTACAGTGAAGTGATCGAGTGCAGATTAGAAACAATACTGTGCCGAGTGCAGTCTTTGCTGCCATTGTGACTGTGATAATAATGTGGCTACTGTTTGTAAAAGGCACAGCTGCACTGAAGTACCTACAGATACACTGAGAAAAAAAAAGTCTGATGTCTGATCTGTGAAGTTTTTGGAAATGTTGAGAGCCCAGTACACAGTCACTATAGCGTTAAAGCATAAAACTAAACTTTGGTTTGCATTCAAGAGTGAATGGCACAAACTGCTGCTGTTACATAGCCTTTGTAGACAGATGAGTTGATTAAAATAGGAGTGTAACTGTTCATCGTGTGTTACTTTTCCATTACACTTCATAAGACAAACACACAAAAGTGAAAGACATGGGTAAAACACTGGTGTGGTCACACGATAAGCATGTAACAGGTGGTTAATTAAAGGTACCTATGAACCAGTGTTATTTCTCCACACATCTTCTTTCAGCTACTCCCTTTAAGGGTCACCACAGTGGATCATTTGTCTCCATCTCACTCTTTTCTGTATCTTCCCCTGTTACACCACTTTTGCCACCTCTACTCTTTGCAACTGCAACTTTCATTCCACCTCTCTCGAGTGTGTACCCTCATCTCTCCAGGCTTATTTCAGCCTGCTGCCGATGTTCACTATAGATCACAATGTCATCCACAAACATTATAGTCTATGGAGAGTCCTGTCTGATCTCATCTGTCAACTGGTCCATCACCAATGCAAATAAGAAGGGGCTGAGAGCTGATCCTTCATGCAAACCCACCTTCACCTTAAACCAGTACATATCCCGTACACCACCCTGACATACTCCTCAGCCACTCCACACTTCTCCATGCAGTACCACAGCTCCTCTCCTGGCACCCTGTTGTATGATTTTGCTAAATCCACAAACACACAGTGCAAGTCCTTCTGGTCTTCTCTGTACTTCTCCGTCAACATTCTTAAAGCAAACATCACATCTTTGGTGCTCTACCTTGGCATGACACCGTATTGCTGCTCACTGATTTTTTCCTCTCCTCTCAGCATAGCATCCACTACTCCTTCCCATAGCTTCATGATGTGGCAGCTCTATGGTTCTCCCTTAATCTTAAAAATGTTTACCAATGCACTTCTCTACTTGTCAGGCTGCCTCTCATTTTCTGAAATGTTGTTAAGCAATCTGATTAATCTCTCCACTATTATCCCTCCAAAACACTCCCATGCCTCCACTGGTCATCTGGGCAAACTGCCTTTCCATTCTTCATCCTTTTCACTACCTTCCACTCTTGATCCTTACAAATTTCCCTCACTTCTTGATACTGCCTCATACCAGTATTGGTAACCCTGGTCTCGACCGAGCCAGTAAGAGAAACTTGCATGTGATATGCATATCTGATTTGGCATAAGCTTTATGCCAGATGCCCTTCCTGATGCAACTCTCCCAATTTATCCAAGCTTGGAACTGGTACTGGATTGCCTTGTGCATCCTCAGTGTCTGTGTTGTTCCTCTTCTTCCACACATTTACAAGATATGAGTCTTCAATGCACTGCAGTAGTTCTTGTCTTGTCTGATGATGATGTATATACCTAGGCGGATCTGTCTATTTTGGTGTTGGAACACACAACTGAAGTCTCCACCTATATCAAACTGGCCAAGCAGAGCAGCTAGTGACAGCAACAGGTGTCTGAAAAAAAAGAGTTAAGATCATTAGTACTATACATTCCATACCATGCCATACATTATAAATTCTGTGTGCTCCAGCTCCTCTACCATAGGAGCATTGTACAAAAAGGGGGGGTAATTCTTGAGAAGGGCTTTTACCATAAACTCAAACATAACTACCTTGGGGTTTAAAACAGATTTTGTGTAATCATAACAAAAGGTAAAGGTTTGTTACACAAGTGTAAGAGGCTAGAAACACCTGATCTGGCCATCTTCTCTAAAGAGAAATACAAGTGACGTACAAGCAAACAAAAAATTATAAACACACCTGAGCATATTTCTGCAAATGAAATACACCCACCCCACACCTAATAAAACACATCCTAATGTCCTAGGAATCCAGCTCAGACCGTGCACCCACATTGCTGTTGAACTCCTATATGGTGAGGAACAGCATGTTCAACAACCACAGCCAAGAGGTTAGTGTGGTAGCTATTGCTTTCATTGATGTGTTCTGACTTGGCAGAGATGCAGAACGCCAATACTAAGATCATCTTTCCATCATCCACACTGTGTCAACTTTTAATTCACACATGTACTCCATGTATAGCTCTTTCCTTGCTTGAACGGCATTAAGTATTTGGTTTGGGCCAGCTGCCACATTAGGATCTGTTGCTTCTTCTTCGCAAACATTAGCAGTGGCATTAGTGTTAGTCAGTGGGAAGTCAGAGGGGTGTCTGATTTTGCTGATTCTTCTACCTGCTTTGCTGGTTTTGGTGCCATGTCTGCTGTCATTTATCTACTTATCTTCCTATCAACAAAACTGTGGCTGTAAAGATCATTGGAGGATGTTTGGTTGCAAATATTCAGAGGAGATCAGACACACAACTGCTCAGCACTGCACCAGAAGGCCACAAATCACACTGTTGCTCTAGATACAAATGTAACTAGGACTTTCTTACGCAATTTGATAAAGTGTAATGTCACATTGTTATATTGCTGCAATTTCAGTAGCAGAATTAGAAAACACTGAATATTTGGCTTGTAACAAAATTGTAGATGGGTGAAAAAATATTGAAATAGGAAGTGGTACTCAAGCATGCTGAGTTGTCTTGATGATCACATTTGTCAAAGGGCTCACCATTGATTTTGGAAGATAATTATCTTGAGGATGTAACCAAGGTCATTCCATGGGTTTATTGGAAGTGAGAAAATCTTCACTTGAAATCTTGCCTGCTCTATTACCAATTCATGAGCTTATAATGACTGAATGTTATTCTCTTTACCACCACATCATTTCCTGCATCACGGTCTGTTTGATTGATTAATCATTCAAATTTCATTTCCATTGTTTACATTTACAGATGAATGATGAGTAGTTAATAAATATTTATATCTTTATTTCATGATTTTACATTACTGTAAGTGCCCAATCAGAAATTTTAATACTCTCTGAAAATGTTTGTTAAATCCAACTGAACACTCACTAGGAGCTTTTAGAGTATTTTGGGGGTAAATAAAGTAATGCACTTTGAATAAGTGTTTATGTGTAGGTCTTCAACTTGTTCTGGAGCTGAACAATTTTTGCCACTGATACATGCTGGTATCTAGAGATGCCATTTTTGCAGAAATTTCCCAAGAGCAAAGGTTTGAGATTATTACAGGTTTACTAAAATCATGCCACATCTTATCATTTCCAAGTCTCTCGCAATGTGCTGATATTTTGTACTACAAGAGAAAAATATGAGGGAACATCAAGAAATTGCACATCAAAGCTACCTGAAAATCAGGTATCTCATTGTTATGTTTTACGAATTTGGATATACTCTTTTGATGTACCTTTCAAAGCCACTCACAGCCATGATTCTGTCTTCCATGTGTGTTATCAAGTAAGACAGACCAGACAGTCTCTCCCAGTAACTCACTATGGCAGCAGATACAAACCTTGATTAATTTCTGTATCACTGATTACAGTGGCCTTTGGTGCTTTCTATACCTCTAATTTGGAAAATCAAACTTGCATCATGCAGCTATTTTAAGTGTCAATATGTTTTCACTATCTTGGCATCAGTACCACAGAGAGGATGTCTTAGACATTTTTATACTCAGCAGTTACATTATTGACTCTTTCCAGTGAACTGTAACAACACAATATTAGATTCTGGCACATCTCTCTAGTCAGTGACAGCAAATTGTAGATGACAAAAACACTAAAATCAGAGTCAACAGCATATTATGTCTTGTAAAGCTGCATCGTATTGTTTTAGTATGTCACTCTAAGGGTTGCTAATTAGAACATAGACATGTTACTATATGTGCCCGTTACTTTGTGATTTGTCTTCAGAACATCACAGAAATCTTGTAGAATTTTCTGGACTTGTATTGGCTTTTCTTTTATTTAGAACAACCCTGTCTCTTAGATATTACTTGTATATGTTTATACAGTAATACTTATAGAGCACTGTGATTCCAAGATTATATTTTGTTTATGAACCAAATAAAAAATGTTAAATAAGGCTCTTGGCATGACACAAAAAAAGATGATGATATAAACAAATGTTAGTCATCAAGGTGGACAAGGAATGAACCCCAAACATTTTACCAAACATTCAGAATAATTTTAGCCTTCTTAACAATGAGAATTTGGAAACTTGTATAGAATCACATCATTCAGTTAACACACATGTTTTTAATATAAATCATGGAATCTTCAAATTCACAATTCAATTCATGTCAAAAGCCAAGGGCACTGTTGGTGTCAGTTCAGTTCAACAAAAACACTTCATTGTCCATCACTGTCTATACCAAAAAAGAGTTATGCTCTTTTCTTTTTATTCTTGCTCCATTTCACTTTGTTTTGGTTTACCCACGGATCAGTTCATATTAGACAACCTGCCCGTTCTGAGATTGACAACCAATCAATCTTTGACCTTTATATGGTGAATTTATCTTCTGCTTTTTCAATTGGGAATTTTTTCAAGTGTGAAGAAAACATCAATTTAGTCTCTTGGCTATGATGAGTCCAGAAATCAAACATTGTAGAACGTCTGTAAAGTTGAGTCTGAACAATCAAAAATTGCCTGTTCAGCTTGTGTCAACCAAGGTTCGGTGGTTGTATAACTGTATATGGGGAATATCTCAAATTTCCAGTGGTGTTAATTTTTCAGTACTAAAACAGAGCACAGTTTGGAGAGAGTATATCGAAAGCCAACAATTTTCATCTGCTGGTCAATTTGTCAAGTCACTGGTATTGATCAATATGAACCCCCTGGCTATACACAGAGGTTACTGGAGAAGCAAAAATACTGGTTATTACCTCGTACAGTTTATTTCATATGTCTGTCTTTCACATGTTTGCGTTTTGTCGTATGGACTGCAGAGAAAGGGGCAGTCAGCTAAATGCCATGTTTCAATGAAGGGTATCTGGAGGTTTTGATTGGCCTCTGCTTCCCTGGAGTCTTTATTTAGAAGCCAACAATTCTTAGATGAATGGATGTCCCCTTGAAAATATTTACTCTGACGGAACAGGCCACTTAGTCTGCCACAGAATAAATATGAGGAGTGACTGCCAGCATGCAATTTGAGAATTCCCATCATAGTGATGGAAGTACTCTGCTATTTGTGTCACATGATCTACAAATGGGTAGGTACTGTAGATCTACAAACAAAAAGAATGATACTGGATGTTGAGGTGTACAATGGTTTTAAATCTGGACACGGAGTGGTCATTTGGCACCACAGACATCAACAAATAAAAGGAAACAAATGTAAATAAAACACATATTTTAAACAGGAAACCAACAGTAATCAGTTACATAGATGTGGTCAGTGGAAGCTGTTATTTACAGGAAAAATATCTTCAGTTAATACTGTAGCTTATTCTTATCTGCATTATCAAGTAGGACTTTAAACCACCCCTGGACAAGAAGCACAAACACCCAAAAAAAATTGATATGATGGCATTAAATACTCCACAGCCACGACTCCCGCAGGGCTCGCAGCACAATGGCCGCATTTAGTAGAAATTATCTTTAAACTCGGTTTGAGGAAAATACTGATTTATCTTCTGTCGATTGTGGAGCCCACAAGGTAAAAAAGAAGAGAGATAGAGGAGAAAAAAGGCAGAGCGGAAAACAGAAGAAGCAGATCCAAAGGCTGGTTTTATGATATTCCAGATGGTTACTTATTTGGCTGTTTTAAGAGAAATGAATATAATAGTCCAATATTCAAACACTTTTTGGCTCACTAACTGGAAGACTGGAGTATGTATGTTCAAAAGTTACCTACCACTGCAGTTCCACTAAATCCCGATGCGATGCAGTCTCCTGAGCTGATTGTCTCCAATCTAGTCTGCGCTTGTGATTCCACCAGGTGTGCCGCAGCGTGTCCCAGTAGTGGCTCTCCGCTCCACTGAAGATACGCGCTGAGTCTATTTTTGACAGAGGCTACTTCTGAAAACATTCAGTCCATAACTCAGGCAGCGGTTTCAAAACAGAAGAAACACTAGGGTTTTTCTCCTGCTGCTATGCCCTGTATGTGAAATATAGCTAGATACAAATTAATTAGGTGATTGATTAATACATTTCTAACTAAAGCACAGCCACAAATCTTTGATGCCATTCATAACAACTTAACTGTCTACTTTATCTGCAGGCTACAGCTCAGCAAAGTAGGAAGTATCTATAAACAACAACAACAAAAAGCATGTAACTACATAGAAAAATTGGATCCACAACAAATCACTCCGCTTCTGAAATGCCTCCGGTGGGTTATGAAGTTGGTGGAATTGTGTCCATGTGTCCCTAAATTTACCAGCAGAAATGACGACTTAGATAATAGTTTTCTGCATAGCTCTGGAAATTGAATTGAATGCCAGAATTCCTCAGTTAAAATTAAAATGCCGCCATCTTGGCAGGAGTAAAAACAGTTAACTTTTTCACTTGTAATAACGATTTCAGGATGATAATCATATATTGTAAGCATCCTTTCATATATGAGGTGGTGCCATTTAAAATTTATTTCTATAGCAATCACATGGTTTCCACTTCTTAAATTCAAAACAGTGAGAGCTAGTTATCACAATAGTAACATACCCTGTTCACTGTTTATGCTAATAATAACTATGATGTGCCTGTCATGTATGTCATGTAATAATTACACCTGAGTAACAGAGATATCCTGCTGGTAACCTGGTAACTTTTAAAGTATTTCCAGGATCCTCTTAGACTCTACTAACCATCTCCTGCACGATGGCATGAATCACGCATCACGCAGCATCTGGAACCCTAATCAGCTTGGTTTGCTTCTGGTTTCGCTATGAACTGGAGATCATTGTCATTAAAACTGTGGTCAGTTGCCATTCTATGAAAAAGTGCCCTGCAGATGATAGAAATACTATCCAGCATCAAACAAAGGTCAGCTACAGTCTCCCATATGCACGGGCTAGGGACCTACATGTTGAGCTGTATGTGATGGCTCCATTCAGTAACTTACACCAGTACAAACTGTGGAACAAGCTTTCATCTGTGCTGAGTCTACATTAATACTTTCCATAGTTACTGAGCTGTAGACTCTTTTATTCAGAGCTCCTTTTTTTGTGCTTCGCTAAAGATAATATTTTATTAATAATAATATGATAGATTTTATATACCATATTAATATTTTATTGATCCCGCACCAGGGATATTCACATGGCATAACTAACAAGTGGGTTTACATTTAGATTTATACATTTTCTCAGGTTTATTTATTTTTTTAATTTGTTATGTCCAGTGTATCACGAAGCAGAAGCACTACAGTAAACACAACTATTTTAAGGAAACCAAATTAAAGGCAAAAGCTTGATTTACCTGCAAAGCAGTCCAAGAAAGAAGTCAAAATACAGTGGTGGGGGCTCAAGTTTAAAATGTGCAATAGTAACGACAGTGTTTGTGATACCTCCATAAAACTCCATAAACATTAATTGAATGAAAAGCATATTTGCTAGTGATGAGTATAAAAAAAGGGGTTATTATAGTTTTCTTCTGTATCTGACAGGCACAAAAGCAGACACTGTTGTACTGTTGCTGTACTCCAATGTCAAAAAATATATTTGTTCTGCCTGCGCTCAGTGATAAAAACTGAAGTAGATAAAATAAACACCTGTCAGCATAAAGCAATACGGTGTTCTGTAAGAGTAATTCATATTTTATGAAACCTGAGGAACAGGACGTCACAAAAATACATCAATCCTTTGTTTCAGGTAAATGTGATGTGCCGTCCTGTACAGGAAACAGTTGCTGTTTGCTCAAACGTGCAGTTATAGCTTCCCAGTGAAGCATTCATCAATTGACAAGTTAGTACTGTTTGGAAAGCTGCAGGATGTCGAGAGGACAGACACAGAGCTGCTGACAGTTATTCTATTCAAATGTTACAGAACTACATTATTATGTCACTAATTACGGTACTGCAGTAAAGCTGAGGCCATCTCTGAATCAGGACGCTCACACTAACCTCAACATAACTATAAAAACTCCCACCAGCAGCTTCCTGGTGTGTCAGCCTCTTGGTGTTAATCAAAGTAACACAAGCAGCAAGAGATCCACTGTTTCTCAGGATCCTTTTGTCTGACTATTATCTGTACATTCAAAAACAGAGGACTGTCGTGCTTTGTGCTCTGCTGCTGTACCATTTCTGTTTGCAGACTGAGTCTGCTATAGCACGGAAAAACGGAAAGTGTGAAGGAAAGTGAAGCAGTCCTTACAGGTTTTTGGCTTCCAAGCCTGAGGGGGGGCAACTCCCTTCTTCAGGCAATCTAGGGAAAGAGTTCTGAATGGACTATATATATCGAAAGCGATTTAATAATTTGTCTCCTTTTCACTGCTGTTTGAGATTTAATACCTGTTTTAATCAAGTTTTGCCAGATAAAGTTTTAAATACTGTTGAAAAAGTCACGTAGAGTTTCACGTGTGCTAGCTCAGAGCGTGCTGAGGTGGTGCATATAAACTCCATCCTGTACGTAAACAAAACTGCCAGTGCACATTTGCAATTTCACTGGCGTATAAAGATAAGTAAATGCCATTTAGCAAAAATAAACTAGATTAAAATGGGTATTAATGGGCATAACACAGATCAGCAGAGACAATTTTACTAAATTTTATTTCAATATGTTAAGGCTATCGTTTCCATAGACCAGTAAAAAGGGAAAAAATGAGGCAATACACCACCATTACGTGGTGTGTGTCCACTAGTGTGGGTCAGTTTTTGGGTACAGTAATGGTATTTTGTGTTTGTTTGGAAGAGCCTGAATTAACAGCTCTTTACTAATCGATCACCTTGACCATGTTTTCTTCGAATTACAGTTACAGAATTACAGTAGAGTACACATGGTCCTTTTTGGTAATAGTAGTTACACATTGATTCTGCTCTGTGAAATTATTAGAAAAAAGGAAACTGTGTAACATCAGCAATATGCTGTTCACTTAAGGACTTAAGGATCACTGCTGCCTCTTTAAACATTTTATCTCCATGTAGAATAAAGAGTTTCAAAATGTTTTAAGAGTTATTAAACGATTTCCTTTTCTTTTATTGGAATATAATATGAGAAGGACTTTATTATGTTAAACAGAATAAGCATTCAACTTAATGCTATAATCTTTGTGCTGACTACACATTAAAACCCACCACGTAGGTTTATTTTCTGGTTGTAGCTGTTATTTGCTCTTGTTAATATGTTAATGTTAAGCAGCTGCTAACTTAGTCCTCCACATGGGACTTGACATGCAACATAGACTTTTAAGCATTATTTACCAAAAACAGCTGTGAGTTGGGGCTTTAAATGCTCATCTGATGGTGAAAGTGAACCAGAACAATGAATCTGAGAGCTCTAAACCCAAAAGCTTAATAACCTATGCTGTCTCTTTCTGCTGTCAGTGCAGTCTACAGTATGTCGCTTTGCAGCTTTGCTCCTCCACCCCTATTGTCAAGTAGAGCCGATGCTTTGTAGAGAGCTAGAAGAGCCAAATCGCCGTCAGGGAGAGCCGAATCTCCAGCCACTCTGCTGAGAATCCATGCAGGCAGGGGCGGGAATTTATTTTGATGGGCACACTATGAGGCCAATCAAATGCAAAGACAGACTACGATCATACCATTATGTGAAAGAAGGAAGGGAGGCAGACAGTCTGAAGACAGTTTAGTGGTATAAGCCAGGTACATGGATCAATGGATAGACTTAAATCCAAGTGTGTTGGAAAAATTTTAAGAAATTAGCAAAAATGTCTAAATGTCAAACTGCAGTAAAGACTTTGATATAAAGTGTCATAATGTTAAGACTTTAGCCTTTATTAGATTTGTTTGTTGTGGTTCTGTGTTTAGTTAAAGGTTTGATTAAAATGTTAAATAGGAAATCTGTGTTTTTTGTAATATATGTATGAAAAGTTCATAAGAATTAGGCTTTTATCAAAACACTGAATAAAAATTAGCTTAACGTAGTAATGCTAAATAAAGATGCTAAAACCAGCTCTTCTAAGGGAGCCGAGACAAAAGAGACGAAACTTTGCAAAGAGTCAGACTTCTCATCGCTATTGTCAAGATCTCTTTTAATGCTCTGGGGCTTTTAGATTCAGCTGTTATTTACAGGGCTCCACTCCTATACTCCTCCTATATCTTATTGACTGTGTCAAAAAAGTCTCTATTAAATGAAATTTCTTTCTTTAGCCAGGTGATATTGTGTCTGACATGATGAGTGAAGCCTTTCAAATTACACATTGTGATTTGATCCATTGTTTGTAATATAATAAAGCAGCTTTAAACAAACAGCATTAATCTTAGAAAGAGATGCAATAGCCAGATTCTAACATGCTGCTGATTCTAAGTGCTACCTCTTTTAAAAGTCTGTTGAACTTGATTTATTACTTTGGTTCGTAGTATATTTGCCCTCAGAAAGAATTTCTTGTTAAATGTGATTTATTATTTGATCATTTAGCTACATGCACTTGCATATGAATAGACAGACAAGACAGACACACAGCTTGATAGACAGACATTGTACATAGATACTATATGAGTCGCACTGACAGCTTGATATTAAAAATCATTGTGTCTATCCAGTGCTAATCATGACTCTCTGACATGTGCTGTGGAGCCATTCAGCTACATAATAGAAAGAAAGAGTTTATTAAAGGCTGCACTGACATTATACTGACTTCATCAGACCCAGCCAGTCTTTAATTATTTAGTGAAAGACCCCTTTTGTAGCATAAGGAATAGGGATTTTTATTGGGCATGATTAACATGTGTTGATGTGCCTCCCTTTGTAGTGTTTGGCAGCTAGCCTCTGTCTCTGTGTAGAGATGCAAACATTCAGTTCATGTTGAACAAGACACAAGAAAAGAGTGGGAGCTGTGAGACATTCAATTGCCTGGTAGCTAGGCAACCCTAGAGAGCTGCTCGGGAAGACCTTGAGATGTCTCCCATAATATCTCAGGCAAGTATTACTGTTTGGAAGCTCAGGACTTTTTTTTCTGCTCAGATGTGTCAAAGCTTGTTGATGGGATGAATCAGAATTTTGCAGAGTGAATGAATTTTGGATACAATTCTTAAATAGGCCACCTTAAAATCCTATATGAAAAGAAAAAATTTGCATTTCTCAGTTGCTAAAGAACCATTCATATAAAAATTCAAGATATAATTCATTCTGTACATTATTGGTAGTCACGCCCATCACATTTCCCAGCAGTAACAAAGCAAGCAGAAATAAGTTGACAGACCTTTTACTTTACTTTGCTTGGCAGATGCTTTTATCCAAAGCAACTTACAAGGAGCTAGTGCTGAGTGTCTTGCTCAAGCACACACCTGGTATGGGGGATGGGCTAGGAGTCCAGCTTGGGATGTGATCCTGCCACCTTCTGCATCCCAGTCTGATGCTTCTCCCATTGAGCCTCTCAGACCTCTCACAATCCACACATCGGGCTTTACTCTCACTCTACATACACAGTACCCCTCTCTTGTCACTTATGTTATGTTGTACCTGCTCCAACATCAAATCCAAATGCTTGCTGGCTTGATGGGATGAGCATCAGACTGGGATGCAGAAGGTGCAGGATCAGAGCACAGCCCGACCCTCACCCACCACATGCTCTCCCATCTCAAATTTTGTTATAACATATACATGTGATCAATGGCAATAAAGCCTGATTATCCTTAAATATATTTACCACTTTTTTGCCTACCACTGCCAAACATGTACCAAAAGGAAAGCTGAAAAGTGATGTTGCAAAATAACTAACGGTTTTAAAGAGGATGGCACTCTGAATTATGTTGTTCCCTTAATGCTGCCACATGTCGCACAGTGGGAAAAAAAATAATTAAATATTCTTTATTATACCCATTGTACCTGCCACGTCAATAAGTGTTAGCCTACAAAATTAGCTGTCTGGTGGTTTAAGTAAACAAGGTGGCCTGGGATGAAGTCAATTTCCCAGCCTGAATTACTGTTTCAGTCTGCCCCTGTTAGTACTGTATGTTTTCTTCGAGCAAACTCTCTCTCTCTCAAACTTTTTAAAAACATAAAATATCTATTCCTTATTGAAAACCTGTTGGAAAGTATGTGCTCAATTTCTCCTCTTAGAATCTTCTGTACCGCTTATATCTCACCTATGTTTCATTATTCATAGCTGTTTGGCTATACAACATGGACATCTGAAACCCTCTGCTCCTGCTCATGCACAAACGTCTGACTTTGTGGGACTCAGTGGCAGCCAGATAAAAGCAAAGCAAAGTGATTCACCTGTGGCAAGAGAAACCCTTTGCTTTTAGGGGTCACTCACCCACACATGATGTGAGTTCAAAGCATCTTTACCCGAGAGAGCGAGGCAGGAGTTCGGACAGAGACAGGAAGACAGCAGAGAAAGAAAGGAGGAGAAGATGGGGAAGCAGTGACACAGGAAATGCAGAGAGAACAGGAAGGTAAATGCACTGGACAGAAACAGGGATATAGATGGGGTGGGTGTAGCTGGACGCCGCTCAGCCAGGTATGAGAGCAACAGCAGCGTGGGCACTCAAGTAGAATATTTTCCCAACATCATGGCAGGAGAGCCTCTGAGGGCCCCTGTTATTAGATGTGTTTGTGTTTCTGAGCCTGATTTTCTGCAAAGGAAACAAGTGACTTACAGTACAGTACTAATCTTCTCTACGAATGTCAGGAAAACAAAATATTACTGAGAATGAGTCCACATCTTTTTTCTTTTTTTTTTCCATGAAAGCAGATGTGATTTTTTCAGTTGAAATATAAAAACAGTTCAATTTGACTCACAGCCTTGTGAATAGCAGATAATCAAACGATGTCAGACAGCACTAACAAATCACCTCATTCTTGTTTTCATAACATGTTAACATTTACTTTACAGTGTAATACCTACTATTCTTAGTGCAAATAGTTCCCTATGTGTCTAAAAAAAGATTGTTGGTTTTTAGTACTTTAGCACATTGGGTCGCACGTGTAATAACTGATAAAGTACTGGATCCAAGAATGAGGCTAAACACCAAGCAGTACATTCAAAATGAAACTCAATGAAAGAGGTTAGAGGTAATATGGCTGGCCCAGGAGGAGAAACCTCGGATGAAGTTGTCTGGATACCTCCCATTTGCTAGATGGTGCTTAACAGGGCATTCTTTTTTTGAGGTTAGTGGAGATTATCTGGTTGGGTTCATCCGGTTTTCTTTTGTTGGAGGAGGGTGGGAGAGTCGCTGACAAGATTGTAGCCCCTAGTGTTGGTGTCTGCCACATGGTCTCTGCTAAAGTTTAGCATTTAGGTAGAGTTAAAGAACTAGTGATGTTAAGCTTGAACAGACAGTTTGACTCAGCATATTTATTCTGAGTTTTATGTCATCTTTGTTCCACCCATTTAAATGCAATATCAAGTATTAGGCCAACAGATGGCCTCATTTTTGACTGTGTCAAATGCTTCGAAACACTGAACCATTTTCAGCAATTGCTTCATATTGAGTCAGTCGCTCAGAAAACTTTGGTTTCTCCCACCACTACCAAAAACCAGTTGAATCACACAACACAAGTAATAAGACAGGAGAGTCTCCTATGAACAAAGGCAGAAGGTAAGTGTGTCACAGGTGCTGCTTACATAGGCTGGGAACAGGTGGAAGCTATCTAGCTGATTTGAATGGAGGAAAAGAGAGGAAGTAAACACCAGACACACAAGAAGATGTTCAGGATTTCAAAATAAAAGCCCACAACCAGGAAATCAGACTAGAGTCGTGACACTATGCAAGAACCAGTCAAACAGATTTTTCTTATGTGACATGTATGAGCATTTTAAATTATAAATTATTATTCAGACTTTAAAGTTTCTGATAAAAACCCATTTCAAAAATCTCTCTTGGGTACAAATTAAATACAGTGGTCCAAACGTATTGTGCAGTATACTGTAGAGTGATAATCTGAATGTGTTTGGAGTTTAAATGTGTTTAAGTTTATAAATATAGCATCCTATAAACTATACTAAATTAATATTCTGTCTACTACATGATGATCATGGCTTCCTGAGGTACTGAGAGGTATTTTACATTTTAGTATTTTTATTGCCATATTTCATCACAACACCTTCTGTATTTCAGCATTTAATTAGGAAGAAAAGAAGGAAAAGCCTCTCTTTCCTCTCATTGCCTCAGGGTCTTTGTTCAGAATGCTGTCCAGTATCATCCTTTGTTGCACCAGACAGTGTAACATTGCTTACTATACGCTGCAATATTCTCTTTTCTAATATTTCAGTCATTGTCATCCACTGTACCATCTCACATCTTAGCTATGGACTGCTTTGCTTTAGAAATATGTTTTTAGCATCTAACACCTTGGACTCTGTACTCTCTGAAATTAGTTTTTCCTTTGAGATGTTTTTTTCTTGTCTGACATATGTGGTATAACTCAAACTGTATCTTTGTGCCATATAAGTCAATATTCGTGAGCGCTTACTGTATGTGCAAATGACACAGAAATAAAACGATTAACAGGAGTAGAGAGTGTTCGTTAAGAGAGAACAGCTGTGATTATCCTGTGCTGAAATACAAGTGCTCTGCCTCTAAAACAATGTTTTTTTTCCAGGCAAAGGTAGGAAAAAGGTGGCACTTTAATGATTCAGTTTGATAATTCCTTAATTTCTTAAATTTGTTATGAGTTATCATCAGATCTGGTGTATGTATTTGTGGTCCCCAGATGATGATCCCTGTTGATTTTTCCTCTAGTGACAGCATTATGGTCAAGTGTCAGATAATGATGCTTCAAACAGCATTAAATAATGAAGTCAAATAATCAAATAATAAGTCCTTTGGTGTCTCACAATGACAATAAATGCACCCATTTTTAAGGTCACTATTTGGCATCCAGAAATGGCACAGTTTGATGCCATGAGAATGATGGCTGTGTGCCAGACCTGTCTCCATAATAACATAAAGCAGTTCTGGACACACCATGGTTTGTTTCACTTTAGGCAAAAAGACAACTGGGTTAGGGTTAAGCACATAAAATCAGGGTTAGGCTAAGTGCAAAGATAAAATAAAAACAGTGAATTGATAAAACATGTTTAATGCACGTCTCACCCCAGAGTCTAACCTTTGGCTCCTGTGGGAAATTGTTGACCCATCGAACCACCTTGTCCACCTCCTTATGCTGACTTGTTCTATGTGTCGAATATTGATGCACCTGTGTTGTTAATATAGTTGATTGAAATTCCTGTGCAAAGATGTACATTCAGTTTCTCTATGAGACGCCAAAGGACTTGGCAAAGCGTCATTATCTGACACCCTGGTAATGAGAATGGTTGGAAATAGAATATCACCTTAGACTACATTATTCTTTAACACCAAATATAAATGGTGGAATTAATCATTATAATCAGTCTGTTAGGAGAACAAGGTAGCTGCTGTAATCAAGATTATATATTTGTTTCATTTTGAGTGGTTATATTTCAAATGATATAGTGTATTTTACGTTTCAGTTTAGTAAATGAAGAGTACGTTCCACCCTCATTCAGAGACAGAGTCTCAGCATTCATTTCAGCATGCAAGATCATGCCACAGAGCCTCTGACTGATACAGTACAGTATGTCTTAATTATCAACCATTCTGCAGAGTTTGTTATGGAGAACAATGGACTATTGATCCTTCAGTCAGAATAGTTAGCTGTAGCACAATCGACTGGGAATTACGGATCATGATAGATGGATCACAGTAAGCAGGGACGAATAAACAATGCAACCCAGTTGCTGGGTGAAAATAATCTTTTATGCACGCTTTCAATTATACACACGCTCACAGGCTCTAAGGGTCAGAAGGTTAGAAAACTGACTCAATGTATAAATCATCATTCAAACTTTTAGGTCAGTCAAGGCAACACAGCAAATGTTTCTGCAATATGGAGCAATAAGAAGACGATGAAATTGAGTTTTAATGTAATGTTAAATATTCACAATGTGTGACTACAGTGATTTGTTCATAAAAATTAACAAGCTTTACAAAGCTTCTGGGACCCTCAGACAGACCCTGTGCATGTGATATAACAAACATTTCCCCTAATTATAGAATTTCACAACAATCCAGATTAGACACAATGATGCAACAAACTTGCAAGAGAGTCTAATTAAAAAGAACCCAACAGCAATCATCTCCATGAATCATCCTGTGACTGATATCATACGTTGAAATGTCAGTAAAGTCTATAGAGATTGCAAGTACGGCCCAGGCAAAACTTCCCATTATAAATAAAAGTAATTTAGTATAAATGTTAACATCTGACATCACTGCACCTTAGGTGTGACACCTGTATTAATGAAACATGCACACTCCATGTCTGCATCGACAAATAAAGTCATGCATCTTGGAAATTACCTCTCACCTAGTGCTCCACAACAAATCACTATCCTCTATGAATTTCAATAAGTTTAAAACAGGAACTCTAATACATTTGGAGCAAATAACCCATATTGTAAGATATTTGGTGTAGACTAAATTAAGGGGACAATGTGTCAACTGTTCCGTGGGATTAACACAATTATACTGATTTAGTCACAATAATGAGACACGTTTTTCATTAACTAGCTACAGTATGAGCAGGACTGCATTGTTTGCCCGTACTGTCGCGCTGCCACCGGAAATAAGGAAGAGCGACCACAGGCTGTAGAGATTAAATGGATGTATGTGATGTGGCCCAGAGGTTCATGAAGGAGCGCAGTGATGTCTGGGTTTCAGTTTCCAGCTCACTGAAATCTTGTAGCCATGTGATGAACATGATGTAGCCTGGATGAAATCAGTGAGCAGCATCAGAGCCAGTGATACCTGCCATTCAACCAAACATGGCCCTAATGCAGGCATATGAAAACCAAATTAAGTTGCATTAATCTGGCCTAATTTTGATCAGACCCCCATTATACAAGTATAATAAACCAATTTTTTTGCTAGCTAAAAAGGAAAATATATGAATTTCACTTAGTGTTTTATTCAAATTATTTCTTCCCTAGCTAATCTCTGGTCATCATCTCAGTGCTCACCCTGTCACAGGCTTTGGGGCTGCAAACACAGGCAGAGCTGACATTTTTTAATAATGCATGTGGTTCAGGGTGCCATTCTGGTGGAGCCATTGTCATTCACCAGTAAACACCCTTAGCAGTCACCCAAGAGTGGGATCTTTTTTTCCTAGGCAAAACATCAATGCCCTATATTCACCCAAAATACACAGTTTATTTTCATTTTTGTCTTCATCTGAAACATTAGTGCAGACCTGTGTCTATTTTAGGCTACATCTGTATGTATAATGTTAGATGACGATGTAACAGGTTTGACAAATACAAAACATGACGGGAGTTGAGTTAAGCGAGTTTAAGTAGATTTAAATTTAACACAAGGAGTTAAATTAAGGAAAAAATACTAGATAGGCAGGTCAGTCTGCCAAAAAAGCTGTGGACGAAGCAAGGTAAGTGATAAAAAAAAACACCAATGTGGTTCAGAGCATGAATTCTCACGAGTCCCAAACAATAGCAGAGACTGGCAGAAGCTGCAAAGGTCCAGACTGAAGCCAGAAGTGAAGCTCTGGAGGTACACTGACACATTATACTGAGGGAAAACAGAAAAATGTCAAATATAGTCAAATAAGACATGATGATTGTCTGAAGAAAACTTTAAAAATTACCATATAAACATCTTCAAGAAGCACAAAGTTTTACTTCTGAAAATAATTGACTTGGCAGTATACAAAGCTCCACCTGTATCACCAGTGCTGTTTATGTTCCCCATAAGGTTTCTTTGTCACATTTTCCACATATGAAAGTTTGCAGTTGACAGCACAAATATGAAATGACTTCACAATAAATATTTTCACTAGTGTACGAACAGAACATTTCACATTCATGTTATCAATTGCATCAAATTCTTAGTACTTAGGGCACGTACTGTACTTATCAATTCAATTTAAATAAAAAACTTGCACATTTGAGTATTTAGAATGTGTACTGCCATCTCGGCTGTTGTGCATTGGAAAAGTGGCTCTTTTGTTTAATTGTCCATAACAGATAAAATAATAGTTCATGATTAGCTTAATTATTTACAGCTACAAAGTTTGAAAGGCCAACATAATGAACAAAAGCAGGTCAGAGCACAGAGAAGGAAGGTGCAATCAGAGTGCAGTACCTAACCTACCTAACAACACTGGAGAAAACAAAGACAACATTACAGGCAGCTCACACCTACAACTCCCCAACAGAGAACACCAACAGAGATGTACAACAGCTAACAATCTCCATACTGCATACAAAGAAGGTCAGCGTGGCTGGGCCAGGAGGTGTGAAAGCGCAAGCAGCATCACACACGTCAGCCTGACTCTGTATATATACCCTGATGTAGTCTGGTCAACCAATCAGCTGTGCCTCCAGCTAAAGTGCCGATTCCCAACTGTCAGCTCAGTCAATCAGGGACCTACACACCTGACAAATATCAATCAATAATTACTGGTGTCACAAACTCCCTCAGAGGAGCAAAACCCAGCCGACAGATCTACTATCACAGTTCAAACAGCGATCATAAGTCAAATAAAACGGAGTTACAAAATAACAGATACACTCGAGGTTACTGGACAGTTTTACTTTAGAAAATAACACATTTTCATTAAATTTCTGTCATTTTTAATTCACTGTAGTGTAAAGCACGGTGACTTTGACACTCAATGTTGGAGGAGCCTCACACAGCTGGCCCCAGTACATATTGTTGTGTTCTCATTCAGTCTTTACTACCACAGTAGTAGTGACACTACTCACAGTTAAGGTAGTTCAGGTATGACAACTTAACCTGGTCATAGGTCTGTAGTTTAACATAAAACCATCATTTATTGTCTTTTAAACAGAAAAACATGCTTCAAATATTGCTTCATATTTTAAATACATAGATGAAGAAGATGATCTTGGAATATGACCAATACTATCGCCGTGCATGATTAGATGACATTGCGTGGCATCAGCTTGTGAGACAGTAGTGCTGGCGGTCCAGGATTTTCACAGAGCCTGGGAACATGTGATGATGTTGGTGAGTGTCGATGATGATGATGGTGATGATGATAATGTCTGTGCCAGTGGCTGTGTGTGTTTCGGTGTGATGAATATCCGTATCCCAGATGGCTGGCTCTCCACGAGACAGAGCGTGCGAACCCTCTCAACCAGCATGGGGCTTTAGCAGCCAGCCTCTGTCTCCCCACCAAGGTCACCGTCAGCAGAAAGCTACACAGATCTTGGAACGAGTTTAATATCTCCTCTGCTGACAGCTGCAATTTAATTGTTACCTTGTGAAACAGATACCACACTTTCAAAGAGAACGAGACTAAGGCTCTATCTTGATAACTCTCTTGTGAGTGCCCCAAATCCTTAGGCTTTTTTTACACTAGAAAAACAGTTTTTAATGGCTTTTAAACTTGAGAAACATTTATTTTAACATTTATTTTTTTTCTGAGTAGAACTACAGAAGCAGTTTTGATACTTCTCCTAAAATCATATTATTTAGATTTTAAATTCCCCAAACTTACATGTGCATAGATAAATACAATGTATAGAGCATACACCGCTAAAAGAAACCAATGATTAAACAGTCTTACAGTCTGAGGAGTTAAAGTATATTTCCAGCTTGTTTCAACCAAAAATGTGCTCATTGTGGCTCTATGGGCAATGGTAACTTTGCATTTGCTACCTCCATTATAGCGGGAAATGAGGAGTCACGCCACACAGCCTATAGTGGGGAAAGCAGCACCGGCCTCCTACAGCTTCCATGAATCATGTTTATTTGGAAAGCTGTAGGAGGCTTGGGCTGGTTGCCCTATATATGCTGCATGGCATCAAATCTTTACAACAGAGGTGATGACAGAAGTGTCTGCACCTTTATATACATACTGAGAGGCAAATATTACATCTACCTCTGTAGTATTTTGCACTACTGATTTGTAATGTTTACATTTTTACAGCATATTAACATGTTGTTTTGTTTATTAATACTTTTTAAACCTAGATCTTGTACTTTCTACTGCTTCTGTTAAACAGAGGTTTGTTGTACTGAATACAAGTGTCTTGTCAAAGTTAGGATGACCTGAAAACATCACCTCCACATTTGCATAAAATATGCTACGTTGAAATATCAGAATTACACTTTAACCCACACTGTTAAAATAAGCATGTACGATGAGATCATGTTATAATGCAGAAGATAATAGATTCTGACTGAAACTTTCCTTAAACACAGAGCAATATTTTATCTTGAAAAATCAATTGTAGCCACTACAAGTACAATAAAAAGTTACAATGAGGCATCTGGATATCCTGTAAAGTTGTTACAAATCCAAGACTTTTCAGTTTGGTGTAACACATAGCTACTAAGCTATAAGGTCAAGGCAGGAAATATTTTATTAATTTGTTATTGTCAACAAATCCCATGAAAAGACCAAAACCAATATATATATATCCTTCATTCAATACTCTGCAGCATGTCTGTGGTTTGGAACTCAGTCTCAAGCCCACTGCTCCAAATTGGAGACTAAATCTCTAACAAATAGTACTGAATAATAATTAATTATTATTGTAATTATTATTATTATCAATATTATTATCATCATCATCACCATCATCAACAACAACAACAATGATAATTATAATGATAATAATATTTAATACAGTAATTTATATTACTGTTACCATTATTATTATTAATAATAATACAATATTATTATTATTGTTATTTATTATTATTATGAGTTAAAATCATTATTTAAGCATGTTTGGAAATTGAATTAATAATGAAATGATTAGATTATTTTGACCTATAGTTAGAGACACCAAGCTCAGGTCATAAATTTGTGGTTATATGTAGAAGTTAACTCTATCAAATGAAATGCTATTTTAACACAATGACTGGTTACAGCAAGAATACATAATTCATTCAGTCATTTAACAGACCTTCAAAATAAGTTCTTAATGGTGCGCTAAGCCTCGTATCCTCATTTAATATTCTGCAGTGTGACTAAAAATGCAAAACTTGCACATTGCAATTGGCCATGGTCCAACAAATTTATATCCAAGTGTGTTCAACCAGTGTTTGATGGATCAGACAGAAAAATAGACAAATTATGTTATGACTAATGCTGATATACTTAAGCCTATTTTCTCATTATGTGGGAGGCTGTCAAGTTGGTCAGTTTCATAAAGCTTCATTGTGAGGATGTAGGTTTATTCAAAGAGAACCTTGGAAAATTCAGTATGCAAGATCAAATCATGCATAAGAGAAGCTGCTCGGCATAAAAGGTCAGTGGAATGAGGTTACTCAGTGATGAATAATGAAGCTCTTACAAGGTTTTCCTTATAAAACAATAAAGGCTTTTTCTATTTTTTATTTTTATGGTAACTAGTGCTATTAATCTACCCTTGAGCAAGGCAGTCAGACCATAAAACACACTGTAATACTGCATACAGGAATGTTGTTAACTCTAAAAAACTCTGACTGCACTCACGGTGAAACATAAAATCTTTCAAGGCACATATCATAATTTTGGCAGCCATAACAGCACTGGCCATCTCTGAACTTCAAGGAGTGTAAGTATGATAAGTTGACACATTGAGCAGTCTCTTTATCAGTTGAGCAATATCATGAAGGCTGCAAATAAACACTGCAGCATCTTCAATCAGCATTCAAAGCATGACCCACATTAAAGATGCCGTAACTCAGTCATGTTCTTCCAGTGTTGAATGTTGCCAAATTTACGTTAGTCAGTCCTATGACTAACATAGAATCATCATAAACACCTTTATATTTTCTGGTATTGCTGTGGCCCTTTATTTACCAACAAGCTGCGGCTGAGTGCAGCAGCAGGCCTTTTAATCAGCTCAAACAGACGGCACCCCATTACTCTTATTCTGGCATCCTTACATTGGTTGCCCGTCACTTGTATGATTGATTTTAAAATTTGATTGATAGCTTTTAGTGCTTGTCAAGGGCTTGCTCTCAGCTATATTTTGGACCTTTTAACCATCTATGAGCCATTGTTCAGCTTTTGAGCCCCAGGCAGGGTGCACTGATGCAGCCTTTGTTACACAAGCTGAAACAATGTTCTCAGCTGTCACAAGACACAATTCAGCTTTTAGTTTTCTTTGTTTCTTTGACATACTATTTTTTTTTTGGTTTTGTTCTTTTACCTGCCTGCTTGTTAAGTTCTTTATGTCAACACATTTCCTTTATATTTTCTTAACACGTTCAGAATTTAAATAATAATAATAAAAAAAAAAGTTTTCTACCATCTGAAATTCATACCGTTGTCAGTATACAAATGGGTGACGAATTAAAGGAAAACCTAAATAAATAGAACACAGAGAGTTTTCTTAATATGAAAATGTGAATCTTATGTTGTTGCCGTTGTAGTTACCAGATCCCAACTGAACTAAAAAAACAGGAAGCAAACCACCAACCCTGGGGTTCTACTGTTGACTGCCCTACCAACTGCACCACAGTCGCCCCCTTATAACATTTTGTCATTATTAACGCCCTGTTGGTTGCAAATATAGCTTTGTAACGCAAGTGCTTAACTTAAACAAACGGCGTTTAATGCACTTTGTTTCATTAAAACTCAGAAAGCACCACATTCTCTTGATTTGTTGCCACTGTGATTGAGATGAACAATGTAACTAACAAACTGTTTAATACAGACCATTAGCAAAACATGATGACACTTTGAGGACAAGCAGTAACTTCTGAAGGGGAAAATTAGACCTGTGTAATGAATGTTCCAAAACATTAAGACTTTAAAGCCTCTAAAAACAGGGAAAAGACTCAAGCATACAAACTGGTGTCCTCTTAACTTAATATATAATACAAACAAATAATAAAATCAACTAGAAAGTTCCTGGGGAAACTTTGAAGGTGCCTGCCACCTTGCGCCCGTTAACCTTAAGCCCATAATGAGAAAG
>JAUYWH010000002.1:17788331-17825827 GCA_034779795.1 Ctenopoma multispine
TGGAGGCAATGCTTTGCATGGCTTCGCCATGCAATGCATTGCCTCCTATTCATTTTCAATGGCAGGCACCAATAAAACTTGTTATATGTGATTGCAAATTATTTAATGTTTAGCTATAGCTGTTACTGGTGTGTGCTAGTTTAAGCAGTCTTCTGTTTTTTGTTCTCATGGTAAACATTAGAATTAGCAGGAGTCAGTGGGAGCAGACTAGACAGCTTTGACAGTCAGAGCCTTATTTAGCTTTCACATGCAGGGGTTTTAATTGTTTCATCTGAGTTTTTTCAGATGACAAATGTCATCCTCCCATATAATACCATTATTTTGGTGGCTGCGACATATATACAGTTCAGCACTAGGGGATAAAATGGACAATTGTCTTAAGTTAATCCCCTGAAGGGATTATTGGTATTGCTGCATTGGAACTTGTCACTTTGAAAACTGTGAAGTTGCAGGTTTCACAGATTGGTGGTTAAGCTGTGTCAACACTATTGGAAGGGATTTTTTTTTATGTAGGCTTACTGTTAAGCTACAGGGTAAGATTTGTAAACGTGTCAAAGGAAAAATGTCATATGACATATAATTATATAATATATAATAAAGCAACATAGGTAAAAAGAGTTTCAATCCATATATTGTAACATTTAACATGACTTGTTTTATTCAGTGTTCAAAGTCTTTTTCACAAACATAATACTTCACAGTGGGATTGTCTTTCATCTTCTATTCAGACTAGCGTACTGATTTATAGAACAATTGAATCGAATGATCTTGTTGAGTTATTACTTTCATACTACAATACTGTATACAGCAGTTTGTAAACATCAGCAACATGTGCCACTGAACGCCCCGCTAGTGTCATTCAAAGACATTCAAGAGGTCAACAAAGACAGCAAGAACAGCTTAAAAGAATTATTAGCATTTACCCTTTCTCCATCTATTCCCATATCAAGCAGAGCAAAAAAATAAAAAACACCTGAACTCTTTCAAACCCAACTCACATTTTTCACCGAGGGAGACCTTTGATTTCTAATTGTGATATAGATCATAAACGGTGTGCAGTGCACCCATGGGTGTGTTTTGTGAAGTGCTGTAGCTCTTAAAGCAAGAGGTGATTTTTTTTTCTTTGGTAATGTCCATTTTCAGGGCTTCAGGGGATTTGGATGATAGAAATCAGTGACATTTAGAGTCTCAGTAACAACTAAAAGGTGAGTGAGGTTGAAATATGCAACTGGAAAAGATGGAGTGAGAAGGAGCCCTGTTACACATGACTGGAGTCTCCAAGGCTGACCACTCCTTGTTAGTTTTCATCAAATGGGTAAGCTGTAGTGTCATGGGGAGGGCAACACGGAGTTTTTAAAGGTGTTTGATTGATTATAAACACAAACAAATATCAATCATACGTTGACTTACTATGTTTAAAATTGCCAGAGTATTTGGTAAAGCAGACATAAAGGCTGTGTTCAGATCCGTTTGACTCACACATTGACTAATTTCTAAATAATGAACATTAGCAATCCTTTTGCACCATCACTGACAGATGCAGTGTTGTATAACTGTAATTTGCATATCTATAAAAGGCTAAACATTGCATTGCTGATTTTCTGGGCATAAAGAAGTGCACATGGTTTACTTTTAGATGATAAAAGCTGTGTCTAGGCTTTTTTTTGATAATGCTAACCACGTGAAACTGCACCCGAGAGGCAGGATAGTGATCGTGATGAGATGTACTGTATCCAGAAGTTTGTCAGATGTACAAAGGATAGAAAAATAGCACGCAATTAGGACATATCTAATTATCCTGATAGGGTATATTTTAGAAAAAAACAAAACAATTATGGTCAAAACCAGTATTGTGTGCATTGCTTTCAGCCCACAGCCAGGTCATTAGGGTGCATGCCAATTAGTAGCTTTTGTCAATTCCTTGTATACAGTACATCTACATTGTTTGTGTTGTCTATGAATAGTACATTGTGTTCAAGAATTAAAATTTTTTTTTAAAGAATTTTCTATTTTGCTGTGGAGATTGGTTATTGCTTTAAACCCTCACATGCCAAGCCTGATTTCCAATCCTTTTTTATACCTGATAAATGCTACTAACTGGAATCCAGCCCAACACCACTTTTGTAACAGTGTTAACAGTAGTGATTAAAATACTTCACATTTTTAAGTGCTTTTCAG
Source organism: Ctenopoma multispine (assembly GCA_034779795.1). Taxonomy (NCBI): domain Eukaryota; kingdom Metazoa; phylum Chordata; class Actinopteri; order Anabantiformes; family Anabantidae; genus Ctenopoma; species Ctenopoma multispine. The sequence goes on from JAUYWH010000002.1 coordinate 17,790,510, forward strand.
GGATCAACATTGTTTGTTCTTGTTCCTGTAAATGCAAAAATCTGGTCTTTTCAAAACCATGTGCGTCAAATAACATCAAGTAAGCTTTCATTGGATGTAGGTACAAAATCACAGGGACTGAAGTGCTTTCCATGACGAACAGCGCAACAGGAAATAAAGTGCAGGGACATTAGCAGGTGCCAGTTTGGACTTTGGGAAGGAAGAGACATCTGGGGTAGCCAGATTAGAAGAGTAAACTTACTGCAGTCACATGTTTATGCCTGGTTTAAATCCACTTTAGCAGTGCAGGCTTAGATGCCTTGCTGTGATTTTAAACATTCATGTCTCAAACTGAAAATTGCAGCATGGTGTGTTCTGCATGATAGTCATGCACTGGCATCAGAACTGACAGGTAGTCTCAATTATACCCTCTGTGTGCTGTGGCAAACTATTCAACGGCATTCCAATTACAGCGGGGGGAAAAGGAGGATATGCTTGAATGTAGAGCAGTGCTTCCCACATGGTATGGGGTGTGTTGTTATTTGTGTGAATTAATTCATCTGTGATCAGATAACACCTTTATAGTTGCTAAATGAGACTATTAGCACGGCCGTTTTTCATAATGATGAGTCTAAACATGTACAGTTTAAACATGAAATTCAACATTCAGTATTATCAATAATGTAATATAAAATGTAATATCAGTAGGAACTTGATAATGATAGTCCTGAATGATGAAAGGCATTGAAGAATAGCTCTTAGCTTGATAAGGAATGAGTTAATTGGGCTACCAGCCATGCAGCATGGAGCAAGATATGGCTGCTTCAGGGACGGAGATGACAAAGAGATTAGCTGGTGGAAAGATGACGCTGAACTGCTGCGATACAAGTGTCAGCTAAAGCCGGTCCGAGCCTCAATAATACCTTGGAATGCCATCGCTTACTGGAAAGCGCTCAGTCACACCATAACAGGCAACTACAGCGTGTCAGCATCTTGTAAAGGAAGGAGTGAACTGGAGGGGGAGGAGGGAATATGTCTCTGCAGTATTCTTTTTTTTTACATTACATTTGGTGATTTAACAGATTCTCACTTTCTGCCAGTGTGCCAATTAATGTATTCAATGTGTAAGATGAGCAATTATATGGTGAGAACTGTGTATCATATAAACAAATCCTGATTTCTTTTATAACAACGTTTCACATTTTAAACACTATAGTGAGGTGTCTTGAGTTACTTTATTTCATCCAGAAACTTTGAAGAACAAAGAAAATAATTGATTAAATAGTAATAAGTTAGAAATACTGTTACTTGTGGCCAGTAAATCCTTTGTAGCAGTTCTTAATGCACATTTTATCTTATCTCATTAGACTTCTATCTACAACAAATTCTTACTCATTACAGTGTCAGACTTAGACATAATGATGCTAAAGGTACCCCTTTCAGTTGTTACTGCATGAGTAGCAGGGGGATGTCAGTCAGCTACAATGTTAAGGAGCTTCAATATCTAACACCTTGAGCAATGACATGCTTTAGTCAACAGTCTGTGTAGGGTGGTGGATGGCGTGGCTGAATGCATCAACAGCAGTAGGCGTCAAATAGCATTGCTCCAAATAGTGTGACGCCTAAGGATATCTTTAGCATCGGTATGAGAAAGCAAAGGAGTTACAAAGCGTTATTATTTGACGCTGGGGGCAGTGTCAGTGTGACTGACAGTGTGAGATGTGGAAATGTTTCTATGTACCAAAGCTTTTTTAGCTGATTTTAGATTTATGTTCTTTTATATGTATTTACATGCTTGTGACATGGCTGTGTGGATGGCAATGGTGGCCTGTGTATTGAAATCAGATTTCTAGGAAATATAATTGAAATTGGATTAAATTCAGTGGCAATTATTTTATTTTGGAATAAAGCTGCATATTTATTAATGGCTCCAGAAGGAACGTGGCTGGGGTAGATGGTAGATGTACAAAGCACATCACACCAGAGAGCGAGGCTTAGGCAACAAATGTGCTCGATTAAGATTAATGGTTAATGTGTCTGCAAACTTTTCTATATGTAATAAACCACATCACTTTTCCCCCTTCTCCAGCCATGTGCTGTGAGGTCATAAACACAACCACTCAAAAAGTTTTCTCATGCTACAGTTACCAGAAGAGGATATTGTGCTGGAAGAAAACAAACATCTTGTCTTTGAACAATTTACTGGTATTTTCAGTATCAACATACTGTTGTGGGCCAAATACATAAGTTTCCTTCAAAACGTATTTGTTGAATTTGTTGTAAGTTAGTTGTATATGAATGTAATTTCTAGGACACAGCATTTCACAGACCTGCTATCGTCGAAGGTTAACTAGGATTTCTACAACATTCATATTTCTTATATGCTATTGATTTTTAAAAGGTTGTATTCACTTTCAAAACAAAATTCATGTGCTTTAGAAATTTAATGAAAAGCAGATACAGAAACAAGGCCACCCAAGACTAACAGAGAGTCAAAGCAACTATAGTGAGAGACTGATATGAACCCCGTAGAGGAGTGAGCTGGGTTTGTATTATAGACCTTCATCTACAAAATATCTGGCACTAGTAAACAATATGTGAGCCCCCCTTGTGTCATTCATGTTTGTAGATAATGTGTTGTTTCTCCAACTATTCTTGTTGAAGTCATCAAGAGAGATTTATGTACATTTTTATATAAGAAAAAATATTATTTCTGAGAACTGAGTGCTGCGTAATCAACAGAAAAAGGCCACTTGCTAATAATTTATGATATTTTCTAAGGTTATTCAACCTTGATGTTGTCTGAGGATTAGAAATACATATAAATAACAGAAAAATCATCTTTTTAGATGGACGTGCTAAGGACAGTAAAGGTAATGGCGTCTTTGTTTGCATAAATTCACACACTTATACCATGGGGACACTTTAGAGGTGGAAGAGATTTATCAGTAAAATGTTAGTGACAGGTGATTAAATTAAAAAAGGAGCAATGAGTCTACTCTAGAAAGGACAAATCGTCGTCAACTAACAGCTGCTTGAAGTTTACAACAGACGTATTTCAGCTTTTATGAGGCAAGGAACGAAGTTGTGGTCTTAACAACATTTTTTTGTCTCAGAATGCTGCAAAGCCGCACAAAGTGTTTTACTTAAGACCATTAGGATCATGGTGAAAACCACTAGGGAACTTCTTCTCGATTTGTGAAAGAGTAATTGAACTGAATTATGTATTATTAATTTAAATGTTCTTTTAAAATCTTTTTCCCATGTATGCGATTTTTTTTTATAAGCAGGAGACTCATATCATTAACAACTCTCATCTTGTACCTGACCTGTTGACAGAATGACTACAGCTGCATTGTCAGTGCCAAGCTGCCAACACTGTGAACATTTTGATAATGAGAAGTCTGTTTTTCAAACCCTGCAAATGCGTAGGCTCCAGTCACATTGAAACAACTGCAATGACACGCTCCTAAATCTACAGTATATATATGCATACATGTGTGAAATGCTGGCAACATATAATGAAAATGGATTAACAAATTACCTACCTATAATTAACTTTAAAATGAAGTATCATATAAATAAACATTAGCTTATAGTCTTACGTTTCTGAAACACTTTTAATCCTTAAGGTTACTTGTATCTTGTAAACAGAAAATGCCTCAGATCCTTGTATCAACAAACATTTGTGCTATTGAACCGACCCTGAGGAAGACAATAGATTTCTTACTGGCATCATTTTTCTGTAACTAAACCTTCCAAACTGGAGGACACGGAATCTACTGTACATTATTTTCTACATAGATCTATAAACTTTAACATGAAATATAATGCAAGAAGACGATAATCAGCAGTAAACAATGGTAAAGTATTTTACATTCTACGTGGTTTTGAATATGGATTAAACAGTGAAGACTGGTCTTGCTGGGTGTGTCAGAATGCATCTAGTCAGTCTTGGTGGCTGTGTGATAGTGATGTCCACCCCGGTGCACCTTAACAAATCCACAGCTTTTTCTCTGAGACAGGCAGAGTGCGAGGAGGATGGCAGTTTGCCCTTGTCTGATGAGGTGTCATCATGAGATCCTGTGTGTGGTTGTGCACCTGGAATTGTGCATGTGGGCAAGTACAGCACCTGTTTCTGTCATATTTGACTGAGAATAAGTGATTGTGTTGTCTCTGATCAAATGGCAATTTCGAATAATTGATATTTGCAGTTTAAAATAAAAATGTAAACAATTAGAAAACATATTAAATTATATTATTTTGTATATAATTATATTTAAAAACATCGCACTGATATACTGTAAAGTATGATAGGGTATGATATTCAATTTTATTTCATTTTATTTTATTTATATAGCGCAAAATCACAACAGAATCATCTCAAGGCACTTCACATAAAACCTTATAGAGTCATACAGAGATAAACACAACAATCCCCCTCGAGCAAGCACTGGGCGACAGTGGAGATGTGATTCAGCAAGATCTGATTCAACACAGTGCAATTTAGTGATTCAACACTGTGACTGGGTAAAGGAATTATGCTATATTGGAATAATTTTCATTTCTTTAAATTATTGGGTTGATCACGTTTAAATAAATGAATAAAACTATCTATTAATTACAAATATCTTACCGCATCAATACAGACATGTAATAACTGATCAACATCGATTTCTTACCAAAACTGCATATATTCACTCCTGCTCTATAACATCGTGCCCACACATGTTAATGTACTGATATGAATCTTCCCATTCCTACTGTATAGACAAAAACAATAATTTACTTCGAAGCTGTAATAATCAAATCAAAGTAATAATACTACCCAAGTTCTTTGTGTACATAAACAGTATGTGTGAATAACAACACTGATGTTGTCACTTTGTATTTTGGGGCTTTTGTAGTGCCATTACATATAACACAGCCTCTGGTATATGATTGAGATTTTTTTCTTAAAGGATCACAGGTGTTATGGTGTAAATTCCAAATAGCTCTAACCCTGAAGAGGCAGATGCCTTGAGCCTGATTCTCATGAGGTAGGAAGCTCTACTCAGATGACTGGCCTAGTCGGGTGAACTAATTGCGGTCTTTATACAATAGGCCATTTTCACAGCAGACATTTTGACATGTCATAGCAGGAGAAGCCCAGGTATAACCACTGACATTAAAAATGGCTGCAATCATTTTAGCTGTGCTAGTTTCAGTGCCTTGGTTATGTGCATGCTGACTCAGTGGGCCACACAAATGGAACAGAGCCATCATTAATGTCATTAGTACCACCTGTGCTTTTCTTTCTATAAGGAGACAAAGCGTTTGCTGCGAAGATCGTCCATGCACGTGTTCCGCAGGTGCAGGTTCACGCTGGGGCTCATATCCCTGGCTTTACAAAGAACAAAAAAAAAAAAAAAAAAAAAAACTGAACTTATGTCCTGTTCTCTGAAAGAATTTGCTGCCTACTCAAGCGGAGTACTGGAAGTCTACCGTCTACCGTCTACCGGTAATCGATAACCAGATTGGTGGCACTCGTTACTGATTTAAACATTTCTCTTGCACTTGCTGCATGTTTCTTTACCCACATTTTTTTACATTAATAAGCATATGAATCAAACTGTCATAAAACTAGTGCTATTCTTAAATGAATAAATTTCTGTGTTATACTAGTATTTTCACAAATTTGATAAAAATTTAATTTACACTGGTAGGCATTACATCCAGGAAGTTCAACACAGACAAAAGCTTTCACCTCCCCCCATCCACTTGCCTTTTCTACTAAACTAAAAAACGTATTAATTAAAACATTTTGACTTTAAATAGTGCTGAAAATGTGATGATGATGTGACAAAGTTTAGCTAGCTTTAAGTGCCATGACACACTATGCTCACCATGTCAGGCCATCAGTGAGCTAATATTAGCCTAGTTTCATGTGTCCTGCACCGTTGGCACTGGTCAGACCCGATTCAGCATGGTGAACAAGCAGTAGACCCATTGGGTCTAAGCTCAGATTAGTGAATCGCTGCAGGAAAAGAGAAATGGATGCCATTGCCATTTACAACTTCTTATCAGAGATACTCTTCATTAGAGGTAGCTACAAAACTGTGGTGAGTGAGAGTAGTGAGAAAACAGTTAGAAAATGCTGCCAGTGTTATGGTTTGAATATCCGCAGTCCTAGATCCTCTTGTTTTCATTTTTTAATGACAAATACAGAGTACCGCCACCTACTGGCATAGACAGTTATTGCCTTGTGCCACTTTTTTATTTAGAAGAGCTAGTTTTGCATTTATTAATGCTAGCTAACATGAATAAATGCATTGTTTGTTTGTTTGTTTGTTTATGTATCATCTACATATTTCCTCCATTATCATTTATAGATAATGTTTTAATTTCAATTTTCTGGCACAATTTTATACAACCAGCGTTATTGAGAAAGAAAAGAGAAGGAATCTTAGTTGATGTTATACTAACTGCGATTGTACATTGTGGACAAGTTACAAAACATAACAAATTTGTGAAAAAATGAGCGAGAGATCAAAGTCCCATACCTGACATGCTTTTTTTTGTGTCTTAAACAACCCTGTCCAAGTCAGCAACAGCTACAATCGATCCAGCAGTGTGGACAGAATAATTGAGAAGCATCACATTCAGGTGAGAGTTTCACAACAGTGTAGTAAATAAAGAACATTTGTCAAGGTTTTACACAAATGCGAAAGGAAAATATTGTGCTGAAACTGCTTGTAATCTTCGTTGAATACATTTATTTTCATTCATCAGGAAAAATAGGCGACACTGACTCTCCAACATCTGCTTCAATGACCAATGAATCGTGGGAAATATATAAGTTCAATTTGTGCATTTGTTATTGTTACCTCTGCTTTCAAGGCAGAGGAAGAAATATGTACATCCATATATAAATGCAAAGGTTGATTTGAGTACCGCTGTGCATTCTCAAGGTGATCTATCATGCTCCTTATCCTTCTAAATCTGCTGAACTTGCTGTTTCCTTCTCAAAGCTTTTTCAAATATAGCTGAAAGTGTTTTCATGTTACAAAATCCAGAGACTCAGACTGAATGAATCAGGCATTTTCACATTTATTTTTTCTGCATGTATTCAATGAATAGTTTGGGCTGCTTTACTCTGAAAAGCTTGCAATGCAATACAATGTTTGGATCATCACCATAAATCAAGCCCAACAAATGATGTCATGTTATTTTAACGAAGGGCTTGACAGAACAACAGCTTATAGTAATATTTAATAAAATAACTCATGTAGCAGGGCATCCCAACTTAAATGAATTGCAGTGATTTCTATTTATTTTATTATTATTTATCATCATAATTCCCACTAAAATAATTCTGTAATTATTATTTCAAGGTAATTATTATCCAATTTTATTGGACAGCTACATGTTCAATTCAGTTCAGTTTTATCCATATAGTGTCAAATCACAACAAAAGTCATCTCAAGGCACTTTACATTGTAAAGTTTAAGCAAGCACTAAGCGACTAAGCGAAAAACTCTCCAGCAGAACCAGGCTGGAGAGGTGGGCGGCCATCTGCCTCGACCGGTTGGGGTGAGTGGAAATGCTGAGGTTCTTGTCAATTTTATTTAAGAGAACAAATATTATTGTATAATAACAAAAATATAAATGAACTTTTACGTTGTATAATTTTAAATACATATAGTATCGGTTTGATATATGATGATAATCAGAATAATACATTTCATATAGTTTCTTCACCACTGAATCAAACAACTTAATGCTGAATGCCAGAACAGATCATACACAATCAGTGTCTATCCTGCAGCGAGTCAAAGGGCACAAGGTCAGTCAACAAAGCAAATATCCCCTGTTCTCTCTGCAGCAACTGTTAGAACCCATTATGCGTGGAAACTCCCTTTGGATCTGTCCCACTGTCCAAGACTTTGTGCCCTCTGGCCCTCATTCGGAAGAGGGATGTGACCTTCAAGCTGAGAGCTGAGCACCACAGCACTGAGCTTCACACATTTGTATTATTCAACACAGTGAGGAAGCAGAGACAGTTTTTCTTCACAACTGTCAAACAGTTTACAAAGAAATCTCATTCTCACTACTCATTTAGAGAAAAAAGTAGGTTCGTATAAACATATTTTATTGTCCTAACTCTCTTTTTGGTTTAGCATAGGGCTGGGCATTTAGTGATAGGTTAACATAGTTTGGATTTGAAAGTAAATCATTCTGTGTGTGTGTTTATGTGTGTATGTGTGTGGGCTGTTTTTTTTTTCTTTTTGAGGACCATTTTGAGTCTTAAATCTCAAGAGAGACATTTTCTAAATTGAAGACTGTTCTGGCCTATTCAATGGATCAACACACTGGAACATTGTAAATCTACTACACTGAAAATCCATCTTTTGAATATGAAATGCTCTCTGTAGGCTTTACAGGTATGTCTAAAAAGGTTACAGCTCACTTCTTCACAGAAAACAGCAGGAGCTTTTGAGATATGAGGGAAAATAGTGTGACATAGAAGAAGAGTGTTTAGCTATGTGGTTGTATTTTGATATGTTTTGACATGTTTTTTTTGGGTCACCAATGGAAAAAATTTTAACTGCTGTGAATCCAAGCTTCCACCCTGTATGAAGCAGCAGGAAACTTATATTGTCGGTGTGCTTGTTTTCCACTACTCTGACTCCAAACAAGGATTTTGATACTGGATAATGATGTAAAATCCTACATTATGTTTAGTGGACGTTCAGTTTTCCATCCAAGATTCAGAATTGTTTTTTGTGTCTGTGTGTCTGTGTGTGGCAATTACAGCATAACAGTAATGATGCTATACATGTGGCATGCACAGGCACAGTTGAAATCCAGGGAAAAAAAACATGGATGGACACTAGACGTCAGAAATTATTCAAAGTAATCTGGAAAGAATAAAACTTTTACCTATAGGTTTTAAAATACTCTCCAAGAAAGACCTCTTTATGGTGTATTTACATATATTTTTCTAAATTGATTCAAACTATTCTTTGAATAGATCTCAGACAGTTAGCTAATATTGTGAAGTCTTTACATACCCACACCACTTGCAGGATTCTCAATTTGCCCTTTTAATTGTTTTCTTAGGAAGAGGAAGGTGTCATTTATTTGACACAATATAAGTCAGTTTGCAGGCTGCATCTCCAGGCAGTTGTCATCTTCCATTTTGTTCCATGTTCTTTCTGCCATACTCAGCTCTTTAAGTGGTATTTTTAATTGTTTTCTAGAAGCAATGGTTTAAATTTTGCCAACCCTATTGAGGCAACTTGTTTTATGCATTCTAAGCTTGAAAAATAAAATAATTCTGAATTTGACGTAGAGGGGAAAGGGATTAACAAGATCTCATCTAGAAAGTTGACAGGCGGTGAAGTCAACCTTCCAAATCATTCACGATGATGGATGGCTAATTTTCTTTTTACATCTTAATGATTAATCTCTCCACAGCGTATCTTTATATTTTTTAATGGCCGTGCATGCAGCATTCATGTTGATGTTAATGGTCTGACTAACAGTGGCACTTATTCAAATTAGCCCTGATGTCCCACTTTGGCACCGGCATCCAAAATAGATGCTCGGAGATGTCTGCAGCAGCAATCCAACAAGCTCATATGCTACAGACGCCAGTGAGATAAGTTACATTTGCTGCCACTCCAAAGTGACTGCTGGGTGTTTTTATTGGCAGTAGTGTGAGCATGAAGGCAATTATACAGAGCCTGTGGGGTGAACGCTTGGTGTGACCCTGGCTCACATCTGAACAAGGTGTTTGTTTAGATTAAACTCCTCTTCTCCTTTTACTTATGAATATTCTTGGCTGACACTCACAAAGGTTTTTTGTAAATTAGCTGTTGAGTGGGAAGTTGCTGGCAAAATTTTATTTAAAGACTTTCATTATACTGTACTGTACACCTACAAATTGTCATTACATAATATAGTTTGTGCTGTAAAAAAGTCCCAATATTAAAACAATAATAATAAATTATACTGATCATGATATTGATGATAAAGAAACAGCAAATGTAAACATAGTATCGATTATGTGTACTTACTTTACAACATGTACTATGAGAAACTATATCACAATCATCTTGTAGATAAAAAAGAGAGTAAAGCATCACAAGTTTTGTGCAGAGTAATTTCCAATTTCCACCAAAACTACACCTTGCAAAGTCAACTTTATAGATCTATAATAATTGAATTAAGGTGAGAACAAACTCAGCTGCGTCTTTAAGCTCAGTATGTTAACTACATCAGTATTCTTTGCATCTATAGGGAAAAAAAAGTTACATCCTATACCAGGACTGCATGAAGCAACTGTAGGTTCAGAGAGGACAAAAGGACAAATGTAGCACTAATGCAAACATGCATAAACATGCAACTGTTTGTTTTTTTTCTAGACAAAATTTAATGCTGCCCAGAGTCCAATTATTCCATACACACAAGAAAATAAATAAATAAATATACTGTATCTGCAGACATTTGGTGTCAACATGTTGTAATTTGTTTTCCATTCTTTATCTGCTCATGGAAGCTAAAGCCTGATTAACAATTTTATGGTTGTGTTTGGGCAGCTCAAAGCACTTTGTTACGGTTAGGAAGCTCATGTTCTTTAGAACACAAATTTACCAATGAATATTAAATATTATCCAGGCAGCATCACATTTACTACAAAACATATTAACAAGTGTTGATTAGATGCATTGCACAAAAGACACGACACGCCATGTCTCTTCATATTAATGCCTTTTTTTCTTATTATTTCAGAAGCAAACAACATAAAACAAACACCATAAATATTTCAAAGCATCTTAAAGTGGTAGGTGTCCACACTCATTTTCAAAATTGTAAATTCAAGCCTCAGTGACATGGCACACCAGCAGGGCTCAGCAGCTCAGCAAGTGCAGCGCCTGTGTTAATTTTCAAAGCTGACACCCAGAGTGAAAAGTCAAAACCTTGGGGAAATTGTGAAGGAGTGCGAAGGGGACCTGATGGTGTGGTGGCTTCTTTCACAACTCGTAATTCATCAGTGACTTTGTGGTCTGGTTCGATCTGTTTCTGTTGCCATTATCTGGAGAAAAAAGGCATTCCCCATCGCCCCAGGTTAGTTATAATGTCGAAGAGAAAAAGATAGCATGCGAGGTGAATCAAGGGCTGGAAGTTGTTACAGAAATACTGTAGAGCACATATGTAACTGTATTACATACAAAGTGCAATATGCAATAGTATATGGAGCATACAGAGTACTGCTGCACAGAAGAAGCATGAGTAAGGACATGGAGACTTTTTTAAATTTTTTTTTTTTTTTCTTATACAATTTCCTGCAAAATGTCCACCTTTTAAACACTATAACATCATGTCAACTCTGTCAAGTCCCTCAACAATCAGTCTTCTCTGTTTCTTGACTGCAACAGTTCCCTCTTTCTAGAAAACATGAGTTTTTACATGTTTTGTATCCTCTCATTCGATACTGTATGTGCTGTGAAAATGATCTATGAGTCAGAGTGGGACAAAAGACACTGCTGTGTCTTATGAGACGACTGAACCAGGCAGCACACAGTTGCATCAGATAAGCTATTTCTAAACTCTGCTCACAATCCACTTAGATTATCCAGCCCAGTACTGAAAATCACCTTGCAATGATAATCATTAAAGTACTTAATTCTACATTACAAAGACAAATGCTCCCTCGTAATTACTGTACACATTAAAAATAATGTTAATTAGCTAAGGTCATGTTGGGAGAATTGCTAGTTAAAGGAGAAAATGACATACATTTATAATAAATTAGTTCTAGGTGTGAGGTGATGAACAAAATGATTATCCATTTAAGTTAAACAAAAAAAAGTTTCCACCCTAACTGTCAACTTTGAGAGAGAAAAAGATACCTTTGTACTTTTGGGAGACAGTTCCCAATATTCAGTTAATGAACCATCAGAAAACCAATCTTGATCTGAATAAAATTTAGATAGAGCCAACTGTTGTAATACGTGGATCATCACTGGTGCACTAAGATGCCACATTGCAATTGTCTGCTCCCTGTTGATGAAAATTTCCAAGAAGAAAAACAGTATCTAGCACTCATTGCAGAGATGATAATTGTTGTACCTAACAGTATGTACTGTGTGTAGGAGTGTGATTAACCAGCTTGGCTTGAGAGCTGGGACATGGCCCAGTTTCAGCTCAGAAACAAAAGCTATACAGTACACAATGGTTAAAAATTATAACAGGGCAATGTAAAACAGTTACCTATATAACCTAGTAACACAATGTGGTTTGACTCTAGTACACATGTCAGCTCAAATGAGAACATTAAATAACAACAAAGACACAACACAAACCACGTCTTGGTTGTGCGACATAACCTTCAAGTGAAATAAACAATACGCTGATCACAATGATTCAAGGCCTCCTGGTGCTTAACATGTTTGACTCAAACATGAAGTGGAGGCAGAAGCTATGTTTGTTCTGGAAAACTGTGCTTTCCAATAAGAACATTTAGCTTTATTGGAATTTTTGCCAGTTGCCACCAGAATTATGCAAATTTTGAGAATTCCCACAACACAATTGTTTCCAGACACTGAGAAATGTATGGTGCAATTGTGCTGGTCAATTGCATCAAAAGATTTAATCATATTTAATACCAAAATAAATAAATAAACTGATCAATGTGTAATCTTTGTTCTGCTAGTTGGAGTGGCAGAATAAGTGATGGTAAAAAAAAATAATGCAATCATACGTGCGGTTTATGATACAATCCACCATCTTAGCTTTTTCACTGGCCTGTTGTTCTTCTGCATCCTGTCCGCTGAGATGTAATGGTGCTCCAGTCAGCCAGCACTGATTCACCTCAGGGTGTTTGGTCCTGTAGTTCCTGAAGAGAACTGGTTTTCAAACAAGAAGTGTACTGTTTCTCCACTGTTCATAAAGCACTAACTGTGAAAGCAGAGCATTTCTTGGTTTGAATCTGCTGACTGACTGCTGGGACGTCTCTGTATGGAGTGTGTATGTTTTCAATGTGTGGGTAGCTTTTAAGTACTCAGGGTGCCCAGGCTCATACAAAAATGCTCAGGTCAGGGTAATTGGCTCCCCAAAATTGTCCATGTTCAAGGTGTGAACGTGAGTATAAAATTGTCCGTCTCTGTGTGTCAGCCAAATGATAGTTTGGGAACCTGTCCAGTGAATTATTACTTCAGTCTTCAATATCTGGAACAAAACCCTTTATGAGGTCTTTACATCCTGGTCAAACCCTAAACAAATACTATATATTGACAAAGGACTATTACCTTATTAAGCATGCTCTTTATTAGCTGTGGTTTTAATGATTCATGCGCCTCCTTCTCCCCAAAGCTCTGTTTACCTTAACTTGGATTAAAGGGTCTTGGATTTCAAAGCTGAATATTCTTTAACTCCTTGTATAAAGATGTGGGCCTCTGGCCTGCTTCCCATCTCTTGTGGGAGTGCTGAGAGATTCACAGGGAGGGCCAGGTGAGACTGAAGAGCCATCTGGAGGAGCTGCTTGGTTTCATATTGTGAAAACTCTGCTGGACATTAATGATGGCACTGACTGAAACCATAATGACCCTCGGTCTGGCTACTTTCAAAATGTCTTTGGCACAATTGTCCTTGTAGGTGTAAACAGTTGGAAAAAGAGGCATAAAAATGCTTTTAGTGAAAACCTCACAGACAAGAAAAATAATTACACACACACTATGTGTGTGTTCACTATGTGACTGTTTTCCTAACTAAACTTATGGTCTTCAGCGGGAAACTGCTCATTATCCACACACAGATGCATTATTCTGGGGACAAATACAGCGCACAGAGTCATGCTGAATCTCACTGTTGTTAGCAATGTGGGTTTTATTGCCAGTGGACTCTACATTTACAGAGAAGAGCTAAAACATAAAAGCCTGTTGTAAAAGGTTCATTGTTATGTGTGACTGAGATCAAAATGTAGTAATTCTCACTCCATCTTTCACAAAGCTTTTAGTTTTTTCATAAGTTGTTCTGTGTGATGAAACCTTCTCAATATTTTCTTTCACATAAAAGAGAAAAAAAAAGTCTGGTTTAATGCATTATGAAGACTTTCTACAATGCTCCCACAGAACCTCTTCTCCAAATAGGAGTTCTTAGGGGAAAGTGCTCATCTTCTTAGCCCCCACAGTTGCCATGCAACCACAGAAAACGCAAGTGAAGCATGGCACCTTTACTCAAGTTTTAATGTTGTTTTTTTTTACTTTCAGCACCCACTGTGTCGAGTTTTTAAACATGCTCAGCACTGTTAGGAAGTTGCAAGAGAAAACTAGTTCCACTGAAAACAAAAGGTTTTAGTGCACAGAGAGAGAGGCCCCCAGCGGACACAAAGACAGCTGTGTTTGTCTCTCTTTGGAAGATTTTCTGTCTGAAAACAACAAGAATGTGCTTTTTACTCATCTTTTTTTCAATATTTCAGTCAGTGTTTTATGCATTCTTTGTTCTAAATACCTGAAGGGGCCGTGAAGGATAAACACTGACTCCGGTTTTAACCAGTAATTCCTCTCAGGTCTTCACAGTCAGATATCTACAACTGTTAGCGAGAAGAGTAGAAGAAAATAGTAGTGATCCTTGAAAAACCTTGTTGGACAATGTTTTCTTTGTTTTGTCCCTGAAAAGTGACATGAAACATATTGTTTTAAAAACTCTAACACTAATTCTCATCACAGCTCACAGTAGGAAGGTTTGCATGAAACAAACAGGAAAATCTGTAATACTCATAAAGCTCCGTAGCAAGTCCAGCCAAAGCATGAGCAGAGCTCTGGTAATGTGCTCACTTAAAGAAGTTTGTTGTTAAGTAAGTGGTCATTTTGGTGTGGTCTAATCCCATTCCTTGTTGAAAGCAGTAAACCCTTTTAGTTCCACCACTGAAATGACTGAGGGCAGGAAAGTCTCACTTTATCCCTCATTCTCATGACACTAACAGACTACTTTTATTTGGTAGCATTACAAGCTAATTTGGCTTTGTTTTAGTCTGCCACACAATAATCGTAATTTACCATAGTAGAAAATAAACCCTTTATATTGACAGTGCCTGTGAGTAAAACACTGAATTCAGTGATGCTCTATTCGCTTCAAAAGTAAAGTTAAAAACATATCTTACGCAACAATGATACACACATACTGGTCTACTGGTCTCTTCAGTTATATTGACTGAGTAAACATCAGCGTCAGAAACATGACTGATATGACTGATTGATATTTCCATGACTTCCCTGTTCATTTAATTATAATTATGACATACTATGCCCCTGACTGCATGATCAACATCTCGCAGTTCTACAAAGGGGTTTCAATCAGGATACAATCGGGCCTTACCTACTTTTACTACTGGTATTCTAAAAATAGCGAACAATATTCAAATTGTAATGCTAGCTAGCAGCTTAATTTCTAATGGACACCTTCAGCACTCGAGTTCAAGTCGGAAGAAATTGTATATCAGAGAAATGTATTCATGCGATCTTAAAGAAAATGATGCGTATAGCCTGACATAGAGACAAAGATAAATATATACACAGTTTTGACCCTGTGTCTATCTGTTCCTATAAAGTTCAGCAACGAAATTCAGCAATTCATAAGTTATCAATATCAATTACAAACTAAAATTGAGCATAAAGAAGTACATTTATTTCACCTAAATTAACTGCAGTGATTCCGCTGAAATCACTAGATTTTTATTTGAAACGTCAGTAATGCCGGTGTGATTAGGCAATCAGGATTCACTGAGCCTTCCCTCAGTTGTAGAAGAACAATATGTGCGGCACAAGTCAAAATAGGAACCCCAGCTGCATGCAGGTGGCATCTGGACTGGAGAACTCTTTGCACCCAGGGGTGCATGAGTCATGTTCAATCAGAAGCAAGCGTTAACCTGCAATGAGCGGTGTGTGGGATTAATCCTCTGTGACAGTGACTTCCTCATCTCTCTCCACTGTCTATGCTTCAGAGAGAGAAGTAAATCAAGCATCTTTTTCTTTCTGCACTTCCCTATTGTAGGAACCCTGTTCACCAGAACCCCCATGTGTCTCCATTCTCAGTGGGAGAAAGATAACAGGTGGGCAGAAAGAGCTTTAAACTCCTAACCCCACTGTGCACCCACTTTCAGAGAAATACACTTTATGTGTTTGGGGCCCTGCGCTCCCCTTTCCCCTTGACCAGACTCGACAGTGAGAAAAGAATATGCTCTCCAATTCAGCTGTCAACCCCCTCTCTTATGGGTTGTCTTCCACAGTGCTCTCTCCAACCATGCTGAGATAAAGACATTGGAAGAGGAAATAGCCTCTGTCACCAGGAAAAAAGCCATCACTGGGATTCCTCCCTGGAGAAACACACATTTTCCCCTCTAGTTCCTGGTGCTAAAGAAATCAGGGGGAATTATTCTGTCTTATACTTGCCTATTCAGACCAGGAACAACTTTTTGCGGCACACCTGTTTGAATGTCACAACATGTACTGATGCTGAGTGACTGAAATCTGATGGGTGTGTTTGATTGGTTATCATGTTCCACTTGGACTACCCTGGACACATAGCTTGGAGAAAAGTCTTGTTTGTATTTGATGGAGAGCCACTTCCGCTGTTGAAGCAATCTGCAGGAAACCCAAAGCGGTCTGGCCAGCTGTTTTGGATACAGATAGGGTATAACTATTGCCCACAAATTGTTTAATAAAAGAACAATGAATATTTTAAACGCTCTTTTTATTATATTTATTTGGGGTTAGAAAAAGCTTCTTATTTTATTTTGGGGTTTAGTTAACTTGGTACACTTTAAATATTAAAAAATATCTGACATGTGTTTTTTTAATTACTTGTTTAATTTTCATATGTACACCTCAGAGCCTAGGTGTACTTGTTCATGGTTCATTTTATCTCTTGGACACATTAAAGTGAAGGGACAGGCCCATAGTAGGTTGTCACTCATTGTCATCACCCTTTTTGACAAGACACATGCTGGGCCATTTAACATCACTGAGTATTCAGGTCAAGCTCTAGGTGTGCACCACATCTCTTATGGCCTCCACCTCTTATCAAAACTAACAATGAATTCTATCAGAGGGTAGAATATAGGAAATGCAATCATCTGATTGGGCAATCAGTGCATGTATTTTTGTTAGCTTGCTGAACAGACAGATCTGTGTCAGTGGCAGGATTTATGCATATGTTCATCAAACTGGAGTTACATCAAGAGAACTTCTCTTTCCTCATTATTAGTAGTTATTTCGCATTTTACAGTTTTATTTTAATTCTACCAAAATGTGTTGAGAACCCCTTGTTGCTTACAGAGTGGCACTGACTGCAATTATTTTTGTGAAATAAAAAAGAAAGCAAAAATAAAGAGAACAGAACAAAATAAATTGTCATTTTTAGATTTGTATTGTGTGTATATTGAGAAATGTGTTTTAGTTTGTGAAAGATGTTTCATCCTGAATGCTCCTTCATACATACACACACTGGCACTAGCACACAGTGAAGTGATCTTCAATTAACCCATCAATCAAATGTAGTTTTTGCCACGTTCGGGATTAATTTCTCCCATCAGTTTAAGGGGAAAGGTCTCATTTTGCCATTACTTTCTCAAAAGCCTTCATATGGGGAGCAATTTAAATCCAACAGGCTTAATAAGGGAAAATGTGGACCAAACATCCCAGAAATGGACAGAATAATGTCCAGTCCCTAAGCTTTTGTTGCTGAAACCATAATTAATTGAGAATAATTATTGCTTTCACAGACCGAATTACATTAGAAAAAGGTTTCAGAACCTTCTAAATGACATGGTGAGAGCTTGGTTTAACTTCCTTTTGAATATACTTTAGATGGCCATTTTGCTAATGGGATAAAACTTGACTTGATAATGCCTGGAAATGAGTTACATAGTAAGTAGGTTGTTGAACACTCATGCCTGACCCCAAATACTAATACAAGGAATATAAATTTTTTTTTTTTTCATTGAATGATCAATAAAAACTGAACAGATTTGCTGATCTCCCCCTTGTTACTTTAAATTTACTTCCATTTGAGGAATGGGACAAATGGAACAAATGGAACAAAAATGCAGCGACTTTCAAGGTCATTTGACCAATAGTCAATCAGCACATAGAAAATAGAGCTTGGAATCCCTTATTCAGATTCCTGGATAACATCTCATCACACAGTATTACTATGACTATTATGAATCCTTTAGATTAACAGTTTGTATTACCTTTTTGTACTAATTTTCTTTTAACTCATCTCCTTTTTCTTTCCAATACTCTTCATTTTGGCCTCCAGCAGCATAATGGTTTAGCAGCAGTTTCATGTCCATTCTGGTCCTGGGCTTATTAGCAAGTAGGCCCAAATGCCAAGAGAGTTTAGACCCAACATGACTCAGGTCTCTGGTTGATTCTCGGGTTCTCAGAGCAGAATGAACCTGTGAAGACCTCTACTGCAGAAAACGTCAAATTGATTGGAAATGAAAAGCAGGCTGAAAAAAGTATGTATATATATAAACTATCTTTTCAATTTAATGTCTCCTTTAGATGTAATTTGAAAAAAGTTATTGTCATTCACAAAGTCGTGGAAATGAGTCTCTGACATCTTATAAAAGTAAGAAAAATGACATTATGTGACCCGAGCCCCACATTCAACTTTTAGGTTTCTCTCTTCAACGTCCGGGTTCAGAACAAAACACAAAGGGCTTCAGGTGTGAATTTTTAAATGGTTGTTTACGGGGATGGTAGTGGTGGAGGTTCACGTGCTGCCTTGCTCAACCGAGCCACGGTCCACATGTGGTTGCACACCTGGGCTGATTAATCACCAAAAACAACTTAAATAAAAAGAAATGCGCCAGCGCCAGCATTTCCTGTCGCGGTTTATATCAGCCGCTCAATTTGCGACTGGAAGTGAGGAAGGGGTTAGGGCACAGCACTACCTGCCCTACAGCAGCTGGGACAGGAAACTAGACTACTGGTTACAATTACACAGTAAAAAAAAAGATTAGAATTTATTTTATTTTAAATGTTTTTAATTTGCAACATTTCAGCATGCTAAAAGGCTCACAATGATGTTAATATAATGATGTTTAAAAAAGGATTGCCAATATAGCCATTTAGACTTAACATTTAGTTTAATGTTGGCATTCTGACATTTACTCAAGCTCCAAAGCGTTGATGATAGAAATGTCAGTAGACTTGCAGAACACCATAGTGAGTCCTCTGGGTAACATGACCAAATTTCATGCATTCCATGTAATAGTCAATATTGTACAGTCAGGGGTCAGGGGTTCACAGTATTCAGATTGATCCTCTGTCAGTGCGTTTACTTTCACTCAAGTTACTCAGAGAAACAGGGACGGAGTTTTTATGCACTAAAGAGACCTGGTTACTGGAATTCCACGTATTCATGCAGCAGGTGAATAATCAGATTTCTCCTTGGCCTTATTCTGGAAGTGTGATTCACAGATTCTAACTGTATGGAGACAGAAGAGACCGCTTACTGACCATTTTTCATACATGTGTTGGGGGAAGTGACACATACCAAAACAGCACACACTTTCTGAATTAAAGGAATTCATGGTGAAAAGGGATTTATTTAGATGTTTATGACCCACTTTGTGCTGGTTTCAGTTTTAGTTGGAATATGAAACATGAATAGGTACAAAATTACATGTAATCAATTTAATATTTGTCATTTATTTAAGCGTGGTAGATTGAGGTGTTGAAGAGTCAGCTATGCTCCCGCATTTTTGCTGTGCACATTTCAGATCATCTTTAATCACGGGTCATTGTGGTAGATTAAAGAGATTTACTTTGGTTGGATTTAGTTCTTAGAGTAGTTTTTTTCATAATAATTGGAGCACATGCAGTGCAACACAAACTACTTATGCTGAATCATGTCAATCAAGTTTTAAATAACTATCTAATGCTGACAAGCTGCTTGACATCATCTGCACTTAATAAAACTTCAGTTCGGTTATCTACATTTCAAATAAGAATGATTAGACAAACTTTATGTGAAATACTAAATCATATCATATATATCATCCTTTTTGCAGATAATTTTTACAGGAATTATAATGGCAGCCAGTTTTTCAATATAGAAATAGAAGACATGTCCTCGTAAGAGAACTGAAGAAACCTTTTGCAGACTAAGTGGATTTACCTCAGCAATGTGTCAAACAGCACTACAAAGCGAGAACGTATCAGTCAATGCCACACTGTTTTTACAACTCTGCGAACAAAAGAGGAATTCTCATACAAGTGAAAGGACATAAAGTTATGTGTGAAGAACCATTATGACAATGTGCTACTGCAATGAGGGCAGAGAATGTTTCATGTTTCTTCACATTGTTTAGTCAGCGATGACAGGCTCAGATTTTAATCACATACAGTACTGTCTGCATGTATTCAAGCGCATACGCGTCACGTCTATAACACTTCAGTGACATGAAGAAACCTACTACGTCCTAAACAGATGTGAATAACCTTCTCCATGCAAAGAGGTATTGTGTCAAACTCTGCAACATACACTAGGAAAGGCAAGCAAATGTCAGAAACTGAATGTTTGTTATGCGTAATGATGTTTTCATTTTCAACAGATGCACATCATTTTTGGCACGGCGTGTGATAACATAAATAAACAGCTGGATTTCAGTCGACATCTAATAAATACACACACATCATATGGATAAACAACAAATATCTTACACAAGGATTTCACACCCCTGGAGTTTTTTTTGCTAAAGGTTGCCCGTTCATGACATTACTGTGTAAAGGTCACTGTGGCCTCAAGTATGGGAATTCCTGTGAATGGTCTATAACCATAATGCAGAAACTTGTTTGTTTTTGTGTATTTCATACTGCACATTGCAGTGTGTTGCAGTTTTGTTCCACTGTAACATTTGCACAATTTAGTGTTACTGTCATTTTTTAGGAACCCCCCCATAAAGAATCAAAATGACCCTCAATTTCTTTTTAAATGTTCTTCTGTAGAAATGACCAATTAGTACAACAAACAAATAATTTTAAAGCAATTAAGTGGTAAATTAAGTTTTATAAAAGTGTCAATTACAATAGGTGGTTACAATAACTGGGTCAACTTACACTATAATACAATCTAACACAGTAGGAAATGAACACTAATAACAAGTTGAATCCTTTTAAGGGAAGATAATGTAATAAGGGATGATAATATCCATGAAAGCATAGTTCTTTGTTTTTTTAGCAGTAAGGTGTTTGTAAATTCAGCCAGTTTCATCTGTCCATGTAAGCTGTTTTTCTCTTGGCTCATTTAACACCACATTTCTAATGTTTCAAATGGAAACAAAAGCCAAAAGCTATTTTATACACTTTTGTTTACACTAAGACACATACAGGACGTGCCTCCATTAGCCAGATTGCAAAGCTCATTTAATCTCTCTTAGTTTTCACTTGCTACATGCAGATCATGCAGAATGTTGTAATGCAAGTGAACTCGAAGAGGGTGCTAGAAGAATTGCTTTCATTCCTTTAAAATCTTTATTCAGAGTACTGATCAGGTAAATCAGATAAACACGACAGCTCATCATGCTGTATGATTCTAGACAATCATGTGTGCTGAAATCATTGGAGTCACATATTTCCTGTTCGGCTAATTAAAATATATTAATCACTTCTAAAGCCAGAGCCACAGAGTGAAAGATCCTGCAATGGCTACTTCCAAAGATGGATTACTGACGTACTAAATGTTTTTAATATGTATAGGGTTGGGGTTCACCGCCCAATCAAAATACAATGCGATTTAAAGCGGTCTGATTCAACACAGTGCAATTCGATGGCATACGATATGACTGTACAATGCAAAAGATGATGATGCTAAATGATGAAATGATGCAATTAAACAGATTATTTACTAATCAAATAATATTAAAACCTTTAACAAACTGGCCTTTCTCACAAGTTCTGTGTTCAAGTGTTTTCTTTCTGTTTCACGTTTACAGTACAGAACACTTTGAATACTGGTTCACAAAATTAAGGATGCTCAAGATTAACAAAAACAATCAAGTGCAATATGAAAAACTATGCGGTTAACAGTTGTCAAGCAGCAGGTAACAGCACGTTAATTCACCAGTGAGCAGCAGAAAGCAACTTTTATATTCTGAACGACTAAATTATCCTTTCATATCAGCTTACAAAAGGAAAACATGTAAACGAGCTATAAGCCAGCGGTGCATATTAAAAACTGCTGGGGGTAGCAGCTGGAGATGAATCAGAACCCTAGATGGAGGGGGTGGGTTGCCTGGGCACTGGCAGAAGCCTCCATAGTCACACTGTGTCGCCGCTTCAGGTGAAATATAAGGTTAGGTGTCTTGCCTGTGTATTTTACAGCAGCACAACACTTTTTGCGGCTGACTTGTCAAGCTTCCCATTTCTCTTGCAAAACCCGTAGCGTTGCCAAATGTTTGATTTGCAGTTCACAGCTGAGTTTACACACTCAAACTCCGCCATGTTTGTTGTGCTCAACCGTGGCGCTCATACATCCGCAGCACACGTTGATGTAGAGCAGGTCGGATGATGACCATCTGAAGAAAATAAGAGAACAGTATGTGTTGAAGCTTCACACACTTCACATTTGACCTACTATCACTATTTTTTACCCATGCTTCACTGAATGCTAACATTAGCACGTTAATGTATGGCTGAAGGCTAAATTTAGCTCATGATTGCGAACTCGAAGTTTCGAGTTGATAAAGTGTTATTTAAACAGGAGCATGGGACACGAAAGACTGTGATTTTGCTGTAATAGAGAATATCAGAGCCAGGAATTTGGACTCGAGCGGCGTTATTAATGGCTTTGCTGAGCGCAGGACCTGTAGGATGAACTTTTAAAGGTGAGCACAGGTCTCTCTTCATTATAGACTGTTCTGGGAGCTCTGGGATTTAAAACTGAAAGTGTATATGTTACCTGTCGTATGTTGAAAATACACACCTAATGTAATCATTGATCACATTTGGCCGCTGTGCCATTGATGATGAGCGTTGAATTCTATAAGTGCAAGTAGTGTTTAATCAGGTTCCATTATCCATCCATTCATCGTATGCAGGCCTATAATGAGTTGCTGTGCTGTGCTTTTCATGATGGCTATTTGTTCTATGCACGACATACTGCGTAAGGTACATTTGAATAGATTTGTTAGTATAGACTGGCTAAAGCTATTTCAGACGTTGATAGTTGGAGAAATTAGGCTGTGGTGGTTTGAGTCCAAGACAGGCTTTTAGATTAACATTTATAAAACTGGCGCTTCGGCTGCTTTCTGTGGTGCTGATTAAAGGCTAGTTTGCAGGCTGCAACTTGCATAGTGATCACCTGCTACCTACCTGTCCAACACATTTAATGAATCTTAATACATTTTGTTGAACTTTGTGTTGACAGCACACAGTTCTGTCAAACTGAGCCAATTGCTTTCAGATATAAAGGTTAAATCAAAGTGATACATTTAACAAATTATTCCTCTCTCTCTGACACACACACACACACACACACACAACCTCTCCCCACCAACTATGTGAGGACTATGGGTGTGCTTGCGTGCATCATTCAGCGTGACCTTTGATTCTGCAGAAACCGTCACTCCGTGTGTTGATAATTGAGTTGATCTCATTAAAGTAGGAGACCTTCCACCCTGTGGAGCATTCCCTCTTCAGCACTTTAAGTTTTCTGAATGAGTTGAAGAGCATTCTAGCACAGAAAAATAGGGAGAAAGAGATGTGTTCAGGTGGGAGTGTGTGTCATGTGAACCAGTAAGTAATTTAATTTGATTTTTTTAAATAATTCCTAAAAGAAAATAGATATGTCCATATGTACCACGTAAGAACATGTCTTGGTCACAAATTGTCTTAATGTTCAGACAAAAGCCGCCATTGGAGCAGATGAGACGGAGAAAAAGAGATGAACTTCCAGTTTTTAAGGCTTAATCTCGCTGACGACCACCCTGCTACTTCCCCAAAGGGAGGAAAAAAAGACATCAGGTCAACCAGGCATCAGGTCATCACTGTAATCTATCCTACTCTCTACACTAGTGATGAAGCTTTCTACCTGAAATGTGACTATGCTGTATGAAATGACAAAATCAGCCATAACTACAGGGATTTTGCAGGCTGGGGAACAGATGATTTGTTTAAAGTTGCTCTGTGTTTGGATGGACAAAGAAAGTAAGATACTGTTGCAATGGCTACTTTAGTAGTCAGCAGCTCACCTACAGTTTAACAGTGATGCCTGCCTCAACTTTGTAAAAAAGAAGCATTTATAGTAGACCCAGTTTTAATCAAGAAAAGGTTTTCTAGTTTGTACCAACAATAATCTATTTATTAAAATGTATTTAAAATGAAATATTTTTAGATTTTCCTGATTTATTCTGTGGGCACAGATGGTGTGGCCTCTCTTTGGCTCTGTTACTCGTCTTGTGTTGCACGGGAACCACATTAACACAGTAGTCGCCTGGCATTTTTCAGGTTCTAGTTTCCCCAAGGGCTACATTGAACAGTGTCTGCATCCCTTTGTTCTCATTATTGGGCCATCAGCACACCATCACCAGTATGGACTCCCAACCCCCCACAAAGCAAGACAGTGTAACATTTTAAATCACTTGTTAAGTATGTACCACAGCCTAAAACCCATCCTATATCAGCCTAAAAGCAGCCAACAGATATGTTTATTTGAATAATTAGGAAAGCATTTGTACATTTTATGTTTATGTGTGTACAACACACTTTTTTTACTTAATTTCTATCCTGATTTAACCAGATAGGGTACAAGAAAAATATATTAGACTTTTATGTTTTCAAAGGGCTAGGTATACAGGAACTACTCAAATATTTGAAAACCATGACATTTATTGGTAATAATAAGCTTAGTTTAGTCTCTGAACCCTGCCAGAAACAACTGAAAGGACTCTATGGCCACTTTCACATATGCACTCTGGACAATGTCTGGAGAATTACGTCTGGACTGTGTGGAGCTGTTTGTTCACAAATGCAGCACAAATCAGGAGATCCATGTCAGACACGTGGGGAAATAGTCAATTTGGTTTCAGTGAGGGGGGTTTCCTGAGTAGAGCATGTAGTAGGCACAAAGTGACACAAAATGTGTTCCACAGAAATCAGTTGTGTTTTGTTTTACAGAACACTGAAGTAGAGTCAAATGATACGCTATATATAGAGTTCCCAGTTTCCTGCCAAAGACTAGGATGTACAACAACATAAGTCATGGCAAGAATCAAAACTGGAGTCTTTACGCAGCACACATTTTCTCTGCCGACTGGCAGCACGGACTGAGCAAGACTGGATGCATCTAGGTCCGACCAGTGGTCATGACCAAATCACATTCATAATCAGCTGTACAGCTGTTAAGTTTGTAGTGGTAAACACGGTTAATCCACGACTGATTCATCAAACCCAATGGCAAATTCCAGCAGCTGAAAATAAATTATCCTACTGAGATTCATTGAGGTATGGTCACAAGTTCCCATGATAACACTCATAGTTCTACTGAAATGGTGTAGTTAATCCAGTGATGTATTGGTAGACACAAGGCAGTAGTTTATGTCTTAAACGTCTACCAGAATGTAAGGACACCAGCATTTAGCAAGACATTGGCTTTAATCATAAATTTGCTCATCTAAGTTTAAATACCTGCGGGTAATTTGAATGCCCTGTATGCCTAGTTTGCAAATAGGGCCAAGAAAATTGAAAGTTTGCTGACAGCAACTGTTAAAAAAATCCATCTAGACCCTTTCTCTCCTAGGTCTCATGGGAGTGGAGTGTCTCATTATACATCAGGTGAGCACATACTGACCTAACAAAGGGATAACACATATAATGCAGACACACACACACATTCATACCTACAGAAATCTTGTTTCCAATTTACCCAAGTTGCATGTCTGTGGGCTGTGAGAGGACAGTGAAGCACCCAGAGGAAACCCACACAGACAGGGTGACAACCTGCAAACTCCACAATGTTCTTTTTTTCAATGCTGTAAAAAATGTCAAAGATATTTTAATCAGACACTGCAAAATATGAAAATGGAGTGACAGTGACCTTTGACCCTTTACCCACAAAACAGTGTCCGTTCATGCCTGAGTCCAAATGGACGCTAGTGGCAATTCTGAAGAACCTTCCTCAAGGAATCCATCGGATATTGTGTCAAATTCCACAGAAAGACCAAATCCACCAATAAAATGGTTATTGTTTGTGTAGGCAGAACCTACAGATCTTATTCCTTTGTCATACAGAACGTCACTGTTCACAGAATATTCAAAACACATTCGTTAGCCACACAGGCTCACATGTTGCCTCATTATGAAAAATGTGACTAGTGTAGCTTGTTTTAGGTCACCAGATACAATACTCACCAGAGCACCAAATGTGTACTACTCTTCAAAAGTGGCCATATTTTTGGGGATATCCTTAATTCTAATAAATTCTTATGTAGCCTGATTGAAAAAAAAAAGGTCATGGCTTTAGTAGAAACAAAAGTCAAAACGTTTTTGTTTTTTTTATTGACAAAATGTTTGGAGTAACACAAACACTTGTCCTGTTAAAACATGAAGAAGTCAATACCAGATCACAAGACAACAATAATGGTATGAGAAACACAGGACAGAAAGAAACACAGACTGGCTCCTTTTTTTAGTAATTTGTTTTTAAAAGTAAAAAGTTTTTTTTCCTTTTAACACTGCCTGCAAAGCTTCAATTACGCATTAGCTTGGATTCTGCTACAAAAATTTAAATTGTTGATAAAAATCAGCAAAGCGCTAAATTTGGAGTTTCATCAGTTGCTCTGGCAAGTTTTGCTCTACTTAGATTGCCAATTAACTTGACTCAGCCACTTTTCTATCACCTGTTTTGAAGTGCTCCCTCTCCAGTATATTATTTCTGCATGTTTCCACTATTTTTGGCTCCTTCTCATTTGGGGACAAATTCATAGAGAACACTGTCAGGCTCTTCAGCTTCAACAGTGAAGAGGAGAATTAATCTTTAGCTGAGGAGAGCAGATCGGTGGCCGACAAAGCAGCACAGCTATTAGGGCTGCAGAGGAGGCCAAATGCGCTTGTGGTCGTAGATCGACGCAAATGACTGTGCCAGGGGGATGACAATTCTCCTCTGCTGGAGCTTCTGTGAGTAGATCATTAGTGTGCTGTGTTTGATTGATATGGCACATTTCCGATGGCAGGTGGACGACTCTTCTCAACATGGCAGTCCCTGGTGATTAATCTCAGAAAGATGCATCTGGAGAAGTTGACTCATTCTAAATGGGATGGTGTAAATTAAAGTGTATAATAATGCAGCACAGCCTGAGTCATTTGAGTCAGGCTAAACTGGATTGTCAGAGTTTCACATCTTTCAAACCAACTGCTACAATGGCTCGTGGGTCCTGACGAATGTATATGAAGTGGCACAAAGCAAGTGTCAGATTAATAATTCAATCCACCCTTGTGACTCAGGCATGTACAATGTTGAGACATGTAGGTGCAAACAACACTGGAAATGATTTATCACAGTCCTCGCACTTGAGTGTGAGCACAGTGATGGCACCAACACTGATGGTGCATTGATTAAAGCTCTTGATCAGCCATTTTTAAATCAAACGTTTCAAGTGTACTTCACTTGCAGGTAGGATCTGATGGCTGAAGAGGGGATATGAAAAAGCCAAGGTGTGCTTACATTATGTGAAGGGCACGGATCTGATGCAGGGTTGTGCTGATTAAGAGCATGTGTGGTCAGCAAAACAATTACCCAAAACAATTAACCTTAAAAAATAGCAGTAAAAAAGGTAAAAATACAACAAAGCAGGCTTGTGCACCCAAGGTTAATGGTTTGGAAGAAAACTATTTCAGCCCTCAGGAGATTATAGTAATTATAGGTTCTAGAGGATGCAATTCTACAAGTGAAATGAGATGTTTTTTACCCCCCAATAATCATGTGACTATATAGAGAGGATAGAGAATCTCTTGATATTAAAAACAGCTCATTTCACACAGTCTAAAAAGATTGGACTTATTTTGTCTCATTTCAACGGGGTTCAGTCAAAAAGCTCGAAGGCTGCAGAGTTCAGTGGTACCCATGAATTCTTTCATTCTGTTAATGCCGTTTGCTTGAAAGTAAAACTGTCAGGGAACTCATTGTCTGCTGCAAATATTTAATTGAAACATAGTAAGCGGTTTTGTCATTTGCACTCTCATTCTAAAGACTTTTCCAATATTGTGAAACTTTCTGTGGAGGGTTGATATGAAGTAATTTCCTCTTCTTTAGAACAAAGTCTAGGAGAATTTGTGGGGAAAAATTCATGTATTTCTGTGCATATCTTTATTTTGTACAGCAAATATTAGGACATGATAATCTGAATATTCAGAATATAATAACTGCATTCTATTGGTACATTTTATTGGTAAATGACAAAACAGTAAGTTACAGCATTTACACCACCTGGTGGTGTAAATGTTGTGACCCTGACCACTCTGCATCTATGGAGCAACAATATTGCAATGCACTGTGTGTGCTGACATCTGTTAATCATGACCTGCCCTCAGTGTTTCCACAACATTGCAACCACCAGGTGGATTTAATGTTGTGGCTGATTGGTGTGCGTTTGCATTATCACAAATTGCACTTTTGCACAGGGGTTCAAATCGCAAAAAGAAAAAAAAAAAGGCTTGTTCAGATATTTACTAACAAATTTCTAATTAATGACCATGATTTTTTTAAAGTCATTTAAATGGGTTTAAAATAAACCTTGTGGGCCTGGAGGGGAGAAAAACCCCTGTAATACATTAACGACAATGTAAAATTTAAATTAAAATCTACAATATGCAACTTTTATGCCTCCAGGCAGAGAAGAGAAATGCTACCTCTCTAAACCCCACAACCCCATATGCTATCCCCATAACAGTCATTCATCCTGATGAGCTGTCAACTTTGAAACGATATCCAGCCTGAAGCTAAGGTAACTGGAAAACTAAAACCACCATAGGCACTGGGATTAACATAGATAATGTACAATACAGTACAATGGTTGCACCTGTGGTGTCTCTGTTCAGGACATGTTTTCTTGGCTTTTTGTTTTCCTTATTGTTTCCGTAATGATGATAGCCAAAACCCAGCTCATCACCAGCCACACCCACAGAAAACTAAAACAACTAACAGACTCACATTATTACTTTAAAATATAATATTATATATATAGAAAAATACCTCTGGAGTAGTAGCACTCACAGGATATCGATGTGGCATTCATTTATACCCACAAGCTACAAAGAAACCAAAGATTTATAATTGATTTTAGGGAGCCTACTAAAAACAATCACACTGCCACCACAAGAAGACGTCAATACCGGCTAAGATGCAGCATACTGAAGAAAGTGTAACTGTAGAAGTGTTCATTTTATCATGCGTCTAGGACACAATGCTAATCTATATGAAAGTAGGGTAATTGATCGTACGAAGACTGGAACATCGGAGGGACCCTAAATAAGGTTACAAATTTAGATCTCATGAATCTACCGGTATTCACACTGGCATCAGTCAATTAAACAATAAATACACAGTGATTTACATTGGTGACATTGGTTTTAGATTGACTATGTACATCTCATACCTCATAACTGACATTAAAGACATAAAGTTAAAAGCACAAAAAAGATGACTATGTTGTCAGCTAAGAACAGCATCGTCAAACAAACTGTCTATGACTGTTTCATTAGGAGGCTCTGATGTTGATCTTTTGAGGGAATGTGTACATGGAAATGCATTATTATCATTATGTACATGATACCTTCTTTATATATAATGATGTGGCATTTGTTTTATTTCTGTAGAAGCTGTAATAAGAACAGATGCACTTATTCTTTGTTGATGCTTGAGAAATCAAACCACATCTTGCAATTCTCTGATTCTGTTAAACACACCAGTTAAAGCACCAGAGTTAAATGAATTCTTTCATATTGTTTGATTTTGCATGTTATTATCTTTTGTTAGGAGGTTTTTACAAACCCAGTGAAAGTCAGCAACATGTGTGCTCTGTAATAGCAGAAATACAAAGTAAAGGTTTAAATATATTTCTTCAACAAATGCACAAAACATTTTCTCCCACTGTCCACAATGAGCTTCAAATCCCATGACAGAATCAGAGATTTCCATGCAGTACTCTTTCATATAGTACAACTGATTGGCTGATCTTTGGTGGATTTCCATCATCTATATTTATTTCTATTCCAAGTCGAATAACTGACCTGCAGTGTTCTTGCTGAATACCTATTGTATTTGTTCAGTCGGACTGGATGCTTATCAAATTGTGAAATAGAATTTTTGGATCAATAAACAGACACCTGAAATATATTCAGTCCAAGTGCACATGACTGTAGTTTAAAACAACTTTGATTTTCCTGAAGCCTTTACATTGGAAAGTTTGTTAAAGTTTTCTCGTTTTCGCTCTCTCTCTCTCTCTTTCTCTCTCTCTCTCTCTCTCTCTCTCACACTCTCTCTCTCTCCACATATATAGGCTGCATGTTTGTGCCTCGCTCTCTTATGTAGATACAAACACACACAACCTCCACACAGATAATGTGTAGTTACTTTACAAAAGATATTTTCTCTCTCAATTTCTCCCTGGGATTCCTCTTTTAAATTCCTCTTGTGTGTTTCCTATCTTTTCATGGTAGGTTGAGCTTTTCTGGCATTGTCAGACTTGTTTAAATTTTTAACAAGCGGGAGGAAGAGACAAAGAGAGTGAGACGAGGGCAGAGTCCTTCATCTGAAACTGAAGGTATATTTCCCATGAAATGTTGTGCAGTGACGTGGAATAGTCTTCGCCTTTTGTGTTTTCCGATGCCATTGGCCCCTTTTAACCAAATAGTAAAGACTATGCATGGTTCAGCTTTCACAGTCTGTGTTATGCCCAGGTGGTTTTTACTAAATGTGCTTTTATACATTTCTATAAATGCACTATGGTACTTAGAGAAATATTTCACCTTTACTATATGCAGTTGGATTTGTTAGCTTAGGTTATTTATGCTCTAGGGTAATGAAGTCTCAGTAAAAAGAGTTATGCTAATCAGTAACAATTTTCAGTTATGCCCCACGCAGGCTTTCCTTGATTGAAATGTAATTGGGTAAAATCATCAGCGGAAGATGCTGATCATGGATGGCCCAGCAGAAACAGTGTTGTGCTTCATGTTGTCTTTAACAAGGAGTCATCTAATTCTGTGACAGGTGTGAAGGTAATTGAACACTGCCAGACATCAAAAGGCAGAGAAGAACATCAACAACAACAGAAAATAAACACAGACAGCCATGCAAACCAGAAATTGAATTCAGTGTCAGACATGCTTACGTAAACAAAGCATAAATTATTTTAGGCCTAAGAAAATTATGTGGGCATTTTCCAGGACACAGAAGGTACTGCTGAGGACATTGAGATCATGTTCTTAGTATAATCTAAGACTCTAGGGGGGTAAGTTTATATTATATAATTATTTCAGTATCCTTAAAGTCACTATGCTAAAAAATACTCCTGTCGTTGTGAACTTTGAGGCACTTACATCTGCATGTTGGAAATAACACTGTGAACATAATTGAATATGAATAAATGAAACATAAACTTGACTTAGAGTCTGCAATCATGCTTTTGCAGATCTCATACTTAAAGGCACAGTGGTGGTCTGTGCCAAATGCAAATGTTACTGTAATAAACATGCTCACAACAGCCAACAGGCCAATAAGCAGATGTAATATTAATAGTTAAATATTTTATACATCTTACTAACCTAGTTAAGCCGGTTAGAATGTTATATTTTGAACTCGCACGTGTATGAATGTCATCTGTTTTGCAGGTATGTCATCAGACACAGAATCGTT
The DNA here is from genome assembly GCA_034779795.1 of Ctenopoma multispine. NCBI lineage: Eukaryota > Metazoa > Chordata > Actinopteri > Anabantiformes > Anabantidae > Ctenopoma > Ctenopoma multispine. Next base: position 17,822,394 of record JAUYWH010000002.1, read on the forward strand.
GGACATATTGTGATTATACTGCAGGATCACAAAAGTGAATCATTCTGCAGGAGAGATGCGTGTGTGTATCAGATTTCACAGTCCATCCCAGTTGTTGAGAATCTAGCACATCTTGTAGTTCATGAAATATTTTGGACAATAGTGGTAGATAGACTATTGCCATATGGCTAGAATCCAAAAAATAAATGCGTTTTAAACATCTTGTTATTAGTTCCAAGTCAAATTTTGTCTGCAGCCCTGTCAGTAGACACTAATTACTGTAAGTCAAAACTGTAAATAAACAGTAAACATTTGTATGTAAGGTAAAATTGTATTATGACTTCATATGCAACGAAAGACAGAGATAGCAGGTCCTCAACACTCGATGTGCTGTGATTTTCAATTAGGACTGCTTGTTTGCTTTTAAGCCCTAATTGCAGCTAAAGGATCTTATAATAGAAATTGAATAGAAGTCTATGATCCCTATGAGCTGCATTTGAGAGCATGCCAATGTCAAATGAAGCACAGGCAACTAGAGAGCGTTGGCAAACTGGCTCCATCTCCTGGAGGAGACAAGAGATGGGGCTGTACTGAATACAGCTCTATCTTCAAATTTGTTTATTAGGATGTTTGCTGACTGCTTAGGAAAAGTTATGACGTTTTTTACAAGAATGTATAAACTGCATATATAACTATTATAACTAAGTTTGACTTGTCAAACAGAAAGGCAAACTTCTACTTCTTACTGAAAGGATAACACTGGAACCAGTTCCAAACATACAGTCTGTAGGTGTGTTTCGGCTGAAATAAACTCAACATAATTTGTGTAAATGTGGAACAAATAAACATCAAAGAAACGTGAACATCACTACAAAAAGTAAAGATATACATTAAAAGCAGATCAAGTAATATTTCTCACTGATGAAGTCATTGCAAATTAATAATGGACTATAGCACATGTCCTATTTGTTAAGGGATCTCTGCAAGTGCACTGAAGCATGAATTGGTCATACATGACCAGTAATCATGTCCTATCTATTGGACTGCGTTGCTAGGAAATAACACAAGGAACAGAAAAGAGCTATGAAATTCCTGGAAATGCCACAGCTCACTTGTCACAATCCAATTACTTTGTCTATGTTTGCAGCGGATCACCATCCTTCTCCTCTCAGTTTCAATTCATTTCCTGAGGTTAACACCTTATTATTTTCACAACACATTCTGTAACCTGCGCCGAAATATGTCTTTACCCTTGCAAAAACCTGGAATTAGAGAAAGAAAAAGAAATATTAAATTCTGACACATATTAAAATGTCAACACTTTGATGCCTGAAATGATATATGCTCCACGTTGAATACAGCACTGCCCTGCGTGGCTTCCAACATATTGGATTTTCCAGTGGGGAAGCAGCATTTCTATTCAGCTGTTTGTGGAGTTTAGAAAACAAGGACTGATCCTTATTGTGCATTTTAAGCTGATCCCTCTCTCTTAAGTGAATTCATTTAACAAGCACTTCTTGAGGGTTTGTGTTCCAAGAAGCACTGAGTTATAGCTGCTCCACAAAGCCTCAGCCACAGTCCAAATTTAACTGAATAGCTGGAAGGGAAAGTGCTCTCCTAGCAGGCTCAGGACCTTACATGGAGGTGCACCCAACTACAAAGCACTGCCACATTTTCCTCCCTTTAAGAAACAAAAAGTGCAATATTTACTCACCCATGACACAAAATGACTACACTATGTCTGCATTGGGTTGTAAGCTTTGTTGATCAAACCGCATTGATTCACTTCTTTTTTCTTTGGTGCTGATACTTTTGATCCCTGAAAGTCTCACTTTGCAGCCTATGTTTTGAAACTCCCAGAGCCTTATCATTTGGATACTGTTGTCCAATTCTCTTGTGTCACAGTTTGCGAGTATAATACATAAATTTCCTTTTGTTGTGAAGTGTTTCTAAAAGACCCTTGGGTCTTTGTCTCGCTTGCAGAATTAGCATTTCTTTTATTCTTTCAGTTTCATGTACATGCAAATAAACTAAACTAAATTAAATATATTAAAATAGTAGGAATAAAGCTCAGACTACCCATCAGCACTGAGCACCCGCCGAGCATTTATTCCCTTATGTGGTCTTAGCTTGTTTGCTAGTTTGTTGTGTAACATTTTTTGAATAATATAACTGCCTCTGAAAGCCATTCATATTCAGAGGCAGTTATATTAACCACATGTGAGAGGAAAACAGGATGTTGTGTTGTTTCTGAAATGGTGCAGCCACATGTTGTATGTCCATATGGTTGTACTCTAATGATACTTGTAGAGATTTGGCTTCAGAATGAAATTGTAAATGACTGTAACCCAGAGAAACTAGTTTCTTGGCACACTAGCTTGAGGAAAAATGGGGATACTTAATTTGCCTCCAAATTTCACTTGAACCCACTCAGCTATCATGGTTGTCAATGTCACTCAGCCAGTACCATAGCTGTTCACCTTGAGGGGTCCCTGGGAGATTGGCTTCTCTGGAGCTAACTGATATGGAGTAGAGCCCAATTTCCTTTTGGCTAATTAGCTTGGCTACAATACCAGGAGAAGACCTTATCAGCCTCCAAGCCGTCTGCTCTCTGTTTGTGTGTGTGTTTTTTTTTTTGGGGGGCGGGGGTCTTAAGCACATTGACAGGTTTCTTTATGTATGAGCCTAATAGAGAGTTCACATATGTTCATGAAGCACATGTACTCATGTCTTTCTTGCATTTCACTGAGACATACAAAGAGAAACTATTATAAGTAGTAAAACCCTCAAGCTCAGTTAACCCACCAGAGGATTCTTGTCTAAATGGAAAATATTAGCAGAATGTTAATTTAAAATATGAGACACACAGGAGCAGACATTTCAGAAAATTTCCCACACACTCCCGACACTACCAACTGTCTTTTTTTTTTGTTATTTTCTTAATTGTGGGCTGATTCCTGACATAAACTGTTGAGTTGACATTACAGATTATGTGCATTCAACACTGCATATACAGTGCATCCATGTGTAATGCTAAAGGCATAAGCTGGTCATCATTTTGGCAAATACTTAATACTAATTTCTTTCTTGCCAATAATTAAATGAGAACAACTCTCCTGCACTGAACATAATCTTAAGTCAATTTGTTGCCACCAATCTGTAATTGGGAATGAAGTTTAGTCATATGAATGTAATTTCTAGGAGACAGGGCTGATGAGAAAATCAATACCAGTCCCACATGTACACCCTATAAGTAAGAAGCCACAGCGACCGTAGCAGCCGGTTAGCTATGCACTTTAGCAAAAAGACTGGACTCAATGTGAGGGTTTGAAAGGGATGAGGGAGGACCCAAGAGCACACAACACACAGGAGTAAATGAGGAGGGTTTTAATAAGGACAGGAGGGAACACTGAAACACAACAGAACTCAAAAGCACTACATACACAACACACACA
>JAUYWH010000002.1:17832670-17918297 GCA_034779795.1 Ctenopoma multispine
GTTCTGTGGATGCAGAACGAAACGTCTCTACTTGGAAGAAAGAAGTCCAGTTGCCATGACTCAATCTTCAGACATATAGTATAATATGGGAGGTGGCACAGTAGTGTAGTGGTTACTGTCGCCTCACAGCAAGAAGATCCATGTTCGAATCCACAGTCGACTCTTGGCATAGGCGAATCGGGCGGTCGCCTTAGGCGCCACTTGATGGAGGGGGCACAGCTGTGCTCCCTGTGTAACCCCCCCCCCCTGATGATGAACAGTTATTCAAAGTTTCTATGTCTACCATGAGATCTGGAAACAACAACACAGGGGGCGCAATTTTAGGTAATTGATCGAGGTGCCAAGTCTAGGGGCGCCGAGAGTGCCAAAATGGGTCGGGCCGGCTCTGCTTGAATTTACAGTGTATAGAATCCACTAGAATGCAATGTAGATGTGCTCTAACACAGGAACCAGAGCTTTTGAAAGCTTTGATTAGTGATGTTTCAAGCATATCCCAGGAGATGCTGTGTAATGCGGAAACATTGTTAACAAAAGCTTTAGGGGATACCTCATAGATCTATTCTTGCTATACGGTAGGCCAAATAGTGTTCATGAGACACATATACTGTATATAAGACATTTTTCTGAAACATATTCATATACTGTAGACTAACATGTCACTCTATTTTCAGTTCCAGATCTACCACTCTAATTTCTTCACAGTTGCTCTTTCCATATGTGGATGACTTTATTGCTTCCTAGCAATGGAAGTTATTATGAAAGATATTTTTTTTACAATTTCAAGTACAAGTTTAAGCCAACAAGAACAAGACCTCTTTAAAATGCTAACATGGAATTTTAAACCCTCCTCTACTAAAAATGCCTTTTGTTTATTGTTATTTGAGTTGGATGTTTGACCTTCTAGTGTGCTCTACACTAGAATGTGATTTTCATATTGATCTGAAGTTTGAGATGTACTGTTTATGTACAAGCTTTTTACAACATTACAAGACGTCTGGAGGCCAATTGTGGTCCATATGCAACATGATGTGAATACTTGAAAACCTCTGCACAACACTGAGAATGGACTTTTCAGTGAAGTAGGATTCGGCGCTTTAATGATTCAGAGGAACAATCTTTGTATGTTCTTACATTGTGAATCTTTTTTCTGGAATAAGGATGTGAAGATTTTGACATCACTTCTCTGTGAAAACATATCGAATGATCATTCAGGCAGAGTATTGTTTTACATGTTTGGAGGGGATTGTTTTTTTTATTAGTGTTTAGGTCAAAAAGACGAAGGCAACTGGTTAACTACTGAGTCAGAATATCGCTACAACTGAATACATAAATAAATAAATGTTAAATATGGCATAAAATAACATTTGTGGATTAGAAAAAGTAACTAAGTAGCCACAGTAAAACTGTGCAACTTACTATGCATGACTTCTTTGTGGACTGCCTCATTATGCCTAATTTATTGCACAAACACAGTGCTTCATGTAAAATTTTCTAGAAAAGGTAAAAAAAAAATGTCATCGTGGTTGCTGCTCACAGAGAGGCACCATGAACAGACTCTTTACACACCAGATGCACCCTCATGTGAGTAGGGACATAATCAGTGAGATGTCCCTCCCCCCACACACTCTCGACTCCACCATCTGGCTGATGCTACAGGTGGTTTAGAGAGAAGTCAAAATATTTTAACCATCATTTTTTTCCCCCCCAAGCTGTTCCATTCCTCGTCTGTCACTGTTCATTTTATTATCTGTCATTTGAACAGTAATGACATCATTACATTACTGTAACATCAGGAGTTTGATTGTGGGTTGTTTTTGGAAGTAAAATAAAAATTAAAAGTGTATGCAGTGTATGTAAATGTGCACACATTTTACTCGAACAAATCCAAGAGAAAGAGAGAGAGAGAAATTAAACATCTGTTTTAGGAAAAAAAAACATATGCTTAGGAGACCACCTCTGTCTGCAGACACAAGCCTCTGTTGCTCTGTTCTGACTCACAGGTGAAGTATTGAGGGCTTGTATTGTTTGCTTAAAGACTGGATTATATTATTTTGACTCTATTTTAAAATCTGAGAATGTAGTCCAAAAGTATGAGCTCAATGACGCTCAAATTTTATTTTATAGTTTACAGTATAATGAATAATAAATAACAAATAACCAATGCTTATGCATATCTTTCCTTATTACTATTATTAGGTCTTTTGACTCTTATGAGTTTATTAGACAGCAACAGTGGAGACGTGATAGAAAAGGAGTAAGTGAGAAATGCAACAAAGTTCCCCAGACATTTTTGAACCGGAGAAATTGAAGTTCATTGTAGGTGTCTTGACCCCTAAGCCACAGGAGGCATGAAAATGTTTTTGAGCTTAGCTGATATGCCAATACAAGCAAGCAGGATTTTATCCATAGTGACCAGTTTGGCACCTCAAACTCCAAATACCAATTGATCCACTTGCCCCTTACATTTAGCCTTGACCCTGAATTTTGTGCATTCCCATGATAATTCTTTGTGGGATCAGTGGGTAGGCCAAAGTCATGGAGCTTGAAATGGAGGGTTTTCAGAGGCAGACTCAAAACCAAAAGGTATGAGAAATTATTAATCTGCAAAATGTAAAGCCATGCATGTATGTACTTTCTTTGTTATTAAGGTGTCAATATTTTGGTGAAAATTAAGAGCAGGTGCAAAATATGACATGGTATTTTGCCTTCATTTTATTTTTCAGTGCCAGTCTCATGAATAATGCTCCTTAACCATATGTCCCTAATGTTTTCAATACAAGGGAGAGTTTTGAAGATGTTGTCAGTTCACGCTACAAATGCTGTTACTGAGTACAGTCTAAGTTTCTTCAGAACTGATGTTCTTTTCTGAAAATTGGGTCGATACAACAACATTTAAAATGCCCTTTTGAACTCTATTTTACAGAATAAGAGCTTATGGGCAAGGGAACAAATAAATACCAGTTCTGGGTGATGCTTTATAAACTAGACACTATAACCCCTGTAATGTGTGTATAAAAGGTTGGGTTACACAAACACACAGTCCCAAAGACTAGATTAGACTGACTGGAACTGAATAGTGTCCTGGGGATTTCTTTAACTGAAGCAAAGTCTAAAGCAGTAAGGGGTAAGGGAAAGGAAGAAAGAGAGAGAGGGACAAAGAGAAAAAGAGAAAAGAAGAGGCAATGAGTGTGAAGGAGTGAGAGATTTGGAATTGCTGCCTACTACATTGTGAAAGATATCTCTCTATTAGCATAAAATTACAATGGTGGAGGGTTGCCTCTGCTTGAGGGATTGTCTGAGATCAGCTTAATCTCCAAGTGCCAGCAAATCTGATGACTCCTCCGAAGTTTAATCATGCCACCAGGGCAGGAGAGGACCTGACGAGTACCAAATGACACACTGGGGTATCCACTCCAGCAAACCGTTTTCTTTATGAGCACCACACAATCTCAAAATGTCTTACACAACAGGACATGGGAGTTTTAATGTGTCTGCTGGCCACAGACTGCCCTCATAAACGTTATAAGTTCAATGACATCAAGTTGCACCTATGAAAATTTATGTTTTTCAACTAATCATTATAATGCCTGATGGTGTCCCGGCTGATAGGTCCAGCACAGAATATATTGCATTGCAGCTTCTGTAATAACTTAATCTCAGTCTAGTAATGTTTCTCCTTCTCAACCCAGTGGTGCTGTTGGGACTGCGTAAATGGATTGAATTCACTGTATCTCACTCAATGTGAGCACAAGTTTGTGCATTAGAGTAGTGGTTCCCTGACCACAAGGAAACCCATTTGGTCGGCAGATATAGATATAAGATCGATAGATAAATTCATACCATATACCCGGGGGTGATTTAATGCTGCCTCAGGCCGCTTGGCTTGGCTAAATCTGTCACACCCTTTCCACAACCAGAAGCACCAGCTTCAGCAATGCACTTAGTCATAGTGCTATCAAGGCTCACCAAAGCACATTTTGTACATTTATTCTTAATTATATCTTTCAAATAACATTAACTTTGTTTTTCAGTTTGACGTGCCACATCACCAGTACAACAAACCAACTTGAATTAATAGTTACAAAATTATGTAACCCATTAGAAATCAACTTAATCAGTTTGCATCATGAGCTTCACATAAAACATTATTCAGCAGTATTAATGGTTTATGCCACCGTGTTGGCCGGAACAGCTAATGTGAAGATGAATGGCACTAGTGTGGATTTCAAGCCTCCAAAGTATTTTAGTTCCAAATACACTGAAGACTATGTTGCAAAACTTGGTAGATTAAACACTGAAGTACTTTTCAGAGCCAGAACTGAAAGCATTGTGGACATGTTGGTCAGCTCACACTGAAGTCACAGAGATGGTAAACCAAAAAATCAATACATGGCAACATTTTCTAAATCTGTGAAGTTGTTTCACATTACTCACCTAAACTGGAGGTATTTCCCAAAGACTCTTTACTGTAATTAAATAATCTGGTGCGCTGGTCGCAGATTTTACCATGCAAATGTGAATAAATGCTCACTTGGCCACAGCAGTGAATTACGCTATTAACACAGTCTATCATTACATCCAAGTGTACAACTGTAGACAACTGCTCTACCCACCAAACTATTTGCTAAAGTATCAGTTATTATTATTGTTATGATTATCTTCAGCAGCTTCTTATGTTTGCTGGTGCAGCCTCATAAGCCGTCCTTCAGTGTCTCTCAAGCAGCAGGCGATCCTGCTGTAGATGTACTATCACTTTTTTTCCAAGTTAGTGTCAGGTCTCAGCAGGTTTTCTTCATGGCCTCTTCGCTAACAATGCCAGCTCTTCTTTAAAGTAGAATGCTAACATTATAGTTTGTTGTGGAGCTGGTGAGCTGCATGAGCTGAATCCACAACATTACAATCCAGCTAACGTTGGTATTTTTTAAAGTTAGTCTTTGTCTTTTACATTTTGAGGTTTTTTTGACACTGTGACACCAAAACTGAACGTTCAATCATGATCTATGACAAGGGTTATAATTCATTCATGTATTGGGAGTTCTTCTTCATACATTCACATTGTTATTATTTCTATTGCTGATGGATAGAGACTCCCTGTAGTCCTGGTTATTCCATCACTGACATATTCTGAAATATATCAACAAATGTACAACAGTTTTTTGTTTTTTTTGTTAAATGCTGAAATAAATTAAGCATTTATCACTGCTTTTGGTTAATGTTGAAAGTTTTTTTAACAAATGAGTGACATGTGTTACTACACCTTCCTTTTTTCAGGGAAAAGGAAGCCTGCGTGGAAAATTGGTAAAGCTACCAGTACATTGTACATGTTACTGTAACTTCCAATGCTCTTTAGGAGGCCAAGCAATCAAGGTAATTTACTCAGTTGTCAGTTGAACAGTGCAGAGTCCTTTTTGTCTGTTACATATAATAAATGATACGCCGTTTTGTTTTCCAAACAAAGACATTTGAATGAATTAGCAACCATGAACTCCCTGATGTCTGCACGTGAATTTTTTTCTTATCGGGAGACTAATGCCTTATTTGTTGTCCATAATTGCCTGTGCTTCAACATGCAGGCACTAGCGGAAAGTAAAAACATTTTAGGTATAAGGCTTCTGGGTTTGCAAAGAAAAACCTGGTAACTGCACACAATGTGAGTTTATCACAGAACTTATTGTCATTTTCTTTTTACTTTGTAATTCAGTTGAACAGAAAGTAGAGTTACATCAGAATTATCTACAGACAAGTCCTCATGAATCCCTTTTTTCCCTCTTTATGGCCTGGGGGTTCTTAGTTTGCATTCAAGGTCCAGTAAGACATGTTTGATCTTTACAATACAAGTGTCAGTAAAAGTTAAGCTTGAAGATTTAAATTCACTCTAAAATTCATCCTCTCTCCCCAAGAACAATACCTCTATAAGCTCCAACACTTTGTGCACTTCAAAGGCCTTAAAACTGGGGCTTTTTTGTGGTTAAAACAAAGAAGTCGCTGCTTTCTTTCAGGTTTTGGAGAGCAATATCAACAGAAAACCTCTAAAGACTTACTACTGCGGCAGTACTGTAAAAATCACCTGGAAAAGTTTTTACCTCTTTTTTTTCCTTTTTGGATTCTAGTGTTAAGTTGTTGAAACAAACCACTGTACGGCTAGAGCCTAGACAAAGCTTGTAAAAAGCGCAGAGAGTAAGCGAATGTGCCCCGTCTTATCATCTGCTGCCACTGCACAGATTAGTGCTGAACGGAATAGAAAAAGGTTGCGAAGAAGAAAAAAAAAGGAATAAAAGCTGCTCTCCAGTATTAGAACAGACAGTTGCATTAGCTTTCTAATAAGAAGAGACAGAGCAATACTGAGCTCTGAAGGGGGAGAGAGAGTGTTTCCTCACTTCTCGCAGGGTCCCCTACCCCCCCACAGCGCTTTGCTCTACACCCACATTTTCTCCTCCGTCCTTTCTACTTAAATCAGATAAGACTAGGTAGCAGGAGAAGCATGTCATAGGTTTAACTCATACAGTATTAATTATACTCCCATCCCCTGACCTTGCTTGTACTGATAATCTACTTCCTACAACCCTGCTCTCTGAATGGGGGCTCTTATCGTTACTAAAGTTGAAACCTTTAGCATCTGCTGCACCCTGGCGCCATGTGATCTTCTTTGTCCTGTAGGCCCTGATGATTTATGAGGCTTCCAGTTGGTATTCATGGTAATATTCTGGATGCGTCAGACAAGCTGAGGAAAAACTCCTCCTCACTTTTCACTTAGCAGACTGACTGTATTATGGTGATGAGTCTGCAGTCCTGCGATGGTGCCTTCATCTGACATACAGTAGCTCCACAGTGCAGCCCATTCATAGTGGATTTAGATGGACTGCTGTTAATGCAGCTATAGCAGAGCTCATATTTACTCAGGATATAACATCCATCAAAGATATAACTTCCAGCTACAGTGTTTTATTTTTCCTTTAAGGCAGTTAATGTAATATTAATCTTGTGCTTCTTGCTATCACGTAGTCAGCAAAACACTTGTCTCTCATCATGATGAATTATCAACAATGAGGTAACTCCATAAAGCCACCATTTGTCATCATTTGTGTTTATCCAATGCTTAAAGCTAAAGCTAGCTGCGACTATGTGCCACCTGGATAGACTATACAGCAGATTCACATTTGAGGGAGAAACCATTACATATCTATGTACTGTACACTCTTCCTTTATTTAAAGATAACTTGAAGAGGGCACGTTTATTTAAACTGCTACTCATTATTGGTAGCTGTTACACTCATTTTAGACCAAAATGCATTAGGGCAGGTACAGCAGGTAGTAGACATATAATGGCAAAATAGACTAATTTCTAGAGTTTTTGTCATTTCTTAAACTGTTGTGGGAAGTTTCACTAAGAGCACTTTTGTACAGGAACATGCAAACCCCACTCACACATACATACAATCACACCTGAAGGATGCCCAGTATCAGCTGAACATTTACAGTAGCAGCACTCATTGGCTTACTGGTTAAAATGGTGCTTTCTATGTTTTCATTTTAGCTTGTACATCTTAGTGTCAGATGAGCAGGCTAATTGGATTAGTGCCAGACGTTACTTTGCTGCATGATCCTTGTTTGTATCAGTGTCAGATTAACCAAACTCTTACTAACTGCACAGACTTGTCATAAATTACTAGTTTCAGACTGATTAGTTCCACCTGTTCACAAGGAACTGACGGGATAATCAATGTCCCTACAATTACCATATAAGCCTTAGTGTTCTCCCTTATTTGCAGACAAACAAACTATTTATCAAACTATAAATCAGCTATTCACAGTAGAACACACGAAGCAGAAAGACAAAGAAACACATGATCAGATCAGTGGTATATTGTGACATAAAGTGGGCATGGTTCAGGCTGCATGAAGACAGATGCTAATAGCATCTTTCTAAAACGAAACAGTCCATGACTAATGACTAATATGTGATGAGATCAAGAGGACAACAATCATTGAGGTATTAAAATATAAAATATTCCAGCAACAGTAGGTTTTGCACTGTTGGGTTGAGTTTGTCATTGCATCTCAGGTCTGAGTTAAAAAAATATCATTAAGCTATATCCACCTGGACAGCCTCACAGAGCTCTGGACCCATTTCTAGCTTTATAAGTTGAAACCATACAGTATAAAGTTATGTAAAATTAATGAGATGCTGCTTGAAAAATGTCCTTATTATCAAGTCATCTATCCTTCTCAGAATAAAACAGTTGCAGAAAGATCATAAAATAAATAAAAAAATCTCAACAAATGCTTTTAAAGTCTTGTGCATGCATGTCAACGGTTTTCTGCAGATATCATGGACCAGGAGGACTGGTATTAAGACAGGTATACGCTGCACAATTTTGAACTGTCCCAGATAAAAGTTTAGCAAACATAGCAATCCCCCAAAAACTCGTTGCACTTGCACGTTCAAGGACGGACATTCTCATAGTTTTGGAACCAAGGATAACCCAGGACAAAATTGTGACAGTGTCAGAAATGTAGAATGATCGTCTTGCAATGTGACTCCTGCTACGACCTACGCCTGCTAACCAACCAATCGAAATGCTACGTGAAATGAATTTCATTGATCAACTCGTCACAACACACCATTGTTCACATTTGTATCTGCACAGACGAATCATGCACACAGACAAGTTTTTTTTTGTATTTTAATTTGTGTTGTAGCTCACGTCCCTGTACAGTCCAGACACATGAAAGTCATTGATGTTGTATCCAACATTTTCTGGATCCACGATGCACAATGTGGCTTAGGAAATTACCTAAATTGTACAGTCTGTAGGCTTTTTTAGTGTCATACAGTATGTACACCCTGCCAAGGAATGAAAGAGAGAAATAATGAGCTGAATCCCAACACCTGGCTCTAATGAGATTGAGCATGCACACCCCACAGCCATTAGCTTCAACCCAGCCGAGTGAAATGTAGATTCCTAGAGATGGCAAAACCAATAGGATTAGCCTCCAAGGTCTTTTGTCCACCTACTGTGTTTCTCATTGCTGCAGCATTATGTCTACCACACACAATCAGGCACATAACAGATGAAACACTGTGTGTGCATGTGTTTAAAGCAGAGGACCCTCCCCTGTCATTTTGTTAAGAAATGTGGAGGAGTTGACTATTCATGGCCAATTATGCAGAGTAGCTGTCATGTACTATTTTTGTTTGTGTTTTCAATGCTCTTTCTGATTCGTGGTGTGCCTAATGGTGAGTGTACTTTTTCACAAGATGCTGTGTTACTCAACATCAAGCAATTAAAACTTTAATTAGGCTGAAATGAGAAACTGTCTCTGATGCTTAATTTCTCAGTTACTCATGTAAGAGTGGGTCTATGAAGTTTCATTAAGTTCCATCTACGAGGACAACCAATATCTGTAGGGGTAACTATGTGTAAATGTGTTGATTTATTGTTGCTCTGCACTGACAAAAAACATGACAAATGTGAGCATTAAGCTTTAGACATTTTAGTGTATCAATTTGGCATCACATAAAGCTATTTTACACTGCAGTGTGATTAAAAACTAAACATTAAACAATTGTGGTAATGTTTAACAGTTTTAATTTCTATCAGAGCATACATAATGTGCATAAAAGCAGACAGAGGCCAAAAAATTACTGGAATAGCATTACAGTGTGTTTCGGTAGTTAGAATATCTTCAGAGCCTAAATACCAGTCTTTAGCGTCTGAAACCAGACCCCTCCTAAAGCTTGCATTTTTCATTCATCGGCTGCGCTGCAGTGTAATTTACAATAATTTCATAGCTCTCCTTAAATTTCTAAAGCCATTAGAAACTTCATGGGGATTGTATCCACTGATTTTGATCCTTGAGATGCTCCAGAAAAGTCTGACCATGCTCTTGATTGCCTGGCCACCTTGAGATAAGGGGAGCTAAAAATTCTGCCCTGGAGTAAGAACAGTCTCTGGGTCCTTTAACTTCATTCTTTTTCTTCTTTTAAATACAGTAACTGCAATGCAAACCAATTATCTACATGAACGTGCTCACTTTTAACAATGTGTCAACCTGAATTTTGATTCAGTCTTGTGCATTTGAATTGACTTTTCCTCTGTGGGATACTTCGACTGAATACAAAGCAGACTGAATAGTCATTTTTAGGGCTGGTTCTTGCATCTTAGGTTCAAGGACTGTGCCTACTGTTGCATAGCTTCAAAGATTTTGGTGGGGATGAAAGTGATAATCTGCTTTCGAGTCACTCGCCAACTGAGCTTGCTTCTTGGGCCACACAGACACCACTGGAATAGGAAATGAGGATTGCCTTCCTGACAGTTCCTGACAGTCAACATGCTAAAGCATTTGGCTAATGATACTTTTAGGAATAAGCAACTGTACTAAGCGGATACAACCCAACTGCAATATAAATATTCAATCAGTATTCCTGTCTCACTTTGGAAATATAGAAATGCAGCAACATGCTTTCTGTTGCCTCTGCCTCATTCACAGTCACATACGAGCTCACAGCTTGTTAGTGTTCTAGTGTGCTGAAATCTGGTTTTCCCTGCATGTCACAGCTGTCATGTCTTCCTGTTAAGACTCTCTGCTCACACTGCAACTAAAACAGGATTAAAGCTAAATGAGTGAAATAAACAATGTAACATAACTTGCCTTGGTTTGTTGCTAATATAGTTCTTTGTTCATTTTACCAAGGGTCACATACGAGACACACACCTTAGCTGTAAACATGTACATAAAATGTTTTTCATATCAGCCACACTCAAACAGCTTGTACTGTAATCCAGGTTAAACTCTCACTGAATTTCAGTATGCTTGACAGGTTGTTCAAGAGATCAAGCCTTTGAAAATTCCTTTACTGAAAAATCTACTGTATGTAACCAGGACCCTGCAGCCTCAGCTGAAATCCATATATTTTTATATTCTTTGTTGACATCTGGATCCGTGTTAATCAGCCACTGAAAGCTTGCACAGGAAAACAGCTAATAAATGTTAAATCTATGTGCAGTTTGAGTGTTTTAACACTCAGATTTTATTTGCTTTGTGCAATTTTTAAATATCTATATGGTTAACTAGCTGCTTCACTATAAGAAAGTGAAGTATACATCTCCAATCCGGGGGGTTTTAATACTTTGTTCTCATTAGCCTAAATTACATGTGCATACAAAACCCAATTACAAATATAATATTCATTAGTCATGGTCATAGAGTTAATGTTCTTTGAGCACAGTGGACGCCATACCAACAAAAACTAGAATGTTTACTCTAAAACAAAAGAATAAAAGTTGCAACAACAGTCGTAGCTGAGGTCAGTATTTTACAGATTTTCTCTTGTGGCTTTAATAACATGGTAAACAAAAAGTGAGGTTAAACTCTGAGGCAAACGTTTCAGTCCATCTGACTTTCATTTGTTTTACAGACTCATGGTTTAAGGTCACTTAAATAAACCAGATGCAGGTGCAATCAATTTGCCTCCAGCTCAATTGATGTAACCTGCACTGGTTTCACACATTAACATTTCAAACTGCACAAAACGAGGTAAAATAGAGTCAAAGGATTTTCTGTCTTCAGGTAAGGAAATAAATAGTAAAATTCCCACTAAACTTCTGAAGGTCTTTCATAGAAAGTTGTATTTTTATTCCTTTAGCTGGGTGAAAATAGTTAAATTTCATATTAACTTAAGTGAATATTCTGGCAAAAAAAGTGTATTCCCATACATTTTACCGACAAAGCTGCCTGGGAGCTTATTGTTTCTTTCCAGCTCTGGCCTGAGGCACAGAGTACAACAAACACACAAATACAACTGGGAGCTGCCCAGTAAAATTTCAGTGCAGCAGCAGGAGGTTAATTTTCTCGCTTATGGGCAACACAGTCAAGGTGGTTAAGAGTGAACTGGGGGTCAGTTTGTTCACTTTAACATTGTTAATATCAACCATTCACAGATCTCTGAAGCGGATTTAGGGCTCTGGACCAGTAAAGTTACATCTGTTAACATAATATCCATTTGTTTCCATTTGTGTTAATCTGGACTACATCTGGACTATAAAACACAGAAACTGTTTACTGGGGTTGTACTTTGTATTGTGAATTGTGTTGTTTGTGTTGACTGATTTGCTGCTTTTCACATGTGTAGGTTGATAATCCCAGTGAAGACTGTTCAAAACATCAGCTGAGCTAAAAGTTTTATAACTGTGATAATTCTCTTTCCACTTCCTGTTTTTTCCTCCTTCCTATTATGTTTCCTGTTTCTGGAGTTTTCCAAGGTTTCCAGTCAATCACTTTCCTCTACTCTCACCTGTCTTTTGACTATATATACCCATTCGAGAAGTCTTCCCAGTTTGCTAGATTGTCTGTCTCTCACCAGCCATCGTACGTGTTTGACCTGAACTCCTGGTAGCAACCTCTGCCTGCTTGTCTACCCAAACAGAATTTTCTTAACCCACTCCAAGGACCTGTAAGTTATGTTCTGATTCTCTGCTTGGACTATCTGGCTTTTGAAAATTCTGATTCTGTTCAGACTCTAGCCTCTAGACGAGTTTTTTGGTTCTGTTTCAAGAAGATTTGGATTTAATTTCTCAACTGTGGATTGTCTGTCTGGCTCTTTCTTGACCCCTGTGTCTTGTGGCAGTGTGTGCTTTGTTTTGTTATTCTCTCTGCCTCTGCGGAAACGCAGTCAACGCCGTCCACATCGTTGGCTCTGCTCTCTTGGGAACTCTTATCCAGTCACTACTCACTTGCCTCCATTGTCTCTTGTACTCCAAGCCAGACTCTACTCATGTGCATCTTGTGAACTCCACTCACCTGCTGGTCTTTGTAGCTGAGACTTTCCTGCTGTTCTGGTGCCCCCCCCAAACCCACTACAACACTCCCAGCCTAGCCCCTCTCCATTTACTAATATCTGTTGCTTGTTTTTCAGTAAACTTTTTTAAAAGCGAGTCTGACTGCATTTCTGGGTCCTGATATACTCACACTTTACAGAGACAAAAGATCACTAGATTGCTGGAAGGCACATTTTCCAAGTTTTGCAATGGCTGAGTCAGTTATGCCTTACCCCGTGCAAACATCCACACGCGCCCATTACAAGGGTTGGTGTAGTATATTTTGAATGCAGACTGTGCAGTTCTGCCTCCCTCCAATGGACATCGCTTATTGTGAATGCCCTGTGGTGATTCATATTAGTCTATGCAGGCATTAAACTTTTATTGCATTTTAAGATCATTGTCAAACCCTGCATGACCAACACATAATCACACTTTCACTAACCTGACAACCAACAACACAAACACAAAAAACACAACATAAGGAGAGCTGTTAAAGCTAGATCAGCTGAATTTAGGAATCTTGTAAGTCTATACTTGACATCTCTTAGTTTGATATAACGTGTGGGGTTTCATACAGTGTCAGTGTTTACAGTTTAGCAAAAAAATTGCAAGGCTAACACCTTACATGACACATTTTTATTCTGTAAGTTATTTATGTAAAGTATATTTACAATGCTGTTCAGTTATAGTTATATTTTTCAGTAGATAAATGGTCAACATGTCCATTAAGAAGAACTACAAAAACTAACCCTTGATGATATTTCACTTTCTTTTACTTTGAAGCAACTTGGCAGCCAGATGGTTTCAGCATGTGTAAATTATTTTTAAGATATCTGCGTCACATTCATGATATTATTTTTTTCTTTAAGTTTGTTTTAGGTTTATTGGTTAATCTCATTGTAATCTCTGTATTTTTGTATTTAATGTTTCAGTGGACCCCAGGAAGACTAACAACCACTTTATGGAAGCTCATGGGGATAAAGAATAAAGGATACGAATCATCGTGTGGGAAAATTGCAAGGCTGAAAAGTAAAGTACATACCAGACAGGTTAAGAGTATTTCATGGGGGAAAATGCATTTATAGTTAAATTAACACATACGTTGTGGGTAATTTAGATTTGCAGTTAACCTAAAGGTTGCATGAAATCTGAAATGATGATATGCTTTATGGATTCACAATTCAGCAAGAAAACAACTGAAGGCCTCAATTTCCTCATATATGATTAAAAAGCTGCTCTCTGCCATGATTACGATAATTTCAAGTTGGCATTTTCTATATATAAAGTTTTTTGTTGAAAAAGGCCAGAGTTGGCTCAGTAAGTGAAGACAGAAGGATGACAACTGACCCAAGATCAAAACAATTGTAAAAGATGTTTCACGTCCAGTGTAAAGCACATGGTATGGGAGCACACATTTTATAACTTTTATAACTTCTGTATTTTAAATTGGATTCAGTAATACCTCAATTGGTTTTGGTTTCTTTTGCCACCAACAGCAAAATCATGTAAACTGTAACTTTTTTTACTGCTAAAGCAAGGTTGTTGTGACAACAATATGCCCGAGCACATTGTGAGGAGAATATATGGAATCGGGCTGTCAAGACAACTGAGGCAGAATGATAGCTGTGTGTTTCAAAGAGCAGACTGTCTAACAGCCAATTTGTAACTGTGACTATTAGAACCTTGCCTGTTGTTTTATGGGGGTTCTGTGTGTATTCTTTTTGATAACAGATTACAGATACTGAGCTGAAGTCATGCGCTGCAATTACAACAACCATTAACTTGCATTAACTGTGTTGAAGGTCAGCCTGACCCTGCACTTCCTCCTAAAAGCTACAGTATGAAATTTCAAGTTAGTGCATGAAGTTCAGAATCAGTCCACAGCCCTTTGCCTGGCAATCCCTCTCCAGTGCTGCCAGGCTGTTCACTGATTCTGGGTCACGGATGCCTTTGACAGCACCTCTCCACTTTAAGATATGTTGGAAAATCCTTGCATTTCGTACCTTTTAACCAGTGCGTGTGTACAGTATGCAATTTGAAGAATAACATCATTTCTGCTGACTACATTCTGAGCCATTTATCATTGCTTTCTAAAAGGAGACATGGTTCCTTTGGCTGTTGCTTCACCAGAGAAAGCCAGTCTGTGGCCAAGCAATGCCATTTACTGGTCCACTGCTTGCAGCTTCTGCTGTTATGGTCTCTGATTTTTTTTGTAGTCGTACTTCAGTTTTTTCTCCCAGCACTGTTTGGGGTTGGGTTGAATGTTGAGCTTGCTCATTTGAGACAAAACCCTTGTGTAAATCTTGTTGTTAGAGTCGAGCTGTCTCAAATTCCCTCTGAATGTCATCCTTTGAAAAAATGGGCAACAAAGCCCGAGATTTTTGTTCCATTGAGAAAAAACAGACAGAGGAAACCTCAAGACAGTGTAGTCAACAGAGTATTAGTTAAAAGGAAACATTTCAAACTTTAACACCAGGTAGTTTCACCCAACATATTGTTTATAGCTGAAGTAAACTGAGACAGGTCTTAGTGCAACAGAAGTTACAATATGACCACTAATAGATGGGGTGGTAAATGACGCACCAGGTAAATGAACACTACTTTCACTTCTTTTGTGTAATTACTTTATCCAGGCTGCTAAGAAAAACATATAGTGGAGTTTATGCCTAGTTTTTAATATTTTATTATTGCAGTGCTTTTTTAATGTTCTGCACAAGTGATATATTTAAAAAGAGGGACACCTCTACACAGTAAAGAAGAGGTAGAGCTTCCAAAAACCTTTCAAGTATTGATTGCTCTTATTTATATATTTACAGATATATATAACAGAAAGATACTATATGCTAGCTCAGTGGTTGCCATGTCTTTTAACCAAGTAAATATTTTAAGTTCAGGTTTGTAGCATGGATAACACTATAATGACTATAGGATTCCATTGAGCTACTGTGGTTTCAGCATCCTTTTGTGCATGCTACCTCACTGTCATGCTGTCATGCCTTAATAGGACACTTGAAGAGGGCAGAGTCATTCTTAATGTTAGCAGTTAACACCTGTGAAGTCAAAATATCAGCTTTGAAAAAGGCCCATTCAAGTAATTTTGACCTGTCACAGCTATAAAAGAAGTGATATAACATTCATCATGGTGATGTTCCATTGTGTGTACCAGTAAGCAATTCCAGTAAGGCTGCAAGCTTAATACAGTTAATTAATTATACCTGTCGTTTTCCTGTCAAGACATGTCAAAATGTCTCTTTAATGAAAAAGCACACTGGTCATGTCCTCCAAAGTTAGGCAAAGGAAATGTAGACTTCTGATGATCTTAATACCAAACTGGGGCACGTATAATCCTGTAACCATTTATGCCCAAGATTAATTTATGCCCACTGAACCCAATTACTATGACTCTTGTCTGTGTTATATAAATACGTAATGTATTATTGACTTTGAAGATCACTAAAGCCATTGCTTCTTGAGATAAATTGCTAGGATTTTATCCACAGAGAACACTGTGCATATTCTGCAAGACTTTTCATGTTTAGTGTAGTAAAGGAAGGGGTGGAAATAGTTACTATAGTTACTATTAAACTCTGTCATTATGTGGAAATAGGTGTTATTTCTCATGTATTTTTACAGTACTAGAATATCAGTAATGTAAGGACAACCGGCAGTAAAGCAGTCATTCGCAGCACGGCTGGCTGTGGGAAATAATATGTGGGTTTTGAGTTCAGATTCATGTTATACCAGCTCTCATGGAGGAAAGCAGTATGTGTATTGTGTAATATATGTATGTGTATTTTTAAATTACACTGTTGAATCACACATGTTTCAGATGCAGAGAATGAACATGTACAGGAAACACAAATACAAATATGTGCAAGTGGGACTTTAGAAATATGTATTCCATCTGCTGACCGGGCATGAATGAATTACCACATGGGTTATACTGTCTTAAAGTCACACTGTTTCTGTTTGAAGGGAGCTATTAGCCTTTCTCTTTGGAAAGTCAAAAGAGCTCAATAACAAGTAGAGATGTCGCAATCCCATCCACTTGCTTTTGATCCCAATTTCAGCCATTTAATATTAAAGGTGTGCCAATATGTTTCTCATATTTTCCCAGTATTGGGAATTACATTTTTGCTTATTTTAAGTATCTTATATAACTCCGCAGTGCATTATTTCACATTAGGAAACAGCACAACTACATAAAAAACATCATATTGTGCTTTTTCTTTAGGTCTGATGTTACATACAGTGCAGACTTGGGACGTTGGGTAACCATGTTACACATAATCAGAGGCCCAAAGCCTGAGGAAAATGTGTGTTTACATGATGGCTGGTAGTGAAACTCCCAGGTTTCAGTCAGGCAAATACACTTTGTTTTTGAGTTTTCAAAACGTGGACTGGACATCTTTCTTTACAGTTTATTAAGACAGTATAGTCAGTGAAATATAGCGGTGATGCTGTATTTTGAGGTTAGTTTAGTTACTCGGGTGGAGGAATTGGCGTATTTTTAAATTGCACCAAATATTCTAGCATTAATATGTTGAACGCTGCAGGAGGCGTGCAGAAAGGTTTAGACAGCTTCTCTACATCTCCAGCAGAACAAAACACTAAACTTTGAGATGTAGTTTTGAACCAACAGCAACACTTTACAGTTGTGGTTAACCTGCCAAATGTCACTGAAAAAGACTGCGAGTAAAGGTATTTCTGGCTGCAGGGATATATGGCATGAACACCTTCAAAACTTCAAAGCTTCAGTTGCTGAGAGATATTCAACTTGAACAATAGCAAACAGAAGCAGCTGTCTTCTCCCGCATGTGTTAGCAGTTACACTGGAACATCAGTTTATTTCCCACAGCACTGCACATTTCCCCCAGAGGCTAATATGCCACGATCATGTGCAGTGACTAATGAGCAGTCATGTTTCATTTCCCATGTCTTTATGGTTTACTATAATTTCAAACACTCGGGAATCAAGGGCACTTAGTTGTTATAAACAAGAGCACCCATATTGTAAAGAAGCAAAATACATTTAGAGTACAATTGTTCTGTCAAAATAACATTAGATCTTTCTGCAAAATGCACCTGTTTTACACTACTAATAATCAAACAATAAAAAAAAAATCTAATATCACTTCCCCCTCTGGTATCCATCCCCAGAGCCTATATGAAATATGCATATAAGATTACAGTTCCAGTCATTACAAGGGGGTATATAAAATAAGACAGCGTGGTTTTAATTAACTAGTATTGATTAAATGAAGGAACTGAGAAGCCTACGTTACAAGATCAACTTGTAATGTCGAAATGATACAGAGAAAACAAATAGCCTCAGTATTTTGAAGACAATGCTCGTTTAAACAAGGCTACTACTGCTGTTTGTGACTGGGACGGGAATTGAAGAAAGGATGAATAAACCGCCCACAGTCCAGGCAGGTGCTTGTCATTTGGTATCTCATCAGGAGCTAAATTCTTCTGCAGTATTTTAATATGAGTGCAACCGAGTGCAACCAGCCATCTGAAAACAAACCACCTTGTTTATATTTGCATATTGGGTCAACAGTTGTATTCAGTAAGGCGTCATTGAGTCTTAAAATAACCACACGTATTGTGTGTGTGTGTGTGTGAGTGCTCATCAATAATGTTACATTTTCACTGCTCCACTTTGAAATGAACTCGTTATGTACCCTCAGGCTACCCTGAGGTATTACTCTAATCAAGCCAAATACTTGATGTGTAATTGCCTTCAGCTTCACTCAAAATAGTAAAGGGAACCATGCCTCACTACTGTGCATTTACAATGTGACCAGGAGCCAGTGGGACCACGGTGACAATGAAAGTAAGAGCGGGTAGAAGTAGCAGGTTCAGTACTCTACAATGGCTTGTATTTTTTTTCTCTATTAGCAGCCCAAGGTTGAGGTTGCAAAAAATCCCAGGGTTCCTGCCTTTTCCCTAACTTGGGTTTTCCCCTCACACACCTCAGGCAACCACAATACATCTATCACAGCACCTTCCAATCGACTGTCTGGATGGAGTGCTGATAGTGAAGAATATTAATGTTTCCAGATTCCCTTTGGCTACCTATTAATTAACCCAGCTCATTTATAGTTGATTGATAAACTGCTCTAAGTTGTTACAGCAAAGGTGCAGTTACAAATGAAACAGTGATTTTTTTTTTTTTTGTGAAGATTTGGTTGGTTTTATATTTATTGAAGTGCTCATTAGACACTGTCAGGCATCAGTGATCCCTTTTTACCCAAAAATTTCAATAATACTGAATGTGTTTATGTTATTAGAGATTTCTAAAATTAATATTAAATGAAAGAAAGACATTTCAACAGCCTCACAAGCACCAATTAATAATACATCTATACATGCATTGTGTGAGTTGAGCTCATTTTATTGCCATAACAATAAAAATTGGCTTTAGTGAGATGATAATGCAGTAGTGCAGACAGGACATTCAATATATTATATGAATAAAACCATACATTGCACAAAATACCCTAATATAAACAATTGTACGTGCATGTGCTGCAGCAAAGCAGCATCACTCTATTTTTTGGTCACATTATTTACTCAGTAAAATCCAATGTGACATTGTGTGGCTGCCTTTCTAGAGTTTGCATGTTCTTCCACCGTCCAGGGGGTTAGAGGTAGATCGGTCACTCTGACTTGCACATAGGTGTGAATGGTTGTCTATCTCTCTGTGTCAGCCCTTTGATAGACTGGTGAGTTACATGGAGTTCCGCTGACCTTCTCTACAGGTATGATTCATTAAAATGACAGTTTGAGATGACTGTTTTAGTGACACAGAGATGAATCAGTTGAGTAAATGTGGAGGTAATTAGTGTCTGTTCTCTATGTTTTGCAAACAAAGCTTTGATTCTGTCATTTAGGTTTTACTCACATAATGAAATGACCTTTTCTATAAGGGGAATTGAGGCCTACTTTAAACACAAAGCAGCAAATAAATCCATTCTTTTTTTTTCTTATCTTTAGAATACAGGAAGGGTAGTTGTCTCTACAATGTCTAGTGTACATTGTTTCCTCATGCCTGTAGTATGAATCCAATTACAAAAGACAAGATGTATTTACTGCCAACTTTTCATACAAAGCCACAAAACCACATATTTTAAGGTTATCTCTCTACAACCTTTAGAATCAGAAATATTCAGTCTATTAGCTCACTGAGACACTAAAGTTGCCCTTTGAGCAGATGCATCAATGACGATTTTGCTTTGTTCATTATTTACAGAGCAGCAAAGACTATTTGTTTTACTATTAGTTTGAAAGAGGAAACCATCAAGAGGTAGTCTTAAGATAAAATCAGTGTTCGAGCCATGGTGCAGCATTACTAGTGGAGATATGTTCATCTCCAACATTGACTGGGTAAAATTCCACTTTTGTTTCACTGACTTCTGCAGGGCATTATTGACAGAGACGAACCCCAGGCTAAATCTTTCAAATAAATTTCTTTAAAAAATGTCATGGATTTCAAGAGAGAGCAAGCTAAAACCCAGGAAATCAATAATGAATTATGGCAAAAGCTAATAATAGCCAAGGTGGTAAGATACAGTGTTTGGTGGTATTTCGATGTCAAGAATGTCCATAAAGAATGAAGAATTGATAACTGTTTGCAGAAAAGGTAAAAAAACATAACGAAACCAGTTCCCTGAAGGCAGAATGCACAGAAACTCACTAATGTTACTATTATTTTTTTAAGGAAATGTTTAGTTTTTCTTATATTAAAGCTGTTAAACTTAATCTCCAGATGACTTTACATTTTTGAAACAGAGCCAGACGACACTCTGAATCCGTAATTATTTGATCAGCGGTCCCTGCAGGAC
This sequence comes from Ctenopoma multispine, assembly GCA_034779795.1. NCBI lineage: Eukaryota > Metazoa > Chordata > Actinopteri > Anabantiformes > Anabantidae > Ctenopoma > Ctenopoma multispine. The sequence goes on from JAUYWH010000002.1 coordinate 17,853,342, forward strand.
TGCAAGGTTTAATTAAACCATACAGTTTGTCAGAAAATCAATGAAACCAATTTAACAATCTGCATAGTGTGTATGTTTAGTATGATGTCTCAGACTCTCATGTCATTGAATAGCAGGGTTTAGTGTTCCATGTGGCAGTCACTCACTATTTCACAAACAAATGTGAGTCTTATCATCATTCATGCTGCACAGTCTCTGCATATCTATCACATGTTCTAACACGTTCCAAACATAACCTCATATACATCCTCATCTATGGTAATTTAGCTCTAAGTAGCACTTTAATAGAAATAACTTTAAAACAATGGAGTAAAACTGTATATGGTAATTATTCTGGTATTATTTTATTCATCGATACTTGGGAAAAGTGTAATATCTTGTTATTAGTAGTGAGAATAACACAGTAAACAAAATAATACGGCTAAGATTTTGCAGTAAAAGGACAAAAACAATAGGCAATATATCACGATATAGTATTTGTATATAATATATTATTAATAACGTAGTAATAACAATGTAACAATGGGTTCATCTTCACATATTAAACAGGTTATATTAAAGAAATATTTAGTTAATTGTAGTAGTTAATAATATTACTATATTATTGATATATAATTACCTATAACTTGTACAGCATTATAAGTTATTACCTTTGTATTACAATATGCTTATTATTTTGTGACAAAAATAGAAAAAATATTTGTATTATTAATTTAAAAATGTAAAGTCCGTAAATGGTTCATATTATGCTTTTTATGTTTTGATGTTATATATCTACTGTTTTCTATGCATATTCAGCGGTCTAAAGCTTGAGATGAACATGTATTTGCATGCCGGCTTGTAGTGAAATGCTAAATTGTCTGACGTGAGGCTTTGTGGAAGTCTACAGCTAACCATTACTGTGCTATGCTGCTTGTAGGAAACAAGCAAAAATTAAAAGCATTAGGCTAAAACGATGAACAATTGATGACGATCGAACAAACAATGGAAATGATCCTGGAATGAGGATTTATACACATTGCATTATATGGAATAAATTATTGTAGCAGGACACATTATGTTGGTATAAAATTGTTGTCACTGAAATATTTCCAGGCTCTCATTTATCATGCTATCAGGGCCGTAGAGTCTACAGCCACAATGTGAACTTTTAAAATGCTATGAAAACATGAGCTCTTCAATGAATCATTTTTTTGTATTTCAAGATGTTTTTATTAAATTTGGTCTTTGTTGTTTGTGATGATAGTTTCTGTTGGTTTGTCAGTTAATTTCTATCTGCTGTCTAAATAACAAACACTGCTCTGACATCAAAACTAAATATTTTTCTTTGTAGAAGTACCATGTATAGTGGGGCTTTTTCATTATATTAACAACTATTGACTTAATAGTGAGATTTTCTCTTGGCTTGCCTTCAGTTGCTTGTCATTCAAATATGAAACGTCTACATTCGAATGGCATTTGAAGGACATACAGTTAATCAAAGGGTCCAAAAACGTCTTTGAGAAACACGCATCTTGTGATAAAGAAAAGCCTGTCACTGTTATGTTAAGCTCAAAGAACCAAAGGGATATGTGAGGTGAAATTGAACTCTTTGGACCATTACACATTGAAGTAGAACACAGGACCCAATCCACGGGCTTGCCAGGAATACACTCTCACTGTAGGCATTATGCAGGAATTAGGCTTCTGACTGCAAATGACTAAATGGGGAAATCTAATTAAATACAGGATTTGTAAAAGTATCTGTGCTGAGGATTACAAAGGCTCAGCCTCACTAAATCCACAGAGTGATATTTCTCCAAATGGTGGTTACATAAACCAATGGACAAGGCAGACCTCTCTCAGGAGGCCACCTCTGCATTTACTTAAAAACAAAAACTTTTATCTTGTTGTTACTGGTTCTGGATCTTTTATGTCTAAAACGCTAAACGTCTAAAGGCTCAGCTGTGAGCATTTTTTCTGATACTTTCATGGAGAAAACTACTCTGCCAACCCAATATCATCCCACAGTGTCAGATAAATGACGTTCTGCTCGCCTTTGTTAAGCCCTTTGGGATATTATACCAATGCTAAACGTACCCTTTTGCTTCTGTATGAGACGCACAGTGTCCCATTGACTCCAATGTCACTCGCTGTAGTATTTGACGTCCAGAGCAGTTTCGTTTGGCCAAGTTCAGCTGTGAGTTTTGGAAACTCTAAATTTAGACATTCCCATATACAGAAGAAGCACAAACAACATATTCACTGGGAGGACTCACGATGTGGAAATGTTGTCTTTTGCTGATATGAGTGTGTATATGTGATGGCCATCAGTTTTAATGGTTTTACTTTCTTTTCTGAGAAACTGTCCATCAGAGTTCGCAGTAAGTAATGGTACCGTCAACGTTACCATGGCAATGAACACAAAGACCACATTTTCAGATTTCAACTTAATAGTCACCATCCTCCCTTTATCTTTTATACGTAATTAAGTATATAAATTTAACTACATTTATCAGACAGTTTTTATTCTGTGGAGGAATTCTGATGATATCAGCAAAATAAAACCTTTAACAGTGGACTGAAACATTTCTGCATTATATCATTATGTCCAAAGTTACTGCAGCTATACTCTTACTCTATCTTACCCATAAGATGAAAAAGTTTTAGGGGTGCTATTAAGAGAAGGGCACTCTAAGGAGAGACAACGCTGCTCTGATGAATAGATGTCCACTGTCTTTTGATGCACTAAAAAAATAACTTTTCATGTTGGTTTATGAGGCGGAGCTGATTAAATTGACTGAGCTTACTGAATAATATGACACTGTAACCTTAGACTGTAACCTTGCAACCATATCAACTATGAGTTATGTTCATTTGCAAGTATTTCACTTTAACAAACCTAATAATAGGTAATTAATTTTTTTCTTGAATGGAGCTCAAACATTTTATATTGTATATACATGAAAAGCAAAAACATTTTAGTTGATCATTTTTATATAGTTTTCTGTGTGCACAGCTACAGTCAAACTGTTAAAACTGCACTTTTTTGGTGCTTTGCCTGCTTCTACACTTTTGTCACTTGCTGGTACTGCTGTTGCTGTTCATCTATCACTTTATCCACCTTCAGGCTGTGAGTCTACTTTCCCACTTAAGTAATCATAGTCACTACCCACTCCCTGCTATAGAGTTGTTGGAGTGACTGAATCAGAGCAATTAAGCTGTACACATTCGATTGTCACATTTTCATCAGCAAAAAATATAACTTTAGTTGATATTGAATGTATCACATATAGTAAAATGTTCAATATATAGTTTATACTGAACTAATTAATTTTCAATTTGGGTGACTCGGTATTAAGGATAACATCTTTCAAGTATTTCCTCAGCATTCCCAGTATTCAGTAACCTTGACACAACGCTAACTTCCAGCCCATAAAATCAAAGTGGAAATGAAGAAGTTAATCTCGTGTAAAATTAATTCATATCAGATAGAACTCAAGTAGTCATCTTAGACATGTGTATACTGTATGTGTGTTGGGAGGGATATTTTCCACATTGTGACCCTGACAAGGTGCTTGGTGCCAACAAATGAGTTCAGAACTTCAGGGGCTTTGGCCAACCCATGGCACAAATCCACGACCAATTATCTGCTTTGGAAATTGCTATGGCTTGTTTAAATTACGCCTAAGATACCCTCTTCTACATGCACACACATTTGTAGTCCCTCTTTTCTTATGACCCAATACCATAGCTGTGGTACCTACTGTAATATAGAGGAGCCATTATATGTTAGGGCACCTTTATTTTGTGCTGCTCTGGGGGGATGATTGCTTCTCCACTGTGTTCTTTAATGAGTGATAAGATCATCTGATCACAGAGAGGTGTCATCAGTGTTCTGATGCACAACACTGTTTGATAAACCTGCACAACAAGTATGAGACTTGACATAAAATGCTCTGAAAATGTCAGAACAATGTCAGCTTATAAAATGTAGTCTTTGCTGCATTTCTTACGTCCTTGTTCACTTTTCAAGTTATATTGTTTATGCTGCTTAGGTCAATGATTACTTACAAAATGACCTCATGTAGAATGACAATAGTGCTAAATGACTAAATCACTGAAGTCTCATATGAAACAAAAATGTTTAATATCCATTCTTCCCAGTTTCTCAAATGTAAGATTTTTTTTATCATTATCCCTATTGTTCATGTTGAATGACATGAATGAAAGTATTTTGTTGTACGTGTAATTTTAAATGGATGAAGCTGCCATTTAAAATTTTCTAATTTACAAACGAATTCAGAGCCTCAATTCAGTACTTTGTAGAAGCGCCTTTGGCAGCCATTACAGATTTTCTTCAGTCTTCATAAGTAAGACTCTAGAAGATTTGCACACCTGGATTTATGTGGTTTATCCCATTTTTCCCAGAAGATCCCCCAAAGCTCTGTCAGATTAGATGGGAAGCATCTGTGAACTGCCATCTTCAGGCCTCCACAAATACTATTTAGGGTCTAATTCTAGGCTTTTGCTGATCCAATCAAGAACAGTTAGTGAGTTACTGGTCCCAAAGCCACAATGGCAATCTCTAGTTTTGGATCACCGTTGTGTTAACTGTCACCTCAGTCTCAGATGGCACATACTCTGAACCTGGTTTTCTTCAAGGACCTCTCTTTATTAGATGCATTCACACTTCCCACGAATCAGGCTTCTGCTGCTGAGAAGCACCTCCATAGCATTATACTGTCACCACCATGCTTCACCGCAGGGTTGGTAGTGTCATGTGATGAGAAGCGCAAAGTGTTCTCCACACATAGTGACTGAAGTTCTGCCCGAACAGTTTATCTATCAATAATTAGAAGACAAAAAGAGTAAAAAAAGTGAAGATGCTTGATTTCTTGTTAGTCCGACATACATCCAGTTGTAGTTTGCTACTTTGGGCTGTGGTAGATTGTGTCAGTCATTGCTTTGTATTTTCTGGCATTTTTGAAATTATTTGGCATAATATTCTGTACACTGATGAAAAAGAGGATTGTTTATAGTGGATATATTGGAGATACTTCTGAGTGAAATTCAGGCTGAGATGCCAATGGTTTTACCTTCAGAGCTTGTTTTTTCCTTTTTTTGGGAGGATACTTTAAAAGAGGTCTCAAGTTTGAAAGTGACAGGTCTAGTGTTACATGCATCTGATGACACATTAACATCAAGAACGTTGTTACAGAACCAATACCTCTGTCCTCTTCTATTTTCCACCAGTTTGATGGTTTGGAGATAAAGGGATTGTATATTTGACATGGCAAGTTTAGGAAGAGAGAATCCTACCCAGATTAAACCACCTCCCAGCTCCTGTGGGGCTTTGAACTTAAAAATAGGCTCTCCTTATCTTTTCCCTCCTCTATCTGAGCCTTTCATGTACTGTATCTCTCAGTAGGATATTTGCGAAAGGATTATTCTGTAGGTTATGGAAACATGCTGAGGGGGTGTCTGCCTCTGAGGTGTAATACAAAGCGTTAGTACATGATGATAGCATTCAAGCGACACTGCAGTTTTTCTTCAAATGAGATTTACAACTCGGTTATTATTGGTGTGGAATTTGGTAATTGGAGAGCTCACTTACAGAGAGTCTGTATGGTATACATTCTATGTTTTTATCTTGATGCAGTTTTGCCTCAAATGTCAAGATAGACAGGCTGTAGCTGTAGTTTTCTGAGGCTTTTGGACATTTAGGTCTTCAAATACATCCAATGCAAAGGTTTGTTATTTGAGGAAGGAAGATGAAAATAACAGTAAATGTTATAGTCATTTGAATACTAAAATCAAAAGGATAAAAACTTTTTTTTAAAGGTGTACATGTGCGTGATGGACTATAACCCTTTCAACATGACAAAAACAGTCTTGTAAAGATTATTTTTAAAGCTGGCATGTTTCTTTGCTAATTTGATGTGACCACAAAGTTGTTCATTTGTATGTTTTTTCTATGCTGGTGATGACACACGGCACTCTGCTCCGGGAGATCTACACTACTATCAACACCATCCTGCATCTTCCTTGTCATAATTCATTTGGAAAGTAATTAGCCAAGTGGCCTCTGATCTCAAACTGTCAGAGTGTAATTGGCTAATCTGACAGTCATGCAATCAGAATTGCAAGTGAATAATCTCATGTTTTCTTCAAATCATTACAGTTTTAAAGGCAGTGATGGATTGTGCGTCCATCACAGACTGTTATACTAAAAGAAACACAAATAACAATGATCATGGGTCACCTGAGACGAACTGAGCATCTGTAGATAATTCAGATGAGCACATGGATAGAAACATGCTAAACAGATGAATGGTCAAGAGAATCAATGGATGGATGGAAGAAACGGTCAGAGACACAGACGAGCAAACAGATGAAAGTAAGTGATTATTCTCCGACCCACAGATGGTGTTCGGTCTTAGCCGTGGTGTGATGACAGCCAAACCACAGACAGATTTTCTGTGCACAAAGGCATTCAGTGTGGACACAGCAGTTCCTCTCTCAATCATGTTTAAATTCTGTTATGCACTGAAAAGGAGCCTTGTGCTCAGAAAAACCGCCACAGTGTGTGAGGCATACTAGTCATCAAATATTTGTCACATACATCTCCTGAAGAGGTAGACCTATGAAGAATCCCCAGCAACAGCTCCGATTGTTTGACATAAAGATCCTTCTGGCTTGTGGATACGGTGCACCAATACAGTATGTCAGTTATCGTATGTAACAGTATTTCAAGATTATCACCTGATGGTTCAGCATGAAGCTTCTCTAAACCCCACCAGCAGACTTTCTGTGAACCCTGCAAATGTTGTATACAGTAAGAAAAGCAGAGTGCACCGAGAATAGGTTTATGACTGCGAGGAAGTGTGTGCGCATTAGAGGGAGAGAAGAGAGAGGTCACAGGTAGAGAGCACAGAGGCAACTCACCATACTTGAACTAACATGAAGAGAAACAAACCACAGTGTTAAGTTCACCGAGTTGACACTCACAACCTGAAACACTTCTTTACGGAGGAGCATCTCTCAATATCCTTCAATCATTTTTCACTTCAACATTCCCTCCTGTAGTGTTGCCTGGTTTGAAATCTACAGACCTCTGGCACAGAGTGCAGAAACACAGAATGCATGGAGTGATACCACTGACCTTTGTGTCTCTCAGAATGCGCGTGTGTAGACAGAAGACACAGATAAAAACAGAAAAGGGAATTAGTTCATACCAATAGATGCATTATGTATCTCCATTACGATAAAATAACGGGAAATGTGATTGTGATTTGCATTGGATGCAATTCATATGCAAGTAAAACCAGAGGATCGTGAGAAAGATATGCCCTCTCATGTTTAGGAGAACACAAATGGGAATGGTTGTTGATATGATTGTGTTTGTGAGTGACTTTGTGAGACAGATACAGGCAAATCATCTGAGAGAGTGAATATAGCATGGATCCCATCCCAGTTTGTAAGGTATTGATGTCCAGTCCAACAGTCCTGCCATAAATCCTACTTTCACAAAAGTAATGGTTTTCAGATTTGTGGTCCTGTTTTGTGGTTTGTAATATGCAGAGAGGTGTTTCTGTCTGCCTCATTTATATCACTGAGGTTAGACTAAATAACCCTTCTCTGTATAGTGCAAACAGTTAAACTATACAAATCCATAATATCTCAAGAATGTGTGACGGATTTCTGGTAAAAACCACTAATGTTGTTCAAAAAGTTGCTGAATATGCTCTATACTTCTATTTTAGAAGTCAGACAAAGTTTACAACATAACATCAAGCACTGTGAGGAATGCTTCTTACAGAACTCCTTAGTTCCTAGGGGTAGCATATAATGTAGTTAACAGTTAGAGAAGTGTTAGGCAATTCAGTACCAGAATACAAATGCTCACTCACTTATCAAACATAATGGAAAAATGTACCTTACTATTATCTTTTACCTGCAGTTTAAAAGCCTATAAAAGTTTTCAAATGATTGTCAGCAAAATCCTTCTCGTGAAGGAAATTCTATTCAATTGAATTCAATTTATTTATATAACATCAACCTCAAAAGTCATGTCAAGGCACTTTACAGTGGAAAGTTCAAGACCTTCTGTAACTTTAATATATATAGAATTATGCAGAAAACCCGACACTCGCCTTTGAGCAAGCGCTAGGCGACAGAGGAGGAGAAGAAAAACTCCCTACAAGAGAAGAAACCTTCAGCAGAACCAGTCTCACGGTGGGCGGCCATCTACCTCAACCGGTTGGGGTGAGTGGAAAGAGGAGCAGCCAACGAGCAGGAAAGAAGCTCTTAGGTGCTGTGTATGTGGACGTCTGAAACGAAAATTATTCTTACACATAGTCATGTGTCACATAATCTTCAAGTTCCCAGTTGGAGAAGAGTGGACATTATATTATCTGTTGCAGACCTACTCTGCAATAGATAAAAGTACCTCGTGGTTATTGGCAGGTCCCTGTGGTGAAGGATTAAAGCGCAGCAGTGGACACTGAGAGAAAAATAAACATGTGGCTGAAAACTACTGTAAAACATCTCATAGTTATCATAGAAAGAAAAATTAACAACAGCAAATTTCCATTCAGGACAAATGTTCCATAAATTCTTTCACGACACTATATTTTACAAATGTTCTATGTAATTAGTTCTGAATCATCAACCTGTTCCCATGGTTGACTGCCAGTTTAAACAGATGTATTTGTGCAGAGCTTATAAATGCCCAACTGTTACAACCACTTTGTGTTTGGTGAATGATATGTAAAAATGTCATATCTGGTGTAATTTATATATTTTGATCCATAGATGCCTTTTAATCATGACAGCGACAACACACGTCTTTTTTCAACGTTGCCAAAACACAAACTAGGAAAGGCAGTAAAAATTCATATAAAAACCACCAAGCATGGTAATTTTAACAAAGAAAAAAAGAAAGAAATCAAAACCAATTTCTTACATGGTCCCTGGTGGTGCTCAATTATCAAGTGTTAAAAAAAGAGCTGTTCAACAAATGTTTCACTTGTCTTTTTGCTGACTCTCCAGAGACATTATAGTCTGGCCCCCTTCCTGACCCTGAACCACTCTTGCTTTGCCAATGCTGCATTTTTGCACACTACAATATGCTGATCCTGTGCCAGTACAGGGGGGAGTTCTGGCTGAACTTCTGTCTTTCTGAGCACTGGGTTGAGGTTTGGGGGTTTAAATTTCTTAAAGCAATTTAAGTGGGTTGGATATGAATTGCACCTGTGTGCTTTTTTAATAAAGAGCTGCAGGTGCTGCAACAGAAGTTAAAGCAGTTTTACACACAACTATTTACATGCCATCACTCTAATTTTTGCGGCAGTTTTTCACCAACACACAGATTGTGGGTTTTTTTTGTATTTATTGAAAATGACAATATTCATAAAGAGCAATATTTTCTTGCCTTTATAATTCATAAGCACATCTTCACTCTATTTCCAACCTAAGCACCTATGAACTCTAAATCAAAACATTTCTCTCTCATTTATTCCATTATTGTGTGACTTCTACTGACATAGTCGACAATTTAATAAAACCTGATTCTGATCTGAGAAACATCAGTGGTCTACAGTATATCCACAGTACAGTGAGTTTATATTGAATAGAATATAAAGTTTATGGACCCACCAGCGAAGCACATTTGTGTCATCAATAAAAAATCAGACACGAGGCACAGTTCAGTATATTCTTTAATAAACTGCCACTTGATGTAACCTGATGCAGAAGCAGAAAACACAGCGTGCATGTTCACACTTTGTCACTGTAGGGATGATTTGACTCTTGGAAAGTGTGTCACTGTAGCCCAACAGAGCTACAGTATTGTTTTCTCTCCTTCACCTTCTTCGTGATGTGGCTTATTGCAGATGTGTGTTTATATTGTTTGGGATCTATTTTTGTGATGCATCTGATGATGTCACAAGGCCGAGACGTCATTACCTCTTGTTTTCGAACACATTTTCCACGTTTGGCCTTGAGAGCGTGCCGGCACATTTTCTTTGATCATTTACAGTACTGCCCCGGGCATATTGCAGATCGTGCAGTGTTACATGTTGCATTTTCGTCAAAGAAAAGCACAAATACTGTGGAAAAAAAGGCTAAAACATAAAGTATGAAAGTGTCCGCACACTGACTCTGCATCTATTCCCAAACCATATAAATTTATTATACAGTAGTTGTGTTTCAAGCATACTGGATTGATGAAGCGATCTAAATCAATTTATACACTTCAGGAGCCGTCAGACAGTGCTATGGGATTTTTTTTTTCAGACTGAGTCAGGTATTTGGGATTAAGAGCATTTTCCTCAGAAGAATAACAGTTACCATGGATTTACCTAAAGTCTTGCATTTAAGGTTTTATTTGACAGTAAGCATGAGACATGTTTATTAAAAAAAATATTAACAATAACTAGCTCATTTTACAAGTTTGCATCTGAACGATATTAGTGTGTTTGTGTATCTTTAACATCTGCTGTGTTCTCATACAGAAAATGTCTCTGCACTATTTTGAGAAAAACAATCACTGATCAGTCCATGAACAGTGCTTTGAATATGACTCATGATTTAAAATAAAACTATTTAACAACTATTATCCATTTCACTGATTTGCTACAGCTAACAAAAACACAGAACAAAAAACTGAATTAAGAGACTAGAACAGCTTAAAACATGTCAAAACCAAAGCTATCAATATCAAAACATCAAATCCAATAGCTAACTCATTAGGCCGGTTGCTGGTTGCTTGATGTATAAGCTCCCTTCAGCAAACAACACGAAGCCCCCTCTGTTCCTCAGAGTCGATGAGTCAGAGCTGCATGAAACATGGACAGCAGTGCATGCTGCTATTATACCCGAGCTGTCCGTCAATATTCTTTTCATGTATATGATCAAAGCGAAACATGGGACATCTGCATGCTTGACATTTATTTGTCGCTACATACATCACAAATTATGTAACAAGACTAAACTTCTGCAGCCACACTCGCAGGCCTGTGAGGCTGTAGCACTCATTACATACATTTGAATGGTTAAAAAAATGGAGAAGCAGCTTTTTATCCTTAGGTTTTATTTGCTGTTTTTTGTCAAGCAACAACAGCAAAAATACTGAATTAAAATTTTCATATTTGTGTTTTTGACAGATGCTAAACAATAAGTAGGCATCAGAGTGAACAAGGCAGAATTCAGGTGCAGCTGTGCATTGTCAGACTGGGCTCAGCTTTTATCAGCTTTATGTATTTGTGGAATCCACAGTTCAAATCACACAGACAGACCTAAAGAAGAGAAGCAGGGTGTCAGTCAGTGTGAACTGAACCTCGATAATCAGCACTAACCACTAATACTCAAAGACTTGGCAGGAACTTTATGCAAATAGATGGGTAAGAGTGCTTATACTGGAAAAAAAGAAGCACAAACTTGTTGTCTACTCCACTCTACCATGTAAAGAGGCTTTAAAATGAATCGTGTCAAAAAGTCAACACATTTCCAATTCTCAGAGCAGTTAAGATAAGTAGGTCTAGCTTTGTGCTTTTCCCACCCCGCAACCCAATCCATCTCTGAATTTATATAATGTTTCCATGGAGTGAGTTAGCTGTGTACAAGTTGAGCCTGTTAGCCGATATTTGTTGTCACGCAGTATACAAAATGATTTTAGTTTGCTGATGAACTTAAGAAGAAGTTATAAGATGCCTTTTTGATTTCTTTACGAACATTTGTTTGTGATGAGAGACACAGTCTGTGTAATATTTCTTTCTGCTCAGTGCCATTTCTTACACCAATTCTGATTGATTGATTGATTGATTCTAAATTCTCTTGAGTCTAAATATAAATTTTTTTGTGGAAGTCAATATTTATCCATAATCCTGTGTATCTGTGTGGTTTGTATCCACATAAAATTAAATAGCTGAAATGTCACAGTAAGATTGACCAGGTGATCGGTGAGATGACATGTGCTTCTTGTATGTCAGCCAAAAACAGATTTTCTTGACTAACTGGGTCGAAAATAGAATTTCCTGCACATTTACATGTGACCATGACATTGTTTGCACTGCTGCATATTTTATGCCTTTTCACACGTAAGTACGACCAGATGTCTTGACGTTGATGTGATAATATGTCATCATACTTATCATCTCAGTGTTACTTGCCCCTCCGAAGGACACCATCTAGCCCATGACACGTGAGTAGTACTTTCCACATATTCATGTATTTCAGTGATTTTTCTGAAGAAACTTCCATTTCTCCACAGAAAAATAGACATATAAATACAAAAAAATAATAAAAAAGAGCGAAGAATCACTTTGTCTGCAGTGTGCTGAAGATTAAAGTAGCCAGTTATTTTCAGGGAACCTTAATAGCACTCAGCATCTGGATAGTATTTCCAGAGAGGCAATAAGTCTCTCATGAAGCTCTTTTGGTCTGAAAAGACAGCAGAAACAACAACAAGGTGATTTCCATTACAAGGTAATGACAAATCATTCATCAATTTCTACTCCATCACAATATAAAAAACCCTGAGAAAGAGGAGAGGCTGACTATTTTAGATGAAATTCGACTACACACTCAACTTCCATCAAGCACCCGACAGTAGAGGAAACACTGAGACATGACAGAAAGCATTCAGCTTGAAGCACAACATATTCCCGATCACAGTAAATACCTGCTCTCCTCTGCCACTTTAATGATAATAATGACAATGACATACTCTATTGATCCCCTTGGAGAAATTGTTGTTTTGGACAGCTGCAGTAGATGTGTGCTACTGTGGGATTTTGGTGTCTTGTCCAAGGACACCTTGAAATGTGGCCAGGGGAACCAGGAGTTGAACCACTGACCCTGGGTTTTATAGATGACTGCTCTACCAGCTGAGCTACATGTCGCCCCAAAGGTGTTTATTACAGCCAGCTATGAATAAAGAGTAAATGAGCTGTTGGCAGACTTTGATAATGATCTAGTAAAGTATCGCACAACTGACCATTTGCTACGATTCTGACACTAACTCTTCTCTTCTACTGACTTCTTCTCAGCTGCAAAGTTCTGTGTTAAATCGTGGTTAGTGTGCCTGTTTGTGTGCTTGTTTAGTAAAGAAAACATTACAGATCCTAGTTTTACAGAGAAGGGAAATAAGTATAGATTTATATTCATAATGCAGGAGTAAAACCTGTATAGTTTTGGTTGTTGTGCTGCTTTCTTAAGGCCACAATGTTGTCTCAAGGTGATAAAAAGTGCAGAATGTGTTTAGATTCATTCTGTGCTTTGAAGGTTAAAAACACTGCTGTATTGTGCATACAGCAGGTTTCCATTAAGAAAAGCTTTCTTCATTCAGTTATTTTCAATTTACAGAATGCCTAAAGTTGAGTTGCATTATTTAGAAGTCAAAGAATGTTCAGAAAATGATTGTACTATTCTTGGGATGGTGGGTGGAGGGGTTTGCACCTTCAAAGTGACATCCTCACACACCACACGCAAGTTTTTGTTCCATGTATTGTCACGTCTCGTCTAGTTGGTATTTTAGAGCCTATCAAGTTGTAGTTGAAGTTGAAGTTTGAAGACAGCAACATTAATGTTGCCTAACCGGGAGGACACACAGGAGGGAATAATGACAGAGCGTGTCGGTTGTGATCACAACACAATTTTGGCGTCAAACACTACATGGATGGCTGAGATTGCAGTGTCTGCACAAACAAAAGCTATTTTCATGACTTTACCAATTCATTTTTAATGCACAATCTGTGCAAATGTTTTGGTGGACATGACCAGTCTGAGTTTGACATTAATTTTTACAAGTGAAGTCAGATATTTGTAACTGTTTTAATAACACTTCAGTTTCGGTGTCACTTATCTATCTCAGCTATTTTCCTGTATGCAAGGAAAATAGCAATAGTATTGCTGCAAAACTGGATATTTTGCATGAAAGAATCATTGTCAGTAAACATTTTCCTAATTTGTTGAACATATTTGCAACCTACAAATATGTATTCAAATGTTGTATGAAAATCCATACAATTAATTCCTCAGTGTTTATCTAGAAGAATTTATCTAGTCACAATTATATTTCCCTGAAAATCAGGTCCTCAAGACAAACCTGTGTAGACAGAATCTTTTTTCTAGTTCACTGTATGCCTTTCTGCTTTTTACCTCGTTAACAAGATGGTCTCCTGTCAAAACCCCTCAAATTAAGCCCTGTTGTTATTTGATTCATTCAGTCTTATTTATATGCACTATTGATTTATGACTGTTCTTTAAAACCAAGTGTCAACACAAACTACAGGAAGAGCAAGACTCAAACAATAAAGCTATTACTATTATATTCTACACTATTAGTGTTGAGGGATAAACACATTCTTTTCTAGTTTTAAAATAAATACATATACATGTATTTGAAATAAAATAATCAGGTACCTATTTTTGAAAATATAGTAAATACAGTAAAAAAATTGTTTGTGTTTTTGTCCTTTTTTACAAAACCAAACACTCTTTAGGAAAATACAGAGTTAGTTTTATATTTTGACATTATCTTCAGCTCAACTTTAAAATACTTTTTTTACAGAATCTATGCAACTACATAGGTTGTACTGTGTGTAGAAAGGTTGGTTTTGCTTGCTGGCCACCAGCCATTTTGTTAAAGAATATCTTTATATGGCAATGCCAGAGTGCACTGAGAGAGTGCAATGCCACATATTTCCCCAAAAAAAATGTTCTTTGAGAGATTCCAAGAATGGCCCATTCAACATCATTGACACAAATTCAAACAGATCACTGCTCTTTCTCTCCTTCCTAAAAGGAAGACAGATTCCACTTTCGCTCCCTGGTGTTCATATCAAGAGGTTTGTCATTCAGCGGACTGCCATCCACTTGGGTAGCTTTTCAGTTGGTTAATGATCTGTCCTGAATATTCTGTGGCTATGCCTATGTATTTGGCCATATAGCCAGGATGATCATTTTTTTCCCCCAGCTATCGTCCCAGGGGTTTTAAATGGCAATAATGACATTCAGGGCCCCCTCCTGTGTTGCCATCAAACTCTCTAATGGCCCTCCTGGAGCACTGTTGTGAACTGTCACCATTTTGTCAAAAAACATGAAGAAATACATTTCATTTCAGCACCATTCATTGCTACTGCATGCTTTCTTGGATGTCACTAAAAAGATTGTCATCCTCGGTGCATCCAATATGCTTGCTTAATTTATTTTTGACTTACTCAATTTGGGGTTATCAACATGTGCACAAGTGTTTGAAAGCACCGAGATGGAGATGCTCTTATGAAATTGGATTGGAGACGACGAAAACATACATGACTGTGACAAACGTAGCCATTATAATTTTACGGATCCAGAGTTGCAATGCAACACCTCTCATGTGGGAAGTATTAAATTATTCCACATGGATAAAACTGACTAGGAAGTCGCATAAACCAGCTGAGAATAAAAACAGTACAAAACAAATACTAAGCACAAAATCTGTCAGGAGAAATTAACTCGGTGTGTATGGAGGCAGATGCCGTCAGTTTTGTTGCATGCCACATTAATGCAACAACACAATTGTTTTACTTTCTGTAAACTGTAGCAGTTTAGGCAACTGAGCACCACACTGCGCACAATGCTGCTTGGGTCAGGGGATTGATTCTCAGTAGGATTACACATATATCGTGTTTTATTTTAAGGCCTTTTGGAAAGTAGCATGCATCAAGTGGATTATATATGAAAAGACGTGATGTTTGCTTGAAAAAAAATGTTTCCTTAACAGTGGCTACTGCTGTTGGGGAAAAATTAAGAAAGAACCTTGTCATTGACAAGCTGTGTTTATAGGAGTTATTTATGAAGTCTTGATTGCTCCCCAGACAGCTAAGCAATGATGTGAAAGTTATTTATTGTGGTTGGATATGTATAATAGGCTTATGATTAGTTCGGGTAGGTTATGGTGGTGTAGAATGAGAATATTGTCAGTAATTACATGTGAGAGTGGGCAGCTCTGAACTGCTTTATTCCCATGGTGTTGCTACTGGTCATCTGTCCTGATTATCTTGCCCTTTACTGCTTCTCTTCTATTGTATATGCAGGTTCCTCATTCACTGAAAATATGTCCTCATAGATGTCTTTGGGATCACAATGCCATTAATTACCAAGTTAAAAAAAGGTACTGGACTTCTTTGGTACATCTGTCATACCTCATCATTAGTCAAACAGGTACAAGCACAGGAAAATAATGATCTAGTAGAAAAAAAGATCACACAGTATACAGTATACTATTCCAGCAAATACATTTGCTTGTTGATGTTTTTTTTTATTTTTAGAAAACTAGATCCTCTTTTATTCCCATAAAAAATCAAATTTTCTCTGGATTTACACATGATCCTTCCATCTGTACTGTATATCTGATCAAGATCCTAATTCAACATGTCATATCACAAGAGTTTATTATTTTTGACACTGTACAGTATAACAAACACTCTACGGCAACAAAAAGTTTTTATTTGTAAAAGTAGGAAAATGGAGTCTATACAGTAACAATATGTAATACTGCAGCACTCCTCACTCCTACTCGCTACTAGAGTGGCTAAACAAACCTGCTTCACGGAGTACTTTATACTCACATGAAAAGAAATATCTTGAGAAAATAAAGCCTGAATGCATCAGAAATATTTTCTACTGGACCACACAGTTACAGTCAGACGTTGGTTTGCAGATGCTGAACAGTGACGTCACTGACGGTTTCCACAGTCCCTTCCAACAGTAGTGTAATGGCAAATATTAATTCACGTTTGTTGAACTGACATTTGGGTATAGGCAGAAGACCACATTGGCTCCCACTCTCTAAGAACAGGAAACTGAGGCTACAAGGGCCCAGCAAAGATTGGAAAAAGTTTCCTAGTGTGATGAGTCTCAGTTTCTGCTGAAACATTCGGACAGGTCAGAATAAGGTTTAAACAACGTGACGGTATGAATCCATTTGGGTCCCTTAGCACCACCTCGACATCAGAGTGGTGCTGCTATAGAGTATTGTTGCTGACTATGTCCACCCTTCCCACAGTGTACCCATCTTTTAATGGCTACCTCCAGCAGGATAGCTTGTCATGTCACAAAGATGAAATCATCTCAGACTGGTTCCTCGAACATGACAAAGATTTCACTGTCCTCAAATAGCATCCACAATCAGCAGATATCTCTTGTTGGGATGTGGTGGAATGGGAGATTCCCATTACTGGTGTGCAGATGACAAATCTGTATAAACTGTATGATGCTATTATGTCAGTAGGGCCACAGTCTCTGAGGAATATTTCCAACATCTTGTTGAAATTACACTTTTACCCTCACATACTGTATAACAAACACTAACACAAACTGTAACTGCATGTTAAAGTTTTAACACACAAATTCCACAGTCTCGCTGAATTGCAGAGGTGCATTTGCTACACTTCTCTTTAGCCTTCAGCACTTTGTACAAACTTCAGCCTCACTTCTTTCTGAATCCATTTGTTCAGTCAATTGCACGACTCTTTAAAATTTAAACAGTGTTTTGTTCTTGCTTTTTTGTAAAGGGACCCATGGAAGATTTTGAATGGTTGCATCTTTGTTAAGAAAGGGAACTCTTCCTGCCGGCTTTTTAAAACAAATCATACTACGCGTTTTCTTGCTTGGCTTATTTTTAATTTTTTACTATAAATGTCTTCAAAATATGTTTATAAGTTTAATGCATGCTTCAAACACACACAAAGGGTTGAAGGTTTTTGCAGTGTGTACTGGAAAATATAATTTAAGTTATATCCAAAATACAAAAGGGTGCTTAGCAAAAGGGAAACATTTTCAGTTTTAAAATGTGTCTAAATTGATTTTGTTTGACTTGATGTATCAAAATTAATATGGTATTAATTGTCTATGTCTGCTGTATTCTCACTTAGAGACTGTTTGTTCAGTGAGCGGTGGTCCCATGGTACAGTGTGCAGGAGTCAGAAATCACAGTGTTTTATTTACGGCATATCGAAGCAACACCAGCTACATTATTACAAACAATGAGTGATGCATATAACCCAAGTTTCCCCGGGAATATTCTGTTTGGAAGCACAGAGATGGATATGCTTTTCTACAGTTTTATGTTTGAAACATACGTACATGTACACTGTGACAGAAGTAAGCATTATAATTTTATGGATTCTGTCAACTAACTTCGACTTGTTGAATGTTAAACAGGAACAGATGCATATAACAAATGCTATGGGTTTGATGAAAAAGAGGAGAAAATATGGCGTAAAGAGCCCTATGCTTTCCCGTGGCAGCTTTTTGATGTGTCTAAAACCTTCTCTTTGGAAAAATGGAAGAATACACTGGCAACATACAACGGCTGCAGTATCATTATAGTTTACTTACAGAGAAGTGAGCAGAATTTAAATTTTACTTTGACTTTTTAAATGCAGAATAGCGTCTATGGTGGAATATAAAATCCTTTAAAATGCTCGTTATGACACCATGCAGATATTCAAGCATGAAATGCACATATTTAAACATGAATACCACACTGAGCTGATCTCCCTGTGCAAACATATCTCTGTCTGCTGCATTCAAATGTCACATTGGCTCACTGGGACATGCTCTTAAGCTGACATATGTCATCCTCCAATTTGCCAGTGGCCACTTCTGGCTATTTTCTCTTCTGTTAATTGCTTGAGGCATTTGCTACCATCTTGCCTCTTTTTTCTTTGGCATTAGAGGGGCACAGGTCCCCAAAGATGCACCAGCCTCCCCAACTAACAGACACAAGCTGGAATACAAAACAGTCACATCAGGGAGTCCTGTAAGTGACATATTCACAAATGCCATAAAAAGATTTGATCAGAAATGCAGCTTTTGTGTATTAAATGTAAAAATGTATAAAATTCTCTTTTTTTTTTGTTCATACTTTTTATGCATTTTGCTTTATATCTGACGCTTGTGAGCGACCTTGATCAGACAGATGATTTCATCCTGTTACCAGTCTGTACAGTGACAAAGGACAAAGAACACAGAGGCGTGGTCGTCTAGGCAACATGGTCATAGATGGAAAACGGCAGATGTGTGTACACACTCACACACACTCACACATATGCACTCACTCACTCTTTGTCAATGACAGCTTTGCCTGGCTTGAGGATATTCAATCTGTGAGGGCTCTAGCAGCATTACAGTATTGTCATTAGAGGCAATAGCAAGGGCTACGTGCAAGGCTAAGAGCAAAGCACAGAGGACTCATGGGAACAGAGGCATGACGCAGCAAAGCACTTACTGTCACTGCATGTGTACAACGTTTTGCAGGTGTTATGTGTGTGATCAAAAATCAAATTGTTTCGTTTTTTTCTTTTAAACTGGGAGCTCTCAAAATGTCATGAAATTAAGCTGTCACTCTTTTAAAATCATGAACTTTATCTTACAAGCTAGGACGGTGTCCATACACAGGACCTAGACATTAACAGGCTTCATGTCCTATTACAAGGGATATTGTAGGAAAACAATACTAAACATGTTGCAGATATGTGAGGGATAATTCTGCAATTTACAAGACACATTCATCATACATTTCCTCAACCCAACCTTCCAGAAAATATTCCAGAAAAAACATTTCTTCTTAAAAAACTAGACATCAACAGACTTTGGTGTGGACCCACACAACAAAAGATTGTCTGCAGCATGAGTAAGTAAATCACATTATAGATTTAGAAATATACTCCTACATTATATTGCATTGTCTTTTTTGCAGTGATCCTGTTAACCTTAAAGTCCTGCTCTACTAAATCCCACAAGGAGTTTTGTTGGTGCTCATTTTTGCTGCCTGTAGGTTTATTTACATCAGCTACTTGTCTGAATCGTTTCTGAGACCCTTGCACTGTGCACTGTGTGGATTTTGTAATGTTAATGTTACCATCAGTGGAAGTCATGCTGGTTAAGGTCAACTGAATTTATTCTACCCCATTAAACATCACTGTGGCTTAAAAAAATACAAATTCCTCAAAACCTTTCCCCCCCCCCCCCTCTCTCTCTCTCTCTCTCTGTAAATTTTTGCTTGAACTTGTACAGCCATACAGTGCTATGTGTAAGTGTATGCTGGTCCACACGTACAGTATGCTGAGAGCTGAACTTTTAAAGCAAGTGAACTTTTAAACTGTTCATCCAGTCCAGTGAGAAGCAGTACCATATGCAAGGGGATTGAGCTGTGCTCGCATATTGATCTTGTTAATTTAAGTTAAGTTTCTTCCTAAAAATATAATCATCAACACACTTTAATATGGACCCATACAGCAAAAGATAAAAAAATACAGAAAAACTGTCTGCAGCATGAGTATAGATTCAGACATCTATAGATGTCCTGGTCGTCATTGCTGTTGTTGTTCTTGGATTAATGCACACCGAAATCTAAATGCTGGTCATGGCAACATGCTACATCCAAACAATAAAGACCACAATCACACACTGACTTTTTATAAATTATTAATGAAACTGATATAAAAAATAAATCCAAAACTCAAAAACATTCAGTCACAGTAACTGTCATATACTGTAAGACAAAGAAAAACAGACAATTAGCTCAACTGAGCATCTCCAACCTGTGATTGTTTAGCATTTTTGCTTGAATTGATCAAAATTTTCAAATGAACTTATTTTTGATAAATAATGTATTTACTGACTGACCTGTTTAGACACTATTAAACTGTATACCTCCTTTATTGGGGCAGCTGGACCAGAGCTGACTCATCCATCAGACACAAAAAATGGCATCCAAGCAATAAAGCAGATGTTTCCTGCATTTAAATATCTGTTTTACACCATGGTTACAAGCAATTCTGAAAAAAGGCAAAGACTTTACAATATTATTACTTTGTGACTTTGGTTTTAATGTGTATGAGTTGGCTGCTAAATAATTTAGTCAGGGTTTTAAAGTCAATTATTACACCTAGGCCTAGATGTTTAGTACCTAACTACTAATAATATGCTGCAGTGTATCATATTGTAATCTAAGCCTATATCATATGTAAACAATACATTTTTATCAAAAAAAGCACATTTACTTACAATGTACTCTATGTGTGTGTGTGTGTGTGTGTGTGTGTGTGTGTGTGTGTGTGTGTGTGTGTGTGTGTGTGTGTGTGTGTGTGTGTGTGAATCAATTCAATCCAGGTATTTACAATACTTGGCAATGCTTCCTGCTTATTTCCAGTTTTTTTATAGAAATCTTTTCATTTTCCTTACCATATTCAGGAGTGAGAAATGTGCAACATCAGTACAAACATCAAGTACTACAAACATCATGTACATTACCTGCAACAATAAATTTGCAAGGTAGTCTATCGTACCATATAAAAGCAGTGCAGATGTTCGTCTTAGAGGTTATTTACTGCTGTGGTTGAAGGACAGTCAGGTGTTGTTGAAGGGAATGCGCGAAAAGGTCAGAAGCAGAGCTGCAGCTGTATTAACAGCGACTGCTGGCACAAATATCCATAGAAATGGCTACAGGAGAGGGGCCATGCTGCTCAGTGGAGTGTGGTGCAACAAAAAACACATTTTGATCTGACAGATCTTTCTGTGACTGTCACCAACGATGGGATATGTATCAGCTCTAGCATCAACTGTCCAAACAGCATTTGCAAATTTACTTTCTATCCATGTAACATTGTGTGTCTTATCTTTGTATGTTGTTCTCTGAAACCTCTGCAGTAAGGCTAATAAAATTAGTGACAAATTATTGAAAAAAAAGAAGTCTTAGTAAGGCCACAATAGCAACCTCAGTGCTTTGTGGCATATTTACATTATACATTTTCCCAAAGATAAACAGCACTCATTCAAAAATATTCCTTCATTTCTTGATTTAAGAAGGGTGACGAAGCACACTGTCGAACACATCATTCCAAAATTGTTGGGTTGAGATGAAGATGATTCAGATGAGTTTCATGGACATTAAACCGTTCAGTGACCCTTTTTACACCACATGGACGAATTTGCATACATTATCTTTCTCCATTCCTTTATTCAGGTTTTCTTTTAACTTTTTGCAAAGTGAATTTCATTTTAAATATAATGCTAGCAAAGGAAAAAAAAATTGGGTACTTGCCATTCCAGGTCATTCATACCACTGAACCCAACCCATTTACATTCAGGTGATATACAATCTAGAGACAGACGCAGCTTGATTTGTTGTTTTAGAATTGAGGACTTGACCAAGAAGCTTCATTAGTCGCCTCAGTTATATGCAATTCCCACATCAGAATATTTCTACATATTTTAGTGATGTGAAGACACTCGGGTCACACTTTCTTTGAGCTTTTTCTATCTGGCCTAACTGAGAAAGTAATGTCACTACATTCATATTATAACCTATAGGTTTTTATTCACATTATTAAATGTCAGATAGTGTATTGTTTTACAGCTGCAATGGCTATATGAAAGCATGCAAAGAACATGGTACGATGCATAATACTACAAGTTATTTCTGCATACTGATCAATACATAGCCGAGGTGAAGTAGAAAGTCATATTCAGGCTCAGGTTTGAAGCACTGCAGTGGAGCTACAGGAGTACAGTACCTCACCCTTGGCTGACTGACTTTCATTTATCTCTAAAAGACCATATTCCAGACATAACAACGAGTACTTTCATGTCTGATTTCTGTTAAATGCTCCAGTGCTGTCAAAACAAAAATGCAGAGGCCAGGTCACCAGAGATATAAGAGATAATTCTTGGATTACAACTTTTTTGTAAAGCAACGATCAATTAATCATAGTCAATTTAGGACTGTTTTTGTGGAGAGTCAGATTTGTCAGAAATCAAAGTCAAACACCGTTCATCGTTCTCCCGTGCAACACATTGCTTATGTTTGTCAAGCTTCATTAATCTCCCCATTCAATTGCATCCACGGCAGTCCTTGAAAATACTTTCTACTTTCACAACCGGTCCTTGGAGGAAATCTGAGAAATGTAGCAGGAGAGGAGAAGAGAGTAGAGCTTGGGAGAGGTGGAGAAAAAAAAAGACTTTCAGATTGATTTTCCCATCATGACTTGAAATACCATATTTATTGATTGCTTATAGGGAAGGAGAAGGGTGAAGGGTGAAGGCTGCGGAGGAATAGTGTGATGTTGGTAAAAGCAATCAGCCTTTTCTTTCAGCGTATTCAGATCAGCATAGATCTGTCAAAGGTTAGGACGGTGCTTTGAGGATGGCCACACAAAATGTTTCAAAAACAAATTTACATTCTTGGTATTTAGCAAATTAGTATTCCTAGTCTGTGCAAACCACTGTCTGGGAGCCTAAAAAGTTTCTGGCTTAAAAGGCAAAAAAAACATTACATTTTTGAAACATTGCTGCTTGTCAGGTGACATGTTAATATGGAGCGGGTTGTTTCAAGTCAGTCGCACTTTTGACCTTAACTTCAATGTCACAAGTTTGATGCTACAGAACATTACTTTTGAGGTCTAGGAAAAGCAGTAGCTTCACTGTTTCATCAGAAACAATGCAAAAAAAAAAGGTCATTTTGTTTGTGAAAATCACTTGCAGGCACTAAGTAAATGCACGCTTTGTGATGTCTTCTGTGAGTGTCATGATGTTGTGTTGAACCTTGGTGAACATACACATAGTTGCATGGTGACATTATTGTGACTTACTGTAGTTGCAATGGTAAATTCTCAGCTAGCATGTTGCTGGCTAGGCCGTATGATACGCTTTGTAATTGACTGTGAGAGTGCTGAGCCATTTTATGGTGTGACCAGATTTCTAAAATGTATCGACGAGTGATAACTTATTCTATAAAAAATGTACAACATAAGGTTCTTATTTTGTACATTAACATTAACTTATTTCTCTGAATTCATGGCAAATGGTTATAATAAACTGACATACTTTCCATCCTTCCTCTTAGCTCATTCACAAATGCACATCACAATCACTACTTTATCTGTAGTGTCATTCCAGATCCAGAAAACCTTAAGTAATGTCAGCTTTTATGTTTTGTATTTGGCAGGTGCAAGTTTTTTTTTTTTACATTAACTCGGTCCCACAGGATGGAGTGGCTCATCTTCTTTCCTGTAAGTTTAAGCAAAAGGAGATCAAAGCAAATCAGTTTGCCTGCTATTCCTTCCAGACGTTAGCTGCTGCTATAGTTAGGAAAAATGGCATCTGTCTGCAGTGAACTTGGACTGGGCCTTGGCTCCTGGCCACTGCAAAAGAAATAAAAACTCCACTTGTGGATATTTGCATTCTAAAATGATATTATTGGTTGCCCTGATGCAGCCGACTTAATGCTGCTCCTTCAGTCCCAAAGCTCCAAAATTTTCTGTCAGTGATTGACACAGAGTGAATTGCAAAAAGTCTTTAATGCCAAAAAGGATTTCAGATATCCCAAAGCAACAGAAAACAATCTTTATAATCCCCAAATCATTTTGCAGAATTCAAATTGCCATTTTAAGTATTATATATACCTCACAATACCAGCATAAACAAGGACATCCTTCACTGTTTGTGCATTCCTGAGGCGTATTTCTTCACAAGCACAATGGCAAAACCTCAAAAGTGAAACATGTGTAGTGAAGACAGCGAATTAGGGTTCATAACCTTTCATTAGGTAGCCCCATGCAATCGTTTGAAAGAAGGAAATTTTTACTGTGATGCGCACATGGAAACCAACAAACATCTACTCCAAGTAACTTAGATTCAGTTTTAAGAGAAGATGAACTTTTAGTCGTACTTGATGTCATTTTGAAATGTTTATATAATTGAACTGTACAGCAGTGTGTTATATATAGTGTAAGCATGAGCTGGGATTCAAGGTCTACTTCTGCAAGGATCTGAAGATTCATCTCTGTTACAAGGTTCATTTTATTGTTGAGTATGTGCTTTGACCTTGGCATGATGAAGGAAAGCAAATGACTTATTTTGTGCCATGGATGATGAGGGAATTAAAAAGTGATTAATTGTCAATTGTTAGGTCTAGACTAAAGGCCTGAGGGTGGAATGCCAGAGCTACTGTACCTGGTGCATCCATGCTGAGGAATACCATTTCTAAAACCTACATAATCCCTAAAAGGCTTCAATTCATTTTTTTAAACATGCTTTTATTAAACCGTTGCTATTCTTATCACTTTTGTCTGCTTTGTTTCTTCTTAATCCTCACAAAACTCTCATAAATTAATTAATTAGCTATTTACGGGCTTTGCTTATATTTTTTTGTACTTTGTTCTTACTTCTGTAAAAGAAAAGGAAGAACAATAATAATTGTTGAATAACATACATTAATTGCCATAATTGTCAAAGCACCTTACATAGACTTAATCACATTATGTCAATCATTTTGTTACTTTGTTCCGTAATGTTAATATTTTATTTCAGAATGAAACTAATAATGTTTACATTTCTATTACCGTAGGGCAGATTTCAGGTGTTAAACTAATCAATTCTTTACCTGCAGGAGCTTTATTTCCTTCAAGTAATAAACCTGTGTGTGTGGAATTTAATCCTCACCTCACAATCTTTTACATCAAGGCAGTTCACAGGTCTTCCCCAGCGAGGCGAGGACACTAGTTGGTGATGGACACAGGATCTAATACAATCAGGCCGTGTCATGATTCCCTCAAGGACTTGCTTTATTCACTTGTTTTCCTCCATTTGGACTTCCTGATATATGTGTATAGCTGAGCCCTGGGGGGAGCATTCAAAGAGGCCTGCTTGATATTCCACTTGTAAAGAGCCTACAGGTGAAGTGGAGGGTGGATTGGCGAGAGGGACAGGATAGTTATTTCTCAGCACTGAACACAGATGTTAAAGGTCTAATCTGGCCAAGGTCAAAGGCAGGTTCTTCTGATGAGGAGTCTAGATTTTCATTTGGTACTCCTCTATTAAACAGACTGACCACAGCATGCAGCTCAAAGATTCTGAAATGGCCAATCTGACCTCCCTGAAGATGATCACTCACCCAGGAAAAGAGAAGTGGGCTTGTGTCTATGCTGATATTTTTGCGTGCATAGTAAACTACTCCTTCATGTGCCTTTCAGTTACCTTATAAAGATAGAAGCCATTATGTTTGGTAGTGAACATGTCACATCGTAAATGGTAGGAGATCACTGTGAGCCAAGCAGACTGGTGAAACTTTTCCACTTTGATGATATTAAAATGTCATTCTACTCAGCTAGGAAGGACTGAGCTCAACAATACCAGATGCTGCCGTTATTAAACGGGCTTCCCTCTTGCACATGGCTCCTGCAACAAAAGGTGCGGCAGAGGTGAGAAATGTTCAAATCAGGCTGAGAATCAACCTGTGTCTTTTGAGCCCAGCGTCCCCAGCTGATCTGATGGGATTACACCTCGAGAATGGAAAGATTCCCCACCCCTTGACTCACATCAGATGTGCTTTTCTGAGGGAGGGAACGAGTGAGCTCCAGGCAGGGGAAGGTAAAGGGGAAGAGATAGGAGAATGATAGAGTGGGGAAGATGTAGAAGGAAGGGGAGACAGAGTGGAGATGGAAAATGACAATATAATATGATTTGATTTGTGGAACAAAATGGTTTCTCAGTGCCCATTTTCGCAGAGAGAACAGATGAACAAGGAGAGGGAGGGCTGGGAAGACAGTAGTGGGTGGAGGAGGTGGGCAGAGTGTGAACAGTAGGGCCATGGAGTTCATTTAGCACTGCAGCCATGAGATTGTTTGACAGCTGCTGGTGAAGGCATTAGGCTACTTACTGTAGTCCAATTTTCCCTGTATCCCTCTTTCTCCCTGTGTGTCTCTAATAGCTGCCTTTGTTTGACTTGCAGTGTCCATCACTGCTATGTATGGGCTGGCTATAGATTTTAATAATGACAAAAACAACATTACAATTCATTAACGGTCACTGAATAGCTGCAGGCAATAGGACACTGTAGAGGTCATGAATTAGGAAAGTCTGTTTTCTCAGAGTCTGTAGCGCACATAAAGTTTAGTGCCAAAGTGAAACACTGTGTCTGTCATCTCAGAAACATGACATCTGCTCTCAGAGAATGACTGACAGAAAAAAATAGAATACATTTAGACGAATTTGATATAGATACCATTCTGAAAACAAGACACCTACTCACACAATGTCATTGCCAGGGGAAAGAAATTAGGAAAAAATTTTCAAGAAGAGACGGTCACTTGGTTCAATAAGTTATAGCTCAGCTAAACAGTGGATTGTTTTGGTTATAGGAATTACTTATGTAATGGCTTAACCCATCAACTTTAGCTTTCCCAGCATATTCAACAAAATGACACTTCAGTCTTATCACATTCTTTAGTTGTTGTTTTACATGAATGCATGCATACACCACTCTTCATAGGGCAGAATAAGAAATAAAACTGTGCTCTGAATCCATGTTAATCCATTTTTGGACTTCAACAGAATGACAGCAGTTTTCACCAGCAGCTAGGAATCAGCCGTAATTACTTCTTTCAAGGACCTGAACCCTCTCAGCGAGGAGCAAAACAACATTACCTGTCAACAAGTCTGCCTCACTGTTTCTATCTCTGTCTCTCTTTTCTCAATTGTCAGTTCAAAGAGAATCAGTGGTGTAGAAACCTGAGCTCCATTTTTTGGGGAAAGCTTTATACCAATCAAGCATTGGAATAAAAATAACCAAACCACATCACAAAAAAAAAAGAATATTTAGTGTATGAACGTCACCCTCTCCCCGTACAGTGCAAACACACGAATCAGCCACAGTATTAAATACACCTGGTGGCACTAATGTTGTGGTGGACAGAGGTCAGCATTGCCGCTCTGGCTGGTCTTCAGCTACGCAGCGCCATACTGCTGTAATGCACTGTGCGTTCTGATGCCTGCACATCATGGCTAGTGCTAAATATTTGCTACACTGACCCCTGTCTACTATATTGTACTAAAATTAAAACCAGCAGTTGGTGTTGATGGTGTGGCTGGTCAGCATTTATATGGTACTAAATCTGCATACTATGCCTTTATTTCACTAAAACAGTGTCCACATACGTATGTGCACTTAATGGAATTTAAGAGTTCCTTTTTTTATAGATTTAAACGTGTGATGGTTAGTCAAGGAAATGTAAAGAACCTCAGCAGACAGATAAGCAGACAGGCAGGAGTGCCTTTTTTAAAACTCGGCAAACACACTAATGTTGGCACAGACTGGCACAGGGTGAAGTTGCTTTAGTAAGTGCAGACAGAAGAGCAAAGCAGGCCAGGGCAGAGGTAAAGACTGGAGCTGCTAAACAAGCGAAGTTCAACGTATCAGTATCAGTTTTACAGGTTTAGAGGAAAGTAAGCACAGGCATAGACCAAAAGAACAGGCAGGCAGGCAGGCAGGCAGGCAGGCAGGCAGGCAGGCAGGCAGGCAGGCAGGCAGGCAGGCAGGCAGGCAGGCAGTATCATAAGGTGAGCTCAGTGATCAATGTGCCAGGGAATGATGGTAATGCGCTGGCTTAAATACTGGAGGTGAGTAGCATAATAGGCTGCAGGTGTGTATGTGGGTGGGCCAGTCAGCAAGAGAGAAAAACAATGGGAAGGCAGGGGGAGGGCCAGCAACAGTGGAGGACAACATGAGAGAGGGCAGAAACAAAACAGTGTCAGAAAATATTGTAAAAATGATACTGTGAGATTTTGAATTTCTGATCATTTACCAGACATTGAGAATGCACTTAACCTAGTCCGTTGTTACCCTCAGCTGCTACAGAAAAGTTTACATTGGTCATTAAAAAAAGATTCAGTCTGAAATGCGTGCACGTAGTATGTTTGTACACATGACTCTCTTCTGTGTCTGTGTCGTCCTACGTGCCAGTATGTGCTCAATTAGGTTGTGAGAGTATAAAAGTTCTGTACTGACAGACAGTGTTGTTCTACTTTGGTGTAAAAAGGGGTTGTGTCTGGCAGAAGAAGAGGCTATTATGGCTCTTTTATGGATTACGAGGCAGGTGTATGACCCTTATCTCAAGGTGAACGTCAGCAGATGCCCTTGTTGCAGTCCATCACAACACTGTTCCCTATTACATTACAGGTGATGGCCCTGCCAGTACCTCATTGCAAACAATATCCATCTTAACAACTCATTCCATCTGGCAATGATCCTTACAAATCTTATTTCCCTTAAAACGAGTGAAAAATTCTAACAGTTAAGTGAGGGTATTTTATTTGCTTCCAGTGCACTTTGTCCCAGAACAAGTGACAATGTCTGGTACTAACGTAAATCACTCAGTCATGCTATTAAAGATAATATCACTGAATTCATGAATTCTTGACACAATGTGCTTCAGACCAGAAATAATTGAGACTCCCACCTCACAGATGGATTGTTGACATTTTCCAAGAAAAAAAAAAGGTATTGTGAGACTAATTACTGGGCCGACGTGTTGAGAGGCAATATGCACACCGTCGCGTCCACACACGGTGCAGAATGCAGAATTAATTTCAAATAACAGAATTTTCCATTACGCTTGAAAATCGTCAGGTACTTGCAAGAAAATGTGATGCATTTAGCAATTTTTTAAAGAATCGGATCTAACGCACACACACTTGCCAGGTTTAATTACTAGAGCCTAGAGCCATTAGTCATCTGGGAGGCACTGCTCTCTAATGAGAGATAATTGATGCAATGCAATTCTCCATTTTTGTATGGCATATACAGTCGGTGTGACTTATACAGCAGAGGCTCGCAGGGATGAAGAAGCTAGCAAACAATACATAATGTTTAATAACTCAACTACAATAATGTCACTGTAACAGCCACAATTTCGTCTGATCTGTAACTTTAAAAAATATATTGACAATCATTATTTTTATCTTCTCCCCATATTCAAGTTCCAGGGTTTCATTTTTTTGCTTAAAGAGACTGATTTATGTTTTTGTAGAGTTTTGCCTTTCTGTGATTGTTTTATGGAAATCATTTTGCTGGCATTGATTGTGGCAGTTGCCACTGAAGTGTATGCGTAAACATGAATATTTGTCTAATTACTCTATGAAAGTGACTTTAATGAGTAAGAGCAGTAAGAATAAAGTCCAGTGTTTTCTCAACCCATCCGTTTGTGACAGTATCCCCTGATTCCCTCCTTCACAACTGTCAGAATTACTACAGATACTAGGTGATATCACCTAGTATGACTACAGGAGGACAGATGTAATGTTGGGAACATCGAAACTACAGTGCCTCTTGAACATTTCATAACCTTCACTTCCAGAAGAAAATCTCATTCAGACCAATATGCTATTGTGTCGTACTGGAGGCCGACGTGTTCCTTTCAGTGGGGATTTTGTTTCTTTCAGCCATTAGGGACTGTGTAACACATATGATAACTGGTCTATATTTCCTGATTTTATGTTTTTTTCCAGTACATTTTGTCTATCTCATCTATGGAAACATGTTTCCTGATTTGTATTTGCTATAAGTGGATTTGTTTTTTGTTGCTGCTTTCACCATTCGCATCTCCTCTTCCAGGAAAGACAGTGTGACAGATTCTAAAACCCTTTGTTTTGTGGGGGGGTTTTCTTTAGCATTCTAGGTAGGCTTGTATTTCACAATTCTTTGCAAAAATAGCATGTAGGTATTGAAGATAATCCTCAACATATTCCCTGCAATCCCTATAGTAGCCAGTAAACCCCAAAAAGCAGAATAAATGCACAGTGAAATGAACAGAAAACATGATTATTAACCTGTTATCC
This sequence comes from Ctenopoma multispine, assembly GCA_034779795.1. NCBI lineage: Eukaryota > Metazoa > Chordata > Actinopteri > Anabantiformes > Anabantidae > Ctenopoma > Ctenopoma multispine. Next base: position 17,883,987 of record JAUYWH010000002.1, read on the forward strand.
CTTTTAAATTAAAAGCATGCAGCAGCATGTTTGCTTTGACAGCCCCAGTCTTACGTGAACATGACATACCTTAATATCAAATAGGCAGAGTACAATCCCAGAACAAATCACTGCAGAGGATGAAGGATGAATAAAAATCCTGTAAGTTCACTTATAGGATATGCCCGAAAAGATCTCAGTAGGATCTATTTAGAAGGCGTGGTGGGAATAAAAATCCCAACATCATTGTTAGAATGATTTATTTTATCCAAACAAATAAAGATAGCATTTTTAGTCGGATCTACATCACTGTTGAAGTAGCTGGGCAACTAAGCATCTTATATTTAATTGTGCAGCTTCTCACAGTTGATGTAACTGTATAGAGGTCTCAGTGCAGGTCACATTCTTATCCTCTTCCCAAGGTGGGAAAGACAAAAGTATTGAGCTGCTGATAATGACTTCTTGTTTATTTTGAAGATTTTTCATGCATCCATTGAAACATCCACCCATTCATCCGCTAAACACACTTAACCTTAGGGGTTGTGGAGGCTGTGGAGCCGATCTCAGCTGACACTGAGGGAGAACAACCTGGACGGTCATCAGTTTACACAGGGCTGTCATATAGAGACAGACACTTTCACGCTCACATTCACAGCTTTGGGCAATTTAGCATCTCCTGTTAATCTGTTAAATGTATTTCAACTATGTGAGGAAACCAGAGTACCCAGAGGAAAAACACACAGACATACGAAGAACTTGCTAACCATGGTGCTATTGTATAATTGCAATTATTTAACTCAGTTAACAATAGGCTGCACTGTGTCAGTTAATTGCAGTTTAAAGTCAGAAAAGCATTATTGTGCATATACCACTCTTGTGTGGAAAATAAAACTAAATTGACTTATAATAAACTTGGGAGGTGAAGCAAATAAATGCACCAATTACTATTAAAAGTTTTCCTAAACTGGAAAAGAACTTAACTAATGGGCAATTGAATGGTTCATAAAACTTACTGCATGGTACATCAAGGTTTTTGCAGCTGGGTCGTTACTGAAATTGTGGCATTATGGTTAATATTCAGATTTAAATAGCAGCATTTCAAGTTGGTTATAGCTTGGTTCTGAATAAGAAACTTATACTGCTTATGTTATTACCTCTTTCAAACAATATATTATTCATTTCTGTGACCTATTTAGCTATCTGGGCAATTTTTTTTTCCCTTTATGAAGTCATCACACCCTTTCTCTGTCACACTTGTTACACAGGACACGAGTTGTGAGAAGAAAACTACACAGACGCTCCAGGAACATAGTGTAACAGGCGAGTCAGTTTGGTATTGAGATGACTAATAAGCACATATTCTGAGGCTACAGATACACTTACACGTGTCAGGTCTGGATGCACACATATTTGCAACCTATGAAGTGTCCTGTTGCATTGTGTTTCGTACTATTTGTAGTCTGTGTTTGACAAGAAGTCTCACATTCAATGAAGACCAACCTGAAACTGTGTCCTTTAGTTGTGTCGTCTTTTTATTTACCTTTTGTGTCATCTACAAATCTTTTCAGAATCTGTATATTCATGTGCAATAAACTAGTTCTTGCAGAGAGTGTCTGTGATTCTGGCTGTTAAACTCCTTCAAATTCATGCCCTAACATTTATAGGCACTGAACTTTACATATTGTCAGAGCTATAATGAAGTTACAGGGCCAAAGGTAATTGACATTATTAATATTTTTAAAAGGTTAAGGTAAGTTAACCCACACTAAAGAGACAGGAAATATATTAGGAACATCTCCTGGGCACCTACTAGCATAATATCGTATGGAAGCATAGAAAATTCTCAATTAACACTCAAGACAGATATTTGCTGTTAAAAATAAATCCATGCAGAAAATGACTACGTCGGCTTCTGGAAACTGCCTAACTAAACAGCTTTAGAATAGAAAGCAGTTTTATAATTTTGTCAGTGGTCTATGCCTGTCTGCTATATTGACAGAGCATTTGGGTCGTTGGGGATATGGGTCATAAATTCTGTTGCACCAATGAATAAATGCAAACATGCTACAAAACAGCAAGTGTTGAGCAGGCATCTTTTTTTCAGTAGCATTTCAGATATTATGGAAGTATCATCATTTCTACTTTATACACGTTACTCTTAATACAGTTACAGCGGTGTTCCACTCCCCATGCGTGACAAAGTCTCTAAAAACATAAGACAATTTAACTTCGATATGTACAATCCCATGTCCATTGAGTCCAAGGGGAGCTGGTTCCAGCACTGGGCAGCATAATATCTGAAAGCCATTTCATCATGTTTACAGTAGTTTGAACTCTGGGCTCTAGCTGACCAGTCCCTGCAGATCTGAAACACCTTCCAGGCTTCTATTTAGCAAATATATCCCTGGTATACCTTGAGCCCAGACCATTGACAGACTTGTAAACATTAACTGGGAACTTGAATTAAATTCTATATTTAACTGGAAGCCAGTGACAGGATCTAAACCTTAGAGTGATATGTTCTCTCTTCTTGGTGTTTGTGAGCATTCTGGCAGCAGCAGCATCATAAGGACTAAGGAAGCTGTAGCATTAACACGACACTGATGAAAATCATACTATAATGTTTTTACAATTGCCTACTAAATCTAAAACTATTAAAAATGAAATGACTATAATCTGATTTGAACTAAATTTGTATTTTTGTCAAAGATTAAGACTAAAACTAAATCAAAATCAGGTGCCAAAATTAAGGTTTTGCAAGATTGTAGTATACTGACTGGACAAGAAGCAGACCACACCTCAGCACTTAAAATAACCCATGCGGATATGTGCCTAGGTGTGTTCCACCATGATAGAAGGGCAGTAGTCATTAACCCCAGAAAACAATTGTTTTCCACATCAATCCTGACAAACCACATTGTCTGCAGTTTTAGATTATGGGCCAACCTCACGTAATGCTCGATTGAGTTGTGATAGGATTGCGGATGAATTTGCTCTGTAAAATCTTTTAATACCAACTCTGGATCCAAAACCTGATTACAAAAACCAGCCGGTCCTTATCCAGTGAAAGACCATTATTACTGGAAGGCTGGAAGATGGTCATGATATTAAACCCACCCTACTGAGTCATTTCACTCACTGCATAGAGATTTCATCGTTTGTTCTTTTGAACTCTTGTAAACTATATTTTTCACAATAACACTGTGTGACAAAATGAAGGGCTTGAGGCTATTATTAGGCCACAGTTAGTGGAATAAGTGAGCAGTCAGCATTCTCAGTTCATCTTTCAATCAAAAGCTCAGCTCCATCTGAATCCTCAGTCAAGGCAGCATTTTATTTAACATCATTAGGATGGTAGAGGCATGCGATATGTGCCTCAACTGCCAGAACCTTTCCTCCTTTTTTCAGGGTACATAGATTTATATACAGTAGTCACTGACTTGCAAAAATCAGATAACAATCTCTGTTTTCTGTGGAAATAAATAAATAAAAACATGTTCGAGTTCAGGTACAGGGCACCATTGTTTTTACTGCTGTGTGGCTCTGAATTTTAGCAACTGCCATGATTTGCTCTGAGGCTTAGCCCCGTTCAACCAGCTAGAAAGGGCTGGACAGCACGCTGTCTATCTGCACTGAAAAGAGAACTAGCACTGCCTTTTCCAACTATTAGTGTTCTCTGAAAAATCACACACCACATGAGATAGATGTAAAGACATATTGGTGTAACTGGTGCAGAGATACATATTAGGTACTGTATCTGAGTACAAGTCCTGACGAAATCACTATAAAGCTATTTTCAAAAATACTGATGATGTTTTTTTGTGGATGAGATTTGTGTCAAGGTCCTGACATTTGCTTTGTAAAATAAAAAAGAACCATTGGTTTACCTACTGCTCTCTTCAGCTCTTTGTCTCAAAAACGAATACCACAAGTTCACACATGCACTCTGGGGATTATCAAAGACAATCTGAGAAAAGTTGTGAACTCTTCACTGAAGCAGTACCTACAACAGGTTGAGGAAGGTAAGCAAAAAAAGGGTCAGGAATACAATGTCGACATAACACAGGACACTGCTGATTTCAGCAACTCATTGTATGTTTGCAGCTGCTGAGGAGCAGAGAGGCGCACTTGTGCTCATTCGACCACATTAACGCAAATGCATAAGAAAAGAAGCATTATATGATCTTTGAAATAAAGCTGTGGATTGTTAGCCAACACTCCTCCTTCGCTTAAATAGTAAGATAGTATCGACTGTTAAAACAGCCTGGACTACACACTGCCAAAAGCTAAGACTGATAGAGCGATCTGTGTATTCACACTGTGACTCTCACAAGTCTCAGATGTTTATTAGTCTGTCTCAAAGCCAGCCTTATAAACCCAGCCAAGGCCCTCTCTGTCATACAAACCATTTTTCACTCCACACCACAGCACCACTTTTATAGTGTTGCTGTGCCCTTAGAAGAAACGGTCAAAAAAATTCAAATGTGCTTTCCTTTCAGCTGTCAGGCGGCAAAAGGAATAGTTGAGAACCCAGTTGTTTGAGATATGAGGTCACTGTCGCAATATACTGCAAGTCTTCAATTCCACTTTATCACATTTTTAAAAGAATAGGTTGCAGGAGCTTCTGCAAGACTAATGTAAGATAGATGCATTCTAAGGGACCTTTACCTTTGCTGTCATTGCAGTATTAATGTGGTATAGATGTTGGGAGGGGGACTTATCACTGCAGTATAAACCTCTACTCTGGCTACTGCCATTATTACTAGTATTAATGCAATATAGATGCAGGATAAGTGCCTATTATCACAGTTGCCTGCCACTCTATAAGTAATTAAGCATATATGCAGAATTGGATTCTGCTTTAATCGTCTTTTGAGTATCGCTTTTGGGAGTTGCGCTTCAACAGAGACTTACACAGTACAGTACACTGAAGTTCAACTCAGAAGTAGGTGATGTAATTTTGAACACAGTCAATTGCCGTGATTGCAAAAATGAGGAAATAATATGACCCAAGTTGAAAAATATCCCTTTAAAATCGAAAAAGATATCATCTTTGGTCCAAATTCTAATGCCCAGCAAAGAGTCATAAAGCATTGTCATCCACTAAATGAAAGGAAAGGAAATGATTTATCTTCTCTACATAATCCTGATCACCCACATCATTAGTTATAATAAAATGCTAATAACGTATCATATGTCTTCAAGGGAAAGCCATTTGTCAAACATTCATCTGAATATGAAAAGAATCTCTACATACGTTCCTTTAAACTTTTGCAGCAATAGATATTACTACTGCCAACATTACAGCAATAATAGATCTCATGATGTAAAGGATAAAGAGACTCTTTATCGAACAAACATGATGATATAACAGTAAAACAGCACTGTACCAAGAATAAAAACCAAATAACTAATTGTTACCTTTTTTGATTCGACATGGGGACTACTCCATGTAGTACTGTGAAATACTGGGATGTTAATGACTGATACGATCAGGACTGTAGTAGCATTAGTTACTGCAGATATTGAAGAGAGGAAGGTTGGTACAGTTAGCAAGTTTTTTTGCCTGGTTGCTGCAGCCAAAATTGGATCAACTTTAAGGGGACAAATCTGAGGTCATTAACATTGATTTCTTAACTATGTGAGTTTTTACATCAATAGTGGAGGTTATATATAAAAGTGCATGGTGCAACTCAAACGATAAACTACAATAACTTTTGCCCCCCCAAAGTGATTCCACTAAAATGAAATCATTTCACCACAAAATGTATGAAATGCAGTGTGACCAGGCCTCTGCATTCTAAAGTGCTGCTAACAATAATTGAACATTACCTATTCTGTAATCAGCACAGTGGCTAAGAGTGTGGAAGAAGGTTATAGATAACAGCTGCTAAAATGTCCTCGGAAACGACTTTATAAAAGATAATGAGTTGCTGCATATAGTCCCCAAGTTATGAATTAGTACCACATCCACTGAGTGCAGGTGTTTTACCAGCATTGCAAACATGAGCAATCCCTAGTACAGCAGCTTCTGTGTGTGTCAAACTGATTCCACTGTATCATCCAGCAACTGACTTCCCATTTTAAACCACTCTTGGAAAATGAACAGCCATGATAGGATATATATTGCCGCTCCCGCTGTTGTCAGTTTGACTGTATGTACGGCTATGTTATCCATTTTGTCCTATAAATTCCAATGATCTCCCTTGTCAGATAAGACCGCACATGCACATATAACCACATGTTAGCACAGTAGCACACAAACAAAGCGGGAGGCAACAAAAATTCAGTGATAGCAATTAAATAATCCTGTCCTTGAATCTAATCTCTGCTACCTCAAGTGTAGACACACTCCACTCCAGTGTAATTAAAGCTGATTTAGCGTGATTTACAAGCTATGGGCAAAATAAAATAAACATGATTAGGTTAGACAAATACTGAGGTCAATATTTTTGAAGGCTTGGAAATTAATAATACATTTTGTATGATAAACACTTGCACCATGGGCTCCAAGCATGGAATGCTAAACAGTTAGGTTGCTGTGCCAAACAGAGATCTGGGGCCCCCTGCCGTTATCAACTCAACTGCTTTGTTAATTGCTGAAAATATGTCTCTAAAGACACTTGTTTTTCCTTGAAAAACAGGCCTTGTGTGCTTTGAATTTGCAATATCAATGATTTTCTCAGAGACAATGACTTTGAATGATGACAATGAATTTTTATCACATTTTGGAATAAACATTTTCAGCTGCAACTCACCGTTCCAGTGTGTGCCGTGTTTTTTCTGAACGAGTGCAGACATCACAACCCTAGGTGCTAATTTTGTAATACACTATAACGTTACATCTGCACTTTTAAACGAGGCAGAAAAGGAAAAGATATAAGCCAGATGCATGCTTCAAAAACCTAGGGTAATGATGCAGAACATGTCCTAAAATTTCTGCCATCTACGAGATCTGGGACACACTGTGTTTACAGTGATTTCCACCTGAGAAGGACTGGAACCTGAGAGAGGAAGAAAATAATGTCCCGCTCATTGTGAGCTGCTTATCGCAAGCACTCAGCAGTGTCATCCTCTAAAATTAGCTTGTGCTGGCTGAGCACTATCTGGTGGAGATAAAATAAGGGGGGGATCAGTTATGCTGCATTATTAATCTTGGGATGTAGAGGGAAAGAAAGAGAGAAAAAGAAAAGGAAGGGTAGAGAGAATTGAATTGAGAGAAGGGTACGTGGTGTGAGGAAATGACAAGATAACTTCAGTTTGAACTTTGCATGCTGGAGCTCCTGGGGAAAAAAAAGAAGAACATTTAACTAAATAAGGTTGCCGCTCTCAAATGTTGCATTTTTAGGTGGGTGGAGAGTCTGCCACTAGCTTGAGGTAAAAAAGAAGAAGAGGAGATAACTATCCCCTGAAGGCTGGTTGGAAATCACTGCAGACACCAGTGCTCTCTCAGCCACAATCACACACACCAGCAAAAAACATGACTGGCTCCTTTTTTTCTGTCCCAGGAGAAATTTTGGATAGCTCCACTGCACCCAATCCCATCTCTTACTCAGGTCACTGTTATTTTCCAGCTCTGTATCTATTCTTGAGGTAAAAATTCAATTACATCACAGTTTAAATGCTTCAGTGCAGTATAGTGTTTATTTTGTGATATGCCACAGCCATGAAAAGTTGATGTGTGGTTACTTTGACTAATAGCTTGGGGTCTGAGGATCAACTTAGCTCTTTTTATCTCTTTCTAACAGAGTATCTCTTATATAAGGCATTTATATCATTTGATACTTTGGTCATTCAGTAAAAAGCTACTTACCCAGAGCAGCTATACAGGAAGTGGCTTGAAATGAGTCTGACTCAACAGACATCTAAGAGCATACTACCACGCACAGACAATTAGTGATGTGCATGCATTTGTCTTCCCACTGAAAAGCATTTGCTTTGTGGTTAGAGAAAAATAAACCATGTGGGTTGGTGTAGAAGATATGCAAAATAGTGAGACTTTATAAAAATATCTGTTTTTGTGCTGTTTGGAAACAGTCGTGGTATCATATTTACCATAAGAGGCAATGTGACAGTGTGATACTCATGAGCCAAAATGACATTTCCCACAGTGAGCCAAGTATGGAAATGTCATCAGAGAAAACAAGGGACTCCATCAGTACTACATCCACAATTTATGAATTCATGCATCTGGGCAGGTCAGAAAAAAATGCCAGCGTGGCACTTCATCCACCAGTGATGAAAATCCAACCGTGATCCAGCAGGGTGGTTCAGGACAGGATAGGGTTTTCAAGATAAAGCTGCAATAAAAAATGAATGACTATTTGCAACAAACACAGTGGCTCCTGAATCATTCATGCTTCATGTAATGGAAAAGTATGAAGGAACAAATGACAGGAAACCCTTTAAACAGACGACAAACTTCATGCAACAACTGGATTTCTGGGACAGATAGAATATAATCTCTGCTTCTGACTGAATGTTTCTTACTATTAATTCTACAGGATGTATCTTGCACATACAGAATGCCGTGGCGTCGGGGAAAACAGCCATAACTCTAACCAAAAATGACATTCAATCAAGACACTAAATATCTGTATTTTAAAATATAAATGTTTCACATACAGCATCGCAACATCATTACAACTGTCCTCCAAAGAGTTTAAGAACGGAATTATTAGAAAATGCAAGCTGCTATGATAATAAAAAAAAATGATGATGATAGGATATCTACTGCAATTTAAACTACTAGTACTAGTTCAAAACAGACTCACACAACAACACCCATAGTTTAAAATGAAGGATCTGAGCTGTCATTGAGTATCGTCTGCTATAGCTGCTGAAACACGAAAGCCCTGATTACGACTGCATGATCACAGGCTGCATAACTGAGGATTTCAGCAGACAGACCTGCTGAACAACAACTAAGACACATGGTTTGATAAACTTTAGCTTCTCCTCTTTGGCTTAGTTTACCCTAATGCATAGTTTATGATTTTGTGCATTTTTTGTTCCAAATTTTCTCTTGATTTCGTTCATTTTCTTTCCTTTTTTCAGCTATGTATTTTATGTAATTGCAATTAAAACATATTTGGTCTATTTGGGTCATATTTGACTGGTGAATCAGTCAAATGATCTGGTGCATAAACCTCAGCCGAAATGAAACTGCTGTCTTGCTCAAAAAGTGAACAGATATAACTCAACTGACCAAAAGCTTAAATGATAGAGATTAGATCACCGTAAAGATCCCAGACTCAGAAGAGATGAACACCTGAGAAGTGGATTCAACGTCTTTCAGTAGTGAAGATGTCAGAATAAGAATTGCTCAAGTCACCAAGAGTGACTTGAATATGAGTGAAGATGAATGTGAATTTTGACATTGGTGTAAGAACATCCTGTAAACAACTATCAAAGTAATGTATGTATGTATGTATAGTAAAAGCAGGTACTGAAGGCAACACTGTGTCCTTTTTTACTGTACTGTGTCCTAAAGGTAAAGGTACCCCTGTACTGTAGAAGGCAACAAAGCAACAACAACAGCGGACGCTGGGTTTCTGAGTCTCTGGCTATAAATATTCTTTTCGCCACACAACATTTTGTCATTCACAATGCCACCCTCAGATGGCGACTGTGGCACAGTTGGTAGGGCAGTCTGCAGTATCACAGAACCGCAGGGTCGGTGGTTAGCTTCCCAGTGTCCCTTGATTCCTGGCATCATGTCAAAGTGTCCCTGGAAAAGACACTGAACCCCCAACCTCTAAGGGGCAGCATGTCCACAAAAATTTCCCCAAGGGGATTAATAAAATATCAATTAGTATTAATAATATAACCGAGTTTTTTTCAAGTTTCTGGTTTTAGTAAAAAATCAAATTTAACAATCCAAATCAAAATTTAATTCAAAACTCTGCACAAACATAATGATTATTTTTTTGAGATCTCTGTGAGGGAATATGATGCATAAATCATCAATTGACTTTTTTCTGACTTAGTTTCTGTTTCCATTGAAATCTGGCCTGGCTGTTGCTCATATTGCATCAGAGCATACTTTATAAAAGTTTAGCTTTTTTAAACTTCCTCCTGTAGTGGAGCTGAGCTCAGTGGGGGGGCTTAACAGGACTGCTGCTATTGATTCACAGTGAATAACAACTGTTGCCGTCCCAGTTTCCCAGTTTTTTGATTCCATATGTGTGAAGGACCAACACGTTCTCATCCCACAGTGCTGCATAATGAGACTTTTCATTTGGTGCTAGACCTCTCGTTGTGACATTTTCAATTGGTTATAGGGTGGAAGCATGCCGTTTGACTTTATGCACAAAGACAACTGGGTTGGAGTCAAATCAGGGATCAGGTTGAGTTCAAAAGTTGAATTAACACTTCTTGTAACATGCTTTTTATAACGCACAATGTCTCCCACGTTCAGTTGACATCTGTGTGTCTTGTACCAATGCTAAGGGGTAGCTTTAGTGTCAATATATGACAAAAGCATCAGTATCTGATGCCCTTTAAACCAGAATGAAAGACTGATACTATGTCTATGAGCACAAAGTGCTAAAGTGTGATTGTAGGGACACTTACATGCTTTAACAACTTTTCTAGCTGTCTTTCTAATAAGCTAAAGAAACTATATGACAGTAGTTTTACACACGGGGACGTGTGCCATCAGTCTTCTCATCTTAAGAAAGCTAAATCAGCATATTTTCCACAGTTTCACCATTTTTTGTGTTTGACATGACTCTTTACCCTGAAGTCTGACGTTTTCTTATCCTAATGTTCCCTATTTTTGTGCTGTTTAAACAAATAGCATTAATGCCTTTATTTTGAAATACATTATTGGTACCTTGGTACATTATAGAGAAGTTGTTGCTGTGGACATCTACTACATTCCACATAGTCCACTTGGGATAGCTGTTTTACCCACTGAACCACAGCCACCTCCTCAGTAGGTTTATATTGACGGTGCTGTACTTTTATGGACTAATAATAGCACAGCAAAGTTAGATCAGAACTGGCTTTGACTTGAGATGCAGTGTGATGAATTGATTAAAATATAGAACTAGAGTGTATGATAACAGTATTCACAGTATTAGAAACGAGGTTTGTAATATAGATAATCTGTTTCTCTCTCTCTCTCTAACACATATACCAACATTACGTGCATATAGACAAACACAGCTTCCACACAAGCCTCTTTTCAAGCTGATGCCTTAATCCAAAGCAATTTGACATCTGCAGCTGCAGAAAGAAATGTATGCGGTTGTATTATGTTGGACTTTGTTTATATCTCACTTCAGATACAAGGTGCCTTTTTTCCTTTTAGCAGCAGAGGGAGAAAATCAATAGGCAGAATAATGATGCTGTTGTCTGTACTGCTTCCACAGCTTTACATTCACTGTCATCAATTTACGACACAGCCTTTAGAACTCAACCCTGTTTTTATTCATCTGCTCTCCCATTTATTTGTAACAGCTGGGTGTGTGGGTGTGAGAGAACTGGTGTGTGTTGTTTTTGTGTATATGTGTGTGTGTGTGTGTGTGTGTGTGTGTGTGTGTGTGTGTGTGTGTGTGTGAAAGCAGGAAGCAAAGAATATGAACAGGAAACTCAGAAAATTAGAGATGAGGGAGAAAAGAGAGAGAGGAGATGTGAGAGGGAGGTAGCAAGGTATCACAGAAGAAGTCTTTTGAGGTGAGAGATTCTGACTGACCTTTTCAGCACACTACACAGCTACAAGCAGGAATAGAAAGAAAGGTTTTGGTTGAAGAGGTTGGCTAGTGGTCCTCCTGCTTGCCAGCCGGCATAATGATGGGAAAAGTGGAAATGTTCTTACTCCAAGCCGGAGATAAAAGGATTTGTAAGGGTATGTAAGTACAGAAGAGGAGTCGAGAGAGCGATCAATAATTAATTTACTTTCAACAGTCAAGGGCAATTAACACGCTTTTTTGCCCATTACCCGCCTAAAAGAGCCAACGCTGTGGCTCTAGCCCCTAATCTCGCTGACCATTGTCACAATCGAGGATTACACAGCTAACAAATCGATGCACACACACAGTCACAGACAAGACACATACCCTCCCCTAAACACTGGAGACTTGGATTAGAGGCAGTTTTGAATAGTGACAATTGTCAAACATGCAGAATTTTGCAGCATTAACCTCCGTCCCTAAGAACAGGAAGGCTGAGCAAATTACTGTTTGCTTTACCAACTCGACTGTGCCTCTGTTATCCATCACAGAAAACGCAATTGCTCCGTATATAATAACACATCAACATGTGGCCTGAATATTTAGTGAAGAACAAAGAGTCAATGTGGTGTGGTTGAATGTGTCCTTGTTCAAATACACTTTCTAAGGAAAGTTTTTATGAAAGCCTTTTGCAAATGTTACACTGGCAGCAGGGTATGCTGCTGTCAGAGAGACCTTTCTGTACAAAAAAAGGTCACTAGTTTGATCCCTTGAATTGTCAGAGATTTCAGTCTTTCAAAATTAAAACACATCTCACAACTCACTAAACCTTTTAAACACAGGTTTTCTGCCTGTTATCACAATGGCATCTTTAAGTTGTTTCAGGTTGTTCTTTTTTACACATAAAAAGGTCATCAGCACATCACCGTGGATTTTTATATCATGCTTTTAAAACATCTTATTCATCATTCACCCCAGTCATTATAAAACTACTGGAAAAATACTTCTACTACATCTGGTCAGGAATCTGAGAGAGCCAGGAGTCAAACCACTAAACCCGGGGTTCAGCATCACCAACTGAGCTACTGTTTACCATAAATCTTGACAATAGAAAAAATAAATGACGATATAATTTCCATTTCACAATATTCTCTAATATTTTTTTTCTCATAAAAGGTTATGAATTTCATGGATTCCTTGAACTTTAAACCATGAAAGCCTCAGTTCCCAGCAGAAAAACGAATCTCGCCTGTTACATAACCAACAGCATGTTGTCCCTACTGCTCTCTCTTAATAAATGTCTACTCATTTACTATGTGTGTCTTGAATGCTGACACATCATATGTCAATTGGGTCTTAAATTCTAAAATATTAGTTCTCTGAAGATCATCATCATAAGCTCTTGCAGACGGTGAATCATTTTGTAGAGAGAGCTCTCCATGTCACTTACTCTGCTGCATTCATCAGCATTTCTCATATGGAATATGTTGCCAGGGAAACACCATTTACGCATGATGAGCTGACCTCAGAGTTGAGATCAAACTCATATTTCAGCTGCTCATCCTGCTCCAGTATTACCTGATGGAAATGTGTCGCAGATTTTTTTTTTTTTGTGGGCCAGAAATCAAAACTTGTCCAGGGAAACTATCTTAGAGATGGATGACACCCAAAGCTTTGGGGAACAGATTTAACATAGACCAGATTCAGGAGCTGTGACACCAGCGATTATTGCTGAACCGACAGGAGGGAAAGCTCATTTAGGCGAGTAACTGCCAGGGGATCTTTTTCCTGCCCAAACAGAACATGTGTACTAAAACTGACAAAGGGAAATGAGTGTTTATTTTTCCTACATTGCACACATACACGTTGCTATTTCACAAGATGGGTCTTAACATAAAGCTGCCAGGAGCAAGTAGGACTTCATTGTCTTGCCCAAAGAAAAATGATCATGGATGAAAATGTTCCTCGAAATATGGAATAGTCTCCATTTTTATTCTCCTTGTATGAGAAAGACCTGAGGGTGTTTATTTTCTAATTGTTTTTTACCCATTTTACAAAGTTTCATTCCTTCCCTCAGAGACTCTAATCAGATTTTGTTACTGTTTATTACTAGTGCTTTTTTATTATCTGTGGTTCTTTTTCAAGGGGCAAAAATATCAGTGGCATCACTTTACTTACTTTACTTTGCTTGGCAGACGCTTTTATCCAAAGCGACTTACATGGAGCTAGTGATGAGAGTCTGGCTCAGAGACACACCTGGTAGGAGATGGGGGTAGGAGTCAGGCTGGGATTTGAACCTGTGACCTTCTGCATCCCAGTCTGACGCTTAACCCATTGAGCTACCAGGCACATGGCATCACATTTCATTCTAGTCCATAATTCATATGATACAGACAAACTGCGAGAGCAAACAATCTACAAAACTGATAGGAATAAATAAAGCACTGAGGACTTGTAGGAAGACTTGTGGTTCATTTAAAAATGAAATTAAACAGACTAGACAAAAGCCTAAGCTCTCTTTACTCAAGATCCATAAAAGCTTGATTCTGGTCAGTTTTTGAACTACTTACATTTTAAGGGCTGACTGTATTTTTCACTTCGCACTTTACTTCACTTCTTTGTAGGTTGTAGATGGATCGTTTGCTGCCTGCTGATTATGATGCTGCGTTTTTCTTGAGCCATTCTTAGGACAAGTGCATTTCTGATTCAAAGTTAGCAGTAGTATGATCCGTTAAAAATAAACAAGTTCTCCAGCTGTAACTGATTTATTCATTTAAAACGTCAAATATACAGAATAAGCAAAGTAAACCTTTACAAAGCTAACGGACAAGAGTAGTAGAGTGTAGTTAATTGAATCCAGTGGATCCCAGTACAAATTGATCTAATAGACAGAATTGCTCATAGAGTTTCACTGTTGTAATGAACTACATGGAGGAATGCACCTGAACAATATTTTTTCCTCTAACTCCCATCTGTTTGCCACCTCCATAAACTTTTGAACCATTTTTTTTTCATTTTAGCACATTTCCATTGATAACAATTTGTGATTCTCATTATCAAGTCTATGCTCTGGAGAAACATTAAAGACTTAATTGCAGTTAATTTTTTTTGCCTGTGACAAGACAACTGTGTCGACACAGAAGTACCTGTCCGCGCGTAGATTCCGTCACTATAGTCCAGGGCAGCCATTGAGGTTAAGCGCGTACCCTCACATTGCAACTCAGTGAACTGCTAAATATATTAGCTTACACTGGTTGTTCACTTCATTAAGCAATGTCATTTTGCAGGCACAGATACAGATAGACCATCTTTCTAGTGCAGGGTACAGGCAGCTTATGTGCACTGCTGCCAGTCTCTCAATTACAGACATGTTAGTGTTTGCCATTTTGCAGTCTGTTCACAGACGAGGCTGAGAAACCACTGAGAGAACGTCTAATTTTATCCTTTTTAACACTTTATTTTATGTGTGATGAAAAAAAACAGTTTGTGTTCAAATGCTGATAAACTGCCGCAACACAAAAGAACATACAAATGAACTATCACACCTTACTTTCTTGGATAAAGTAATAATTAAGTGTAAAACTGAACAGCATTTGAATGAATTGTCTTTTATATTAGACATGGACAATGCTGACTCACATCTACAAGATGCTCCTTGGGCGATAAGATGCCTTTTGCATTCATAAACATGGCTCTGTTTGAAGCAATTATGAGTGTAAATATGAACTACACATCCCAGCGTTTGCTGCCTTTAGCCCTACAGCTTTTCCTTTTCCAATCACTCAAGAAAAAAGTTTAATTTATTTGCAAAGCATTTTCTATCAAACAAGTTTGTCATAAAGTGGTTTGCAGAACAACGTGCATCAATACACATAACATGAGACAAACAAAGGGAAGAACAAGCAAAGCACACATTTTAGGTACGTTTCATAGGCTTCTACGCTGTTGAAAGTCATCTAGTTTTACAAAGAAATCAATTCACAGTAATTTGAGAAAGACATCAATCCTACAAAACACATGGTGGTAGCTTTTGGTACAGTAACCATACTTACAACAGACATTTTTTATGTCATAGTGCTTTGAGTTTTGAAAGAAATGTACCAGACACTGTGGTTATTTGGCTTTTTTATGTGTTGTATTTCTTCATGCTATTGCTGCTCAGCCCATAATATCTTTTATATTAATGTGAATGACTTGATATGTATCCTAATAATGACATGCCTGACCATTTAAAATAAATTAATATTAAAATAGTTTTATAAATGTCATGTTTAAAAGCATGATTTAGAACATATTTTCCTAAAATGTAAATCCCCAAGTTTTGGATTTAGACCCACATGTCTAAGGTCACCAGATGTCATAACCCAGATGTTGCACAGTTTCAGTGCAGTGGATCGGCAATCAGCAGACTGGCTATTGCACATACTTTACATGCACATATAATCGGTATTAACACAATAGAAATAGCTTTTTATCTGTAGGAAGTGTACGAATGTGTTAGTGGATTCTTCCCTCTGGTTCAGACAGAAAGATGACAAGATTGTTATTGACTCTAGGACACTGACAGCAGCAGTAAGGATAACATCCTAGCTACTGAATCTTATGGTCGTCATAGGCAGCTACTGGTAAGGTACTGTGAACAAGAAATAGTTCAGTGACTTGTCTGTCATGAAACACAGAGAGAATCAGCACCTCCTGTGGATGCAAGCAACTATCTGCAACCTTTTATGCTGCTGCCTCGTCCAGAGAAGTGTCATGTCACCATGCAGGCTTTTAACTCCTGCACTTGTGCATAGGAGGTAATACAAAAATATCAGTCAAGTGGAGGTGCACGGCCTGACTCTCACTGTCCCCCTTTGGTGCTCTGTACAGGGGCTGGTGAGCAGGAGGTTGACAGTTGCCTAGGGCAATATGGAAGGAAGTGTAATGTGGATTGTGTTTTGTCTTTCTGCCTTTTTCAGTTGGATGGTGGTGTGGGAAATATATATAAATAAATAAAATATCCAGCTGCTATTTACAGATATCTTCTTTCCCTAGTGTGAGAGAGACAGAGACACACTCAGTGGAATCCCAATTTCCTTTTCCAAAATGTTTGTGGAGGATAGAAAAATTACAGTAAGCAACTTAAGTGTGTAGCTATACTGCCTCCTAGTGGAAAGATTAAGAAAAAGAAAAACAACCATTTTCAGAATCCCTCACTGGTCTGTGTACCATTTAAATATCATTATTAAGATTATTATGAAGGTGAGTAAATGTAGATAGAAATATCTGTATTTGTATGTATATCAGCATTTGTGCTTTGGTGAAATGACACTGACATGCTCTATTGCTAGTAATTTCTCTTTCTCTTGCATCTGTAGAGATTCAGCACATGTACTGTATGTTATCTCTGTCAGTTACAAATGTTAGCTTGGTTTAGCACTTCCATATGCCAGGGGAAATTAGGGAAAAATGCTGACAATATGTTGCAGCTATTACTGTGATCAGTGAACATACTCAACCCATACTTATCTGACTTTAAAATTACAAGCTAAAGTAAAGAATAGCAGGCTTGGAGTAGCTGATTAACAGAAGAACATAATAAATCTACGTTTACATCTCCCGATTGCAATAACTAAAATTGATGTTTGCATACGTTAATATGTTGCAGAGGAAATAATTAAATTATCCATCAAAATATATTATTACATTATCAGACAGTTAATTACATTAAGGCAGTTTATCACATTTTGCAGTCACCTAGAGTGATTTAATCTGACAAGTAATTGCTTTACATAACACACACATATGAACCCACATGTACACTTCCATATATAACTAGACTTAGCAATTTCTGTAGAAATCACGTGGGTGAGCTGGTTTGTTGTCTTTTCAACATGTAGGCAAAAGCACTGCAAAGACAAGGCATTCAAAAACCGTAAGTCCTCTCACTATAAGAAGCATATGTGTGGAAAAGGACAGGTTTTCTTATGTTTTAGCGCATAATTTGTTCATGAAAGATGAAAGTTAACTGAAGAGGGGAAGAAAAGAAGCAAAAAAAGTCAATAAAAGTTGAAGGACAGACTTTAGAGTGGGAGTGACATCACGCACTCTATCTGCACAAACATTCAGCAATACACACTAATGGAGAAGTTGAAAATGATCAAAAATCACCTAAAACGTAAACTGCTCAAACACAAAAAGATAAAAGATACAAACAAGCTGACTTAGAGTTAGAAAGATTAAGGTTTCTAGACTCGTTTAAAGTTAAAATTACATTTCCACGACAAAGTATGACGATAAGCGGTGATGATGAAAAGAGTAAAGTTGATAGAAAGTTGGAAGATGACTCAGTTAGGAAATCATTAAAAAAGATGAAAAGTGAACAATATAAAAAGTATAAAAGATGAAAACTGTCCAGCTCCCCCAGAATCAATGGGCTAACAGTGTCACTGACCTGTACCAGGTAGTATATTCAAGTATACGTCTTTTAAGCTAAAAATAGGTAAGTGTACTTTTTATGTACTTATCACATATACAACTCCAAATTAGTATATATTAATATATAAAACGTATATTTGGAGTACACTGTACTATACCCAACATGCCTTTCAGCAGTTTGACTTGTTTAATAAAAAGTATACTAAAAGTAAACTAACTGTATACTTTTAAGTTCAGTATTTGCGGTGGGTCAATTTAGTCCCAAGAAGTATTGAAAAAGTATCCATATACTAAAAGTACATTACCATTAGTATACTTACTACATGAATAATACTTTGGAAGGATATTTCAGCATTACTTCAACCCATTATGAAAGAACACAATCCACTGTACATTTTTATTTACAGCACTTATTCGTACATGTACATTTCAGGGATAGAGAACAGGGTCTTACATCCAAGGCACCATTCAAACAATTTTGAAAAAAATACTCTTTTGGTTTCCGTCACATACAAAATTCGGAATGGAAATGTTTTTGTTATGTAAACGTTCAAAGCAGTTGACCATTAAGACCCGATTCCAAAGAAAATGCAAAATGAACACTTTACACTGGAGGAGAGCTTGTTAAAATAAACCACCTCTGTATTTGGAAAATTAATACTCATTGAAAGTTTTACAAAAACTCAAAACATCATATCAACATCAACATCTATATACTAGTTATTAATTTGAAATAGAAAACTATATCATCTGCTGTGACAAGAATGGATAGAATTTGCTGTTTGATAAATCTGAGGAAGCATGAAGGACTGACTTTGCCTCTTGGTCCATTTTGGTGTGAACTTTGTAGTTTATTCTTTAGTGACTAAGAAGTCTAAAATCTTTCCATTACTCATTGTGAAGTTCCTATGAAGATCGTGTTTCTGTTTCTCAGCTCTCCAAAGTGACAAAAGGAAAATCTCATTTTTAGCTATGAATTGCACAAGCCGCATGACAAAACAGTTCAAACTTAAGAGCTCCTATATGCAACGTTGACAAGAAAGCAAGTTTTAATTCTCACACAGAAGAACAACTGTACAAACATTCTCTGACATGTCTATGAGAGGAGGAAAAGGGAAAGGAAGAAAAATGTCCATTATTTTGTTAATTCAGTTCTGTCCACTTAAAGAAAGTGAGGGTCACGTGTATAGTGATAAGTCTGACTGTTAACAAGAAGTGCAATAAATCCACACATTTATACTGTAAACTGACAAACTGGTATATGCAGTACAAACAAGAACTTACAGTTTATAAGAAGACAGTTTTCCACTTTGCTTTTTGTATTTAATATCAAGTACTTATACATAACTGATATACACACAGACATTAAAGACTGGAAGTTTACAAAAATTTACAAGTGCATCTGAAAAAGAAAACGGGCATTGAAACATCTTTAGTCATCTTCAGCCCACCATAACAAAAAACAAAACAAAACACAATGTTGTTGAACGAGGATGCTACATTTTGCTTGCACATACACTCACCATCTTTAGTCCACCACCACAAAAAACTAAGTTCTTAAGTGATTGTGCTACATTTTAAGCACATATACTCTTACCATAAACAAAAGCTTTGGTAACACGGCAACAAAGGAAGCATATTTATCTCTTTAAACTTGAAATGTTTGTTGGTATATAACCATGTCAGTTACATGACAAAATTACAGAAAATCTATGCTGACGACTACGAAAAAAAAATCATGGTTGATGATTATGGACAAAGTTCCTTAGGCAACAAACTTATTCTTGGTTGTGGAGCCGCTCTTTGTGGCTGTGTCTGCATGTGACTGGTATCCAATGATGACTTTTGGTGGAACGCCTAATCTCTCTTTATACACACGACTAAAAAGGCAAACAGAGAACAAACAGGCACTGCATATTAGGAAATGCACAGAAGAAAAGAAAATAACAAAACCTTACAGGATATAAAGCACACGCAGTTATACACTAGTCTGCAACAACTATAATCTTTGCCCATGTTGTTGCTATTACTGCATCAGACTGTAGCAAACTACTCCACAGAGACCATCCGCTGAGATAGCCGTGTAAGATCTCACCAGGGCATGTATTCTTACTCCAGAGGGATTTCCACACGTCTGAAAAGCTACAGCATGATACCGGGGTTTTCTGTCAGGCTGTTACCACCTACCACTGTACTAGGACATAGAATTATCTACATGGATATGAGAGAGTGGAAATGGCGGCAATACATACTTTTATTCTATGTACTAGATGTATTCTTTTTGGTATAAGGACATTTAGCTGTCAAGCTAATATAGTACATATTTCTTACCATTTTGATGTTTCTATTTTTATGATTGTGTATAACTGTTCACCCTGATCAATTTGTGTGAGAAAGGATGAAATTGTTTTTTAAAGATGTTTGACAAACAGTTGCATGTGTTAAAAATTCACCAAGAAAAAAATATTTTCTTTCCTATGACTGAATGTTTTGATGATTATTTACTTGACAACCAGTAATTTTCCGTAAATAACTGTGTCATCTAGAACTCACCCTATGTGTGTGATGGCCTCTTTGTTTTCATAGTCTGTGGTCCATATTGCTATTTTATCTCCTTTGGCTCGGACGTTAATGACAGCCCCACACACGTCGTCACTGTAGTTGTCAAAAGCTTCGCCCACTAGACACAAGAGCTGCAGGAAAATCAGACATTTCCAAATGTCTTATTAATGAGATGCAGGTTATTTTCAGTGACCGTTGGTCACTGATGAGTCTTTTACATAGACATTGAATTTTCACAGTAGGAAAAGCACTGCATTAGTGCAAGTTGGATGGACAATCTGAAAAGCTGCACAGTAAGGTACAGGGATGTCCACAGAAATTGCCTTAGACTTCCCCAGTCTATGTGTATCTACATATACACTGTATGCACTATATGTATAAACACACAGACCAGAATCATGAACATGGGAACAGCTCAGGAGTGTGTTCTAATAACATCTAATAACTGTTCTAGTCAAGTGTCCTATTAAATTAGGACACTGACCCAACATGAAGAAAATTAGGACCATGAAACCATAGCAACTACTGTATATGGAAATCATTAATTGTTGATTATTTCCACCTGTATATTTCCTACTGAATGTGTCAACACGTAACCCCCAAACAAATAAAAGACTAATGATGGTATAGTTAATGTAACCAGTACAGGACTGAACATACCGTCTCCAACCAGAACCGGTCAAGGTCTGATTTGCGCTGTTGCTTGGACAAAGTTATCAGCCACCGTCCACCTCGTCGATTCCTTTCATCCTCCCACATGGGCTCAATGCCATCCTGTTTCAAAATAAAAGTTGCAGCATTAAATATATGTATAATGAATAAATGCTTTCATTTATTAGTTTCCCTTTAGATCAGAGTACAAGAAATCATCAATACACTGTATTAACACTAATTAGTATCAAAACTATTTAAGATGTTATAATTATCACCATTTTCTTATTAAAGTAAGTAGTAATTTTAAGTTACATTTAAATTTGTATTTTAACTGTACATATTGACAAACTACTCAATTCAATAAGACATACTTCAAAATACTGATACGTAATGTCTGGTTTGAAAATAATTCTCATTTTTGACCCAGAACCAAAGTTCAGACAGTGAATGGATGTGATAAAAATTAAAGGTAGAAAATAGTCATCTACAAATAGTCATGTTAGATACATAAAATTATTTCAGATTAAAGAGGACAATTATTGCACATAAGGAACATTCAATCATTTAGCTGTCTGAAAACAGGAAATAAGTTGAACTGTTTCTGTTTTAAGAAATAATGTCCACGAAATAAATAAATAGCAGCAGAATTAGCACCCTTTAGAAAGGGTAGAGTTGCCAATCTGAACTGATTCTCTCTAATGCTAGAGAAAGTTATATTAAATGTTGTTTCATAAATTTGTATGTCTGAATTTCTGCTCAAAGACAAAGGGCTAAGGACTTTAAGTTCATTTATAATGAAGAATTATTTGTATTCCCGCCACAGACATGAGGAATAAATAAGTACAAAAACAAACTAGTAGCAGCTATTAGCCAAATAGTTGCCAAATGTTATCACTGCACAATGAAACAATTCTTAGAAAAGCCATAAGCAAATTGCTGACTGTCAAATGCTTTTTCCACATTATTACAATACAGGATGCCACCTTTCCATCCACTGCTTGTAACAGTCACATGATTGTTGACACCAATTTTAGTCTTGACTGATGCTCAAAGCCAAGTCTTTGTTCACAAGCTCTTTTTAAGATCTAAAACAGTGAAGTGTCCTGTGCCTTCTGCTAGTAACTAGGATACACTACTTTGATTTTACCCCACCTAAATTACCCTTCAGCAGGGTGAAATGATCTCCAAAGCCTTGGACTTAGATTTGAGTTCATACCTCCATACGGTTTGTGTTTTGTTTGTCCTGAGGATTGAACACTGCACTATGTACGGTCCCTGGATGCCTCACTATAGAGACAACTACTGTTGTGGCTCTGTAGGACACAGATCCCCACGAGACTGTGGTGTTTCAGCAGTTACAAACACACTCATCAGGGGATCTGACTATTTAAAATTACTGGTTCCTTTTAATAAGATACAGTACTATAGTATAATGTAAATATTCAATTAAAATGAATGAATTTCATTTTAAAGTGTGCTAAAAGGAGGTGACAAAAACACTCTTTACCTTAAACAGCGAATAGTCACAGCCAGACATCAAGTTACTTGACAGCTGAATGTGATTGTATAATCTGGAAAAGAATTAAGAAGAAAAGAAGAAGAATGTTATTCCTGACTGCAAACAGACAATAAAAAACAATAAGACAGAAAATATTTTAGCAGGCTGGCTAAAGAATGGTGTAATATCAATTTTATCACTACATATAATTAACAGAAAGACAATAGTTTTATTTCGTGACAACAGGACTTAGAGAAATTATATGTCATTCAAAACGGTCCCCATTTCAAATCCCAACAGCAGGTTGTGCAGCATGTAGCAATACAATACGTACGCCCAAAAGTCTTCCACAGTGTCAAATTTGGAGATGAGACGAAGGTTGGCTTGCCATGTTTTGCTTTTGTCATTCTTGAAAAACCAAAGAGCCCACCTGCAAAGCAAAGATTTACTTTACTACAGCTGTCCACTACCTTTGTCATGTCGCTCATTAACACCTAGTTTCACTGGAAGACACACACACACCTCTAGTATAACTATCGTGTGACGTACTGAAGTCGGATGAGAAATACCTGCTGAAATACTAGTCACTTCATAGTGTCTAAACTGATTATAACTGGTAGCATTTACAATGCAAATTAATTTTAATTTTTAACCAGGTTGAAGAATTAACATAAATAAATGTCTTGTGGACTTACTTATTTTGTAATGGATGCTTGATGTATGCTTCAGGACTCACAACCTTTTGAATGGTTGTGTCGTGTTTTTCCTTTTCAGGGTTTACAGAAACTGAAGTTGACACCTGGAGAGAAAGTATAAAGCGTTAAATACATCCAGAGAAATGTCAAAAGTTGTAGTTGTGATTTCAATAATAAAAGTGCATTTGCATTTCAAATTTGAGTGCATACATTTGCAGATTTACAAACATGCATATCCTATCAAAACGTGCAGGTTTGTGGGCTGAAACAACCATTTTCAAATTAAATGCTACAGATTATAAACACCCAGAGAGGTGTAAACACAGGTCCCCGAGGGATTCACATGAAACCTGCAGAGAATGTGAGTGCGAGCTCAAGAAACAAGTTGCAGATTGGAACACGCTTTTTGTGACTCTTATTTACACACAAACAGCAATCAAAACATCACTGGACATTTACTTACAACAGAGAGAGACATGTTGACCCTAAACAAAGTTTCCAAGGCCTGTTTTACGATACTGAAGAAGCATTATAGCATGCCCTCACACATATTAGATCTTAAACCAGCCCATGTTGAACCTGCATTTGTAGTGAGAGCTGTAAACAAAAGCGCAATAACTGTTTTTTAGCTACATAAGGTATCAGCAACTGTGGCGTCCTCATTTCAACGGGAAACGTTAACAGAACAACCTGCTCGGATCCTGGTGTTTGAGTCTGTTTGCTGCATACTTAACTAAAGTGTAGTAATAATAAGCAAGCAAAGTAAAGGCAGTGCAGTTTTATTGCGTCAGATACGAGCATGTGCAGTGTAACAAATATGAACTTATGGTTGTTCATAATGTGCAGCATTAGCGTTTAACGTAGCAGTAACATATGTTCAATTCCACGTTAGCTGAGTAATTAAAAGTTGGACCACGAACGGTTGACAGGTGACGTTAACGTCACGGTACTCGGCGTCTTTCATTCGTCCGAGTATCAGAGTTTATCTGAGGGCAACGACACCGTTTTAACGAGGCGTGCTCCCCCACGTACATGACAACTACTGTGAACAGCACAACGTCCGACATGCGACAACGTCAGGCACAACCTAGAAAAAGCGGCTAACGTAAACCTCCAGTCCCAAAGTAGTGACGTTAGCGACTTCAGTTAGCTGTTACCTGTCAAAGGTAAGCTAACCGTGGCGCCAATTAGATGAAGTTGAGCGTCACGTAATGAGTGAAGCTGTCTCGTCTGTTACTCAGTTAAAACTGTCGATAACTTATCGTGCACCACTGCTGTGTTAGGCACTGGATAAAGGCCGTTCTTGAAAGTGGATGATTTAGCTCTCGGTACGCTACGGTGCACTCACCACCAGAGCGGTCGCCATCTTCTGGAAATCACGTTCAGTTTTTTGGCGTGTGTTAAAATAGCTGATTGGGCCATCTGGTAGTCTGCAGTACGCATGCGCCAGTAGTAAGCCAAACTAGGGAGGCAGTGGGGAGAACAGTATTCAAATGTTCTGAAATAACTGTGCTTGTATTGTACTTTCATTAGATTCTTAGAATAGATTTCTGCATACAAACATACATACAAATAAATTAGGGCATATTCTTATTGTAGTAGGTGTTTTTTATATACTGCTGAATGGTTAATGTCTCAACTATACTGAAAAAACACTCACCGGTATATAAAACTTTTAAACTGAGTTTGCATTTATTAGGTTGTGCAACACAGTCAGCACACACCTCTGCACATCTCTACAGTTCACCTGAAAATACCTCAGGTGGAAATAAAGTTTATTTAGTTGTTCCAGCTCCTGAAGGCAAATGCGTGATTTGAATAATAAAAGAGCATTCACTTTTCAAACCTACCATATTAAAATGTATACGGTTGTGTACACATTTACAATCAGTTAGAGCTGAACCATTCAGCAGTATAAAATATATTTAACATTGGCTCCCTTGGGCAGAATACCTCTAAAAGAAATTCTGTATAATGCATACTTTCACTTGTGGTATATTTTGCTGATTATTTGTATTTTTGCTTGAATTAAACATTTGGATTTCAGGAAACAGCATTTCTATAGAGTGACACTGCAACATTTACTTAAGAAAGCGATATGACTACTTCCTCCTCTGACTCTTTCTTAAATAAATACTTCACATTTATCTGTACAAGTTAAACAGAACAAAACTGCATCATAAGTAACTTTATGAAAAGTTGTATTCTTATCTGTATGAGAAAGACTGGAGAGTAGAAACCATATTTAAATACAAGAGGAACAGATTGTAGCGAGAGTGTAGCAGTGCAAAAACCAAGCTGTAAACCTGAGGATCAATCTCACATCATTTGCTGACACCCCTGTTGAGGTGTGTTTGTGTCCATTTGTTTCCTTTGCAAACTGTGTCACATAATAAAGTATAGTACATATAGGTGGAACTGTAATTCTTTGAAGCGGGACCAAACCAATTTAATCATGCTTTATTTCATACTGGCATGTTGCTGTTAATAAAAACGATTTTAACACTGAACGTTACATAATCAAAACAAGTGCAGAGAAATAAGTGCTGCGACTACGTTAAGGAGATCAGTCTGTGAAGGATGTCGGTGTTTCAGGCACTTCAGAAGGTCAGAACTGTGCGGATACTGAAATGAAAAAAGCTCAAGAGATAAAAATCAACAGAACAGCAGAAAACAAAGAAGTTATTACTGTACCAGGAAACAAAGGAAAAATAATGAGAACTGTTCTTCTCACCTCTTTCCTGCATGCATGAGGTCAAATCCCTCATTTATTTGCTCAAAGGGCAGGGTGTGGGTCACAAACTCATCCACCTTCAGCTTCTTATTCAAATAATCTTCCACCAGTTTAGGAACACTCTCCACACTCCAGCCTGGTGGGTGAATATTAAAACAAATTAAACAACTCAAATTTAATTTTGAAAAAAAAAATGTCCCTATGTTACCTGACAGACCAGAAATACTCCAAACAACAAAATCTCATTTTTTGCATTTTCATTTTGAAACTGAAGTTTTTAAAACCTCACGTCCTTTGAGTTTAATTATCAAGTTAAACTTAACCTATTAAAAGTAAATGCTATAAAAGCCAAATTGAACTTATTTTAGTCTGAAAATGCCTCCTATCGCAAACTATAAAGGATTTAAACACCTCACAACTGCTGCCAGACCACGTTCAACTTTTTAAAACACAGCGGCTCACCTCCAAAGGCTGTACCCCTCCACACTCGGCCTGTAACCAGCTGGAATGGTCTGGTTGAGATCTCCTGCCCAGCGCCGGCTACACCGATGATGACACTTTCACCCCATCCTTTGTGGCACGCCTCCAGAGCAGCTCTCTAAAATAATAAATTGGTCATTGTTTCTGGTTCCTATGCACCATCTCATAAAGACTTCTATTCTCTGCTGTTTGAGCCACCACATTGAACATAATATGTATCTGCACTGGCTCATCTGTGTACACCAACAGTACAACAAAAATGACATATGAACAACAGTGTTTTACATGTTGCTAATTACTGCATCTGCACAATGTTATTAAGGCTTTACATAAGAAATGTGAGCAAGCAAGTCTCACCATGATTTGCACATTTCCAATGCACTCAAAGGAATAGTCCACACCCCCGTCAGTCATCTCCACCAGAACTTCCTGGATGGGTTTGCTGTTGTCTTTGGGGTTTAAAAAGTCAGTGGCTCCAAACTCCTTTGCTTTCTCGTACTTCTCAGGATTGATGTCCACGCCAATAATCCTGGTCGCCCCAGCTACCTTGCAGCCCATAATAACAGCCAAGCCAACAGCTCCAAGGCCAAATACAGCACATGTTGAACCAGGCTCCACCTGTGTGTGCATAAAGAATAACAGAACTTAAGTCTATGCATAAACCTATTATACAGAATAATGTTAGAAAATCTATGTATGAACTTATATTTTGCTTTAGCTGATGAAGCCATATCGCCTATATTTATAACAGCTGGATTTTCTTGAGTTATACAGCAAAGCATTTCTCTTTATATCAGAGGTACAAGTGTGCCATTTTTTCTGTAAAATGGCCATTAAAAGTTTTGTGATGTTTCTAATAAAAGTGTTAATGCATTGCTGTATGGTTTCAACTGGGAAACAAACAACCCTGCCAACAATGCATATTCACATCTAATCTGAATGATTAATGTGGGTGACCCATTTCAGAGCGAAATCTGGGAACAGTGACAAATTCTGCATCTCTTCTCACAGTTCGCCTCTAAGCCACACTTTGTGACAAACATGTTCTGCATAAGAGCTTTAATCGGTAAAAGCTGTCACAATTTTCCAATCTCACTTTAGAAGGAAAAATAAATAAATTAATCAGCAACAAATTCTTTTACTTTTGTACAGAGGCAGTCTTATTGCATGGCTATCAGCCTGTGACGCCCACCTTGGCAGTGTTAAGAGCAGCACCATAACCTGTCGAAATGCCACATCCAAGAAGGCACACTTTATCTAGTGGAGCGTTCTCGTTCACTTTGGCCAGAGAAATGTCGGCCACCACAGTGTACTCTGAGAAGGTGCTGGTACCCATGAAGTGAAACACTTGCTTCCCCTTGCAAGTGAAGCGTGAGGTCTTATCAGGAAGCAGCCCCTGGCCCTGGGTTACTCTGCAGGGTGAAAGCACAGGGAAAAGATTTCTTTTTATGTGGAAATGATGAAACTCAGTTGCTGTGTATTTCAGTGATGGCGGAAGCTCCAGCTGATAATAACTTTGAGCTTTGATTTGGCTGCCCAGGGGAAGGACACCTGAGGCTGTCACTTTAATTATTGAGGTTGCTAGTTGCTAGAAATATTTTTTACACTTCAGTTTTATCTCGAAAACAGTTTTCACCAACTTAAGAATTAAAAAATAAACCATTACCTAATTTTCTGGCAAAGGTTGGTCTTGGGATTTTTGCAAAATTTGCATTCACCACACTGTGGCACATACAACGGGATGACCGCATCACCTTTGTCAAAGACAAATGTCAAAAATTTAAAATCACACAAAGAGCACTTTTTTTATAATTCTGCACAAATAAGATGGCTCCTGACCTGGCTTGAATTTGGTGACACCCTCACCGACACTTTCAACTGTGCCGGCACCCTCATGGCCCAAGATGACAGGGAAAAGTCCCTCAGGGTCACTCCCACTCAGAGTGTAGGCATCTGTATGACACACACCTGTGGCAAAGAGCTGAGAGGCGACGAGTTATTTAAACTTCATGAAAGTCTGACACAGCTTCTAGATGCATGATCAGAATATACAAGCTATTCTAAGTGTATAAGGCCTATAAACAGTTGCATCCATGTTGAGCTTTTGGCTTTAAAAAAAAAATGCAATGCGATCGTTTGGATTACCTTGATTCGAACTTCATGAGCCTTAGGTGGGGCTACCTCCACCTCTTCAATGGAAAGAGGCTTCCCAGATTCCCAAGCGACGGCTGCTTTGCACTTGATCACCTGAGGGCAAAGCACAGTACGTCTTTCACACAAATAAATGAATAAGTGCAGCGATGACAGCAGCTTAACGCTGGCAGGTCGAGATAGCTGCACAGTGTGGTTAGCCTATGAACCGTATCCAGACTTACGCAAGAGTTGGTTGTTTGAGTAACCGTTAACGCCCCGCTTTAATGCCATTTAACAAAGAATTTAAACAGAAACCTGTGGACACGCTTTGCAGCAACTTGCAAATGCCAGCTGCGGTTGACTGAACACAGATCTTTGTGAAGTACTGAAACAGTGATTCTTTGTACTTATGCATTCAACGTGCGTCAGGACGTGCACGTTAGTCCACCATGGTTTTCTCACGCTGTATTTTGCTTTTCATGGTTAAAGTGAAACTAACGACACATACGCAACTGAATTTCTTAAAACCTCTCGTGCATTTTGTAGGAAATGAAACCTTCTTACTTTTCCAGCTGTCTCCATGTTCGCTCCTTAAGCACGAGGGGAAGAGGCGGGGCGCAGGCGCAAAGGACTTAACACATGGACCAATCAGAGACGAGGAAGCGTCTTCAAGTATACGGCAGGCACAAATAAAGTTTTAATTAATTCATTTTGTATTACGTATAGGACCATGCCATGGAAATGTTAATTTTGATTTAAAGTATAAATTAAAGTATAAATTATAAAGTATAAATTAAAAAAACGAACTAGTCCCAGAGTTAAAAAATGTAAAACCAGGGAAAAGCACTGAAATGAAATGAATAATAAGGTTAGACTGAAATTATCCCTGTGAATCAAACATATGAAAAATTCTAGCTGGACATTTGAGCTTTTTTGTATAGCACTACATTTATCATTGTGGATTAATCTGCTGATTTATTTGTGTCAATGAACTAAAACAACATTTCCTCATCAATTTTTGTGTGGCCAACTTTATCTGATATAAAAGCTTAGCACAATTAGACAAATTAAAGATAGATTTGTCACATCTCATCTAACTACACATTGTTTTGCCTTCTTATCTGGAAAAATGACTTGATGATCAAGAAGTTACAATCAACTACTTGCTTCATATTAATAGTTTTTAGCAAAGCAATATTGTTCACAAAACGTAATTTGTAAAACATAAAAGACCAATGTACCACATCTTGTTTAATTAAGAAGACCATCATTAATGTGCTGGATGTTTCACATTACACCTTTGCATGTTGAACAACAACTGGCTTTCAGACTTTTTATTTCACAAAGTGATACTATTATTTATATTCTGAATAATACTGATGTATAAAAGCATTGTTTTATGCACCTTTTGTAGTCTACTTCATAAGTTAAAGTTATAGTGAAGTAGGGAAGAGAGAAATAGTTACAAAGCACCTTTTAATAAAGGAATTTAACAAAAATGTGACAATATTCTTAAGATTTTCCAACTTATGAGTATTTAAATGTTACTACCATCAAATAAAATCTGATTTCCTACACATGTTCACTCATCAGACAAGAGTAATGCACGGAGGTTTATGAATGTGTCTCCTGAAATCTTTATCAGAAGCACAAACAAAATGGCCAAATATTTTTACAAAATGAGTACAGGATAATGACATGCCTGTTCCCAAAGGCACCATATAAACCTTCATTGCAGGCTCAAAAGGTCCCTGGTATGTTATATGCACAAGCATACATATGAACCTTTGATATTAAAATCAACGAGATCCACCACTCATCCAAAGCTGGTATAAAAATAAAACAAAAATTCACTCAAGTTCTAGTAGAGGTAATGTTCATAGTTCAACAGGCCAGACACTGGCACGGAACATGGCCTTTATGCTGAGTAGATGTAAATGTGTGAGAAGCTCACACCAGACCAGCGCAGTCCGATCATCTCCCCCCTACAGATAAACAAAGAAAAAGATCAATATAAGCATTTCCACAGACTACATGACAACACTGGCACCTTCCCATCTACAAAGGACAACTGAAACATTTCAGAGCATGGAAAAAATGCCCACCTCTGAATCCACGTCCACCACCCCCTCCTCTTCCTCTGAAGCCTCCTCCACGTCCACCACCTCCAAATCCTCCACCTCTGCCACCTCGAAATCCACCTGAAACAAAAAAAAATAAAGCAAGATTAATCAGTGGACATTCTGTGCATAAGTAAGGAAAAAATTCTGATCAACACATTCATCAACACGTTTCTGGATGCCTCACCTCCACGACCACCACCTCTTCCTCCACCTCTACCCCCACCACGGCCTCCTCTTGGTGGTCCCTTCTCTCCTGGCGCTCTGGGGAGGAATCTCTGCAGCGGGAGGAGCTTCATTGGATCTATATAAAACTAAAATATATTTTTTAGGTTAGCTATGGCTTATTATACAAAGATAGGGAATTTATTTTCTGTATGTTACGGACATTTTATACCTTCTGCAGTTTCTTAAATGAAGACGCCTTCATATTGTCAGAAAGTTTGACTGAAAAATACTGCAAGAATGTGTTAAGGAATAAACTGGATTTTGAGCATCAACAGTCATATTTAAAAGTTCATCTTAGTGCAGAGATCCAGAGCCTCAAAACAGGGCAGCAGAAAGGATACAAAGTCACGGAGCTGGCCAAATATCTCATCCACCTTCCCAATCTGCTCCTTGTTTTCCAAGTACACGGGAGCGTTGAAGTAGGGAACTTTGTTTTCCTCTGTTGTACACTTACACACAATGTCATCTTCACATGGATGCATGAACTCTCCCAGTGCTGCGGGTGGAATGACAATGAAACACACGTTATTTGTTTAAATTGTGCAGTAGCCACCATGACTAAGGTCCAGTTTCAATTCTTCCTCTTGTTCACAGTATAAACTGGCAAGTGGCTGAAGTCATTAAGCTGTGTTCAGATATGTAAAAGATTTTACTCTGCCGGTTTTCTAGTACAGTCACAGAGTCTGTATTAATGTTCCAATGATCCCATATGTGAACACAGCAGGCAAGAGAAATGACTGCATGTCGACGACGTTTCTGTTGCATGACTGGTGCTGCCTCACTGTGTTCTAAACAAGACACTACAATTTCCACAGGATCCGACGGCTAACTGGCACAGATCTACGTTTTTAAACATCACCACTTCTGCTTTAAATTGATCATCTTACCAACAACGTGATCTGGAGGACCATAGTCTTGCTGTCTGTTAAAACCACCTCTGCCACCACCGCGTCCGAATCCTCCACCGCCTCGGTTGAATCCTCCGCCACCTCGGTTGAATCCTCCGCCACCTCGATTAAATCCTCCACCTCTGTTAAAACCTCCACCTCTTCCACCACCACGTCCGCCTCCCCCTCTGAAAGACATTTCCCTTCAAATCCTGCGTAACACACAAAAGGAAAGAGATGGTTTAAGAATTCAAACACGTGAACTCACGAATGGTAAATGTAGCATATTAGCTTAACACAGCGAAGGGTCTATGAAGCACAAGTTCTTGCTAGCATGCTAGCCCAGTTAAATCATTCTAACTACATAATTAATGCAGAACTTCTTACATAAGTTACGTATTCTTTAAAACGTGAACACTGAAAGATCTGCAACAATATTTAGACACAGTCACAGTTAATCACTCACAAATTTGATCCGCTGGGTAAAGCTATTTACACCGAGGCACTTTCATGCGATGACAACACGTGTGGCCAAAGACTGCCGGAAAGTGTTCACCGGAGTCGGGAAGTGTCGTAAATTCGCATCCCTTCCAAATGTACATCTCGTGCAAAGGAGCTGTCAGCTGCTGGTGAGTCATCCAAACACATTCGGAGAGCAGGAGTTTACAAATGTTAGCGTTGGTATAATACGAGACAACCTTAGGCGCCTTATGTGAGTAAAATAACTTCAATACAGGAAATCTGATTTACATACATCACTCAACATGTCAACAACAGGTCAGGTAGGAAATGAAACTTATTGTACCTTATATCCGCAATGTGTCTTTTGGTTGTATACAATGATAGTACTGTTCTTTTGACTATCGCACTGTTTACCCATATTTTAAGAAAATACACTTTACAACGAACACGTATAGGTAAAACTTTCCAGGCTCTCAAGTCTCTTGAGTTATGGTCACTTGTATTGTTCTCTGTTAGGTGATCAAGTGCAAGGCAGCAGTTGCTTGGGAGTCTGGGAAGCCTCTGTCCATTGAAGATGTGGAGGTGGCCCCACCTAAGGTCCACGAAGTCCGCATCAAGGTCAGCTGCTCATCTCAATATTTATTATTTATATATTGTGTCAAAATCATATAAAGTAATAGAGACCTTGGTATTTACCTCAATGTCTAGTGTAACTAAGAATATTGTTTGCAGCCTACTAGTGAAGAAAGCATTACTTGTACTTTTTGCTTTTCGATCAGGTGATAAAGGCTGTGAGGCAACATTTGCATACATTTGACTTCCTCAGCTGAATAGACTTTACTTTATCATCTAGATGTTTCACTTCCTGTGTGTCAGTTTGTTTCCTGTTCGCTCTTTCTGCACACCAGTGCACACATCCTAAAACTGTCACGTGAATCAGCACCCTGTCTTTTTGGACAGATTGTTGCCACAGGTGTGTGCCACACAGACTGGGAATACTTGTACGAGTCCAGAAAAGGGATGAAGTTTAGACCATTTCCTTTAGTACTGGGCCATGAAGCAGCAGGAGTAGTGGAGAGTGTTGGTCCAGAAGTCACCAATTTCTCACCAGGTAAACTGTACAATTTACAACCAACAAGCTGACCTTTGGTTTGATTTCTGTTCATTTTATACATAGACTAAAGTAGTTTGCTTTGTTTTGCTTCGACAGGGGATAAAGTTATTCCTCTATTTCTGCCTCAGTGTGGGGAATGTGAACGATGCCAGAGTCCCAAAACAAATCATTGCAGGAAGAACTGGTAATTTCAATACCAGGTTTGCAAACAGACATACACTTTTGCTGTAGGCCATGCTGTTTCAATCCCTTTGTCTTGACTTTTAGGGCAAATACACAAGTCGGTGTTTTATCTGATGGCACGAGCAGGATATCTTGCAAGAACCAGCAGCTGTACCAGTTCTTAGGTGTCAGTTCTTTCTCTCAATACACTGTGGTTCCCGACACCTCACTTACAAAAATAAGAAGTGACGCGCCGCTGGACAAAGTGTGTCTGCTAGGTTGTGGTGTCTCCACCGGTTATGGTGCTGCTGTTAAAACAGGCCAGGTAAGAGGATATTGATCTACTGGACACTTGTATTTATTTAGTTGAAGGAAAATATATTTGTTATCATTTGTACATGATATTGGGTGGATCGCAATTCCCATAATTAATGTCTGAAGATTGAGTCATGGCAACTGGACTTCTTTCTTCCAAGTAGAGACGTTTCGTTCTGCATCCACAGAA
>JAUYWH010000002.1:17918397-18003834 GCA_034779795.1 Ctenopoma multispine
TATATTTGTGGTCACAAGCCAGCTTCACTCAGATTGATAAAGTTCTGTGGATGCAGAACGAAACGTCTCTACTTGGAGGAAGAAGTCCAGTTGCCATGACTCAATCTTCAGACAACTTTACCTGGATGACTGAGAATCTTCACAGACATATTCTCATAATTAATTGTTTCTTGATCCTCATTCAACCTGGAAGTTGTTCTGCTCGTCTTAAGGGATCTATAGGAATTTAAAAAGAGAATACCAACAAATGCAATGAAGATAATAAATTAACATTTTTGTCATTAAAAACTTAGAAAAAAGTTTGGGAGTCCATGGTAAAAACCATGGACACCCAGTGTCTGAGTATTAAAATCTAAATTGATGATGCACTGGGGACAGCTGATGTCAATATTCACAAGGGAACATGCAATGCAACAATGCATTTTAATTAATATTTCGAGAGTGAGTTTTTGGACAAATACAAAGTCTAATCCAACAAAAGTAAACACAGCAATTCTGAAGTCCAAATGACAGCTAATCCACAGATGAGCCGCTGTGGATTGAGTCATCAGTTCATCAGTCCTGTCATCAGACAGTTCAGAGGAAAGGATGTCACATGTCTCTAGTACCACATTTCCTTGGTTTCTTTCTCCTCACATCTTTTCCTTGCATTCCTCCACGGTTGAATCACATTTAGTGTGATGAACTAAGACACAAGGAAACGACGCAAATGAGGGAAACATGGATGCAGTAGAGGACAATTGGGATCCATCCACTGTTAGTGTAAGGCAGCAGTTGTTTAGTTTCCCCACTAGATGTCAGTAGATAACATGAGCACTGTGTACAGTAAGTGTACTAAATAAGTTGGAAAATAGTTCATAATTATTTGCATTTTCAAAATAAAAGCTAAAGATCTGTAGAAGAATAAGTAAGGATTTGTAAAGCCTCCCTATAAACACAACATAGAAAATGATCAATCTCGATTTGAAATCTGGACCATTAAAATGTGCTAAAACAAGTTAAGGATGATGTAAACGAATAATGTATCACATAAAGGCTCTGTGTGCATTCAGGTCGACAAAGGTTCCTCATGTGCCGTGTTTGGACTTGGAGCTGTAGGACTGGCTGCTGTCATGGGCTGCCAGGCCGCTGGTGCATACAGGATCATCGGTGTTGACATAAACCCTGATAAGTTTGAGAAAGCCAGAATGTTCGGAGCCACTGAATGCATCAACCCCAAAGATCATAAGAAGGCCATCCAGGAGGTTCTGGTGGAGATGACAGGTGGAGGGGTGGACTATGCTCTCGAGTGTGTTGGAAGTCCAGTTATCATGGTGGGTGTGGGCCAGTGACACAGTTTGAGTTTGTGAATTTGCAAATGTATTTTGAAAGACAACTGGTGCCTTGTGTTGTCATAGAATGCTGCACTGGAGTCTACAGCAGAAGCGTGGGGAACTTGTGTGATTGCTGGGTGGACTGAGACAGAAACAATGAACATCAGGGTTGAAAAGATCCTGATGGGACGCACATTGAAGGGGACTTATTTTGGAGGTGAATTTCAAACAAGTTACCAGGTCTTATAGATTATTCAAGATTGATCTTTAAGGAAATGTGAATTACAACATTGCTGGTAAACATATTTTGGTTAGGGCACCAACTAATGGTTAAGTTCCCAAAAAGAAAGGAAAAAAAACTCAGACCAGTGTATGCTGTGTAGTTTTCTTTGATTATTGACTCACAGAGTCAATTGATTATGTAGAATGTTGTCAACTCACAAGCCAGTTAATGATTTTATTGTGAGTTTCCTTTGTTCAGAAGAGGCATAATCATAATACCATGTAATATAATTAAATCATTTATTATTCAGAGTCAGAGGACTCACTTGTGTTGTCCTTTTATAAAGGTTGGAAGAGTGTGCAGGATGTGCCTAAACTGGTGGATGACTACATGGACAAAAAGTTGAAGCTGGACGAGTTTATCACCCACAACCTCCGTCTGGATCAAATCAATGTGGCCTTTGACCTTTTGAAAAGTGGGAAGGGGTACAACCTAATTTATTATTGCTTCCTAGTTATTGTTTTTATTCCTTACATGTGTGTTTCTTTGTATTGCTGGTCATTTCATTTTTAGGATTAAGACTTAGTTTATGGTTTGGGTTGATCCTAATAATTTTTCTTCTTCTTTTTAGGATCCGCACTGTAATCAGTCTATGAAACTGATGAGGAGGAAGATCTTTGGCATCCATCATCAATGTAATAATATTTTACAAAGAATCTTATGATGTGTTTGTGTAGTTTTATTCTCTTTTTCACGCTTGACTTTGCAATGACTACCCACATTTACCACTAGATGGCAGTGTTAGGTCATGCAAAAGGCATTGCTTTCCTATCTGCAAAGGATTCTGTACTTTTAATCAGATTACATGTATAGGTTGTTTTGTTCATGTTTATCAATGGCACAATCAGCACAGAGCCTTTAGTCCCCTTAAGATAAGTAAGATGAGTGTAATACAAAAATACATACAGGATCTACGGTAACATCAAGACACATTTCTACACCATGCTTGGCCTCTGCAGAGCGTCTGCTCCTGATATCAGTGTGAAGTCATTAAATAGCCTTGAACAGAAGATGGAGTAGAATACATGGGAACCTAACGGCTGAATCTGTCATCAGCCATGGGGAAGTATCTGCTTTATGTGGTCAGGCTTACCAAATTTCGTCCTTGGTAATATTATATATTGATTTAATAGGGAGTCAACGAGAAGAGCTAAATTAACAGTTGTGGACTGTCAGGACAGAAGACAAAAGGCTGTTTAGGGAATGCCTCTAACTGAAGAACTGAAATAGCTGTAGAAGACATTTGTTTTATTGAGGTTCCATTCAGACTAAATGAATACCCTTTTCCTGTGCTTTTCCATCTTTTTTTTTTTTTTTTTAAATGGAAAATAAATTGATGCTCTTTCTCTTATATTCGTCTCCCCTAGCTATGTACTATCTATCACACATTATACAGCTCAGATCCCCCTCCTGCTCCTAAAGAATCTATAAGTAAAGAGTTGGAAAAGTTTTCAAGAAATAGGAAAAAAAAATGTGTTGAATAAAGCATTGTAGGGAGATATAAGGGAAAGATCGAAAGAAAGAGGAAGACAAGTTTTCACTGGTGATTGTGTGACTGGGCATCCTCTAAAAATGGCACCATCTATAAATGTTGGACATGCTCACAGATTTATAAGGATTTCTTGGGGACATGTGTCTGAATGCCTGTCTCATCTATGGGAAAACTATCCAAAGTGATGACCATAAGTCTCCTACCTTTTTTTTTTTCTTTTCGTGTTTGAACTCCACAACCTCTGGACTTGTCACAGCATTGTGCAACTGATACAGGGAGGACATGCTATCTGAATTACAACCACCACATTGTATACATTTTTGAATCTGTCCGTCTTGTCCATCTGTTTCACATTCGTCTGTGCAACTTCCTTGCTGACATCTTCAGGATAGGAAACTTATGCTTGAAGCGCAGTTGAATAGTGATTAAAACACCAACCTTAATACCTGCTAATCATATTTCCACTTTTATTCCTCTTTTTTCTTACCCATTTCTGTCCTCACTTCACTGCAACAACTCTTTCAAACTTCATGAAGATAATTGACAAACAACTGAAATGCCAGATGAGGTAAATGCCATCACACAAATAAAAGCATGTCTGGGAAAAAAATGTCAAAAAGTTCCGCCTTACCTTTCACAATATTTAGATTGGGATCAAGAGATTTTGCTTTATTTATTAGGCTATATTCCTGTGTGACTTACAGATGATGGCACGCTGAATCTGATGATGGTACTGTACATACAGTATATCCACCAGAAACTACAAATCATACCATTTGGCACACCTGACTTTATTATGCTTTTGTATGTCTTATATATTTGAATGCTTTGTATTAGTTATTTCTGTACTTATGGAGAAGTAGTTGCCCATAAAAAGAACATCTCCAATACAAGGATAGATGCACATTAAGAACTACTTTGTGTTTGTGTTGCTTTAAATCATGTTAGTCATATCCTGTAGTCTGCTTTTGTCTGTGGGATCAACTGTGAACTGGTGAGAATTCATAACAAGCATTAAGAGAGACTGAATTTCTCATGTTCGGACAAAAGAATCAAGTCTGAGGCACTTTTAAGATTCCACTTTGTTTTTTCTGTCTGTGGCCTTAAATTTACTCCAACCCTGAAACTTATATTAGTGTTCATACTTCTTTGCGTGGCACATCCACGGTTCCAAACAGGAACTTCTATTTAATATGAGGTTTCATTTATAGAATTAAAGATTCATGCTTCATTTCATATAGTTGCTTCTGTTTGGGGGTGTTTTCTGCATTCTTGCAGACTTGTCACAGCCTATTCTCTACTTTGAAATATGAATATTATATTACTTTACTACATATCGGGCCATTGGGAAATTTAAATACTCATTATTTTTATATCATTTTCTTCCTTCCACCCACATGACTGTGCTAAAAAAAACATTTGAACATTCGTTGGTCTAAATACGTGCCATATGAAATCACATTAACCAATTAAAATGTCTTTATCAACATCTCTGAGAAATAAGAAAAAGGAAGAGCACAACTGAAAGAGACATAATCAGTTATACAGAGAGAGCCAGAGGGATGGATATACTGTATAGTCCCAACTGCTATGGAAGAATGGCCCACTTAAGTCACAAAATACTGCCAATGTGAGACTCCTGTTTTATCAGCAAATCCTGACCATTACACGGCTGATGTCAGGCATTGCCTGTGACATCCCCAGTCTTTCTCTGACACGGTTAGCATTAGCTTTTTTGTCAGTGGAATATACCCAGCTTCACTAGAGGACATCACAATACAGTGCTTGGTGTGTTGGAAAGACAACTAGTTTTCTGCTGCATTGGTGCATTGTGCAGTAACAAATCTGAGGATAGTATTATCAAACTATTTCCAGTAGGGGAAATAACGCAACTTTCTAAGCTTGATAATGCAGTACATCATTTTTTGTATTGTATTGTAATTGAACCTTTAAATTGCCCGTATTTATCATGATGTAAGGATGCACCATTTCAAAAGATGGTTCACAAAATGCATTTAATGTTTCATGTTAAAACCCAAAGTTTGTCTAACACGCACTATACAAAGAAATATGTATATTCACTATAAGTGCCTGCGGCCCCATATTTCTGAGGCCTGGTGTAATACCAAACCGTGGTTATGCCTGCATCACGCTCTTCCTGTTGAGCCATGCAAGACCACGTGTTTTGTATTTTGTAACCTGTCAGTCATATTGTGTCAGTGTTTAATAGTTAAGTTGCAACAGAAATAGAAAACAAAGAACAGGATTAGACAGACCACACATGGCTATCACCAAAAAGAGACACACACACACACACACGTACGTATATAAAGAACTATATGGGTGACAGCTCTAAGCTTTTGTTGTGTTCTGTCTGACTGCAGCAGTAAAGTAGTAATTCAGAGATTAGCTCTAAGGTGGTGTCATGGCACTCCTTTGTTTGGTGTCTCTCATGTTGGTCACACAGAATGCTAGCTTGTGTGGGAAGGAGTCATACAGTGAGATAGTTGGTGCACTTTGCCTTAGTTGGAGTTCTTCTGAATCTGTCAGTTGAGCTGGTTAATAAGTGGAATTCACAGCAAATTACCAGTATTCTGTTTCTATCACAGTTACATTTTATAAGTGTGCATATTTAGAAATGCTTTTTAAAGATTTATAGTGGCCTTGGGAGGTATAGCAACTGTTAGATCATTTGACCTTATGGGCTGACAGAATGAATCCATCACAGAGTCGGACCCAGCCCAGTCCCCTCTGCCACAATGCATTTTTCAACGTGCCAACATTGAGTCAACAAAGTCATTTCATGTGGTTATGGGCTGGAGGTAGGGGAAGATTTTTCTCTCAGACCCTGTGTGTTTACCCCCTAATCCCTAAGAAGAAGTTCACAAGCATGAGGAAAGTACTGGGAGATTTAGCTGCCTCCCAAACCTGCTCAGTTTACTGCTCTCCTGTTTTCCACAGCCACATGGAGCTTCTGTAATTCCTGGGAATGTTTGTGAAGGTGTTCTTTGTGCGATTGTAAGAATATAATTAGTGTGAAATTGCAGGTTATGTTCCTATATGGAACAATCTGCAGTAGTCCCACACTTTACACTAAGAATGTGTACATATAAGTGAATTCTTTCACAAAGACTGTCTTTTACTATTTGTATTGTATTCATGGGTGTTAGCTTGTGTTGCAAGACTCAATTGAATAGTTACCTAAGACGTCTATGAAACTAAAATAACTGTATTTGTATGATTTTGTCATAAAGGTCATACAAAAAAAAAACTGACTAAAATATAATTCTACAGTGGAAAATAAAACGACATAAAATCTGATTAAATTAGAAATAAAATACTGCTGTGTGGTCCATAGATTATAAAACCAGTAAGATAATAAGAGATATGTTTTTAGCTCATTCATTCATGTTTCAGTGCCTCTAAACAAACACGTCCTAGACAAATATAGACTTGGCAACTGCAAAAAGAGCTTTTTTTCTACCCACCTAAACGTGTACCGACATGAGTATCATACATTACACTAAAATCTGTGTAACGTGGCCTCTTAACAACTGCAGGTGTATTTAGGATTTGTAGATAGTTTTGTGACTTATATTGCTGAATAGTAATATTGAGAGTTAATAATGAAGACAAAAGTCACTTATACTAATACTATAACACTGATAATAGAAAGAAGACATATGTAACAGAATATATTACCTTTACCATGATAGTGGATTGCAGCTGTATATATTCCTGAATTACACGTCTATGGGTCTGCTATTCTTTTTATTTTCAATTGCTTTTGGAGTGATACACAAAAAGGCCGAATGCAATCTATAAGCTCAAATTGTTTCCTTAAGTTTGTAAATTTCTCCCTGCACCACTTGGAGTGGTTTTGCACTTGTTGTGTTTGGCTGCGAGAACGAAATTCTTCCTCAGATGATTCTGATTTGTTACATCTTGCTCTTACTTGATGTATCTTCCAGTGTTGCTTCAAATGAGTCTCAAGGTTGAGGAAGGACAAGTAAAATCAAAATGAGTGCGCAGTGAGTCATAGTGACCTTGTTACACCGCCACGGTAAAGTTCATCATTCTGTTTTTCTCCTTCTCCTCCCGACAACTCACTGTTGTCCAAAGATGAGGCTCCCAAATCACTGTTTCTTGGCTCTCTGCCACGCCACAAAAGGATTGGGCCAATCCCAAAAAATACACCCCTAACTGAACACAGTTGAAAGACTTTACTTTGGCTGGTAATTGTGGTGAAAAGAAAAGAAACCTGAAATGATCCATTATAGGTGCCTGGGCCCATTACTCATTCTCAAGCATCCCACAGTTTTCAATTATATATTGGCAGACAGGACAGAAGTGAGTAATGCTGAATTTACATTTAGGTGCATTTTTTTACTACATAGCTAGAGACTTTAACCAAAGTAAAATATACTTTAGCTTTGACTTTTTAGAGGGTTTATGTAACTAGCAATAAGCTGTAATTAAGACTTACTAGTTGAAAACCTAACGTATTTCAAATTAAACCAGTTTATTCATGTATTCATTTTGGTGTGGTAATATTACTAATTAGATACAATGGGATATGGCAGCATAGGAAACTAAAAGGAAAACTGAAAGGAAACTTTAAATAAGTAATATACACATGTTGCAGTGGCAAAAAAAACAGATAAACAGCTATTTAGAATCAACACATAAAACACTGTAATAAATTAACAAAACAACTATTTACATTTTACAGTCTGAGTTCATACTGTAAGCCTATGTTTGCTCTGTACATTGTTGAAATAGCTGTGCAAATACTGTACGTGCAGAAGTAATGAGTCTAGAAAACCACCTTATTGAGATAAAATATGATGATACATAATATATTTGAGGTGCGGTGATGGTGTTTGTAAAGCTCGTGTCCAGAATAAAATAATGATTCAAGGACACATTCACACAACTTCTAAATAATGAAACTGGCTAACATCACTGTCATTTAACTATCATTTTGGAATCCAAATAATTATTTTCTAAATGTACGACCCCGCTCTTAGGATCCTGAATTGTGTAGCAGAGCAGCAGAAATCCTGAATGCCTTGGGGAAGTTAGTTTTTAAGATGGTTCACATTGTAAGGTCAAATTCACCGCCAGCAAAACACACAGATTTAAACTTTAGCAACGGATTTAACATCAAATATGTAATCCTAACGAGCAAAGTTTGGACATGGACAATATTCTCACAACCTCACACTGAGAGAGCCAACAGTTCGCTGCCACCAACTCAGCTCCACCGCTTTACTAAAAGTCTCTCTGTCGCCCCTCATCTTAGCTGGATCCTCTGTGTGCTTCGTGTTTGCCTATACTTCCCAAATCCCTAAGAGCAAACAGGAGCATGGGTAGATTAGCTTAATATCATCCTTGGCACTAAA
Organism: Ctenopoma multispine; assembly: GCA_034779795.1. Lineage (NCBI taxonomy): Eukaryota > Metazoa > Chordata > Actinopteri > Anabantiformes > Anabantidae > Ctenopoma > Ctenopoma multispine. The sequence continues at coordinate 17,926,891 of JAUYWH010000002.1, forward strand.
TATACAAAAATAAAATGTCATCCGTGTCCCAGGGTATAGTCAAAATAAGAAAGTCAAACCAGGGCTGCCCTGTGAGAGAGAGTGCAAAGGGCAACGTTTCAATTCAATTTATCCTTCCTTTTAAATTTCTTATAATAAATACTCTCTATGCTACTGACATATGCATTCATGTCGAACCACAATAAGATTAAAACAAAAAGCAAAAAAAAAAAAAAAGTTAAAATGGATTCAAGTCAGTAATCTAGCTACTTCTTTGTGGATGATATGAGAGTCTTGAAAAACAGGCAAATGACTGAGAATGAGAGCTAAAGCTAATAAGCAGGCCATCACTAATCTCTTAAACAAACCTACTCTCTCCCTATGTGGCCTTCTTTCTTGCATTATAAATGAATATTTTGCCAGCTACCCCACACTCCAACTCACACTCACATATGCCCCCCCCCAAACATCCCTTTTGACTCCTGAGTTGCCGGTAGAGTTCAATCTGGTCTTCAAACATCTTATTTTCCGCCCTCCCCCAAGCTTATTGGTTTACTTTAATTAGTGATATTGAAGGCAGGGGCAAATGAGGAGGGGTGATGAGAGGGGGGGGGGGGGTTGTGGTGGTGTAAATACTGAAAACAAACATGGGAGCTGAATGGGAGGATGGCGACGAGTGCAGTCCCGATGCCGCTGCGCAGACGGAAGGGGACACATGGTGTAAGCAAACACTCGTAATTGCATTAGATTCCCCTGGCACATGGGTAATCTAGCCTTCCCCTGTCCCAGAACACAACAGGACACATCTCGCACTTCTCCCAATCTCTTTGTCACTCTCTCTCCTTTAGAAATTATTAATGTAAAACCTACAGTGCTGTCAGTGATCATTCAGCCGGCATGATAGAAGACTAATCATCATTTAGGAGACTGGGGTATGGAGCGTCGGTGAGTGCGTTTCAGAAATGCCGCATTCATGCGTATTTGAATGCATGCATAATTTCATGTGTGCGTGTGAGGGTGCATGCATCCCATTAAACAGTTGTCCTGTTTGAGATTTCATTCCTCAGCCCACATGTCTTGAGAGCATGAGCAAACACATTTGCTTGAATGGGATGTTCCCTGAGCAAATGGGGGAAAATCTGGCCTTGATGTGAATATCAGTGACAGCCACTGATAATTGGGATGGGATGTTTTGCTCTTTATTGAGATATTCATCATACAGAGCCCTCATGATGTGACATGCATGCCCTGATATTTCTTTAAATAAGTTGGTGTTAACTTTGCCGGTGACCCTGTTGATTTCCCTTTATTTAGAACATAGAAGTGTCTGCTATAGCTGTAAAAACAACAAGCTCCACTAGGTGGTGATGTGATATCCACAATAACCATGATCCACACATCCGCATTACAAATACCCCGAGCTAATACTATCAAATCTTTTTAAAACATTTGTTTGCTACTGCAAATACACAGAACTTTTTAAAGAGTTAGCACAACAAAAAAGACCAGATTGCCATGTTTACTTGAATTTAGCTTGTTAATCAAAACTATACTTTGTCTATTATTCAAGTGCTTATGTACTCTGTATTTTGACAGAACCCTAGCTTTCAATTGACATTTTCCAGATATATTTTTCAGCACTGAATTGCTGCTCTTAACCAGACTAGTAAAAGTAACATCAAAACAAGCTACAAATCCTAAACAACAAACATTACATGTAAAGCAACAAATAGCAAAGAGTGAAGGCGTCAGAGCTACAGCCTCTTGACAATAGGTGACAAATAATCGTGGTCCATGTGGAACAAACTCCATTTTGCTTGATAGAGGAAACAGAGTTGATTTATCTTTATTGAATGAAACGAGCCGTGCCAAAGAGGCCGAGTCAGGTCACCACAAACATTAATGAAAGGGACGGTTGAGGAAAAGTCTCAGATCTCTGATGGTATTTAGCGGATATGTGGGGCTTTGAAAGAAAGCCACAGTGCCAGAGGGTTTACATTTGTGTGGCCCCAGGGCCTGTGTAACAGAAAATAAACAACGCTTCACAGTGATTAGGACTTTATTAAGACACACAAAGACTCCAGCCTAGATAGGGTTTACATGTGGGCCCAGTAACAATTCTACTTATCACTCACATTGGTCATAACTGATAACATTTGCACAGAACAATTATTTTTATCCAAAGTCTATTTCAGTCATGTGCTGCGTTTATATTCATGAGCCCTGCAGTGCAATATAAGATGACTTCATCATTTAAAGCTGACTGATTATGTTTGTGTTATTAACTTTGCTGTGCACACAATTAGCTTCTATTGACCGCCCCGATAATCACTACCACTTGGATTAAGAACCACTGCCTACGCGAAATGCTTCATCTCTAATGACTGACAAACAAGCAAGCAAGAAAAGACAGGGAACACCCACCAAGTTGCTTTTAAAGTAATATCCTCTAAGACCTGGACACCCCAACAAAGTCTGTCATGTCTAACCTTGCTCCTCACCTGTTTGGAAACAGCCAAATAGCCCAGGGTAATCCCTCATCCCCAAGGCACTGGAGGCAGATTTACCCACCCCAGAGCTCTCTCCTGCCCTGACAAGTTAGTGCACTGCAAGGGTCCTTGGAACACCCACAGCCACCACCCTTATGTTTGATGTAGGGCAGTTAACCAACGCAACTTTAAAAATTCTCTTTATTTTTAGACACCAGCATATTTCAAGTACAAAAAACGTTTGCTAGGTCAATAAGCACAGAACGCTGAAAATAAGTGTAAAACACATTCAATTATCCTGCATGTACTGCATAGGGGGCAGTATCTTCCATACATGGATTACCTATCTAGTGTTTCTCTGTGTGTTTGTGTCTCATTGAGTTAGTGTACAAGCAATGCTTCGTCTCTCAGCTCATTAAAAAAGCAGGTTTAATGGCTGCAGAGCCCAGTGGCAGAGGGATCAGCACCCTAACCACTAATTGGGCTGTTTCAAAGAGCACTTGAACTGGAAAATGTTGCTTAATGATCAGTAGCAGCATTGCTCTTTGAGACATGGTTGAATTTTGGAGAAATAAAAGGGAGAGATTTTCTTGATGTTTTTTTTTTTTACTTAAACTGAAATCCATAATTGTTGTACGTGCTCAGAGCATCAAAATTGATTGTTTTCTATAAAGACAACAACAAGTAATATCAACCATTAGACCTGCTGGTTGTGCTAAACTTATTGGAAGCATTGAGCTGTTTTGTTGTAAATGCATTTGTCTTTTAGCTCCAATAGGGGGAGCAGCGTTGCACAAAATAGTGTGTCTGCATGAGTTTTACAGACAAAGAATCTGGAAAAGCTGAATAGTACACCCACTAACACGACAGCCCCAACAAAGAAGCATGGTAACTTCTTATTGTCAAACTGATATGCAAGAGTTGAGCTACATATTGTAATTTTACAATTTGTTCTGGAATTTTCTTCACTATTTACCATGAAAGCTTTTTTTTTGCCCTTCACCATATTTATAACATGGTAGCAATTTTTGGTTTACTGGCAAATTACTGACAGTGACAGTATAAACTTTACATTTTCTCAAACAGTATTATATGTACTGAAGGATGATCTGTCTTTTTTTCTGTAGATTTTCAAATTGTAGTTTTAAACACTCTCTAATAACCTTATGTGTCCAGCTGCTTTAATGCTGTTATGCACTTGACTGAATGATATAAATTATGAATTTGTGAAATGAGTGTGGAATAAAGCTTTATAACACAACTGCACCACTGCTCAACATCAGTTCTGATGTTCTGTGGGTGATCATTTATTGAAGTATGTAGCTTATTATTGTTTTCCCATTCTGCACAGATCACACAACATGTAAAATATATTTCAAATATAAGATATAGTTATATTTGATCATAATATTTTTGTTGATTGTGTTCCCAAGTACTAATTAAATTAAAAACTAAAATTAAATGTATGTGAGGATTTATCAATTTCAGTGAATTGTGTCTTCACTTATGATATTTTTTGAATGAAATTATTTATTTTAGAATTGAAATGTGTTCAGCGAGCAGGTTAGAAAATGACTAGGTTAACATACAGTACACTGTCAGGGTGCAATGAAATTGGCAGCATTTCAGAGCCATTAGTCTCTCTCTTATCTGCCAACTGTAACCACATTAATCATGTGTCTGCTTCGAGCTTTTAAATATTATCCTAACCTTCATGTTCACAATTTGTTTTAATAGTGTTCCTATGCGCAGATAAGAAATAAAAATTAGAACAGCATTAAATGGAGGCTGTTCAATTTGCTACAGTAGGAGCTATTTATCTTGATTAGCATGAGGCGACTGTGGGCTCCTTCATAATGTTTTATCTTTTACAAGCCTTTTTTTGCTTTTGTGCGTGTGTTTATGGGAGTCACTGCATGTACATAAACACTGTTGGGGAATTAGTTCAGCTGACTGCATCTGAACTTTACTTTGTTCCAACCATGTGTGAAATAGATTTCTTTTCAAAGATTTTTTCCTTGCTCTTTAGTTCATTTGGACTTTTTGTTTGTTTTGATTTGAATCCCTAAAATCCCCCTTCACTCTGCTAAGAGTAAAACAACTTATTAACTTAAAAACAATAATTTCCCATGAGCATCTCTCACTGATGCCTTTTGCCAAGATCCACAATATTTCCTTAATTAACAGAAAGAGGATTTAGTGTCCTCCAATCGTATCATTCAGAGGGCAAGTTTGAACCCTTACACTTCTGCAGATCCAAATGACAATGAGTGACTTTAAACTGGGAACCAAAACCTATTAGCTTAACTAAAACAGCATCACTGCCAAAACTATTTATGGTGTAACATTTATGAAAACTGAAAACTGCATGTATGTGTGTGTGCGCATCAGAGGTGTGTGGTTGTTCTTTGTCTTAACAATTTATTCTAAGTGTGTTATTCCAGTGTTATATAAGTGCAGATTACTGCATTATTTGATGTCATATTTGTATTAAACCTGGTCATAATATAATTTTTGTGCCAGAATTGAATGTGTTCCAATTAAAGCATGCAAACCAACAAGTGAAAGTGTTTCCTTCAGATTTTTTTTGGCAGGTTGGAATGCTTTAGAAGCAGCATTTAGACTATAATATAAAAACTCTCCATGAAAGCCTTATAAATAGCTGTAGAACTTCCAGCCATTTAGGACAAGCTTGTTTTAGTTTTGCAGGACATTATCTTCACTTAAACAAAGATTGAACTATATATTGATGTTTTAGAATTTTAAACCTATTAACTATTATATTCAGCATAGAAAACACAGAATTATGTATAATAACTATACATCTGTATAATTTTGTCAACCATTCTCATTTTATTCTCTAGCTTACATCTTACATCATTCCACTGATAATAGTGTTATACTTTTGCTTGTGTATACATTTTCAGTAAATATCCTTGTCTAGTAGAACCAGAAGGTATGTCTGGAAAATCGATTGGCTGCAAAATGTTTTTAGGAAGAATTAGTAAGTAATTTAAATATACATTTTGTTACCGTAATTTAAAGGCAATAGACCAATTTCGAGGTTATACTAAAAAATATTTTCCCTCATACAGTAATTTAATAAATAAATAAATTGATAAGAGATAAATAAATTGTTTTACAGACTTAAACTGACGTGGCTACGATGTAGCTGTCAAAGAACTTTTAGCACAATGGCAATGGACAACATAGTGAGAAATGTCTGACATGTATTATGTAAAAAAACAGTAAAAGCATGAATTAGCTCCTCTGTGTGTGCTTCAGTCCAAACTCTGTGACCATGAGTGAAATATGTCTCTGCTGTCTGGTAAGGATGTGTTTAAAAGTACTCAGTGGAAAACACATAATAAAATTTTATGACATTGAGGCATGAGTGCAAGGTAAGCACAATAAATCTTTGATCTCCTTTATAGAAGTCGTTCTCTAACCATACGATTCTCCTGTCAGGTGGAGTCGACCTCGCATGAGTGTTAGGAAGAATTAAGAAGTAAAGAGGGTGTGTGGATACATGCAAAAAAAAAAAAAAAAAAGAAGTGTATGCTTTGAATTTAACAATTAAATGTTACGTTGGTTACCCCTGCTGATATGGTAGAATTATAAAGAGTATGAGAATCTGATGAATTGTAATTCAGAAGAAGAAGCCTGTTTTAAAGAAGTATTTCAGTGATGAAGTAGCAGATGGTTTTAAGAGAGTGTGTTTCAACTTTATTTCAGTTAAATCCTGGGAGATTAGCTTGTTGTTTTTCTCATTTGCAAGAGAGGCCCAACAAAATTGCAGTGAAAATCACATAAGCACAGAGATGAAAAGTTCTGAATGGGTGTGAGTGCATCTAATGGACCCAGTTAATAACTTATGTGGGAATTTCACACAAATTCAGTCCAATCTAAGCAAAGTACAGCATTCGTGAATGTCTGTGCACATTCAACAGCTTGTACACACAGAATATTTTGTGCATGTTCTCCCTGTTCCAGGGGGTTTCCAGTGATTTTTTTCCACTGCTGCATGTGGCTACATGGGGAGGTAAATGAGGATTAACGTTCAAAGGACCGAACCTATTATTGTGCCTAACTAAGATAATCTGAGGGTTTACAGTTAAAAAAGAACTGGTTCAGTGTTTTTGTTGTCATATGGAGGTGGCGTCTGAGTCAACACACCATTACATTTCCAGGTAATACTGCGGTGTTCGAATTAAACTCTTTAGGAGTTTTAGATCCTTTAAACCTTAAATAGGCTGCTGCAGCCAGTGTGCTGCAGGTAATTTATTGAATAAATAGCAAAGCAGGGTAAAGCATTCTCTTATAATTGCACTATAATGGAAGCTGACTGATATCACAACATTTTAAGAAGACATCATCTGTTAAAACAAGGGTTGATGGGTAGTGTGAGCTTGCTTAATATAGTCATATAGTCATAGGTCTTCAGTTCTTGGGCAAAAGAAAATGTGAGCACTGGATTACTACAGCGTATACATAACAACAAAAGCAACAAAATTAACATTTTGCAATTAAATTAACATTTCAGCTTTAAAAAGCTTAGCACTGCTAACAGTCTTTTACTTTGAACTACACACTGCCCAGAGTATTTAGCTGCTAACAAAGCCCGAAACAAGTGTTGGTTTGCAAATGAGCTGATAGTTCTCAAGCTGCCGTTCATGTGGCAACTACTATATATGACAGGATATCTGCCTCATGTTCAACATTACTGAGTCTGCCTTCTCATACTCTACAACTCCTTAATAATGTTAGTTAGCTGTTTGGCGATTTGTGACATTTGTGGTAAAACATTACTCCTGCGTGCCCATGAAGGCCTCAGCACTGACTAAACATGGTGGCACACTGATTAACTCAACACTCACTCACTCACCTACTCACACACTCAGTCGCTGCTATTTCGGCATGTAAGAATATACAACTATCACAGCTACAGACAGACTGCGTAGGCACTCAGCTGTTGATTGAGGGATCACTAGAGGGATGGGGATGTTGCCAATTCTAAAAGGTGCAGAGATGGAGATAAATAGCTGTGGGGCTCCTCAGCATTACTGAGGCACGCCGCCCAGCGGAGGCCTTCGATTACCAGTGGATGAAAGAAAAACCTGTTCTCATATAGAGGAAGAAGCATAGCAGCCGCTTCTTGACAACAGGTAACAGACAAAGCCGACAAACTGTCGCCCAGCTCCCAGGGTACACTGGGGCTACAGATTTGCCATTGCTATATTGGCACAGGCTATTGAATAGCAGGGTGGCACCTACCAAAACCCCTGCAATGCTGAGAAATACATGTGACTATAATTAAGTCAACTCAAGGAAATATTCATGTCTACCATGTTCTTCACACTCTAAGCAATGTGAATCATTCTGGTTGTGGAGTGCTCTGTCATCAGCCAAGCTATGCCAAAGGAGGCTGGACTGCTTTGGAAAACTGACAGTCAATTAAATTCTTTTTATAATAAATCATCAAATTTAAGAAGTCAGTTTTCTTTACACATCCCAATATCACCAATATAACTCTGCAAAGCACATAACATCTATCATTACACACTCATTAAGATAAGAAAAAAACCCAAAGCCAAGCAAGGGAAAAATGGAACTCTGCTTTTCATTTGGAGGAAAAGTGTGACATATAACAAAGACGGGACATTTAAAGTATAACAGCTCTCATATATGCCACAGCTTGAACCATTGCACACGCTGTTGGTACCTTTACACATGCAAAGACCTGTAAATGCTCATTTTGAAATCACTAATATAATGATCTGCACAGTGGATAATGAGCTCTGGCACTTCACCAAGCAGTGTTGCTCTGGACATTTTAGTATTTGTTTGGCAACTGCTCCACTCTCTCACCAGGGTACTTAATCAACTGTAGATCCCTCTGAGGAACAATAGCATTGTTGAGCTAACTCTCTTAGCCCACAGGGACCGGTGTCGACATTTGCTTTGGACTGGAGTGACCCCCTTACAGCACACTGATAGAGATTATATGACTTGATGCTGCAGGTACTGTATGTAACCTTTCAGTGATTCAATTTTTTGAAGGCCAGTATTTAAATGTATACAAATTAATTACTGAACAATATTTTTGCCTTTAAGCTTCTGGCAATGTGGAAATGCATTTGACACAAAACGTCAGTGACTTTGCACTGAAATAGAAACTACTAGTCTTTAAGGAACAGGAGAACTGTATCTCTAGGATTATTAGTGTATTGAAAGGATGAATTAATTAGCAATTAATATATTGATGTGTAAAAAACAACCAAAACCCCAATCAGATTAAATGAATGAAGCAGTATTTTTTTTCAATATGATGTCAGTGAGACACAGCTTTTGCTAATCAAACATCTTAATAAATGACACAGTATGTAAAATTCTAAGGGACAATTTTATGTTTTACACTAAATATACTGTATATTAGTATTCCAGCATTTTGTGAACATAAATTAATTAAACTTCTCTGTAACTTTGAATAAAAATAGAAACATGCAACAGTCTCTATAGGTTCAGTTCCGTTGTGTGTATATTGTGATACAACAGAGTCTGTCACAATCAAAAATCAAGTAATTAATAGGAAGTACTTGTGATTTTGGGAAATGTCAATATTGTCTCCTGACAATTTCCACTGAGAGTTCAGAGGTTAGAGGTCAGCTGCACCACAGTCCCAGTGGATCAAGCTGGAATTCAGAGTCTGGGGGAATTTGGACCCTCCAGGTGAGAAATGGTTTCAGAGTGAATCTCTACAACTACTTTACTTTTAAGATACAATGTACCTCAATTCCACTGGAAAGCTTCTATTTGTGGTAGGTCTGTCAAATTAAAACATTGTTTTCTTGGATCAAATGTTTATCTTTAACATGTTACAGAGAAATGTGCTTGGCATACTATTCTAACAGTCAAATGCTGAAGTGGTAAAGTTTTTCCAGTGCAGCTGGATGAATTTGCAGAGGGATTTCATAAAAGTCTGCTGTTTGTATAAACTCAAAGAAAGAGACACTCCACCTGTGTGTTTGTGCGTAAACATGGACACATTTTACATAGCATTCTATGCAGCTAAGATATGTGTCTATGCATGGGCATTATGAATCATTTCTAATGGCCTGCCCACAAGAAATGGCTAACATGGATCATTTTTTGCATTGTATTTACTTGGCCAATCTGTCATTCAAATTGTCCAGTTATGTCATATCCTCAGCTAAGATTGAACAGCTTGGTAAAATAAAGTAATGTAAAATAAACTCAAGTCTTTCTCTATAACGCTGTCCCAACAGGCTAAGTGTCAATCCAGTGTAAACATCTTGGGCAGGTGTACCAAGAGCCAAAAATCCTTCAAGCAGCCCAGTGTATATATTTAGGCCGTGTGACTCTGTGCTGCTGTTGAAAGATGAATCATCACAGTACAGGCAGAAAAAAAGTGCAAACAACTTATATTTATACTTTGAGTTTGCAGGAAAATGAGTATAATGACCTCTATAACTGTTACACAGTTATAAAATGACCTTTTATAACTGTGTCTGTGATACTAAACAGAACAGAGTAGATTATATAGGTTATATATCCCTGTAACATGCTGGAGTCACAGTTATTATATAATAGACTTTACATCAATTCTAATCAAATCTAATTCATTAATTAATTTAATTAATTATAATTAAATATAATACAAGACTTTGTAAGTAATGATTTTAGCTTCTTCTACCTTGAGCTGCCAACAACTGTATATTTTCTGTTGCATGCTAAGACTAAAACACTTTCTATGCCTGCAGCTTCTCTGTATCTAAAATCTTCTGCACTCATTTAGCAATGTCATAGATTTCACTGCATGTTGCAGAATAGCATCAAATTTGAACTCTATGCTGAATAGAGAACAGAGTTCTCAACCTTAACTTAACTTGAACCAACTACTACATCAAAACATGGTCTATATCGGGGATGTATTTGATCAGAATTTTTCTTTGACATTCAGACTCAAAATAGCACTGATAAGCCAGTAGCATTAGACTGATTATTTTTACAGTCGTTGTTGAAGATAAAAATCAAGGAACAGTAATAAGTGGTGAAGTGTTTGAGATGTATTTGTCAGTTTAAATGAATAAATTACATTGCCATGTGCCAAACATACAACTATGGAAATATTTGGCTCCTGCTTTGTGAAACAAAATGGCTTTTCTTTTTCCTCACAGTAAATACAGAAAAGAAACCTCAAAACAAAACAGTCGAGAGGATAACCATTGATCCCCATCTAAGCCACGCTCAATCACACTTAAACGGGGCGGCTCTTCCTACCAGAGGAACCAGCGCAAACCTTTAAGTCGACAGCTAATGCCCGGTTTAGTCCTCTCTGTCTCTCTTTCTCTCCTCAAAACTGCCATGCTACAACTTAATACCAGACGAGCTCATGCTGGGCGGCTGGGAGGTGCTATCAAGGCCCGACTCCACACAGTCAGCCTTTGCTGTTTCTTTCCGTTTTGTTGTCGCTATTCTTTGTCTCACCCCCTCCAATTTCTATTTTGCGGGTCACCAAACCCTGGGACAAAGTGTGTCTGCTCCACCTCCTGATCCTCGGCCGCCAACGCCACACCTCATACAACTCTGGAGGATGACATTTCCTCACCCCTGTGCCTCCCCTCCCCTCACCTCCCCTAATCCAATCAGCAAGGTCTGAGTTTTTCTAATATACTGGTGGTCTCATACTCTGACTTTATCCCTGCAGCTGTGCCGGACCGCTCATTGGCAAGATTAGGGCCTCTGCAGCTCCTCTGATCATGTATTTCAATATGAATGGGACCAATAAGGGGTGGATTATGGCTTAGTTACTTTGGAAATCCAAGGCCCCCCTTTGATGCCCCCGGGTTTGAACGGCAATGGCAGAACCCCGCCTGGTCGGCATGGCGTGGCGGCAACGCCACCTGGCAGTCAAATGTTTGCTCATATGCGCTCATTAAACAACACCACTCTGGCACTCTGGGTACTGACTGTAGGCCCGATGGCGAGCCTTTGCCGCGACCAGATGGCGCCGTCACCAGTATGCCAGGTGGGGTTCGTCGTTGCCACTCATGAGATGCCTCATGGACGAAGGATGGAGGAGGTACGGGAGGTGGGGGAGGAGAACGAGTGTGGACGGGGCCTGTTGCCAACTAGGAAGAAAGTAAATAAACACATATTTCAGTTACCTTCACTGTTCTCTATCTCAGTCACTCTGTTCCTTTCTACACACTGGACACTTACCATGTGAATATAAAGATGCATTTAATTTGAAACCATCAACTCTATGTTAAGAATATGGAAATCCTTATGCACCCTCAATATTACCTGCATCTTCAAGAGCAACTGAATTTCCCTCCACATATTCACACACTCTGAGGTGTCCTGTGGGTGTTAACCTCACCACTAAATGGCCTCTGTGGAGGCTTTTCATTAGTTTTTGGGGCCTGTGTCTTCTTCTCTGCCAGCCCTCCTGCCTTTGCATCTCAGGACCCTTTGTGTGTGAAGTGCTAGAGGTGATTAATATTTGTTTTGCCTCCTCTGTGGGAGATGAAGACCCAGCTGATTCACTGTGACCCCTCCTTAATCCCCAGTGGGCTGACCCAATCTCTACATTTCCTTCCCTCTTTTTTTTTTTTTTACCTCAGTGGATGCACACCCCATACTGACACTCATGTTGGTCTGTGGGGGAACAAGGCCTGTGCTATTTAATGTTAATGTTGAATTTAGAGCTGAAGCATGATGACAAGTTTCTTTACTGGGGGCACTGAGTTTTTATTTGCCGTTTCCCTCCTCCATGAAATGACACGTGTAAGTACTGTTGTCAGGGCAGCTGATGTTTACTTTACAGTTACTCAGAAATGGCAAACCAACCTGACTGGTATAGTTTTGCATCAAGCTACACATTTTCAAAACTTTCAGTGCAGTTTAGGTTAATGCATCAGAATGCATGTGAAAAAAAGTGTCAGGTTTAAAAACAAACTCGTACGTCAGAGTTGGGGTACTGCTTCTGAATTGACCTTTGTATCAGTAACAGAGTTCTCAAGGTAGTTTGGACAGTTTGGCCAGGTGTAGGAAGTATCTTCCTTACAGAACACAGGAGGATATCCTGAATGAATTGAGCTGAAATGGTCAGGTCGAGGAGGTTTGAGGCTTTGTTGAGGCCAATGGAAGGGGTGTCTTGAAGGATTGAGTGGCTCACGGGGTCTATTGAGGACTTGATCCTGTTGACAGATATACTGCTCCCTTTGTGACCACATGGCTGTGATGGAAATGGCAGGTGTTTTATGGGTAGTGGATGGAAAAAAAATCCTTTCTAGCGTTGTGTTTCAGCGGTTGTAAAAACACAGCTGTCTTCAGCTTTTTGAACTGGCTGCGTGCTCGGTTTCCAATTCTCCCCAGCTCCTTGTTGCCTTGTTGGCGTCGTCACTAAACTCGCAAACACTGTCTTATGGTCTTAGCTCTTTATAAGAGCTTTAGTTAGGAAAAATGTACAGATCAGTATTAACGATCAACACTGCTGGACGAAAGCTCTTAGCAACTGGTTCAAAACCTGTCGTGGAGTAACTGAGTAATGGGAAATTGTTTAGCTATTTAACACAAACACAGACACACACACACACGTGCACATATTAACACAGGATGAGAGAACAGTCACAGCTCAGATAAAAAAATACTGTTCCAAGTATAGACACAGATGACTACATTTATTCCAATACTGAAAGGACCTACAATAGACAAAATAAGTATTTTATTTTGTGTTTTTTCTTATGTTGTATATCAGATATATAAACGATACACCTGCATTAATATTTGGTATATACAGTACTGGTGTTCTCAAAAATAATGCAGCAGAAAAAGAAAAATAAATACATTAAATTCTTTAATTAGTAAAATCGAAACGAAAATTGCAATAAAATATTAAAACATAGGCTGCTATTAGAAAAATTATATCTATAAGATACAAATACTCACAATAAAACCAAAAGGAAATATTCAAAAATCCATACCATAAGGAAAACTCTGCCTTATGGTAATTCACATTCGAGTGTGTGTGTGTGTGTGTGTGTGTGTTTTCCTTAGCTGCATCAAGTTAATTACTTAATGCTCATTTAAAATCATATAACCTCCTATATGAAAATGCTATACATCTTTTCCACAAAAATAAATAAATAAATGTTTATGTTCAATATCAACAATTTGTGACACATTTCTACTTTCCTGGTTTTTATTTAGCAGCGCTGCGCCTGGAATGATCCAGTCAGCACTGTGTGGGAGTGTGTTAAGCGAAGAAGCAAAGCTTTTAGCTCTCTATGAAAATGTCTAATGACTGGCGCCGGGTGTCACAACTCCTCCACAAATTATTTTTCTCTACTGTCAGTTCTTGCTCGCCTGTTTTCATTTTAACCTGCTTTCTTCTTGTCAACACCATCAGGCACTTCTCCCTGGACAAGTGACCATTACAGTATATTTCAATCAGATGTCATACAGTTTACATTTTGCTCACTGGCAGGACTACACGAAGGAGAATAGTTTGCGTCTGTGATATAGGACATAAGGGATTTTTTTTGAGTAAATTAAAGCAACTAAATAACAGCAGAGAGAGAAAGGTAGCCGTTTTAGATTCTTTTATGTAAAACTTACAGCAGGTTTATCACAGTGATATGACAAACCGTGGTGGTAAGACTTAGATAGTCAGGAATAAAAATCAATAATAAACACAGTTCTATTCAGTTGCTGAGAATAAATAACAGTGAAAAAAATAGATTGAAAAAAAAATCACTGAATTTGTGATCAGAAAGTCAAGTCAATCCAAAATTGTGTTTTTTTAAGAATACCTTGAACAGCATGCATTCAAATATTTAACTGTACCAGCTCTTGTCTTACAGTATAAAATCCTCAATCAGCACCAGCACCAGCACATCAGGAGGGGAGCTGATTGATAGAACCACTGGTACCTGCCAATGGAAAATAAAAGCACATTATTCTGTGTGGAGTCAGTTCAGTCTGTATGTCAGAACAGAAGTGATCTCAGATCCCCGATCCACACAACCACAATGTATGCTGGCTGTCACTTTTTTTACTTTCTGAACATGAGGCAATCGTACCTGCCCATCGCTGTGGGGTTTAACTGATGAATGACACTGTAGTGTGTTGTGCCTCACTATGGGGCCATTTGTGGGGAGATAAGAGAGACTTCCTGGATTAAGGAGGTAGTCGAGGTACATCTCCAGAGAGCCTGTTTGTTTGGGTAAGACAGCTCCTTCATTACTGCAAAACTGTGGGAGGCTGGGAAGCCAACCTGTCTCAGAGATAGCACGGGACTGCTGCCAAAATGTACTTATCCAGACTGAAAATGCAGCCCACTCACACTAATATATTATCATGAATTGTGCATCGGGCATAAAGCAAGATTTGTGGTATTAATATTAAGCAGATGCAGAAATATTGACAAAACTATGATATATCTCACCTCACACTGCGCGAAACGACACACTCTTGATTCTTTTCTATAAGTAGTTTTGCTTTGTGGGTGGCCCAGCATGACCTGGCAAGTAAATGAGCTTCAGCATTAAAATGAATGAGTTCCTGATGCCAGTGTCACTCTGAAAAACACAAGCTGACCATCATGTTCTTATCCAAGCATACAGGATTACGCTGAGAGGAGTCGTGTAGGCTGACACGCTTCAGACAAAAATTAAATATAACAGAGAATGTAAGGCTAAAACATTAAGTTTGGCTGTGTTTGAATCTTACATTCTTAGCCAATATAAGTCAGCCAGAATTAGTCCTTTTATAACACAGTACAACTGTACATCTGAAAACATTTCCTTAAATTCCTCTAAAGCTACAAATAATTATTATTTACATAACAAATTTCTGATTCAATTGTTAGTCGGCAGCATGATAGTTACAGTTTCCTGATCAGCTTTGGAATCCAGAATGTATGTTCAGAAACAGCTGATTTTAATGGTCAACCTTGTGTCCTAGAAATTATTTTTTATAATAATACTTCAAGATGCAATGGCAAATACATGGTTTACTTAACTATTTTTTGGTACATGTAGACATTTGTATTTAAGATGAGGGAAAATAATGTCTTTGTTAAATATTCAAAAAGTTTACAGTGACTTGAAGCATTATACAAGACATGCCTACTTTTTTTCAACGAAAGTTTAGGAAACCCTATTATTTTCCAAACATTAACTTGCTTTTGTTTTGGTCTACAAATTCATACGCCATTCTTTGGTGTTTAAACATACCGTACATCTTTGTTCATGGACAATATAATTTTTTACCCGAAAAACTGGAAAAAAAAGGAAAGTGTATAATTTCTATGTATGGTTCGCACAATGGCACAACTTCAGGAAAACAATACTGGATATGTATTAAGAAATTCAGATTGGTTATGTCTTATTAAACAAGTCAATATCTACCTCATATTGATGCCTAATGCATAGTCATCTTTTCAGTGCTGTAGTGCTGCAGTGCTGCATAGGGCCTCTTGTTGCCCCAGCGGCAGTGAAGGGGGAATTAGATGTAGTGTTGTCTGAGTCCCTGTTAATCCTCAGCTGATTAGTGGAATTCTCATCAGGGCTCCTTGAGAAAGAGAGTGAGAGAAAAAAGAAACAAGAATAGGAGAATAGGAAAAAGGAGAAAGCAGAGTTGGGAAGCACCCCCGTTGGCTTCCTAGCTTCCTTTCCTCAGTCACTCGCTACCATGGACTGCAGGACTGCATCTCCTTTGGCCAATAAGATCTCAGGCCCTCAGGTCACCTGGCTCACCAGACTAATCCTAAATCTGCCTTGTAGATTAGCACGTTCTCACTCGCAGCCACTCTAGACCAAGCCTCGGCAAATCCCGAGGTAAATGTCGGAGCTTCCGGTAAGTGGATGAGCATGGTGTTGTGCAGTGGATTAAGGAGAATAGGATAACAAGCCAATTGCCAGTAGTGAGAAGGCTGAGGATAAACAGTAATGGCCTGTTTTAGTCTTTTCTTTTCTCCCGATCATAAAGGCAAATGCTTAAATCACTAAATCCCTATGTGCAGTCTGATATTGATGCGGTAAATTAGTCATGAGAATTTTTTCATGCCACTCACTTGCCATCTACATCCAATTCTCAGGGATCAGCACTTATAGTTTTAATTATTTCTCCATTTTTAATTTAATATAATCACACCAGGGAAATAGGGAGTGTTGTTGTGGTTTTGACTGTCTCTGATGTAAAACTTGAGATGTTAAGAAGCGTTGTACTGTTAAACAACTGATTAGTTAGTAGAAACTGGTTATAGTAGGTGACCAGTGCATTTGCTGAAGTGAGGCTCACTTTTGTTGAACCCATTTTGATGAACTCATAACAGGTCAAAATCATCCATCCGTACAAGATGGCTGATACCTGGGGTGTTCTTGTTTGTACCTCTCATATCATTAAAGCACATGATGGACTATTTCTTTCTACTGTAGATGGCACTGTTAACCTTGACTTGCACTTGGTTGGGACTCCAATATTAAGGAAGTAGACTGGGGCAGAAACAGCTATGTCTGCTCCATGTTACCATTCTGAGCCCTGGGGAGAATTAATTCAAGTGGGGAATAATAATAAGAATAATAATAATAAAGATTATCTTTGTCATCGCAGTTATGCTAACAACAGTAGTGGAGTACTGAGGGGAGCCAGAGGCCAAAATACATGCCCTCCAGCTTTTATCTTACAAAAAAACTATAGTTCCAGGGCTGTTTTATTTTTTCAGAAGAGGAGTGTTAGTTGTGTTGGTGGGTAGTGGGAGTTTAGGATGGGGGGGGTGGAGGTGGGGCGTTGAGGTCGGGACCAGACTGAAAGGCAAGTGTGTTATTGTATTGAGCTTATGAGGGAGTCAAGAGAAGGGCAGTGTGCCGATCGCACGCTAGGCTGCATGATTCACAGAAAAGGCCTGAACACGAACCCTCTGGACCGTGCACTTCACCTCCCCTGCTTCTGAAATCCCCACCGCCAGCTTGCATTATGAGATTAATTCCATAAGTCACCTCGCGTCAACTCTCATGTGTGCGTTTTCCATCCATCTGGTCTTAATTGGCACCTCCTGGACATCAAAACAGACAAACATTACCTCATTTTCTACTGTTGTTTTCTACTTTGAGGGTAGACAAAACACTGAACATGAAAAGAGCTGAAAAAAAAAGAGAAATCCTTACGTTGTTGGTGGCATTTTAAAACATTTAATTATCAGACAATCATCATACAATAAGGAGAAACTTCGAATACCAGTCTCAGTGTTGGCTAACAAAAATTAACAAATCATATCCTTAAACATTTCATTTCATTTACCCAATTTTAAAAATACATGATGGTTAATTTCAAATAAAGGTTTTAATCCCTGAAAAGTTGACTTCGAGAAATGTGTGATTTCACATGGTCGTGTTGATATATCTCTCACTCCTCCTCATGTCTACAAATATCAATGAATGCATGTAATTTTATCTAATTATGTCACTTAGTATTTTTTTACATTGCCCCTCAGTAGCCATTTCACCCCGTTACATTATTTCAACTGATGAACCCTTAGTGAGACAAAAGGACTCTGTCCTGTCCCGTGACCTGCACTCGAACCTCTTTTCATGTTGCCTGTGAAAGGGGGACGTCTGACCTAATGCACTGCCAGGATATTACTTTACATCTTCATAAGGCCGCGCCCTCAGTGTCGACTCGTGAATGATTCAAGTGTGTCACTGCGCTGCTGGTCACGGAATACTAATGAAAGACAGGTGTTAAGAGAAAACGAGAAAGATGTCTAATGGAATTAAAGGTTACTAAAAAAGACAATCAGAAATCACAAATGATTTTGTAAGCTCTCTCGAACATGCAAAAACTGAATAATCCATTGACTGTTAAGGGTCGCAAGATTGAAATGATATTGGTTTCTGCTGCTCATCAATAGTTAATTCAATCAAATGGTAATGCAAGCTGGCAAATTTGTCCAGGATATGAATTCCTGATAATTGTGAAAAATAAATGTTCTTTGTCCTCTTCACTTCTCCACAATCCAATTAGGATTCATTGCCTAGAAAATCAGAAGGCTGTATGCTCTGGAGCAAGATAAAGTTAACTTAGCTGCTCATTAGCCATTTCCTTGAGCCCTCTTGTAATATTGTCTTACTAAAGTTAGCTTTGGTCTGAATTACTAATCAAGCACACACATCTGGTGTTTGATGAATTTTTTACCTATTCCCAAAGCATTTCCTCTCCCCACAAAAATTCATTAGTTTCAGAAAGGAAAATGGTGGAGTCATGCACATATTGAGTTGAGTTACTTTGTCTCATTTTTTTCCACTGCTGCTCATTCCTTCAGTTTGATAACATCATCTGTTTTTCTTTTTTCCCAAAAAAGTTTCTTGTCCTTTGTATGGTCTCCCCATTGTAGCTCTCCCTTGTCTAATCTGTGGACATCCTTTCACTTTTGTCTGGAAATGGACCCCCCTGTGGGAATTAGGTGGGAGGAATGCAGACACTGGCTGCAAAAAATATCCACCACAACAAGTAATTTAAGGGTGTAAGAAAGCCACAGTATTTAGCTTTTTCAAATAAGTTTTAGTAGATATATGTTCTAAAAGTTATCTTACTGTGGAGAGGTGCTGTCAAATACTAACATACTAACGTTGGCTTAAGTTACGTTGTTACTTTAAAGTGTCTCAGGTGGGTGTTTCCCATTCGCAGACTGGCTGACGTTTAATGGCATTTACTAGGAAATGAGATCTGTAATACAGTTATAGAATTGTGTAGTCTGTAAACATTGATAAAATACACTCTTCAACAAGCCTGCACAAGATTGGTCATGCACTGTAATCAATTTAAGACATCTTTCTGTATTTATAATAAACAATGGAAGGGGTCTAATATAGACTTTGTCTCTGTCAGTGCATCCATGACTTTCATAATTCACTGCAGCAGTGGACAATGCACAGGGGAAACTATGCAATGGCTGATGAAGTCTGATACTGCTATTTTCTGATGTTAAAATAGTAAAATTACTATAGTACAGGCACAAAATTAATAAAACTTTCATTTCTCTTTGTACAAGACAAACAGAGTCAACTAAATAAATCTTTAATTTTTTTAATAAAAAGTTTTAAAGCTTAAAATAAATTTTAGAAAGAGAAGCAAAAGTGAGCGACATGTAAAGTAGCTACATCAACATCTGCAGTTAAGCGTTAACTAGATAAAATCTAACAAACATTACTAGACTTTAATATTAATAAAATTTAAAATCAATCAAAACCTTTGAATTTACTTAAAAAGTCAGCTGGACGTGTTTTACAGTGGAGTATCCAGTGAACGGCTCAAAATGTGCATAGCTATCATAACTAAAACACAGTCAGAAGGGTCACTGCCCAAGGGATCAAGGTTTGCCCATTAAAACCTCATCTGACAATGGAGTTTATTTAAAGAGACAAAACTCTCCACTGCTACTGTTTACCCTCCCTCCACTGGAGAGCAAAGATAATACCATTTGGTAATCAAAGAGAGGATGGAAAATGTAATTTCCAATGCGTGAAGTCACCACAGGTCAAAAGTTGTATGTTGAACAGAGATGATTTATTTATTTGCAGTGGGGACTCGGAGGATCAGCGAGGAGTATGTTCAACTTGCTCTCAGAGTTTTAGCCTGCCTTCAAAATGTTTTATGTCTATCCTGGAAACTATTTTGGTTTCTGGAGTTTATCTTTCTGGGTTTTAAACACAAGGATAGGTTGTTGCTATTTTTGGAACAAAGACTATTTTTCTGTCTTTAGCAGTGATGGATACTTTTGGAATGAAACCAGTACCTGCTTGTCACCTCATGTAATGACATTTCTTATTAGGAGAGCACCTTTACCCACATCAGTCAACATGAACACTCCCCCGTGACGCCCCGCTGGGTGATCACCCCCTCCTCTCGGAGCCTGTGGAGGGTCGGTCACCCTGCTGCATGTCCACCCTGTCTGGAATATTTAGATCAGATAGCAGATTTGCGCTTTCTAATTGTCCTGTCAGTAAATCAGTAGCCTTGGTTCCTCCCTCCTTTCACTGTTCCATGTCACTGGCTGTTACTGCATGCTGCCTGATCAGTGCAGATAGTGTGTATGTTCTTGATGGGAGCCAGCTGTTTGTGGCGAATGAAAGACAAGATTTCAGGCAAAACTGTGAGCATACAGGTAGAGAACAGGAAGTCTGAGGGAAAAAACTCATAAGCAGATCAATTTACCTGCTTTTTTTTCTTTATTTTTTATTTTTTAGAAATTCCAGTTTTTACTAGTGATGAAAAGTGATTTAGTCCCGTTAAGAGGAATAGTCACCAACTCCACACAACTTATTCTCTATGCTCTAAACCACTTTTTCCAAAAAAAGCTTTCTCGCCATGCTTAACTCATCGTGACCTAATACATTCCCCTCCCCCACTCAGCATCAATCAGGTGTGTGAGAGACATTGTTGTAATTTGTTAACCTTTATCCAGTAACCTTTGTTGACCTCTGGATCACCCTCAGTCTGACAGTGCGACTGGGGAGAATGGAGTTGATTTGGGAAACAGATTAAATAAATGACAGACTAATATATTTGCTCACCAACTTAAATTTTTCGTTAACATACTAATACATTTATTTACTATACGTTACAAGAGACAGAACTGATCACAATCACATACACTAGTGGATTAAAATATGTAAAAATGCAATAATAACATTTCTTTTTTATCACATACGCAAACATTACCACATATACTTCCCTCAATCAGAGCACAATTTGACATTCAGAATCAGTTTCGTGATAGAATAAAAAAAAAGTGCAGTTATTAACTTTTTCAATTACGAGGCAAAGGCAATGAAAATGCAGTTCATTTCTCCAGTAGATTATTATTCAAGGCACAACGCTGGCTCACTGCTAACTCTGAGAGCAAATGCTCTATGCCGATGCATATTCATATGTTTAACATACAGACATGCATTCGTAATGATGAAGGAGAGGCTAGAATGCAGTAAAGCTCATTAATACATTTTACCATGCCAGTCAGTCCTCAATACAAGAACGCTGCCGCACAGACAAAGCAGGCTAATTCAATTCAGAAAAAACACGACTCAAATGTGGGATGAAAACCGAAATAAATTATCTGTTGTGTGTTTACTCTTTCAAGGGGGAACTTTCTTTTTTTCTTGCAATTATCATTTCTTCCGGATGATTTTTCTTCTCATGAGACTTTCCAAGTGAAAAAACCTTTGCTCTTAACATTAAGGAGGAACCTTTTTATTTATGTTTTTCTCCTCAAACTATTTAAAATTCTATAATAAAAAGGCAAAACTTGCAGCACGAAGTTCAGCATTTTCATTTCACTTCAGCGACTTGAGTGAAATGATAGTGTTCAGTCATCGTTTTAAATTAGGATAGTGCATCTCACCTGGATGCATGTTGATCTAAGTTGTGGGGAATTGATTGCATAAAATGAATCAGTGAATAAAACATGTTGTGTAAAACTCAGACATTTACATTCGTAAACTCACAAGTAATGGCCCAGAACTTAAACACAAGGCTTTGTGTATTACTCTCTGGCTCTGTTAAAGCAACTTAAATCATTTTCATTGTTTTACTAAAAGCTCGTTCTAAGATGGCAGGTGGCAAAATAACAGCTGTAAGGTAATGAAAATCAGTGGCACTTCAAAAAAAAAAATGCACATCTAGACATTCCTGTCTGCTCCTCACTCACTGTCTTATCAGAAAAAGGATGTTAGACTTTAAATCACAGGAGGAGCCAGTTCATTTTATGAGCTCTTCCTGATATAACCTTCTCTTATCTCCATACATGCGCTGCCACTTTTGGTTTTAAGATTTAACATGAAAACAGCTGATGTTAGGGGTCAGACAACCAGACATCTCATCCAGCCCGAGTGGGCAGATGTCAGTAATGGCCGTGGACTTTGTTTATAAATTATTAATGATTTTCTCTTCTCCCTGTCATTTTGGACAGGCTGTGAGGCGAGCCGATGCCTCTCCTGTTTGCGTGGCAGCGTGCTCCTCAAACAGATTGCAATTTATTCCTCTGCAGTTTGTCCGTCAAGGCTAACTCTGACAACATAATCCCGAGCTAATCCGCCGTGTTCAGTTTTTCTTGTTGGCTCTCATGCAAAGTGCTCTGCCAAATCCTGCTACCTGTCAGCCTGGCCTTGCGATGGGGAGCCCAGACAAGCTGCCAACCCTGCTGCAGATGGGGGGCAAGGAGGGTGGGGGGGCATGGTGCCTGGGTAGACTTAACCCCTGCCTCCCTCCCTGTAATCCACTGTAAACAGCCAGAGCCTTAGAAGGGCTAACTGCACTAATCAAGCCCCAAGCTCACCCAGTCACTATCATACACAGTACCCTAAGAACTAGAGATTTGAGCAGCTTCTGCAGCGTGTGTGCAGAGGGTATGAGTGTGAGTGTGTAGAGCAGAGGGACCCATTGACAGCTCCTAATCCCCAAGGGAGGGAAAAGGTGCCAACATAAGGAAGAGATGGGTGTCCTTTCAGTTGCCTCTTAAAGCCACCAGATGAGTTTTCCTTAACTTAAAATATAACGTTCTAGGGAAAACCACATTGCACCACATGACTCTAAAAACGTAAGAAAAATGATGTCAATAAAAACACTTCTATCTCTGATGCTGGGATACTAAATTAAAATTAAACAACCAAAAAAATATATTTTTTAATTATGAAATAAATGTCTATATACACAAATAGATACTCACATGAAGCACCAAAGGCTTGATTGAAGTCCAATGATTAGGGCGCAAATTCCAGCCTCATTCTCACTCAGCTTTTGGGAGAGCTGCATTTAAATTTCCCTCACACCCTCCCAGTCTCTCTGACAGTGACCCAAAATCCACAAGAAGAACATAAAAGGCCTCACAGTAGTCAAAAGGAAAGGGAGGCGAACTAAGCCAACTCCCCCCCTCTCAACAAAAACTTAAGTTTTAGAAACTTGGGAGTGGACATGACACAACACAAGCAATAAAACTTTTCCCATTAGTTTTTTCCCTCCTCCTCTATTATTGTTCTCAGTAATGAGCTGATTCAGTGGGGTGTCTGTGGTGGGTGTGGACTTTGGTTTGTAGCTGTCAGCAGAGAGTCAGAAGCCTCCTTTAATAATGTCTATCAAGCCTTAAGAGTAGATTTCTAGATGATAATCAAAAGTAAAGTCAGTCAGTTTCTTTTATGTTATGTTGAATTCAGATTTCAGTTTGACAGATGATCTCTCTCAAGCAGCATATAAATCTAATTTTAAAATATGGGCATTGAAAAATAATCAGGAAATTCCAATATATGGCACTTCAATGGAACTATCTGTCTGGAAACTGGGAACATCAGCACTAGAGACACTTGATACTTGGGGCTCTCATGGAGACACCGACTGCTGCTCTGTCTTACAGTGTTTCATTGACTTTCCGACTTTCCTGAGACTGTGGGAAAGGTCTGGACAAATATGTTTGCCACTTCATTGCTCCAGATAAAAGTGGCCTTTAAGGGTGGAGCTGAGGAAAGTGTTGACCGTGTGAGGGCTGGCATAACAGCGGGAAAATGCGAACATGACATGTAGCTGATAAGAGTCATCCAGCGAGTTGACACCGGAGCTTGTAACTGGGATTGCCCCGAGAAGCCCTCTTAGGAAGACCTGGCATCTGCATGATAGCAAAAGCCCTGGCGCTCACACAACTGATGCACACAGCAGGTCTGGAGTGTGGTTTGGACCAGATCATATATAATACAGGTCTGAGTATGATCTTAAGTAGAATTCCAGATACGCCACTGCCTCTAATGCTCTCTACAAGAGCCTGCAAGCCTGAAAAAATCTGGTTAAAGTTTTCTTGTTTGAGCACATCTCTTTGTTCCTGAGGATGTGACTGAAATGCAAACTCACATTTGCTCAGTTGCTCTTGCTGAGGTGATGTGGATATGTCATCTGGTTTAGATGGCAAGACGAAAGGGCAAAACTGTTAGTCTCATTATAAGCACAGTTACTGTACTGTACAGATCATTCATTCAAAGACTGAGCTCAATAAGAATTTCTTTATGTGACAGTAACTCGAATCTCATCAGACAAAAGTGTTGCCACACGTGCAGGGTGAAAAGCTGGGAGCCACATACTGTAGATGCAAGACTTTTTGAATAAATATGCAAGAACATATTTTGGGTATAACAGACACCTTCAGACAACTGCTCCTGGAAGCCATTTATGAAAGGCTAATTTGTACACGTGGAAGGTTCGTACCTTCACGCAGCCGGCCAGTAATAATGTGAAATTACAGAAATAGACAGACACGCTCTCAAATTGATGCTGCACAGATTTTATATTGGTGCTAAAGCATGCTATTGTTGCATATTATAAAAGTTTTGATTAATTTGTTAAAACATATACTGCCAGCGTGTGTGAAAACATTAACATGAATTGATGCGAACACTTGCTCCAGTTACAGCAGGAGACTTGTGTTCATGGCTAAATACCGTGATAGATATGCAAGTACATACACCTGTAGATGTGCTGTGGTGCTGTTCCACATCTTATATCCTGCCTGCAAATAAATGCCACAAGAACACGAGGGACAAGAAAAAGCAATAAAAAAAAATTATTGATGGCCATTGATATTTCAGGCTGAAGAAATCCAACGTCAAGAGACTTTGCCTGGCTTTACATAAACAGGGTAATAAATAGATCGATCGCACATAGCAAGGGAGATTCATGTCACATTATGTGACAGGATGTTGAACATAGGCCCAACTATGGCTCATTACTCAGAGGATGCTTCCCCAGGGGAAGGTACGTGTGTGTGTGTGTGTGTGGGTGTGTGGGGGGGGGGGGGTTGCTTGTGGCAAGAACAATACATTGCTGTAGGCTGAAAACCACATTGTGGGTGTTTAGCATTGGGACAAATAAGAAAGATTAAATGCCATAATGTTACGAATTAGCAGAGATGTTGCAGATGTAATGTAAAAGTACTATTTATGTAAACATTAAAAAAGTAAAATGCCTTCTTTCTTTTTTTTGTTAGTGTGTGTGAATTGTGAAGGATAATTTTTTGTTTTAGAACTGTACAGATAATACTTACACTGACCAAATTTAACATATTCAAAGTCTTAGGCCCGGAAGGTTAGAATGGGTCATTCTGCAATTTTCTTGAAGAATGAGAACGTTATCAATTAGATTCACCTTACACAGGATTAAGGGCTCTGAACACACTTCATTTACAGGATCAGCAATTTAAGAAGCACAGTCAGGAGCAGGATTTGGGATATACCTAGGTTTATTCTTTGCTAAACCCAATATTCATTTACACAGCTGATTGGCTTTCAATTATTTAAACTCTGTCAACAAGGCTTTTGTTGCCTAAGGGGACCTGGTACTCCGCTTCCTCTTTGCTTGCACACCATGTAACAAACATCCAGACACAGTTTGGTAAGCACAGTGTATGACCTTTCTGGTCTTATTGGACCTCCAGTGGTATATTGCAGCACTAGGGGATTTCCCATATGTCACTGTCCAGAGCTGTAGGGTAGATAGCAGTTTGATTTACAATCAGGTGTTGGAAGCTGGTGTCACTGGTGGAATTCTGCCATAAGCCATCAATGGAAGTTGTCAGAGCTGTGTAAGATAGAGTTTACAAGTTCTGAGAAGGGCTTTAGGGCATAAAAGGTTGTGCATGCAGGTGACATTTCCAAGCCAGTCTCATTTAGTCCTGGTCTGCTGGTCTCTTGTGAATGGTGATGGCAATCCAAGCATCTGAGTGAGCATTATCAGGTCGTCAATCGTGGACCCTCCTGCCTTGTAAATCAAAATCTCCAATGACTTAAGAGGTGTTGCATAGTTGTCTTGCAGGAGATTCTTATCAATGTAGACATGTGCAAGATTAACTTGATGCTCTCTGAGACAGGGTTAAGGACGCTTTATTTTTAGATGTAGTTTGATACGATCCCTATAATGGTTCTGTGCATGTGACACGTGTTTTTTTCCATTTCACCTCAATCAGAACCTTTAATGTCAATAGGTGGTTATATAAAGTAGTCAGTTCAAAGTTAAAATAAACAGGATAATGCCAAGTTTTCAGGCAAGTGAAAAATGAAAGTGACCGCAGAGCACAATTGATTGAGGGCTTTCACATCCACTTTTAGACCCCTGGTAACTTCTCACAAACAGCTGCTGTAAAACACAAATTCATCAGATAATCCCTCTAAAGCCCATTGGTCAAGCCGAGGCATTCTGGTTTTTGAGTGCTCTCATAAATGAAATACCGTCTGCAGCAGCAATTCCAAACCTGCAACGGAGTAAAGTTATATTTAGGTAAGAACATGAAGGACCTTGATCCCTTAACAAAATAAAAGCTCGACAGCTAATCTCCTCAACAGAAGTCAATATTGCTGAAGTCTGACGATGTACAACATGAGGGCAATGAGGACTATAGCTAAGACATGCAACTGTCAGTTGTATTTAAGACTAGACAGTGGACAATATCTGAAGGATCAGTCCATCTCCGTGCTCTGGTGTGACTTTGACAGTGTGCCATTAGTCCTGCCATACCACTTGTCTGTTTGGTATGATGGAAAAGACACCATTTAGTTTTTTTAGAAACCCTTCAAAGCCACATTCAGGCTGCAGTGCTAATATGACATTTGATGTTATTTTCGTTAGTAAGATGTGCATGTGTATTATGGTGCAGAAATACAACATTTTATTGATTGCGTGTTGAATCTACTTTTCAAGGATGGTGTTACAGTTGCTGTTACTGTGTTTTTTTTTTTAGAAAAAATAAAAACAACTGAAGTGAGATGTCCCTCTCTGGAATATTGTAATGTGCAAGTATTACCACAGGCTTTACAGATATGTTACAAGTGAGCCTCTGAGACGCACACTGCATCTCCTCAATTCTCGTAGAGAGATTACGGTCAAGTACAGTCAATTCACTTAGCACTTCATCTTCCCCTGTCCGTGCACAGCTCCCTCATTCCACGCAGCATGCACGCATGTGTTAACTTTGTGAGTATAAGTGCGTGTGTGATATTCACACTGTACCACCTCCTTCTCCTATGTGAAGAGGAGCAGAGAGGAGGAGAACTGCTAGCACTCACTCCCTTGGGCTCTGCATTTTCTCAAGCAGTTACCTCCACCAGACTTTGACCAGATTCCTCTGTACTTTAAACAAGACTCCCATTACAGCTCTTGTGAGTACAGTAACAGGTTTCCATAGTTTGCCTGGGGCAGTTGCATGGCAGATGTGTGTTTCAACATGCCTCTATGCATCTGTAGGAACGAGGAGCGAGTGTACGGACATACATGCCCCTGTGTATAAATCACTTGACCTAGACTTACTGTTGACCATGAATTTATGCCAGCATGAGAGGCTCCCGATGACAATGTATCTGCCTCAGTCATAATGGATGGTACACAGAACACAGTGTCATCTGGCAAATATGCTTTCCGAATGGATCTCAAGTGGGGCGGCGCTTGGCAGAGGGGCGGCGGGCGACAGGAAAAGGGAGAGATGGATGGTGTTCAGCCCAGGGTGGAGCCATCAGCCACAGACTCTCCCCCACACCTTTTTGAAAATTCAGACTATTGCTTGAATTAGACCAGCCATCAGCACCACACTTGGTTGGACAGATGGGCAGACTGATGCCTACTGTGCACTAAGCTCAGCGGTAGCTTTGTAAAAATAAGAGATGGGAAATTCAATGCTCTGTGTTATTATATGTGAAAATGATGAATGTCTTCACATGTGGTGAGGACAAAAAGATGCCAGCCAGTCACCAGTCAGGGGGCCAGAATGTGATGTGTGCAGTATTAAACATGCACATTCAAACCACAGCCATGCACTTGGTTGGAAACCACTTATATCATCTATTGTTACTTTGATAATGGATAGAACAACAACACTAGCACTGTTTGACGTTATCAAAAGACATGAAATCAGTTTTCTGAGGGATCAAATTGAAACCACATGCTGCTAGAACCTGATCTACTGCACAGGTTCCAACTGGTCTGAGGAGACAAATCCACGATCCTGCCAGACTATCAAAAAGCATAACCTCTTCCAGACAAGCCGGGGCTATCAGTGGGGGAGAGAGCTGAGAATCTTCCACAAACTGCTGTGATGAAGTATCCTATTGCTCGGTTGTCTTCAAAAATCTAGGGCCCCTACTCTATTTACAGACATCCATGAAACTCAGGCATCTAATCTGTACAGTGAGTGTGTGTTGGTGATGTGTGGAAGGGTTTCTCACATTATTGCGTGTCTCTACGTTCAAATTTAGATAAGGTTTTGTTTAGTTGAAAAATGACGGTCTGAAATGGTTTGTTGTGAAGAGATCCATCAAGTGCAATATTAATGTGATCAAGATTCATCAAAACAGTTTTGGTGACGTCTGTTTTCTACAGACGGAATTCTTATTGATTTGATAATTGATATCAGAATGGAGATATTCATCTGATCAGAACCCACTGGGGGGTACCCATAACTACTTGTGCAACTTATAGGCTGTTTCTCAGGTGTGGTCCTTGTTGCGGTTTAGTATAGAGAATGGATTTTGGGCAGTGTATTTAGTTTGTATGCTGTGTGACAAATATTAAGTGACGCGTTAATGACGACGGCGTCGTCTCAGGTACAGCTCCTGCTAGTCAGTACACAACACAATTTGCCCAACAGTGTGTAAATTGAACACACTCACAGTAAAGGACCCTCGCCAGTCTGTCATACTGTTCTGCTTGCAAAGTAGATGAGGATCCTACCACCAAAGGCATATAAACACACATGCGTCTGCACACATTCTCACACACACACACACTCTAATCCTCTCATCCACCCTTGTCTTTTACACTTCCCCCTCCTTACTGCTGGCGACGTCGCTTGTGAAGCACGGACGCTCGTAAATTCCCTGCCTTGATTTTGTTAACCTTTACTGTGACCCAGCACTTCTCTGCTTGGCGTTCTAGCACCCACTCAGTCACAGATGAGGCCCTGCTCGACTCTGCGGAGACGAGGCTTGGCGCTTCTTCAGTTCATCGCTCAGGCTTCTGGCTCAGCAGGACATCGTGGCCCCACAGTGCCAACACATCTAAGAATTATAGGCTACTTTTGGACTAAATGATACATTTAAATTAGCCTTTTAATTTTAATGTACATTTAAATTAATCTATCATTATTGCCCTGCATAACACTTTCATTAAGGCTTTGTGAGGAGTTCAGTCTGTCAAAGTGCCAGCCCAGGTTTCAATTTGCAAACACAGTAGTTGCTATCAGGCCCGCTGACAGTCCTGACTGGCTCCAGGACAACACAATTCACTCAAAACATGGAAGTGGATTAGCAATTGTTTCATCCTACTTGTAGAATTTTCCTGTTGATTATAACACAACAGGCATTGAATATATTTGCAAGAAGTAAAAAACTATTTAAAAAATGTTACAAGAAATCTCTCACAGCAAGATGTGTACTCCAGTTCTTTGCATATTAATCTGAACACATAAAGCTTACATATACGCATTCTTTGCTCTAATATATCTCTGTAATGGCCATTAGAGTGAAGGAGAATGTGTGCGTCTGCGTGTGTAATATACACATCTCTCCATGTGTTTAGATGTTCTGTCTCCTGAGGTCAGCTAGGTGGCAATTTGTTTAGAGTGATTCTGATAGGTATGTTGTCTGGTGTAATTTGTTGTCTGTGTGTTGAGAACAACGTGGAATGTAATGTGAATTGTACATATATGGAGTCACATCGAGATAGTATGTTCATATCTATACAGTATAAGTTTAACCTTGTGCTTAGGATTTACCTTCTATTTCTACCCCAAAAGTCAGACATCTCACATCATACACTTAAAAGAATTCAAGTGAGGATAAATAGACAAATATATTTTCCTCAAGACACCAAAGAAACTGTACCTGACACAACAAGGAAATAACAGATGAAAAATCATTAATGCACATTGACAGCAGTGCATTTTTTTTCCTGGCAGTAGAACTTTAGAGAAACTTCATGGAAAGTGTCTCCATTAAAACAGGTTTTCAGACTCTGAGACCAATGTTAAAGCTGATGGATCCAACTGTGACTCCGTGACACATATTCAGTCATGTGTGAAAAGCATTTTGAAAATGACCTTTCAATGGAAAGTACTAATCTAAACTTAATAACTTTCAAAAGATTGTGACAGGGAGGAAACCACCTAATATTTCTAAAGAAGTTTGGCTCTTTTTCTATTTAATGTATTTTCAAAGAGTTTTGTCTGTTATGTCATGCTATAGTATTAGTATTGCCGTCATGATTATTTATGGGACTATTGCTCCAACCTAGAACTTTACTAACAGACAAGGCATCATGACATAAAAAGGGTAGCAGAAAAAAAGAAAGAAAGAAAACAAACAAACACAGGAATCAATCTTTTTTTGAAGATTTAAATGTTTTGTGCACAGTACTATTACAGTGATTTTGGCATTGATGTCCGTATTTCCCCCCCCAATCATTTGGAATCATTGTAACCAAGATCCAGGTTCTTCTCTTTTTCAGATTAGACTAAACACTTGTGTTGGACCAGATACATAAAAGCAGTTCTGTGATACAGAAGCACCGTCTGTTTCTTCTTCTTTAGCACAGTGAGACCTATTTTTTAATGTTATTTTCTGTTTAGCACTTCCGGAGTCCAATTTAAACACACTAGGCAGTCATCCAGCTGGGATGAACTTACACACTCAAAGCCACATTACCCCATTCCTCTAATATTTCCACACCAGGTCAGTCCACTGTGGGCGCAGTGAAAAAAATATTTATTATATAATATATATATAATTTGTTTGTTGTAGATTTCTTCATGTGATCACACATGCCTTGTTTTATTCCACTGACTTTAAAGATGAGACCAGGCTGACTCTATATATAAGTCTGCTCTGTGAGCTGGGGGATTTAGTTTTGATTTGTCAGCCCCTCAGTGCCATGGAGACGGGGTCATAACCACCCAGTGGCTTCCCTATGCCAATTCTTACAGCGCAAAGCTGCTGGTCAGCTAAGTGTGAAAGGACTTCCTTACCACCCAATAGCTTGTTTTTTTATTAGGTTCTCATGGAGACGTAGCTCCCCGTCTTGTGGGGTCAGTGCTCCCAGCAGTGTTGGCCCTTGTGCCTATTTGCTGCAGCGCTAATCCACCAGCACTTGCTTCCCGCTGAGCAACAAGTCTGTGAGTTAGTGACTTGGCTGCTTGTGGGAAGGGTTTCAGTCATCACAATCAGTAATTGGTTGCATTTCACTGCATATTGTATTGTGTATGAGACGAATACAATTTTAATTTGGTTCATCCTACCCCTATTGCTCGCCCTTTTAAGGTCTTTGATTGGCCAAACTTGCCAAGGAGGGAAAGACAGAGCAAGGTATTATGGGATGAGAAGTGACCCAACAGAGAAAGGCAGTCTAAGTTGGGTAACTTCATAGTTGATGGAAAAACCTTCTGAAGTCATCATAATATAGTTTCTTTTCTTATACCCCCCCAAGCTCAACTGATATAAAGCTGCAGTATTTTGTATATTTTTTCCCCTAACCTTTATAGAGGTTGCAAGAACTAAAATCAATGTGCTAACACAAGACCACACACTAAGGTTCCACATGTCATTAATGTGGCTAACATTTTGACCACAGCAATTCTCCAAGCTGGGTCACATATTAGTGTCAGACAACATTTTATGCACTCCCCTCTTACACCTGATGTCCATTCATAATCAGTGGCAGCTGCAATTCACACAGCTGCATCTGGATTAACACATCAAACTGGGGAAAGACATGAAAACAGCCCACTCCATCCACAAAACATAAAAACTCATATGGATTACAACTTTCAAAAGGCAACCTGAAAATGTAATACTCTGCAGTGATTTTTGTTAATGTCCTGCTGCAGAACAATAACTAAACTCAATTCCTAACACTATACCATTTAAAATATGCTCTTGAAATGTGCCAGATAAACAATGGTAATGGTAAAATAATGGTTACAATCTTACATACTTAGGATATATATAAAAAATATATACATTCATATCCAAAATACTCTTTTTCAAAAGAGTGAATTCTTTCACGTGATATTTCATATGATATAATATTACGATGTTCTTAAAAGAGGACAGAGTGGCTTGTTTTCCTAGTTTTGTGATTGACCCTGATGCACCTGTGTGGATTGCAGATGACGTCACTGATTACGTATAGATGTCAGGTGTGGGATACGAGTGCATGAAAGGTTTTGCCTTGAAGAACACCAGTTGTGGTTGAAATGTTGGTCACATTATTATTATGATTCATTTTCCATTAGACTGAAATTAATTAATTGACTCGTTCTTTAATATGAATAACTGACAGAATATTATTAAACTACATTCTCTAACTTCTACCTTTAAATCTTTATTGAGTTAGAAAGGAACTTTTTATTAATAGTGAGCTAATTCATCTGGTTTACAAAAAATCTTTAATTGCATCAAAGGGACCCATCCACCCACACAATTCAGAGAGTTAACCACCTTAAATTACTGTCAGTCATGAAAGGAAAAAAAGTAGAAATCTGAGTTAAACTCCTCAGTTACGTGTGTGTGAGCAGCTCAAGTTTTATGTGGTCTGTAGCTACTGTCTTGGAAGATGAACAATTACCATTATCAGTATCCTATATAAATTTATCAAAATATTAGTAGAAAGGGAGGTGAAGGGATAAAGAAGAAAAACATCTTCAATCACAGCCTGCATGACAGGTTGAGTCACTTGGTATCTGCACCGCAGCTTTAAATCTGCCAACTAGACCAAAGCAGGGCAAAGAAAAATTTCCCATAGGACCCATCTGTGTCTTCCTACAGAGACATTTGCTTTTCTTTCAGAGGGTCTCAAACCCCTTTACAACTGATAAGATGGCCGCATTCCTGGTAAGGTCGCAGGCTGGCCCTGCTGCTGACCCCACCTGACAATGTCCAGTCACAGGAGGCTCTGGTGCCCATACACAACACAATGTAGACCCTCTGCCGCTCCACTCATCTCCCTCCCCATCTCCCTCGACCAAACACTCACCCACGCTGAAGAGTGCAGAGATAAGGAGCAGAAGGCAGGGTGTTCTCTGACTGTACTCCACACTGAGCTTCTGATAACAGCATTTTTGGAAGTACCTTTGAGTAATGTTGGACACTTTGTGTGGATTAGTTTTTGTGTGAATATGTAAAGAGCTGTAAAAATGGCATCTGAAACGATTCTGTGTTTTGTCTGGAAACTTTGATAAGCTTACAGACAAGTATTTGGAATCTGCCAAAATATGGATCTTTGCTGCATGAAGCAAACACTGCATGGTTTTTAAGTTAATGTTGGTAATATCTACCGATGAGCTTTAAGCAACTGATGAAGGGGCTTGTCTTTGTCTGCAAAGATTATGGGGGGTATGCTGTATTTGTGCAGTATTTTGTTAATTTTTGTTGATGCTTGAGTTTATTTGGCTGCCTTTCCTTCATCTTTTGGCTAAGAAACTACAGCTTCTCTTAGAATTGTTAAAACAAATCACTTCCTCTGCAACAGAAGATATTTTTTTCCCCTAGAAAGACCAGCAAGAACAAATGTAAAGGCTTTCATGAACTGGACATGATTTGGTACTAAACAGGATTTATCCATGTTGAATTACATTGACAGTTCATTTAAATACACTGCATCACTAGGTGTTACTACATTTTGTACTTTTTCCTCTAAGAGATGAGTCCTGCTGTAGATCACACTGCGTAGACAGTTGTTGATAAGACCAGTCTCCCAAAGCAACAAACACCATGATCCCTGAATCTGAGGATTCTTGATGACAGGTTTTCACCAACCTCAAACTCCTTGTCAAGGCAGCCAAAGTATAACACACACCAGGTTTGTTTGCAAAGAAGTTCCACAGTGAAATACGGGGTGATCATAAAACTCTCATTACAGTCAAAACAGTGGCTTGAACCTGAGTTGAAAGTTCATGTTATAAAATTTTTTTCAGAGCTTTAGCTGTCCTGACTTTTTCCAAGGCAGTTCTTTCTGTGAATTTCACTTTCATCAGTACTTGTAAAGCTTGGTGGAGACTCTGAAACTCGCCTTTATAAATACAGATGAATGCTGCAGATTTAAGTCAAATGTTGACAGTATTGTAGTCAAGACCAATAAACTCTGAATCAAAAAGGACATTTAAGGAAACTACTGTACTTGCACTGTAAGTCTTGTTTGAAGATACACATGACAAGTAGTGAAACCCTATCAGATTTGAGAGCAGAAAAATGAATTGGAGTTATGGGAGTTAAAGCTCCTTTTTTGGACTCCGTGTGTACAATATGTGTGTACTTGTGCATCTTATCCATCCTTTGAGCAACACACAGCAACAGGAGAACTTGACGTGGACATGAACACATTGCCTTGGGAACAGTAACAACAAAAAAGAAAAAGTCCAGCCATGAGTCCAGTTGGCCATCGCAAAAATTTCAGGTTAACAGAGGATAGAAATCAAGTTACTTAGTCTTGTTGTAAACCCCAGATTAACATGGTCTTATTCAGCATGAATTGGCTTACACAAGCTGAAGCGGTGGAGCTAAGAGTGACTTAGAGAGGCTTATGCTAGCTCATTCAGTGTCTGGGGTGGGATGGAAAGTCTCCTGTGGGAAGAGAGAACAGCAGAACAATGTTTAAGCCGGCCATTTCAGGAAGCTGTGGGATCAAAGAAATTAAGAGTCTCAATTCGTTCATTTGTACGATGTAAAGAATAAGTCATACTGTACCTCCCTTGTAAAAGTATAAAGACAGGAAGTGGACAAATTAAAGACCTTCTATGTTTTCTTTTTTTCGTGCTTCAAACCCGAACAGATAATATAAATTACCAAGACATCAGTACAGTTGACGAAGTTCAAAATATCTGTTACAAAATGGAGTATAGCATAAACATGGCTGCCCTCTCTTTGACCTACATCTGAAAAAATGTCCTTTTGATTGTAGCAATTTTACTTCCAGTTGTTCTCAGATATTACCTTAAGGAAAATGTAGTCCAGACAATTTTGTCTGAACTAATTTTGCTCTGTACTTCAACAAGTAAAGAAATGACCATGCGAATGAAGAAGTTAATAATGGGGCTGAAAGAACCAGTAAAAGTCTCACATTTATCAAAGGTAGATAGTTTGCCAAAACTACAAAATGCCAAATGACTTTGTTGATTGAGGAGCACAGTTCTTGGATAAGCAGAAAACAATTTGCAGCTGCACAGGACTGTGCATGGGTTTCTTGCCAATGATAAAGAGAATACATTGTGACAACCACAGATTTGATTTGCAACAGGATACAAACTACTGGTAAACCTCAAACAGGAAAACCAGGTTGCAAAACCATACAAAAATAAAAGTTCTGAAACAGAGTTCTGTGGACTGGAGAATGATGGCAACAGGAAGGTGTGGGAAAAGGAAAGCATACCACCTCATCTGTCAAACATAGAGGTGACACTATTGAGGCAGGGGGCATACTATACAGCTGCCATTAGAGATGACTTTTAATGATGATTTCATTGCTAAAGCAAGAGGATCCATTAAAAAGTACACAAGCACATTGTGCATACTCACATGCATCAAATATATTTTATCACTCATCATAAACTAACAACCAAAGCAATAAATAAGATGAAGAATAATACACCTGATCTCAATTATATGAAGATGGGGAAAAAACATTGAAAGACACTGAGACCCCACAGCAAGCAAGAGCTGACAGTGGCTGCAGTGAAGGCCTGGGAGAACCTCACCAGGGAAGATTCAAAGATATCTACTGATATCTGCATGCTAATGTAGACCTTTACTGGCTTTACTGGCTAGTTAGGTGTTACTTTAGCAGTTTACACAATACAACCCTGCTTCTCTATAGTCAAATTCATCCCCCGTATCAGATTTGATTCACAAAAGAACTTATCACCTGGGTTTAAGTGAGAGCCTTTAGTTTGGAGTAAAAAAAAGTGTCTTTTGTGGTTGCAGTTCAGTCTCTAGTGGTCTAGCAGACACATGACAGCTGGCCACTGGTCTTGGAGCAGTTTATATAGTCACAGCTGTCCTTAATGTTTTAGCTGCTGCAACAGACCTGTTCACCAATAACCGATCCGATGTCAGTACGTTTACAGGCATTTTCTTCTAGACATAATTAAGTACTCACTCAGAATTTCTTGCTTTCTGTAAATATATGTGCTATTTTCAATACACACTGCTTACTTCAGAATTCACTATGAATCCACAAAAAAACTAGAGATGGGCTTGTTTGCTTGTTGTTTTGTTTGTTGTTGGCTTGCATAATTCAATAAGATGAGTGTTACTGGATTGTATTTGCATTGGTCCATATGGAAAATTAAAAGAGATGTTTTTATGCATATTGAACATATTACAACATTTTAAAATGTGTTCAATTGAAAAACCATTGAATTATATGAGAAATAATAATTAATCTTTGTTGTTTTAAAACTAAGGATGCTGAGCTTATGGAGTTTGTGTCATGACCACCCTCTGCTGGTCATCCATAGTAACTACAAAGACTGAAGAACACTGACTTTATTGATCTAAACAAAGATACGATGCACGAAAACCTGATAAAACGAACTCTCTGAAGAGAGGACATGGCCTTTGGTGTGATCTAGGACAGAGAACTAGCTTGAGTCTGCAGATGCTCCAGTCAGTTTCCTAAATACTACATTTGGTCCAGGCAGTGTTTTCAGTCCAAACTGTTCTTCCCACAGCCAAGAACTGCTTTTTTCATCACTCCCTACACCCTCTGGCAAGCAGCCTTTTTGTGCATGGAGATTTGCCTATTTGCAGCCCGAGTTTGCCTCCACTAACTTCAAAGTTTTGCAGAGGTAGCTGAGGCCACCAGTGAAGCCTGTGAATATTGCTTCACAACAACTTGTTGAAGGATGGGATTTCTAGCTCTGACTCAGCGAGACACAGTCCGGCGCCACTTTCGAAGCTTGTCAGAGCACGGGGCCCTGAGGCAAAGCTTATTGTCCACAAATTGATCCAACCCCCTTGGTTTTGTTTATTTAAATGAGACTCTTAGACCCTGGGGTGTTTGTTGAGGAAAAGTCAGAAATGCCAAATATCTTCTCTTTTTTTTTCTCATCTTCTTCCTCTTTCCTCTTCCCTTTCTTCTTTTCTCTCATAGCCCTTGAGCTTGGTGAGCCAAAAATCCTTGGTAAACATCCCGGCTCGGCAGATTTGCAGCACTGAGCCTGAGCCGGTCTACCTCTCAGCGTCCCCCCCTTTGCACTGGAATCTCTAGTTTCCAGCACAGTTTCAGTGACCTATCACTTGTCTTTTATTAAAACACATTCCAGAATCTGATCATGAATTTTTACATATACATAAATGAGAGAATAAATGATTAAACGTGAAATCATTGCTGGTTGTACTACAGAGATATGCTCTTGAAATACTGTAAGTGAATTTATTGAGTTTCCAAACAACAATAACTCACCACTATTCTCTATCTGACTCCGTTATTCTGCAAGATTGCAGTCACAAGCACACAGGTGCTCTCTGTCTAAGTTTGAAAATTTATTGCTCGTGGATTCATGTCAGCTGCAGCACAGCCATATGGGTATCATGTGGACCAGTAGAAAAATAAATGTTGTACCTGCTAGGTCATTGGTGTAATCCCAGATTGGCAAAGTAAAGCTTAATGGTATAATATTTGTATTTTAAGGTCTCTTTGTCATCATGTCACAGTCCTGTCTATAACAGTTCCATGATCTATTTGTATCCTTATGGTTTACACACGAAGCACAAGAAAAGCCTGGGTCTTTTTAACTGTATTCATGTATGTGGCTAGTGTGGAAAATGTCAGGAAACCTGTATTTGTCCATAGTCTCTATTAATAGTCTAAAGTATTAGAATACTGTATGTTTTTTGTTCTTTATGGGAAAACATGAGAAAAATAGATCAAAACACCATAATATGTGAAAGAAAATCCCTTGGTCTACTTGTTATTAAGTTTAAATCCTGCTTATCCCACTGAAAGCTGTGAAGTGAAGACACACACACAAGAATAATAAAAATCAAAAAAGAAAAGGAGCACAGGCCATAGATGTCCATTTCTTCCAAATTATTTCCTCATTCATCTGTTGCAGCAAATCCTGGGACATTCATCGAAGTGAGCCACAGGCCGAAGGGGCGGGGCTGTATAGAATCGGTATGCAGATTTCAGCCCACTGTAGCTGAAGTGAAGTAAATCATTGGCCAGCAAGGGCTGTGTGAGCGGGACATGTCACTACGGGGAACAGAAAGTTCAGTCATAAATTACACTGGCCAAGTTCTCAATGCTTTAATGTATTCTATGCTATGGCCTTACAGTGTGCGCTGCAAACCTATCAGCCGCTACTTGTCAAGAGTCCACAGTGCTCTCCACCGTCACACTCTGTCACAGGTGCTTTAGTGCTGTTACAACAGAGTGAATTTACACATGGAGGAAGAGTCGATTCCTCCCTTCTGCCAGGATCCAATCCAGTCAGAGGTCATGTCCTCTCGCTTGTTCTTTATACACTGGAATACTCAGGGAGTAAGAAGAAGAATGAAACCTCACATCCCTTCTGTTATATCAATTCACTTCTCCCTCTGTTTGTACAAATGGTATCAACTAATAACATTATTGTACAAAGTCGTTACTGTGAAACCGCTGCAGGAAATGTGTCATCTGCCCCTTTTCCTGCTTCAATAAGGCACTCATCAACATGACTTGTCCCACTCCTAAAGAGACGTTCTGCGTATTAATTTGAAGGTATAAATTACAAGTAATCACTACCAGGTTTTTCACTGCCCAGACAATCAGAATTTACTCATCTGTCTTCCTGTTTAAACTATCTGCTGGAGAATCGCAAAGCCCTGCTGCTTATTTTCCAACGATTAGCTGTACATCAGCATTACCACCTCAAATCCAGCAGTTTCACATCCAGCATTAAATAGGATGAATATTGATCTGCTAAAGAGGATTTATTTATTTCATGCTCTATCCAAAGATCAACTGCTACCAGCTTTGGATGGATCTGTGAAGGTCTTACTGAATAAAGCTACTGCATACATGACTTTGGACTTGACATTTTAGGCCTGGAAGAAGACCAAACAGTAAATTCACTGCAATAATCCCAGATAAATGGGATGATCACTACAAAAGCTTAGATAGTTAAGTGGCCTATACTTAAGTCCAGAAACGATAAAAACACGACTAGAAGGAGATCCTGCATCTTGGGGGTGTGGTCTGTTCAGTCCTAAGTAAGGAGGGCGCCCACCTGAGGACGGACATCTCTCCTGCTTGTAAGAGGCAGAATCATCTCACTAAACAGATTCATGGAAAATGGCATCTGTGAGAGAAAAAAATTTGTATTTAATATCAATTATCAATATAGGAACAATTTTAATTAACGATTTAAATTTTTTTTTTCTTTGTTTGACATAAATTGTCAAATGACAAGATTAAGATATAAGGCTGATATTTCTCTTGCTGCATCGAACTGTCAGCATGACCAGTACTTTATAAGGTTATTTATGTGCAGCAGGCCTTATTCTATCTCAGCTTATTTTTAGCAGCTGCTTCAAAGTCCTGCAAAGTCACTTTGTGTTTCACAACAATTTCAAAACTTCATGATGCTCTTCCATGACCTTTTCCGACGTGTCATGACGACAATCAATTCTTAACGTCTGTCTAAGATCAAAATTTTAAACATTACCTACAAAAGTGCGTGAGCCATCAGACGCCATAATTCTAATTATATTGGACTTGGTATCAGCTCACCATAACCCCTTGTGAAAACACACACAAAATCACATCCATAAACAAGCATACACATGGTTTAACCCCTCACTGAACTGTATGCAACCCGTGCCGGTGGATATTTTGGTGCTAGTTAGCAGAGGGGCTCAGCGAGCTGTCAGAGGAATAGCTCCCATGCCGAGTCAGCGGTGAGAGGGAAACAGGCAGAGAGACAGACACGCAGGCAGACAGAAAAGTGGCCATCTGGGTAGACAGGCCGCAGGGTCACATGGTTAAGTCACACACAGGATGGTGCTCAGCTGTTATGTGTCTGTGCTTTCAGCCTCCAAATCTTATGAGTCTACACTGAAACAGCTGTGGATGGGAATTGATTGAGTTCTGAGCAGAATTATTTAAACTGTATAGTTTTTGTTTGGTTTTGACTCGTTTGAACAAATGTACTTTTTCTTGTTTAAGTCATTTTGGTTTTAGTTGTCAGCATCGCTGTTTCCACTGATTTTTCACTAAAGTGTTGACTGTTGAGATCAATTTATTTGCATCATTGTCCACACAACTACTACATTGTAATTTCATTACTAAATTACACTGGTAAATTATTTGTCACCCAGACCTTGGTCTAAAGTTTTTCCCTTGTAGTAGATAATATAATTATGTCTTTAGTTACATGTTTCCTTTTCTCTCCAACTGCTTTGATGAAAACCAACTTAGATTCCCACCTGGTATATACTATATTATTCTTAAATATCCCTGTGTTTTATGTTGCACTCAGTGGGTTTAACATTCACATTTTCAATATGTAAAACCAGTCTGATATTCACCATAACTTTAAATGTGGGCTTTATAGGAGACTCTGCAGTAGCAGCCTGTTGAAAAATGAAGCAGCTAAAGCTGCCAGTAGATGGCATCTGACACCTGCTTTAGATGTGTGAACTATCCCAATATCACTGTAATTTTCCTGCAAATCTCCCCTCTGCTGGATTCTTAATAACAAACACATTCTTATGAAAGACAAATCTATAAAACATTATTGCCTGGGTAAGATGACATAACCCTTCAATACCAAAACCAAATGAAATGCAATAATAATAAAAACACCTTTTAGTTTCTTTTAAAGCTGAAGCAGCTGCTCTGATCCGAGTAGCTTGCAATGTAAAAATAGTTTTGGTCAGAACAAACAAATTTTTATGCTTTGTATAAATTCATGGTATTATAAGGTTTATTATTATTATTTTTTTTTATTATTATTCTCAACTTGGGGGGCCTGATTGGGGGGGAAATAAAACACTACTCACAGCTATCAAAAAAAAAAAAAAGCTTGTCCAAAGCTTTAAATGCCTCTCCTGTTGCAGTTTTTCAAATTAAAGCAGGTATTACAGCGAGAAAAAGCACTAATTGAGATGTATTTGATTCCAGCTTTGAGAAAGGCCCCATCTCTCCTCCTAAACATATGGGTCTGCGCTAGCTGTCCGGCCATAAATTTTCAACACTGCAGGACATTGTCTTTTTTTATGCCCCATGATCCATCCTTCATATGTGCCAGAAAAGTGTCAAGGCCTTCTGGGAGTGAGCAGAAAACGTGCCGTGGCAGTGAGCGTTTAGCTGGCAGAGAGTGAGGATGCGCAGCCAGCTCTATGGGTAAGGAATGCCTTCTGGTTCATCAAAAGACGCTGAAAGCTTATTGTACTATTTAAGTACCACGCGATATGCTATTCAGGAGCTTTTACTACATACATCTCTTCTGACAATTGATTAGGTTGAGTCTGTATTTCTTTTTATTTTGTATTATGAACATTTGTTTAGCTTAATAATGTTTGCCCAACTTTTCGACATTTATCAAAATATTTACAATTATCAAACTACGTAAGAGTATACATGTTTAAACTAATGGGAAATGTTCACGATGATTTTGCTGTGTGTAGTTTAAAAATGTGTTTGAATCTGTTTCATTTTTTTTGTACATTTAGTTTGTGCCCACATTTCTTTTCAGTGTGCATCTGTAGGATCTGAGTATGTGTTACAAATGAACACATCTGGGGGAATCTGACAGAAAATGAAGACCACACAAGTAGACAGATGGTCAGAGCTATGCAATCAGCTTAACAACAGGACAACAAAAGAGCAGCCACGCCTTAGATAAAGGTGCTTAACCTCCTAGCATGCTAAGTGCTCCTCGCTCCATTACCACTTAATAGGCCTAATCAGTTTTGGCCCAGATTAGATTTTGAATCCATTGTCGCCAATGCACAGTGGCATATTAAATTAGTGAGTTCATTAGACTGAGCAGGGTCATGTTGTTTAGTTGGCGTTTGTTGGCATAAATGGTATCAGCAGCAGTGAAAGCTATTAAGGTACATCACAATCATGCTGCTGTACGGCAGAATGCTACAGATATCGTCAAGGCTTGGTTTGGTTATCTACCCTGTTTAGGTTTTTAGATACATTGAAACGGAATAAATTAAAAGTACAAAAGTGTGTGTGTGTGTGTGTGCGCTCATTGTTTTCAAGTGTCATTTTACACTTTTTATTCATCATATTGCCACAGGTATGTTTATTATTATGTTTATTGAAGCACAGGACTAAATGCAATATCTGAGTTTTTCAGCATCAGAGTCACATGCAAATCTGAAGACACTGACAAAAAGCTGCTCAAAAGCTCTACTTACCAACTTACTTGCCGAGTGATGCTGTAGGAGTTCAGGTTTTAGCCTAAGAGATTTCTACATTATAATTTCCAGTGAAAAGAAATGAAATGCATGTCATGCCACACTCGAAGCACAGTTATTTAGAAAAAAAGCAAAGACATGTCACGTACCTTGTATGTTGTTAAAAGTCAATAAATAAAAATAAAGTCAGGCATTGCATTTGTTTTCACTTATTCATGTACAATGTATTTTGTGGTTTTAATAACTGAGGGATGAGCTGACTCAATAAAAGGTTTCAGTGTTCTGTAAAGAGGTTAGTAGATCTATCTTTTATTGACCTAATAAGCACAAGGTCGCGACTGTAGACGCATCACATATGCACTCAGCAAATAAAAGTTATAAATGAAAAGGAATTTGCCGAAACCTATTGCAACTATTCGAG
Source organism: Ctenopoma multispine (assembly GCA_034779795.1). NCBI lineage: Eukaryota > Metazoa > Chordata > Actinopteri > Anabantiformes > Anabantidae > Ctenopoma > Ctenopoma multispine. The sequence goes on from JAUYWH010000002.1 coordinate 17,970,228, forward strand.
AGACTTCAAAGAGATGAACGTAACACAAAAGATAATCAGGCAGACAGGCACGACTGACACGGTTGAGCAGTGCATGAATGTTTTCTCGACAAATAAAAACACTACCCCGGTGAAATTCACTGCAAGGAGCAATTTCAGGCCTCTTGCACCAGTTTGAAGAATCAATACAAGGCAATGGAGCAGGTTTGGGCTCAGATCGATATTTGATGATACAATCATATCTTACTTCTTGACACTGTCTCAGCAGTGCACCACACCAGGGAGCGTGAGCTGTGGGCAGTTAAACGAAAACGAGCAAGAAAATAAAGATTTGGTGTTTGAAAAACTTTTATTTTCAATGAGACAAAAATAAAATGATTTCTAAACAGTGTAGTCAGCGCTTTTAATTTTAGTCATGAATTTAGACTTTCTCCACGTTTTAGAGCAAATTAATTAAAACAGTCTTTAAATAATAGCTTATCACATGAACTCAAATAGAGAATATATCATTTTAAAAACACTATTTCATCGTAAAGAGAAAAGAGACACTGGTTGCATTGGCATTTGCAAACTTCATCTGGATGTGAAATCATCATGTTATGCCCAAGAAGTTTTCTTCACATGCCTGTGAGAATTTAATTGCAACCAAGAAAGTGTTACCAACACAACGCTGCCTTTGCAGACAGCCTCAGTCACAGCTGATGAAAGATTAATGAGAAGGGTTCCATCTCTGCCCGCTGGATGGTTTTGCACAAGCAGCAAAAAGCAGTCAGTGATGTCAGGGTGGCTTCAGCGAGCTGGTGGTAATACAAACACACACTCGGTCATGTCTGAACACACTGAGATGGGTAAGGGGGTAACTCGGGATGGGCGAATAGTAATTTATTTAAAGTAAAGTGACATGGAAGCATCGTAGATTTGAAATATATTTTCAAAAACTGACACATTTCATTCACACCTGTCCCGATGATACCTGCTTATATTTTATAATGAGTATTCATCAGGCTGGTTTCAATGGCACTTAGAGGGTTAACAGTGCTTATATGTGAACCCTTGAAAACAATAAGCCTCCCATGTGACTTAACAGTATATCCTAGGATTTAAAACTTGGGCTCTTTAAAGTTGTATGTGAAAGCCTTTAAACCTCACCACACCCTAGAGAGGGAAGCTGGTTTCTTTATAGTCTTACATTGACTTCCATAGACTCCCAATCATGAGTCACTCTGTGTGAGTTGCCATCGCCCCCCCCTTCCCCCCAAAAAACCCCATCTCCCGTCACCCTCATACCCACCAAAACAGAGTGCCTTAGCTTTTAATGGGCCAGCAGGGCTTGGCTTACTTACCAGTGGCATAGCGTAGCCAATGCAAACCAAATTATTGCTGGAAGAAAACAGCAGAAGGCAATTAAATCCCAGTTAGGCTGATCATTCCAGTCTTGATTAACAGGGTCAGTGGAGGGAGTCGTCTTCTTTTTGTGTCCACTGTGTTAATTTATCCCTTTTTAATGAAAAATACGTAGGTTACACTCTCATCATTAGTCAGGGGCTGCTTAACAGTAGAAAATTAATGAGCTCTTAGCGATTGTGCATGTGAAGGTAAGCACATATGATGACATCACTGGCACATCATTACACTGGCACAACCGCATCAACAATTAAAATAGCTGCCTCAAAGTTTACATTGAAAGACAGTCAGTGAGTTTTGGCAGGGGTGATATTGCACTGCAGGTGCCAACATGATGGCAAATTTAAATCAAAATAATCCCATTTGTTCTAGTGGTGTCAGATGTTCTGGTCTGCAGACTGTGTACCTAATGAAGTAAGCACGCACAACTTACACGGTGGTTCCATTACTCTAATGCTGTCATTTCTTCTGGCCAAGGCTCTGCATGGTTTCGATTATCACATATCGTTTAAACTCTCACTCTCTCCCAACACTGGCCAACAGGCTTTCAATTCGATCTATCTGCATGTCCATGGAAGAATATCCTCTGCCACAGCAATTTCACAATGAGTGATAATTCTGAGAAATAACGTCTCTGTGCCGTCTTGTTATATCACCAAAGCCAAATCTCATAGCTGTGTAATCAAAACTGCTTATATTGTTGATTTTTAAATCATTATAATATAATTGCTAAAAACACAGAATCTACCTCTTTTGAAACCTATATGCATCAACAGAAGCAGAGCAGTGATCCACTATTTACTGACTAAATAACTGTCAGCCATTGGATGAGAAGAGGTGGAAAGGAGCACGGTGGCTACACATTCTCCACCACTATTTGTTGCTATACAGTTGTCACTCAAGTCATAAGTCAGTCTCTGAGGCTAATCACAGCTAACTCCTAAGAACCTCGCCAGCCCCTCACCGCAAGCCTCATACCACCTCGTCTCATTCCCACATTCCTACAGCCCTCTTTCCTCACCACTCCCACATCCACCCTCCGCAGCCCCATCCGAGCCCACCCTCACCTTCTCAATCCACTCTTGGATCATTTCAATTTGCATCCCAACTGGCCCCGGGATTCCCTAGCCCTGTTAAAAGGCAGGCTATTTGTTGTGCTCTGCGGTTAATGCCGCACAGAGCTTTAAATACCCATATCAAATCTTTGAGGCTCAACAGATTCAGTTTTGCAAACCTGTATCGAACAGAGGTTCAATCCGTCAGCTTAGAAGTGTACACTCCTTAAGTTGTGTGATAAGGTAAAACCAATCACTGGATTAGGCTCTCTCTGTCAGCGATGGTGTATTTTCAGTGCACAACGTTGCTTTGCTGAAACAGGATAAGCAGATGGAGTAACATTATGATGCTTGAGATTTCTTTTCAATAGAAATATGCTATTAATGGATTCTGATGCCAGTCTATGATGCTGCTCTTGCAGTTGTGGATAATGCATTAGCATTAGCTGTGAAAAGCAGCTGGTGCCGGATACCATGAGCAATCATCTCTCAAAACCACAAATTTGATTGTTTTTATCATGCAAATCCAGCCTACTACCCGATAAGATTGATTGAGGTCTTAAAGTAGGATTGCAGTGTTTATTCTCATAGAGCTTCGCACAAACAAACCTCAGCTTTTGGATTCACAAGTATAATTTTGCACAGCATATGGTGAATCCATAACTCAAGAGAAGGAGAATCTCGAGAGTCTGATGCTTTTTGCGGTTACTCAGCCTTGTTCCATCTGGTTTTGGGGGAGATGTGGGAGGTTTTTGGTACACAGCGAGCTTTAGTGAAAATTCATTGCAGGTACATAAATAATAACCCCGCTAAAATATAGACTACAACTTCTGTTTCTAGTCGGAGTGTTGCAAGACTGTCTTGGATGAAATCTGAGAGGAACACAGAGCCCTCCACAAGCTGCAAAAAACAAACCAAAGTCCTCTCCTTTTCCCCTCACATGAAGCTGGGTTTCCACTTTGTCTTGCCAACAAGCGTTCTCTGGAAGCTCCCTGTCTGACGTTTTACGCTTGGTTGAACTCACACTTTAGGCTTTGAGGCATTGTTTGTGGACAGCTATGAGCCAACTGTCATATTTTTTTTTTCTGTTGGTTTTGCATGAATTCAAAGAGATCAGCGTGGTGATTGGTGATGAAAACCCTTCGAGCACTTTTGACAACTCAAGTGAGAACATTTAAGAGCCCACTTATTTGAGTTTTTTTTGGGCAGTAGAGATCACAGCACCACAAATTTGCAAGCAATTATCTTGACTTAGTATGTAATGCACAATTAATGTACTGACAAACTCATTTTAATAGTTGCTTTTAATTTTCCTCTATAGAAGGGCAGGCAGATAGCTGAGTACTGAAGTTAAAGTTTTGTTATTTTGTGACAACTTTGTGCGATTATGATATTTTAATCTCTGACATCCAGTACAAGGCAACTGTGCCAAATTATTACTGTGTGTGTGTGTGTGTGTGAAAGAGACTGAAATCTCCTCATAAAAAAGTGCATATACAGTGTTGACATATACAATTTCATAATGATGATTTTCAAATAATTTAATTGTAGGCGGCAGCTTGTAGAGCTTTGCACACAAAAAGCTTTCATCTAATTATGTTTTGCACAACGTTGAAGGAAAAAAGCCACATGATCCCCACACTGATATTATAAATAAACACTGGATACTATAATTTAGGTCACATTTGCTCCTTTTTTGTCATAGCACTATGATTCTGACAAATTTCCCTCTGATATTAAATAGCGCTTCATCAGATTTCAAATGTTTCCTTATTTTGGCATGTGTATGGTAGCATTGTGTGCAAGAGGAACGAGTCACAACTTGTTGTTGCCCACCTCCACCTCTAAACCCTCCGCAGAGCAGCTGGTGGTCTACGTCCTCCATCTCTCTGACCGTCCACCCGGCATGTTGCCTCAGGTAAAACACAAAAACTGAGAGAACAGCATCCACTTCTGGCCATTAGCTGGTTGCTATGTTAATCCATGGATTACATGAAATACATTTACCCCACTTAAGGTTTCGCAGAATTCAGACTACTAACAACAAACCAGCTCTCAGACCTTCTATAACCCAAAGGCATGCATGAATCTTTAATGTATCTGGAGTCAGAACCGGCCTAATGTCCAGTTATGGCATTTTGATCATTGCAGTAATGAATGTGTGCTGTTAAAGTAATGCTGATTCTATAAATGCTCTATGTGAAGGGTTCTAGGGTTATGGTTTACAAAATCCAATTTGTAAAATGTACATCCCTTAGTCAAATATGACTCTTTTAATTTTCCCTGCTGTCCTTTATTTTAAATAGGCACTAAAGATATGGAGGCTCTTGATTGAATACGACAGCATGTTTTTGTTTTTTTAGCATTTATTAAACACTTTTGAGTACAAATTGTATGAGCAATGCCTACTTTTTTTCCTGTCTACAACATAGGTATGGAATAGAAGAATGGTTTGAGAAAGATTGTGGCTGGAGGAAAATACACGTTAGTGTGCTAAAGTGCATTTTATAAGTTCTGGTTCATCAACATGTCTGCAATAAAAAACTGAGTAATCACAAAGAGCAGAACTTTAAAACGGCAAAATATAAAAGGACCAAACAAAAGATTAGAGAGCGAAAGCAATTCACACCTCATGTGAAGAGATCAGATGCCAGAGATAATCATAGGATTGGAGCCTGTGTCTAATAACAGATTCATTACAGGTTTGACTGATTGATGTGCAGTGCCAAAACAAACAGCAGAATTTCACACTGAAAAAAATCTACACTCATAATTTATCATTAGGAAAAATACCAGTTTGTCACTGGCACATATGTAAGATACCAATTGTTCACACTTTGCACATGAGAAATTTTATGCAGCTGCTGGCAGTAAAATATTGGCCTATGAACACACAATGCATCTAATTAGAGGTATACAGCACAAATCAGTATCAGTTTAGTTTAGTTTAACAACCTAACGTTTCTAATTTAAAGCCACAGCACTTGGCACATGAAAAATCATCACAGAACACAATAAAAGGGAAATCACCAAAGGTTGCGATTGTTCCACCCTGAGGCCTGTTATCATCTGCTTTACAAAGCAATGTTTTCAACTAGGAAAACAACAATGAAAAAACGTGCTCAAAAGACAGCCACACCCTTGAGCCACTCAAACACCTGGCGATGTCCGTCAAATGGTAGAGTAAGACAGGTTAATACTAAACCCAACAGGAGTGGCTCCAGGCTAAGGATGAGTTTCTGCGTAAAAAGGTTTTGTTCAGCCTGGTCGGAGCTTTGTCCAACCAGGGTACATTTTCTGAATTAGCCAGAAAACTAGTCATTTTAAATAATAGTTGCACAGACACGTTAAAGAAACGACTGGCAAACTGTTGATAGCAAAATAATGTTTTACATAGAAAACAACATATCATATGACAAGTGGGGTGGTTCTACTATTGATCCACTGACCTCACCACTGCTCAGTCCAGGTAAGAGCTAATGTTGACCCAGGACTGGAGATCTATATGGACAGTGCTTCTGTCAGTGTAGCGTAAGGGATGGGAAGGTTTAATGTAAATATTTGCTTTTGGGTTTGACCAGCAAAAATAACTCTGAAATAGCCAAATAGAGGGCCAGCCCAACGTATAGTGTGATGTTACCTGTCTGAGGTGGGTCTATGTTTTTAGAGTCAAAATCTCCAAATAATCACAATGACACAGTAACAACTGTATTACAGCTTTTGTTAAATAGAAGGTTTGGACTGACGGCGCTGTGTGTCCAGAAGTGACTTCTTGCTGTATGTATTTTTTCTATTTTCATTTCTGGCAATGCTGCGACCTTTTCATATTTTACTACAGCTTGTTGCAACTTCAAAAGTCATGTCAGCAACCTGCAAATTTTGGCACTTCCACTGAAGCCAGCAGCCACAATTATAAACCAGTGAATGTTGACATGTGAGTAATCGTGCGTATAGCCTCCAGTATGCAAATAATTAGCAAGACAGTAGCGTCTGCTTTGCAAGCATGATTTACTACTCTACCTAAGAAGCTACTTTCTTACTCTCCTACTAAAATCATTCCGACCCTTAAGTTTAACTGTACATCACTTACGGGAACTGTTTTGGCCGTATCAAGTATCAAGTAACTCATGATTTGCCGTGGCACTAAGCTGATAGAGAGAAGTGACAAAGATACTTAAGGGGAACTGGTCAAGTCATGGTCTATATTTCTATTTCTGTGCTGGTGTGGCTTAAATCATTGTCAGTTTGATTTGTCAGAAGTCTGATTTGATGTTGATCCCATTACAAAACCATGTGAGGTGATTGTCCAGGAAGGAAAAGAAGAGCAAAGCTGTACTTATGATTGAGAACACATCTGACGTTCAAGTATAAAACCTCAACCAAATGGCACTCCATCCAGGTTGACATCAATTTAAAAATAAGGACATGTCTGTGCAAATGTGAATCAAATATCTCGGTCAGTACAGGTGAGCCAACTGTCGGCATGATGAGGTCACCATGCTCTCTTCTTACACTAAAGTCTTGTCATAGTTCAAATAAAATAGCTGCATTTGACTGTCATAGGCATGTTTGATGCCTAAAAGCGTGCAGACAATATATTTTTAGGCGTGTGTGAAGCTGTGAAGAATGCAGCACACATACGTACATGCACACGGCTGCCACCAATTATGAACATACATGATCCCCCGGAGGACGACAATAATATTGGCATTAAACACCTCAAGATGCTTCTGGTTTTTTAATATATCTTAAATTATGTCAGGAAAAACACTGGAACATCACACAGAAGCCATATTCAGTGTATAATGCTATCTCATAAGGCTACAGATCTCTTCAACAATATTGACATATAGAGCAGGCAAACAAATGTCAGCCCCTATAACATATGAAATACTTAACGTAACCAATTTCCTCCTGTCAATCAACCAGGGAATAATGACAGATGGCTGGGAATCAATACACTTCAATTGAATTTTTCGACTCTCAAACATGCCTTATTCTGCACTATGAAAGACTGTCAAATGTCAGAATTATAAATGTATTTTACAAAAAAAAAATTTTTTTCCAATTAGTTATTTGTTGTTATTCTCCAACATGACATGCACATAACATATCGCTGTATTTTTTTTCATTATCTCTTTTCAGTACTCAGTGTTTCCATGACCTCCTGTTTGAACAACATGTCTAGATTTTCTTTACTGTTTGCCGCCACTGCAGCAGAAAATAGCAGAGGGTGAAGCTACTGAGCATTGCGGTCTTTGTCTATCACCTCATTTACGATACGGTGCCCTCTGCCTCACATAATCAATTAAAAGACAGCGGGGCTGAAGAGGCACCCTACCAGTCACAGAAGTTTACATCAAAAGGGAGAGATGCTTTTGAAGACTTGCTTTATCCTTGAGAGTCTTCCCCGAGAATGCAAGGACAGATTTAGTCACTGATAGATGTGGTTCTGGCCAACTTCAAGGTCTCGTCTAAAACGTATCAGATTGCAGCGCTGCACTGTAGTACAGTATTTCACTGCTGGGATTTCTGTGAGGAAGAAAACACTGGACAGGAAAAGTATGCAATTAGTTGGATCCTGTAATTAGCTGAATTTCATGCTGAATTAATTATTAAAATTTATAATTATTTTAATTATAATGCTGTTTTTGTTTTTTTGCTTTTTGCAGTAAATATGAACCCAATAGTGGTGCTTAGATAGATTTAACTCTGCTCTTAAACATATTGAGGCTGTTGTTTTTTGTACACACTGCATACACAAATCAAACTCCTGTCACTATCATCCTAATCCACATCTAGGTGAGCCTGATGTAACAACAATAAGATCTAACAGCAGACTGAAGCCTACTGACAGAAAGGAAGGGGCTGTCTCCAAATTAAGGGACATTTTATGGTCTGACAGCTGTGCTGGTAGTATTGATTACCACGCACTGTGAATTAGCCTGAACATTTTTTTATGAAGTGAGGAATTCTGGATGTGTATAGCTGGCGCCAAATGGAGGCAATCACAGAACTGTGGCCTGCTGGCTGTTGAGAAGATATTGATGTGACCTGCTCACATGCATGTGCCAACACCATTATTTGATATGCACTTGCAATAAAATGGTCCATTTTAACTGCAACTAGATATATTGTTAATGGCCAGCTCTAGAAATGTCATCTCTGTATGTGCTGGGAGTTGTCACAGAAGTTTGTTAGAGTTCTTTATTCAGAGAAATTGATAACTCAATAAAAATGAAAGTGACTTGAGACATTAATGTTGTAAATCATACATCTGGGCAGCTGCAAGAGTGAAACTGAAAAATTATGATTTAAAAGCGGCCCCGCTGCAAAAAATGTCAGAATTCAGGAGTCACAGAGTTAATACAGTAGACTTACGACAGAAATCTTTTAGCTAAGTTAGAAAAATATACTGATATACTTAACTTTTATACCTTGGTTTATCAGACATGTTGGAAGTGATTTTAGTTTTACTGAATCACTGGTTTTACATGTGTCCAAACGGCTCATTCTTTCTGTTCCACACTACAAAGAAGAACTGTCATTATAACAAATCCAACCCTGTGGCACACAAAGGCAAAATGGAGCTGAGAAGTCACTAATGTTTAAAGTACACTAATATGTTAATGAAGTTATAATCAATTATTGATGGTTAAAATCACCTGCCAATACGTTATCAGAGTCTTTTATCTTCTCTGGAATTTTGTACATAATTTTTTGCAGTGCACACTATGGATGAACTTGGTTCCCAGAATCCCTTGTGGTTGTCAAAACAGGTGGCCAGAAGCTGATTTTGGAGAGAAGGCAACCAAAGTGAAGAGCTTGGGAACACAGGTGTAGGAGTAATCCAATCCATTAAGAACATAAGATAATCATTGTTTTATAGGATTATATTAGGGTGCAAACATGTCCACTATTCATTTTCATGTATGAGAAACTATGTTTCAGCAACAATAAATCAGCTCCGTCCCTTAGAATGACTCAACGTGTGTGTGAGTTGGTGGGCGGATATGTTTACTAGTGTCTCAGTATGTGTGCGCCAGTGCTGGTGACACAATAGCGTGGCTGGCGTCTGGCTCAAGCAGAGTTATGCAGAAGTTGTTGGTTGTTTTGCTGATCCCCCTCTGTCAGTGTCACAAGAAGCATCATCAATCATCAGAGTCTGGGGGACCAGACCACCCTCCCTATACTGGTCTGTGTGTCGGCTCAAAAACTATATCAGCCCTTATTAGTACAGTATGGAGGATTATTATATACAGTTCATATGATGTCGGTCCTAAAATACATTAACCACAGATGAGAGGCATCTTAATAGATCAGGGTCACTTCAGGCTGTCAATACGGACATGGGAAATGAATAGTGTGATATGTTATGTATGTATTTTATATATGTGTGACAGTAGCATGATAAACATCAGCACCACAACACCACTGCTACTGGCAAAAGGGCACCAAAATACTGTACGTAAAGTGCACATTTGATGTACGTTTATTGACAAATCAGTGCTCTTGCGATATTAAAACTGTTGAAACATCTGTTTTGTATTATGACGTAATGTCATTGTGCGGTTCATCAATTCAAATGATTGATCAAACTGCAAAACACATGACCAGAAAAGAGTTGAGAGAAGTCATCATATGACCCGGCCCAGTCTCCCTGTCTGTACTGTACCAGGTGCGCTGTCGTCTATTGCCTCTGACATTTGTTATCTGTTAAAAACATCTGGTTTCAGTATTCACTCTCAGAAGAGGAGAAACAGTGAGACTCATAGATGGGAGTAGAGGCAGAATTTGGTTTACCCAACAGAAACTTTTAACAGTTTTTTCTCTCCTTTTTGGAAGGGCTTATGTCATGTTTTCGTCTTCACCACAAACTTCTGCCTCCCAAAAAGCATTTTTCATATCCATGTTTACAGAGAAACCACACCAGTGCATTGCTGTGAAATGAGTCGTCATATCAGACGTGCCTGACAGGGAAGCTCTCCTCCCCTCGGCACACGAGGAGCAGAGCTCTCTTTGGTCTCTGCCACTGTAGTGGAGGCTGTTGACAGAAGTAGAGACAGGCAAACATATGTTCCCTCCAAAATACAGGAGGGGAGGGCCTTCTTGTTTTCAAAGAGCCCATTATCACTGCAGTGTATCACTACCCCTTGCTGTTGTTTGAGGAGGGGTTGTCTCACGGTCTCCTCCCAGTCCCAGATGAAACTGTCACAGACGACCGATTGGAACCATCTTTTTCTGGTGCACACATGCATTTGCACGCCTATGCGCAGAAACACACACACACACACACACACGCACACACACACACACACACACACACACACACACAGATGTTTTGGCCTTAGAATTAAAAAGCAACTCATTTTTTGTTTGAAGAATTACAGTAAAGGTAACGTCATTGTTGAATGCAAAATGCAATGTCACATATTTGGATTGCAGTGTGTTGAATAAAAGTTATACAGTTTGTGTATCAAAATAAAGGATGCAGTTTGGATATGCAAGATACTTCAAAATAAAGTTTAAGTTATAATATTGTTGTATCCCAAATAAGTATTCTACAATTATGATTACTTTATGAAACAGGTAGTCTTCTAAAATGATCTGTAATCTATAAAAGGAATCCTCAGATGCTCACAAATACACAGCACATGCACACACAGAGGGGCCTATTACCACAAAATGACAAACTAAATATTTGGGGATGGTGATATCATTCTGCTAGGCCTCATTACCATACACTGAAGCACAAATGTAGTTTCAAAGACTCCAAATCCCATCTCATTTGATCTGCCAATATGCAGAGTCTGTCCTCCAACTGCCACAGCCATGCCAAAGCAATTTGTTCCTTATATTGCTTTTGGAAGCAAATATGTTTTAATTAAGGCAATACATAAGCGAAAACAACGCCATAAACAATCGCCTATCCCCACCCATGACAAAGGAATTTCGTCAGATCTTTCTTTCTCAGTCATGGCATACATACTTCATTAAATAAGCCAATGTAATCCTCGAAGGAGGAAAATATGGTTTCTTATACACAGAGGAAAGAAAAACTCTTATCAAGTTATGTTTCCTTGTAGTCAGTCCTAACAGTGATCGGATATCAGTTGGGTCCAATGCACTTAAACCCACACCTATCTTCCTAAAGTCCAACTGTTAAACTTTTCACTAAAAGTAACGATACATGGCAAATTTGCAGGTACATAATTCTTGCATTATCATAAAACTCCGTTCGCACACAAACAATGCTGACACAGTTCAGCACAGATTAGGTGATGTTTAAATGGCTCATTAATAATGTGGTCTATACTCATTTGTGATCCCACTGATTAAGTCATCATGCAATGTATTTGTCCATGGATTATATGGTGCCATCTTTTCAAGGACAGTCTAGCATGCCGTAGAAGAGTGGCAATTCTAGAAATGCACACAATCTCTGTCAAGACCATTTTATAAAACAGTGTTATATCAGTCTAACTTATACAATTAGTTTTTCGATAGTTGCATGCAAAGATCACGTACAGTTTCACTTGACCTCATTAGAAATTCATCCACATATTTACATACATATTTTTATCCGTAATTGACAAAAATATTAACATATTTGTTCAATACTGTGATGTGATTACAGTTATGATTCTTCATCGCAGGGGATGAGTGAGACTCATCAGGCAACTTCTTCTTCCTGAAAACTCAATGGATCAATATTTTGAGATATTCATTAAAACACTTGTCTGCATGTTCAAAGTCTGGTCTGAGGCTTGTCCTTCTCTGCTAAGGACTCTACACATCAAGTCCAACATGTAAATGTCTCTGGCCTAATTGCTTCATGTCTATATTTAGTTTAGTCTTTTTGCACAACTCTTAAAGAATCCTGTGTGAATGCTCTTGTATTGTAACATGCATGTATTTTGTCCGAACCAGATTGACTTGGTAACAAAGAATTTGAACTCAGATTTAGTAATGTGAATGAGATTGTGATATCGTCATTTTAATCCCAGTAAAACACACCCACCCTACACCTCAGTTCTTTCATTTTAGTATGGCTTCTTTGTTAGTTGTGTACAAATAGCTTCTGATCTCCTTTTGCTCATTTCACCACCTAACTCAAGCAAGTTTTGAGCAATACAGCGTTATGACAGATTTCCTTTCCCCTCCAGCGTACTAGGCCTCCACATTTCCATACATACAGCGCAGTTTCATCATGGATTCATTTTGAAAGCTAAAACAAGCTTTTTTTTTCTGGTTATGACTCAGCTCGGGTAAATGGATTTTCCATCTCACTCTTCATAAAAAGGGAGTATCTTTTCCTCCACTCCCTGTGATGTCAAAGTACAGACAGTCGTACGGAGTGAGAGCTCTGTTGGCACCCATCGAAGAGACAGTGTCGCCCCAAACCCAAAGGGATTACATGTGTGTGTCCTCTTTGTTCAGAGACATTTAGCGGCATCTGGCAATAGTCCCCTTGTGCCCCTTTATGGAGACAACTGTGTCGTGTGATCAGGTTTCTCAAGCTTTATTTATTAAGTTAAGCAATGCATCATTGTGATTTGTCTTGCTTTTTTTTCTTTTTATACTGAGAGAAAAATATATTTATACAAAGGAACATGCCTTTTCCTATTTTGCAAACCAGAAATTACATTTATGCATAACTGATCTTCTACTAATTTAATTAGGAAAGTCACAAATTTGTTTATTCTGAACATAACTTAAATTCTCACAAAATGTTGCAGTTGCAGTACAACATTAACTTGGAGTGACTGTAGGATTAGTAACTTTGCCCTGGTTATTTTGTAGGTACTCATTGCACTTGGTTAAGGTACAGAAGAGATTGTGGTCTGTAACTTCAGTAACATGGTACCTCAGTCATTCTGTAATCACAACCAAAGTGTTTTGTGCCTAAACCTAACCATAAAGTAAATATTCTGTCTGGATGCAGACCCCAGTAGTAATTCTGATACTTGAACACTTTGTATGCTACCATCCACCCCATCTTCATGTAAAGTCTGATACACTGATAAATATTGCACTTCATTCATTTCAGTTTCCAACTGAACATATTTGCTGCTGCAGTCTGGTTGAATATAAATATATTTTCTAGGATACAGCCTTGTATTGTGAGACACTGAAAAGGAGGGAGGAAGAGATATAGGGAGTGAGAGAACCAGAGGCACTGGGAAAGAGAGAAGGAAAAAGAGGCAAAGACAGGAAAGGGGGGGGGATGTAGGCCCTCGTGCTTCTCTTCTCCTCCCTACGTATCACCTCAAAGGGAGAAAACGACCTTCTGCCAAGTCGTTTCTCATCATTTGTTCGATTTCTGCTGATCCTACTTTATTTTCATTAAAACTAACTCACAGGAAGCCCTTTTTTCATCACCTGCTCTGCCTCCCACATGGAAGAGCACCAGTTTCTCTATGGAGGCATATAGATTTATAGTATCAAAGTGTCTAGCTCCATATGAAAGAAAGTAGATAACAAATAAAAGTTATGTAAGCTAGTCGCCACATACTCATCTACCATAAATTAGAAATCATGTTCTCTTATGAATTTTGTCAAGTGCAGTAAATTGTTTAAAATCATTCAAAAAAAGTTTTGTCAACAGATATGCCTCAGCACACATTTCTACCAAATTTTAAATGCAACACTTAGGTCAAACGCTTTCTGTTAAGTCTAGTAAATGTTGAATTGAATTTTAGTAATTAATGAATTAATTAATAGTTTAAGAATATTTGGGGAATTTGTTTTGGGGAGATGTGTTGTCTTCTCTACTCTTAGTTATGTTTCATAATAGCGACTTAAACAAAATTCTTCTAAAATATAGTCGGATGTAAGACTAAATGCACAGATTTTAGGTTGCAGCTGGTTGAAATCTTGATGACTTTGGCAGCTATTTTGAGAAACGGGGAATATTTGTTATTTTCTGTGGCTATTTGTCAAGAATTTTATTATGAAAAGGATATATGAAAGTTAATGTGAGTGTACTTAAAACTGAGTCATGAATTCTGACTGTCAGACATATTTTTCACACTACTATTTATACAGTATATTCATATATTCTGTATATATTAATCTTTACCTGGCCTCAACCCCTACTACATTCAAACCTGAACATATTAAGTCACGCACCATATTGTTATTACCTGTGTTGTGTGTGTGCACAATATGTTTTTGTATGGTTCAGTACACTAAGGTTATAGTAAAGATCTGATCACACAAGAAACCTTTAAGCAGTATGTATCTGAGGACAGTTGGAACCAGCTGAAATATAAGATAGGTTAAAGGAATACATAAAGCAAACATTTATTGGAAAGCACATTATGATCAGATGAGGGCTGCTCAGTTCCCACACTGAAAAAAAGATCAATACATATTGTAACTGTTATTGTGGCGAAGGTGATAAAGCATTTTCAGCACTTCTTTACTGATGTTTATAAAAATTGATTGAGACGTTACTATAGTTACATGTGTATTTTGGAAAAGGACATGGGATTAGGATCAATGGAAAGTGGGAAAACTGAAAAGGTCAATCCAGTGTAATACTGTGCCAAACCACACCCAGATCCACCACAGGTAAATACAGTACTGTGCAGAATCTAAAGGCCAATTCATAGCAGCTGCTTGCCCCCACACTGCAAATGTGCATGTGTCTATTCATACTACACAGTACAACTCATAAGGACATGGACACGTTCCACAGAGGCTCAGTACAAAACATGTTAGCAACAGTGACACAAAGTACTATTTGGTTTGTTGTATTTGAATGAACAACATGAAGAAGTTAAAGAAATACAACAACATGAGTAAATGCTTCAAAAGAAGAATGAAATGCATAAAATATGCGTTAAAAAACTTTTGACGTGTGCAAGAAGCAGTTGGTTTACTTTTCTGGATGATCAACAGTTGGTGCACTAGAGCTGTGGACACAAATGTTTGATCTGTGTGAGGACATCTATACAAATCTGTCCCAACCCTCACAGACTGTGGTGGTGACAAAATGTTTTTCATGAATGTGGACATAGACGCACAGACGCATAAACATATTTATATAAACGCTGTTGACATTCATGCAGAATGGAAGTGAACTCATAATTCTAAATTAAATATGACACGTTAGGCATTTTATACATGTACGCACAAAATTTACAAATTTGATAAGAAGAATCCAATTTTAGAAACTTTCAATGATATGTTTGCACATATGCAAAGTAGTTCTCTCAGGGGAGCTAGCACAGAGAATAAATGAAACCACATTAATTACAAGGTTTGATGTGTCATTGTTGATTATTTATTTCACATGTAAAGGTGCTATCTGCATTCATTCTTTGTCACTGCAGTTACTATGTCTACATTTGTCATATTTCAGTCATCTAAACAATGAACAATTGTATAAATGTATCCAACACAGTGCCATACACTCTGCTGCAACATGGGCTGCTCAGCCACTAGAGCATCATCCCATTAGTTTGACTTTATTCTTATTCCCATCAGGTCTTTTGACTCAGAATGAGTATAAGAAGGGGGCCAAGAGGTCACTGGTGACTAATTTTCTGAGCACTCACAGATTGTGTGAGTAATGGAGCACTTATTGCATTCGCTCCCCCATCACTGCAAACAAGCCCCCAAAAATCCATACAAATTCCCACACGTAAGATAGTGACTGGGGAAGCGAGAAGTGGACCATCTTTAAGATATAGCAAGTAGCGTGGAATAGGACTAATGCGCAATTTAAAATCAATATCTTAAAAAAAACTGTCCTACCTATGACAGTATCATCTAAATATCAATAGGGCCTCTTGGTGCTTCAGAGAGAGCTGTGTGCAAGAAGAGACAGATCCGAGGTGCTTTGACCAAGGATTTCACTCTGTCTATCCAGAGGAATCGGGTTCTCACTGCCTCTCTTTCAATTTTAATACTGTACCGTACTTGGCGCATGAGGTTTAATAAAGTAGCACAGTGTCTGTCAAGCCAGGTGTAACTTCAATCCTTTCATATTCTAAGTAAATCCCAAAGAAAGGTGTTGAGGATACCAACAGAAGAAGACAGGCAGGAAGCGAGGGAACCAGAGGAGAGGTGGGCATGTTTTTTTCCCTCATCTGCCCAAGGTACTATATTCTTTTTTCCCTCTGCAATACTGTGGATTTCAAACTGCTGTTACCTCGAACAATGTAGCTTCTGTGCATTTCATGCTGTAATATACTGGATTTTCTCCAAGATGACCTGTGACTCTGTTTGGTTCACAAACCCACATTTTGACATGAAACATACCACATCATCGCTCAAAGAATCAATTGGCAACGTCTTGGAGTTGATACTGAATATCAACGCAAACAACAACTGAAAAGTTAATTATGTCATCACAAATCCTTTGCAAACTTTCTCCCTTATTATATCTACGCCTCCAACATTTAGAAGCAAAGGATGAAAAAGACCATCTATCAAAGAAAGATAACTTTAGATATATTAACATTTTCTCCCATTTAAATTATTACATCTGGCCCGAAAGTGTATGAGATGTGATGAGTGGAAATTTTTATTTTCATTTCAAATTCATCCAGTCAGGCCTTGGAAAATGTGCTGTTTCAAAAAGGTAATTAATGTCTCTATCTTTGCCATGTCTTGTGTTTGCTCATCTCTACCCATCTGGATTCCATTATGGACAGGATTCCTCCGATAAGGCCGTCAGCAGTGGAGAGAGACGGAGAGAAAGGGAGGGAGGAAGTGGAGAATCTACTGTACCTCACAGCACACTGATGCACTCAGGAAAAAAAAAAACATGTCTTCATTTCATGAAAGTCATTTCTATGCTAAAGTAATACATAGTATGTATTCATGCTGTTAGTCACATTGTCATTATATACAGGAAGCTATTGAGTCTCTGTATCACAATCTCTGAATCACCAATTCATGTACATACTATTATTATGCTGGTGGTCTGACTACAACTTGAACCATTTTGGCTTTGGTATCAAACATTTTACTACATTTCCTAAAGTGCACATCCACTCTGTCCAGTCCTGTGACACCTTCTTCACTACTATGTTTCTCTGGATTGCATATTTTTTTGTCCAGTCATTCACAGTGGTAGTTATTGCTATTGCTAAATGATCTAATCTGCTTATGTTTTTATAGAAAGGTTTCAGATTTTAGCTATATAAAATGCTGCAAATTGCCTGCACTTGTTACATGAGAAAACATGACACAAAACAAAATTGAATTAATTTAAGTGCAAATCTACATATTACGTGACAATGATCATTAGCTAAGCCCATCATATCTTGCTGTGTCAGCTGATGCAGGCTACCAAAACAGTCACAAGTGAAGTTCTGTATGCTGGGGCGAGGTACAAATCTTTTCCTGATGACTTGCACTATATTTTAAACTGCTGAACACTGTACAATGTCATTTTTGCCGTGTCAGACTCAAAGCTCTCTCTCTGACTGCTTCGGTCAAGGTCAGAGGAAGCTGTAATGGTGACCCTCCAGTGACCCCTGGATGACGCTGGCTGCACTGGCCTGGGGCCCTCTCCAATGCTACATATTGCATGACTGCAATAATTGATTGGTCTAACCAGGACATTTAAGTCTAGTATTGACACCAGGTTTCATGTCTGCAAAGGCATAAATTAAATCCCTTAGCAGACCATGCAGGAGCAATATGGCCAACAGTGCCTAAAAACCTCCTAAAAAGTATCAACACTTTTATACAGTTTTTAATTACTTAATAACACAGTCATCATTCAAAATAATAAGATCATGATAAAATAATAACACAGCAGAATATGACTGTATGCTCTGATCCTGTTAGCGTGACAATGTCTGACCCCTGGCCAACGACATGTTTTATTTAATAATGTGGGAATTTTCTACTGTTTTGCTTTCATTACAGTCTAGGAGGCTAAAGCTGAAAACAGAAACAGAAAGCCAGTTGCTTTAAAGCTTGAACTTTACCGCCCAACAACTGTCAGATGCAATATGAGCATCTGGATTCAAAAGGGAGGCTTTTTTAACAGGATGTCTGCTTAATTCAGCCGTATTTTTTCTCTCTCTCAAAATGTGTGCGCTGTTTTTCGTGTTCCACTTTATGCTGAAGGTCTACAACTTTACTGGTGACCACCCATTGCATCCCAGGCTCATGCTTACTCCGGGGTCCAGAGATTTAGGCCGCAAAGGAACTAAAGCCAAAAGCCGCAGGGGAGTATTTCCGAGGCTGGGATGAAAAGTACGGCTCAATCTTTGGAGTCACGGGGACACAGGGAAATGAAGGGGAGGGAAGGGTAAAGAAGGGAAATTTATTTCTGTTCTCCGCTCCAGGGCCAGTCCGCAGGCCCATGTATCAAAAAGACCACCGCGTTCGAGATGAGCCAGTTGGTCACTTCACGGTAGAATACTGACCTGAGCAGACTTGAAATGAAATGACTGTTTAGATTTATATTTGTCTTTACGAGTCACTCTGAGTGCAGAGATTACACATTGATTTGTTGTTTGAACAGCTGAACACTAAAACAGTAAAACAGTAGTAGATATTATTGGAAACTGTATTTTCTAAGAACTTTAAGGCCCCTCTTAATCAGTTTTAATTCTTTTAGTCTTGGCGTGTGTCTCATTCTAAACGAACCAATATTACAAAAGGCAACAAGGTTTTTAAGCTTAGTTGAGCAGAATACTACAAAACCACACATCAAAGGATTTTCTTTTTGTTTAAATGTATGAACCAACAAAATAACGCGGCACAGACACAGCCACTGCCACGTGATGCATTCTGGGAGGGCCCACTGGCAGCCACACTGCTTTTTTTTTTTTTTGCTTCAGTGACGAAAGATCAACATTTATCTCACGGTAGTGGGTCACAGAGAAATTGAGTGGATTTCATGTGGGAGTCAGATTACTTCTCTTTGCTGAAACGTTGGATCCCAAAGCAGATGTGCCTCTGAGGCACGGGGCATCAGGTTGAAGGGTGCAGGCCAGGTTGAGAGTTGGTGTTAGGGTTAAATTTAGAGGTTGGAGGTCAGATGAAGGTCAGGGTTATGGCCGGGGTAAGGTCATGGTGAGGTCAAAGTATCCGACACCCTTAGGGCAGCATTTAAGTGGCCACTGTTTACCTCTGTGTCCAGTTAGACAGATAGCATCAAACTAAGGACATTGCACTGTGAAACGATTTAGCTGTGTATGTAAAAGTAGAGATTAAACCACTAGTCAATAAATAATTTAGTCACAGAACAGAAATTATTTAATCTAAACTAATCTATTTGCTTATTTAATCTTCTAATGTATTAGTTTTTGTTACTGTCCTTTATCACGACAGCAAATTGCACATCTTTGGGTTTTGAAATACTGGACAAACATTTTATAAAAATATAGTTTACTGTTGTTGTTGTTACCATTGGTATCCCCTAATTGCATGAGACATGAGACTCTTTTACATCACGTTACTATTGCTTGCTCCTGTATTCCTGATATGATTCATTAGAAATGCCAAGTGAAAAATTATTCATGTTTCCGTGGTGTCTTGCGCCAGTTGTTGCTGATGTCACCCTTGGCTTTCGCCACCCTGTCTGGTGCTCCCCTATTCTCAGAGGCTGCGGCATGCTGGGAAACCTTACACCGTTCAGAGGGGAGGACATGGGAAGAGTCTATGCACATGTGTCATGCTGGGGGGCACAGACAGTGCGTCATATCAGACAGCTTCCCTGCCATGTCTACCTACCACAGGACAGCAGCAGCTCCAAAAACCAAAATTACGCTTCCCCAAGATGAGGCAAAGAAAGCTAAAGCTTGCGCAGTGAGACTGAGGAACAGTCCAAAACACTGTTGGGCATGTGAGAACGGCCCAACACTTTCACAGTAAGTAGTGTTTATTGTGTTTCATATACATCTGTGCCAGACAAATCCATTTAGTGCTTCCCCGAGTAGACGGATCAGCAACACTGTATGACAAATTACAAAAGGTTTGACGTTCAATGAAATATTATATCTAAAATATACTTGAGTATACTGACACGATGAGAGTAACAATAGAAGGGAGCTGCTGTTTAGAGAAATGTAAACTGGCTTGTAAAAGGTTATGGAAATGCCTCAGGCAGCAGTATTCAAGGATGCAAAGAAACAGGATGAAAATACTCCACCGATTCATTATCTCCTTTTCATACCATCTCTCTATTGTATTAGGAAATCCAACCAGGGGCGTTCTTGGGCTTTCGGAGGCTTAAGATCTCATAAAATGAACTGTCACCTGCTTAGTTATTGGGTGCTTACAAATAACCAAGATGCATAACTTGAGAAAGTACCAGTCCCCTAAACCCTTTCCAGCAGAAAGAAAATAAGCTCCTTTCAATGCATTATTAATATTTTGCCTAAACTCAGTCTGGACCGAACAGCAAACTGGATTAGCCAAAGGAATTTAATATAAAATTCATGCCTTCTTTCTTTTTCTCTCCCATAGATATATTCAGTCTGTTGTTAGTTAGAAAGCCGCGGCATTCCTCCACACACTGACAGACTCAACATATGAGAGCGAGGGTGGGAGCAGAAAGTGTGTGGCCCCGCTGACTGCCATGTGTTGTCATTTAAAATGACATTTTCTGAAGCTAATGACTTACACAGGCTTATAGGTATAAATGGACAGTCACTGGTGTTAATTTCATTGGCTGAATGGGTCCCATTAAAAGGTCATTATGTCTGGTTTGTGTTTAACTCGTGTTTAATTCTGAACATTGAGAGGAGGAAACATCTATTGATTAAAAGACAGCTTAACAACTAGTTGTTTAATAAATAGTAGCAACGTATTGAACTAGAGAAGAACAAGGAGCCAAACACAACAAGATGGCTTGAAATAAGTGTCTGGCCTGAAGGGGTGGAGAGAGACAAAATGGAGGCTGATAAAACATCCCCACCCCACCCCCACCCCTGCTTTGCGCTCTGACAAATTTATGTTAACAAGCAAATTAGCCACAGCGGGGTGGCTAGGACTGATCAATAGCCACAATAAAAAAGTTGGTGCTGACCACGTAGTGTCTACAATGTAAACTGCCTGGCTCTCGGTCCCCAAGGCCAGGCCAACAATAACCTACAACTGAGCGAGACACAAAAGGTATCGACACGGAGAGTGCTTCAATTTCCCCAGACGGCAGGGCCCTGTCACATCAAACTGGCTATTAGTCACAAATTCTGCCTGCCACCGATCCATCCCCCATTCTCTAGGGGGACCTTGTCAACTTGAAAGTTGTGCCGCTGGCAAAAGGACATCTGGTTCCACTGTAGTGTGTGTTGAATACAAGAGGCCAGGAGCTGCCTGCCTGATAAAGGAGAACAAACAGGGCCACTTTAGACCTGTCAAGCCTTGTTAGAAGGAGCAAATGACAAAAGAGAAAACCTTAACAATTAATTTCATGTATTTTTGTAAAGGGAATATGCCACTCTTTGTAGTTATTAAGTTATTTAGCTACCTTTAAAGAAATCAAATTGTCTTATCTTACATAAAAGCTGAAAAGTTAATTTTTTGTATTAGTTGATTGGAGAGTTCTTTAATTGTTTTTGATATTTCTTGACAACCTGATGTAATTATGTTACTGAAAAGCATATCAAAACTGGAAACATGAACAACTGAAGACATCTCATTTAACACCATAATCTTAGCATGATTCAATGTATTAAATATCCAGTTTAATAGAAGTGAATGACCAATCTCTGCACTCTTTATTAATTATTTCTGCCTCCCTGTAAGATCCATCAGTCCCTCTCGTGCCTGTACTCCTCAGCACAATGCATGCTTTGCTTGTTACGCGCCTGGTTCTTCTCAAAGTGTCCAATCCGACATGGCTGTCAGTGGCGTGCGTGTAGCCTTGTAAATTTCAATCAGCGTCTCACAGCAGGGTGCCAAGGTTTGGCTTCATACCCCTCCACACTGAACAGGTGGTAACAGACTGGTCATCATTCAGCGCTGTGTGAGTGATCGCTTGCCCCCACCATTACTGCTCCTTTAATTGCCCTGGTGTTCATGACAAGAGGTTTCGGCACCAGGTTAATGTTTAATGTGGCAACACCTCAAATCAATGCGTGTTTAAGAAAGACACGGCATGCTGACAAAGACTGCTGGATTGTGCCATTGAATAGTTGGAGGAAGGAAGTGTCACATCACTCTCAGTGTAGAGTAGCAATTGGAGATGGCAGGATATATCATTTGGCTAATTGACTCAGACAGGGCAGTAAATTTGAAGCCATTCTGCTGAGATACTTAAACTATCATTAATGTTAATTGTATGAGAAGGAGGGCAGATGGTTAGTCTTTGCTTGACCTTTGAAATCCTTCGAAGACTGTAAAAAGACAAAACAAATCAAATGTGTTTATTTTCTAAAGCATTTTCTTCACATTTATACCCTTTGAAAACATCTTTAAACTGCACAACAATCACCAGAAATAACTCAGCACACACACTGTTAATAGAGGCTTATTTAATTAGATCATATCGTCCCATCAAACATGCACATGTTCTAAAGCTGGATATATTAAAGGAGATTTATGATTCTATTGCATTTGCCTCTTGATCGAGCTGGTATCATCTGGGAATGGATCTGGAATACAGATGAGATCAGGCGATGGCTCAAAAAAAAGGGAGAGATCAATTTTAGAGGCAAGGGTTTGGCACATTTAATGAATTCATGCTCCTTCTCCCTCTCTCTCTTTCCCTCACCCTTTCTCTGTAAGGATGAAAAAGATAAAAAGAAAAATCCTCACACAGTGACCGTCAGGGAGGTGCTCTGCGGGCAATCAATCACCAATCAGTCATTGAAAGTGCTTGTCCTGCCGGTGGAGGATGTTCTTCATTACTTACAGACTTTCAATGTGGTAACGGATGTAGGGCTGAAAGTGTGTGTGTGTGTGTGTGTGTGTGTCTGTGTGTGTGTGTGTGTGTGTTGTGTTAATTATTCATGGCCTTTAGCTCTTACTTTTACTGCTCCTGCAGGAACAAGTTTAAACCTGTAACATGGCTGTTACTGCTCAAAGATGATCATAATTTCATCAAATTTCTACTGCTGCCGCTTTCATACACGTGTACACATGCTGCAATTCACTCATACACACACACACACACACACACACACACACACACACGCACACATATATCATCCTCATGAATTTGGAGTCCTCTGCAGACCCAGTGGGCTTTGGATGATCCCCAAGGTTGATATTAGCTCCCATGATAGGCATCAGAGAATAACCCAGTTTGGAATGTGTTTAGATTTGCCAACATTAACTTCTTTAAAAGCTCCAATAAGCACACTGGACCCGCAGTTATTAAGACTAAAGATAAAATATCTTTGTAATAAATACTGTTTCAGAAACAAACCCATACCCTAAAATATATTTGAAGATTAGAATATGGATCAAAAGAGAAAAAAAGTCTTTTAATGAAAATGATATATATGTGTTATTATTATTATTTAAAATATACCAGTGGAATTGTCTCAAAAATCTGTGACTACATTAATTAGGAATAAACACTAACTTATGATTAGTATTTTATACAAAGTAACAATCACCAGATGACAAATTCCCACTGCAACAACTGCAGATAGAAAGAAGATAAATATTCAGCCCTATCCCACAGAAGATATCCCACAACTTATTAGATGTGTTGCTGGAATACCCTATTAGGAATGAAGAAGGGAGGTAGAAGGGAAAGGGGGCTTTACTTTAAATTGAGGAAGTGCCAACGCACATTTATTGGCTCTAATGTGGTACAGGCGACCCCCGTCACAATATTGGAGCTCCGTGGGCCGGTGCTGCCACAGTGAGGGAACATAATAACCTTTTTAAGGGTGCAGCGTGCTGCCGACTCACAGAATAAAGACTTCACAGTCAGCGCCTGGCGAGAAAACGGAGGGCCTCGCCCCAGATGAACATAATCTTTTGTTATTATGCTGTTAATACGTTTTCGTTCCACGTGCTGATCTCAAACAAACCCAGCCACAGCACCCCACAACGACACCCAGAAAAAAGGATTTATTTCTATGTTCATCTAACCTTGTGATCAGAGCTGCAAAGTCCCAGTATGTTGGGGAAACAATGTTATTTTTTCTATACACAGTAATTAGAAAGGTACACACTTAATTTATTTCTGAATGCTACTGTTTACATATGAGATGAAACAAAAATGGCAAAAAAACAACTTGTCAGACACACTTTAAAATCAACTCCATCATCCACAACCTGAAATCACCGTCATCGCCCACAATCCCTTTCACCCAGGGTGCTGACACTAAGTGGTTTTGTATTTCGTGCTCTCTGTGGCAGCCAATCGACCAGGCCATTGATTAACAGATTGGAATTATTAACTGGGGGATCATCCATCCCACATCGCCCATGTCATTTACATTACTGCATTTCCATTATGCATCATTTCAGAGACAAGACACGGAGGAGGAGATGGGCTGGGCAGAAGCCTCCTCCTCATTAGCATTCTAATTAAGAGGCCATCAGATAATGATCAATCAAAGCAATCAGCAGGGAGACAAGCAGCAGCATGCAGATAGAGAAGAGGTCCACTTCTGTGGGATAAACAGATACAGATACAAATCAAGTCAAATACAAAAACTTTTTTTTCCTGTCACTTGGGGGGAATCTAGTACACTACATGTGTTCTAGTTGTCAGTGTAATAAAGCATTTAAGTATTCAATTAAATCAAGAGAAGAACATTTTAAATACTGTAATGGAAATATAGTTATGAGATATTTACTATATGAAAAGCATTTTGAGTAATATGATAAAAAATATGCTGTTGGATTTCTGATTTTCTGAATTTCAAATATATTTAACAGGTTATATACTTTATGTACCTAAACTTTTTTTTCCAGGAAACCAAGTGAAAGAGCAAACTAATCTGACTCAGGTTTTGAGCCCGCACTGGAATTTTTCATTCAAAAATGTTAAATAAATCTTTTTATAAATATTCACCCTGTTAAAAAAAGGAATATCATTTCTGTTAAGCAGCTATTTTTTATTGTTCAAAGCCAAACTTTACATGGTCATTTATGTGCATCAAGGGTTTATGAATCTTTGGTTGCAAATTTTTGTGATTTTTTTTTATTGATTTTGTATTTAGTTATTTATTTATTTAGGAAAACAGCAGCAGCAATGTGAAGGACCACCGTGTCCACACAAGTAGCACCATCAGTTATAAATTAATGTACATGGCAATATGTCAATGCTGTAGTGTTTTATGAAGCAGTGCTTTATACCGCCTTTCACATTAACTCCATAAAGCTGCATTGGCCACCTCGTGCAACCCCTCACCAGGCCACTGCTGCTGCACAAATTATGCAGAATCCTACTGGCTTTGATTTAGGAACTATCAGTAGGCCCAGCTGCTGGGCTGAGAGTCGAGGTGGGGAAAAAAGGCGTCATTGATTGAATTTTATGTCGTTGTTGTTGGAGATCTTAACATGCCAGAATTTATAACCCGGAGAATAATAATGTCATATAAAAACTGACAGAGCCAAATAGGGACCCTCACTTCATCTCTGCCTCAGCCCACCAGCAGTGGCGGCCTGTCACAGCCATTTTAAATATATTCTCTTGCTCTCTGTTTTTTCTGAAAATGAAACATTTACGTTTGACATTGGAGAAAAAAAATCAATATGAATTTAGAAACCATACATTGTATATACTTCATTATTTTGTGACAAATTTATGTCTACTATATTGATATAAGAGAGCAGGTATATAAATTTAGGGGTAGACTGAATATAGAAGACGTTACATAAAACAGTACAGATTTAATCATTTAGCATTAAAGTGTTGTTAAACTACAGTGACTTAATGTCATTATGAGTTTTATGTTATTATTACTGACATGATTTTTTTTTAAAGTCACACTAAAGAGTGGGCAAATTTGTTCTGTTGAAACAAAAGTAGTAGGTTTGTAAAATCCATCCATCCTAACCGCTTGTCCTCTCAGGGGTTGCGGGAGTGCTCAAGCATATCCCAGCTGCCATTGAGTGAGAGGCGGGGTACACCCAGCACAGGTCTCCGGTCTATCACAGGGCCGACAAATAGAGACAGACAAGCATCCACACTCACATTCATACCTATGGGAAATTTAGAGTTACCAGTTAAGCTAACATGCATATCTTTGGACAGTGATAGGAAGCCAGAGCACCTGGAGAGAACCCACGCAGACACAGGAAGAACCTGCAAACTCCACACAGAAAGGCACCCGGCGACCCGCAGGTTCTAACTCTGGTCCTTCGTGCTGTGAGGCAACAGTGCTCACCGTGTTTTTTGATAGTTCAAATTACTAAGTCAAGTCTTGTTTTAGGAGATCTTCAGCTTTAGAGTAGTGAACCATCTTTCTTTAGACCTGTACATTTCATTCATGTATTCAGAAATGAAAACATAACTGTTTATGCTTTCTAAAAAAAAAAAAATGCAATGACAATGTAATGTAGTTATGTCTGCAGTCGATAACGAATCCTTTTATTACTCCAAAAAGAAATACAACAAATATATTATCACTTTATATCATTACTGAGAGCATTTAACTTGCATTTATATAGTGTTTGACAATTTTAACATCTAATTTTCTTCTGAGTGTAATCAGCCTGTGTCTTGCAGGAGCAGAATTAATTCTCTTGTCAAACTGAAAAGGGGTCCATGCAGTTTCTCCTATTATTAGTCTGCTTATCTAATCTGTTGCTGGTGTCAGATGGATGGGTTCATCCAGGTGACTCTCACTTTATGGAGAGGAGTTAGTGCAGGTATCACTCAGAAACCTTTACACCAACACCACACAAACAATAACAAACTCCATCAAAACACCATGTCAGTGTGGTGTAATTACTTTCCCCCCCTATCTCCAAAAAATAAATAAGTAAATACATTTCAAAAATGACACGACTTTACTTGACCGAGCTGAATTATTGAATTTTTATCGGCTGCCTTAGGCCATGTCGGGACTGTTCAATTTTAGCCTGAGGAAGACACACCATTAAAGACGATGAGCCAAGAAAGTGTGTCTCGTTGCCCCAAGAAGCCAGCCCAGCAGCAGGACGGCACTGGTGCCGAGTGGACACATGTCCCAACTTACACACATGCACACACACACGCACACACACACACACACACACACACACACACACACACACACACACACAGGAAGGCAGGCATGTATTCACAAATGCATGCAAGCGTACACCACTGAAAATCCACATATCCCCACCCGCCCCGCTGCAGAAAGCAGACACAATTTACATGAGTTGAAGAGAGGTGACAGGTAGCAATCAGCCTGGGGAATAGGGTTAGAGGCTGACGCCTGGTTGCGTATTACCACCTGGCAACCAAAGCCTACTGATTGCTTATACCAGGCCACGACCTCCGACCCTGCCACATATCAACCAATTGCCCTTTAGTATAATTATGTGGAATAATCTTTTAGAGTTTGATTTGAAGGAGATAGGCAGGGAGGGCCACTTCTAATTTATTTTTTTAGGGCAGAGGGGGGTTGCTTGTTAATAAACACTATTTTTGCTACAGAGCCTGTCTGGCAGCTATAAGTGAAATACCCTTAGTACTGGAGGTCAAATTTATCTATTTGCCTGTGCAGCTGTCAGTCAGTCCAGCCAGACATGTACACTGAACTGGCTACGCTGTGTGTGAAGACTGTAGGGAATGTCATTATCCTGTGATGATGTTTTATTGATAGTATCATTGGACGTTGCCCTCGTGGATCTGTCAAAATATCACAGAATTGTTTAAATCTCATTAAATTTTAATGAAGTGCAGGGGAACCAGTGCCGCCAACAACCTGATGTTAAGTCCAGCCTTGAAGTGACATTTTCCATCCTGACAGTGACACCACGTGCTGTCACTAATCATTGAATCTCAGTATGTCACAAAGCAAAAAGGTTTTGTTTCCAAAATGTGCTACATGTCCTGAAGGATTACAGCAAAGACTAGTCGATGAATCAATTAGTCGATCCTCAAAAGATAAGTAAACAACAATTTTGATAATCCGTCTACCATTTAAGCAAAAATGACAAATACATCAGATTTTCTGATGAGAGGACATGTTGCTTTTCTCTGATTTACATCATTCTGAAATATCTTTGAGTTTGGGTCAAAAGATGCAACAATTTGTAGGCGCCACCTTCGGCCTTTTTGAGTTTTCCTTGTGAGAATTATTTAGACATTTAGGTTGTTTTTTAGGTAAGTGACATCAGCACCATTATATGGCTCAACTTCACAAATTAAGCAATTAATCTATTAATCAACTAAAACTTATCACAATATAACATTTATTAGTGATGATGAGTAATTTTAGCAATAACTAAATCCTTGGGTTTATTCCTCATAAATACAAAAGGCATGTAACGCCTCATTCTGCAAATGTATACAAGGGAAAAGCAGATCTGAAAAGTGCCAACAAAGATATACTCTTGTTGCTAATGTGATCCGCATTAAATTCTTACACATTGAGTAACAGATTGTTATCTCTTTCTTCTTGTTTTAAAAAATAAAAATATCTTTGGTACACATACACACTGACAAGCGCATGGAAAATCAGTTTTGCATGTGATTAAAATCTACTGAGGTAACTTCGCTGCTCATCTATAACAAACAGTTCGCTTCTGACAGTTGCATTAGTGTGTTATTTTTATGTCTGATCTTAACCTTAGCCCGTTAAAAAAATCATGAACTTAACCCTTAAGAGTTTGGCATCTCAGCACCACACACAGTCACATTAGTAGCCAGGTCTGACCTTAATCATACAGTCCCATCAGAAACCCGCTGACCTTACTCTCCCAGGAGAACTCTCCTCATTCACACACTCACTGGGACCTCTGGCTGCCCATTTAGTGCTTTAATGGTGGGAGGCGCCCGCTCAGCCACCCATTTCATTGTGTCCTCCTCTGCTAAACACCCATGCACATACATACAGACACACAAGATGAATGGGAACACATGAGTCTATGTGCACACACACACACACGGACGTCAAGGGTTTACATCCACACAAATACAAATATTTCACCAGCCTCATCTCCACAGGGGGCTAACATCAACATATGTTCTTGTCACACACATAAAGGTGAAAGTTGTTGATTTGTTTGGCCACACTTGTGATAACACGAAAGAAGGAAGGAAATACGAGATAATTTTCTTCCAGTTTTTAGACTTGTGTTTTTTTTCAAAAGTTGTTAGGGTTTTATAACCGAGACTTCTGATAGACATTCTCAGCTTTATCAGACGCAAGTGACATGACTCCCGTCCTCTCTGCAGTTTGAGCAGTCTGTAAAGGGCAAAAAAGAAATCAATTCCACCCTGACAAATGTAAATAAGGTCTTATCGGGGCAGCAGCGACGCATCGACAGCATCAAGCGAGCAAATGTTCCACTCGCTTGCCTGTCATTTAACTACATCACCACTTCACTCCTCCATATTTTCCCTGAGGACAACCAATTCTCCATTACATCTGCGTACATATGAGTTGTGGCTCACATGTGTGGGTATGTGCGTGCATGTATAATAATGTGTATGTGGCTTTCATGTTTGCTTGTGGACAGCATCACTTTACATTTATTGAAATGAGCAGCTCTCCCTGGGGCACCGATGCAGAGCTGAGGCCTGCAGCCATTCTAGCATCTATCGACTCCCCAGGATTAGGGCTTGACTGAGGCAGCGT
This sequence comes from Ctenopoma multispine, assembly GCA_034779795.1. Lineage (NCBI taxonomy): Eukaryota > Metazoa > Chordata > Actinopteri > Anabantiformes > Anabantidae > Ctenopoma > Ctenopoma multispine. Next base: position 18,000,349 of record JAUYWH010000002.1, read on the forward strand.
CTCCCCTGTGGCCTCAGCGAGGTGACCCAAACCAAGACAAAGTTCAGAAGGGGAGAACAGGGTGAGCTCTCCCGGGCACAGATTAGGGGCACTGCTTCTCCCAGTGGAGACGTGGAGGTGTGAAACGATATAGTTTGTCTTTGTATGTGCACGAGAACACACACAAACGTTCATATCACATAGGCTCGGGTTTGTTCAGGCAAAACTCCAATTAGTCACATTTCACAGATACATTTCTCAGTGCGATATCAGAAATCGGTTGCTAGCAAGCTAAATCTTGCTAGAAACGTGATGCTAGCATGACCACTGTAGCTACCATGCTTGAATTAACAGAGAAATACAGAAAACACCACTGTAAAAATGTTTTCCTTACACAGAAAGGACTATTAGCACCGAACAGAACAAAACGACGACAACATGCTAGTTCTTCTTTTAATACACAAATTCTAGTTGTGTTCGGCAGTGAAAATTAAATCCATCTACTGCACTTCTCAAGAAGAAAATATGTGCCGTCGCTGCTTTGAAGTGAAGACCTTTTTGAAAAACAGCTACATTTGTTTAAGTTGGTTCTTTTAGGGTAGCGTTCACTGATCCTTACCTAAAGCCACTAATTGCATGGAAGAATGCAAAAATCTCTGTTCAAACAAGGCCATCTATTACACCGAGGCAGACAGGGATATAGCGGTGTTTTTTTAGATGTAAAAGTAGTAATTAAGGTTTCAGAGATTTTAATTGGTTCTTTTGTTTCATATAAGCCCCTTTGCTTTGAAGCTACAATTAATACAGGGGTTTCCTTTTTTTATTCACCTCAAGGATTTCCCACCAGAAACACAGGAGCCACTGTGAAACATTATTATTTTTTTCCTGTTTTCTGAATCAGTATCACATTTGCACTTCACCAAATGAAATATCACAGTTTCTTTTAAAAGGCAAGAGGATACATACAGGAACTGGCTAATCTGTGGAAGGGAAGGGGGGCAGTTGATGTACAAAGAATGAACTGCTTAAGTCGTGAAGTGGCTATCTTGGCTCTGAGTGGTATCATCATCATCTTCATCATCATCACCACACAAACCCCTCTCTTCTTCAGCAGTGGAGAGGCAAAATAATTGGATTCTTTCCCACAAATAACGTCTTCACCCCTGAGCTTAATTAACTAGACTGACTGTGGGGCCAGGGTCCATTCTCCTCCACTATTGCTAGGCTCTTGGAGAGAATGAGTAAAACTCAGTTGTTATTGCCTACTGGCCTTTATTACCATGGTTGAACGATAATATGGGTTATTAGGGCAGGTTGTTGGAAGGAATGGTCTTTTTTTTTACCAGCCCCTGTCATACTAATGCTGGCCTCTTAAAAAAGATCTGAGAGATGTGTGTATATATATATATATATATATATATGTAGATGGTATATACCGAGAGAGAGATATAGATATATATATTTGGTAGATATATATATCTATACTATTTTGGTATAGATATATACCAAAATAGAGTCAAGATAAGTACCAGAAATTCACTATAACACACTACAACATAACATGCAAAACATCACTCATGCATGACAAAGGTTTAGGGGGGCATGAATGACAGTAGTCAATATACTAACAAATACAGGCTTTGACAAGTACTACAACAAACAGAGGATCATAGGTCATCTGATGCAACGACACTATTGGTCAGTGCATTAACTGTAAAAAAAACAGCAAGTAAGACCAATTTAAGGGGATAGTTCAGTGTGGTGTGTGGATTTAAGAGGTTTACTTTATTACTGTGGGTGTTGTTTTATGGCAAAGCGCACAGTGTATGCACTACACCCACAAGGCCCTCCAAGATGCCACCGTTCATATTATAACTCTTCCTGAGGTCCTTAGGGCCACTCTGTATGGAGGAGTTGCCATTTTGCTGTCACCAGTCCCCCCACACTTTCCTTCGTCTCTAAAGCTCCATGTTTGTTGTTCCATTCTCCTCTATATCTCCCAGAGGAGCTCCCTCATTTTAATATAAATAGAACGCTTCATCATGCAGTGGCACAAACTTCCCCATGTTGCTCTGCTTCACTGGCATTAGCAGCGGCAGCCAAGGTAGGAGGACATGCTGAGGGAATGGAACACCGACAGAACACAGACAAAAAGCAAACATGTTTTGTTATAGTTTAAAATGACTCGCTTGGTTTTTGTTTTTTTTGTCTTGGAGGCAAAATATGGAAAAGTAGTAACAAACAAATATTTTTCTAAAAAGAAACAAGAAGTAGTACTCAGACAGCCAAAGATGAGGTTTATTTCCAAGTGACTTGATACAGAGTACAAATTGGGCTTCTCTTAAACATAAGAGGCAGCAGCAATCAATTCTCTCTTGTCTGTATGCCAGTGGGCTTGCACAGACATGAGGGATTTAATAGCTGACTGATGGGCAAACTGCAACTCTATTGAGAATTTTTCTTTTTTTATGTGTCAGATGAGAAAGCTGCCGAGATCTAAAAGAAAGTACTTCTTAGCCAAACTCGACCATGCCTGCTTCACTCTAATCAGATGTGCACAGCTGTATCCCAAATGCCAGAGGGATCATTTGACGAGAGATATTTGCAGCCCCTCTCGGCTCGGGATTTCTGCTCTCTCCTCTGTAGTGGTAAAGAGGCCTGGAAAGGCCAGCGGGGCTAGGACACAGCCCGGGGCACTAACTGCCAATAGCTTCGTCTCCACGAAGCACTGACTTGTGGCTTGTGATCGGTGGACACCTAAAGCCACCACCATTGACTAATTGTGCTTCATCTGGGTGCAGGATCCATCTTGGCTAACAAGAAAGCACTAGAGGTCTTCATCTAGCTATCAAGCCTGCTCTCCCCAGGGAGGGTTCTGTGTGCAGCTGCTGTCCTTGCTTTTCTCCCAATCAACACATCAAACGCCAACCCCAATTCATTTTCCTCCCTCCTTTGCAGTCCTCTCCCCTCCGCCTCACACCCCTCCCTTGCTCTGTCTTACTGCGAGGGAGGCAAAAAGGAGGAAAGTTCCAGGATGGTGGAACCAAAGAGCACAGAGAGACACAGTGGTGAATACTGAGCGGCAGCTTTAGCCCGGCACTGCAAGCACTCTGGATTTAGCAGGATATTTATTCTTTTATATCCAGACAAAAGAGATTGCACATGCCCTCCTGTGCTCACCAGAGTCACTCTGGTAAATCAGCAAGAAGGAGTCCAAATATAATCAGACTCCATTATGAAGATTCTTACAATAGCTTGGCAATAATCTGGGATAAACATGTGGCAAATACATGCCTGACCCTTACACGTGGTTAGCATCTGACTGATGACAATAGTATTGACTTATTTATTTATAACTTAATATAATATAACCTTTCGTATCAGAATTAAGATGTTTGGGAAAGTTTAAAAAAATACGTAGCCAGCATTATTTACTGCTGGTGGTGACAATTAATACAAGTTACAAGTTGTAGTAGTACAATCACAATTATGTCATTGACGAGTCTG
>JAUYWH010000002.1:18003934-18065660 GCA_034779795.1 Ctenopoma multispine
TTTACTGCTGGTGGTGACAATTAATACAAGTTACAAGTTGTAGTAGTACAATCACAATTATGTCATTGACGAGTCTGCAGGAAGACTAATGTAATACTTCACTTGGACACACTTTACATGTTATTTCTGCTAATGCTAAAATGATTTCATTAGGAAAAAAAATTGTAGATTACGGCTCTTAGTTTCATATTCATCTTTCTCCTCTTCTTCTTGCCCCTTTTTTTCTTATCACATGCAGGAATCTAATAACATGGACGTAACCCAACAGCTCCCAGTCCTCTGTCAGCAGGAGCTCATGTGTTTATTAAAAGCCCAGTTTAGCATATGCTTTGATTAGATTCTTAATTACAGAAAATTACCATAGTGGCACAAAAAGTATATCTATGTCCTCCAGGAAATAAGAAGATATTGAAGGACTTAATTCCTCTATTGTGATCACTTTGGAAAGGCTGCTCACACCGGCTGTGTACAGTCTTAAAATGTATGTTTCGCTGCCTGTGGTTCCGTTAAACCAGGGCATTAATCCAGTTTATTACATGTGACGTCACTTACGCGCTTTAAAATAAAGCGGAGGTCACTATTCGACTGGCCAAAGAGAATTAGTATAATTAGTTCTTGAATGTTGCCACTGTGTAACCCTGGCTCCTAAGAATCATATTGTGATGATTTGGAAGGTATATGTTCAATGCAAGTAGCTCAGTGGGTAGCGCACTCGCCTATGAACCCCAGGGTGAGTGCTTAGATTCCCAGTTCCTCCAGGCTGTCGAGATGTCCTTGGACAAGACTGTGAAACCCAACAGTAGCACTGTCACCTACTGCAGCTGCCCAAACAACAATTTCCCCAAAGGGATCAATAAAGTATGTCATTATTATTGTTGTTTAAGTTAACTGTCAACATATCCTCATTCTGCTTACAGAAAACAGAAATTCTTGCAATTTGTTCTCTACAAAATCATGATTTTAAAAGCAGTTTACTTGCATAAAAATGTAATTTTTAGGAGGGTAACAGATACGTGTAATAATTCACAATACACTGTGAGATGACAGTGAAACACATTGGTACACCTTGGCAGTACTGCTGACCATATGGAGTAATAAAAGTGATAAAGAGGTAATTATTTGACAGGGATGTTAAATGCGTTTTACATCTCAAATTAATCAATTTTAATTCAGTTGATCAAAGGTTTGTTTACCTTCTGAATGTCCAGCTAATGGATTTGTCACAATCCGATAATCAGTAATCGGCAGTAACTAGCAATAAGTCCAGTTTAATGACAACAGAATAAACCGGTGTTTATTCTCATCATGTGTAAGTTCAATAAGTAGTAAAACAAAGTGGCATTTCAACTTTCCCATTGTTAAAACACAGAAAATGAAATAATGGAGCTCTTTTAGGCAACTTGATGTTGAGTTATTTCTGCACCAATCAATGGAATGATGAAAAAAAAGTCAATAAACATATGCGTAAATTGATTCCTCTGCTTATTATCATATAAAACAGCCTGGTAAATATGCAACTAATTACTTTTGACACTCCAATATCCAATAGCCTGATAAAGTGATGCTCATGACTCAACATTCAATATGTTATGTCTGTATCAACATAAGATATGGAAAATTAGTTTTAGGTTATTCAAGAGAAAAAGCTTGATTTGAGACATTTTGTGATTCTGTTATTTTTGGGATAAATTATTTTATTCATCTACAAGGAAAGACAGATTAAATATTTGTTACCAATTAGTCTACAAAGCTTTTTTTATATGGTTCTTGAAATGCCACATTAATAACTGTATGTGTGTTCCTCTACACAATTTTTTCCACCCAGTAAATCCATTTGATACTTTAAAAAAACAACTGAAGACATTATGTCTCAGTATATCCACATCACTGCCCTCCTTGGCATGTGCATCCACAGGCATCCACATGATGTAGTTCAAAGATGCCAACCGCACAACATGCCATCCTGCCATCTTTTCCAACCCTAATTCACCAAGCTACGCAGATTTTCTTGCCTAATCCCTCCTTTGCTCACACTCCTATCCCTCTGGAGTTTAGTAATATGATCTGGAGTGATGACTGAATTCCCGTTCCGTCCAATATCACCAGGTCGCTAGTCTCCTGCCTCGCTGGCTCTAACAAGAGGAGCTGTTTTCCATTTGGGCCCTTAATGCCACTCTGGGCTTCATGCAGATCCCTGATGTGCCACAGTGAAATCGTAGCCCTGGACTCAAACCTGCTTGTTGATCTTGAGATTACTGGTCGACAACAGGTTTCCCCCCTAAGCCCCATCCGCCCTGGATGGGGAAACCCAGGTGTGGGATGATATTGAGATGTCTTCCTCTGTTTCTCTCTTTCTTTCTTTCCTCCCTTTGCTCTCTAACCACGGTCGTCCACAAGTGCTCACAGCTGCTGGTGCCACCGCGCCGATAAGCAGGTTTTAAGACGGGTCCCAGCCGAGCCTTCTCTCGCCCAACCAGGAGACAGAGCCCTGGATCCAGACCTTTTTAAGTGATCATCCTTGTATCATAACAGATTAAGGGATGCTGCTGCTCTGGATTAGGCCTAATCTAACCTTTATCCTCTCCCATCTCCACCTGAAACTTACAGCGACCAGGAAGTCAATCGCCAGGCCCCGGTGATATACAGTGACACTGATCTTCCTTTTCGCGCTCTAATTATCAGGATTAAGAAAAACACTTTTGAGTAATTATTTTCACATCGGATAAACATTAGGCTTGCATGGATTTAGCTGAGCTTTCGCCCAACAAGAAGTGGAGATCTGAGAAGGCTTACGAGCTCCAGAAAGGCAGATGGAGATCCTTTCTAATCAGGAATAACCAACAAACAGACAATGGAAGAAAAGGCAAAGAACAAAGAAATAAAAGTCCTTTTTTCATTTAAATGATTTCGGATTTTCACAGCGGAGAACAAACTATTTACATTTAGTATATTTACATTTCAAATAAGGGAGATAAAATTTACAAAGATTTCGGGTTGTGTCTTTTGGTGTAGCAGAAGATGTTTTACTCCTTTGCATGTCTTGTAATACTGGAGGATGTTTTTTTTTCTTCTTTTTCTTTTTAACTCTTGCTTGTTAAATCGATTTGCCAGACAAGTCACACATTTGGAAAATTCTTCTTTGAGGAGAAAAGAAGTGGAACCATGGGAAAAAGATGACCTCCAGAGCTTGTTTGATATCATATATTATTTCAATCATACACAATTACAAACTGAAATCACATCACAGCACCAAACTGAGGCCCAGATAACCTTTTAAAGGGACAATTCCCTCAGAGGGATGACCCCTGACCCCAGGCCTCCCAGCAATCTCCCGTAGGATGACTTGGCCATGGCTTCAGAGGTTACATGCACCAACACATACACATGGACACACGCTCTGTCCCTCTCTCTCACCTTTCTGTGTGTTCCTATCTTTAATGTGTCTCTTACTTTCTTTCTTTTTTCTACAAACATTGGTGCACAACACCACAAATTGCACCTTAAAAACCCCAAATACCTGGATTTACAAATCGTAAGTATTTCTCTGTATCATAAAATTTTCATTACTGCATCAAGTGAAGTTAATGATGTGGGACAAATAAATGTCCTCAGGTATTACTCATTAAGATTTTAACACTTCACCGGAACTGTGTGTTATGATTGGTGAGATTTTAATGACAGATGTTTAGCAACATATGCATGACAATCATATGTTGATTCAAATATAGTTAAATACTACATTTGGGCCCATGAGTGGTGATCTTTTAGCAAGAGAGACCTGCCCACCTCAACATAGTTAAAAGCAAAGCAAGAAAAAACAGAAATATGGGAATCTCTAATGTGAAAGTAATGTGAAAACTAGAAAACTCTGTGTTCATATACAGCAAGACCCCACTAAGAAACCAATTTATTACATACTATAGGTGTTTAGTGTCTTGAAAATTCAAGAAAATACTCTCTATTATTTAGACTCTTGCAGACTGCAGTATATATATCTCACTAAAAGCAGGCAGTCTGAGCTTGAAAGTCGTGAAATAACTCAGCCTGCCTAAGACTCATTTTCTAATCTGTGCGTGACATACTACAAGTTATCACCATCATTCATCATATGAACAAATTAAAGAGCTATTGGTAAATGCCACTGTTTCTAATATTGTAGTACTTATTACTTAAGTAAAACTGAATCATAACGTAAGAAAACCACAAGACATAGTAAGAAAATACATAGTATACAAGTGTAATCACTGCTTTAATTGCACATTACCACATCTTATTGCACTGTTAAATTAAAGCTGCAAATTGTTGTTACTTGACTCTAGTTACCTCAATTTATATGAACCTGATAAAAGCCAGGATCGTACAACTACAGTGATTTATGGTAAAGATAATTTTCCACACTCATTCAGGAAATGACAATCCTGTTTCTCTAAACTCTGATTAATCTCCCTGAAGTGTGTAGTGAACATTTCTGTGTTGCCACTAACCCCTCACTACCCTCTGACAACCCCCCCGCCACACACACACACACACACATATACACAAACACTGCTAAAATGAAGACCTCTTGTGTCCACCTGCCCTCTACCTCTACTCAGAACCAGATGTATCAGTGCTTTGATGTGGACCAAACTTTTCAGGTCAGAGAAGGACAAAAACCCGAAACTGTCTCATATGAAGCCACAACACATGCTGTACTTTTGGCTTTCAGCACAAGTATCATGTGCAATTGTGAAAAATGTGAATTCTTTAACTTTTTAGCCACTCTTCAATGACTCATGTGCGGGGGGTGGAAATGGGTCTGCACTTAGTTTCCTTTCAGTGAAAGTCTTAGAAGTAGACTGTACTGAAAATCTGGACTGTGGCCATTATTCTATAATTTAGATAAATTTTCTTTCCAAGCTTGCACTGGAGGCATATATTACATTTATTCTTTACCGTACACGCATTCATGAGACTGTTGTTGTCTCATAGTGCTAAAAAAGCTACACGATGTTATCAGAAATGCTATGATGTCCATATATATTTATTTCTCAGACTTTATATAAGAACAACTACAAACGCATAAAGTGGTTTCTTGGCTGCTGTCCTTTTAGCAAAGACCATTCCTGATCAGGTTTTTTCCAGGATATGGAAGGATCATCTTGGCATTCAGATGAAGCTGCCACATGTTGAGCCATGTCCTTGCTGGACTTCTTCTGGTGTCCCAAAGAAGAAACTCTGGGGAACATCTCATCAGATTCTGACAGGTCTTCCACTCCTATTTTTGTACTTGGCAAGTACAAAAATGTACTGCACAAGATCACACTGAGTATTTGTCACTTTAGCCTAAAGTAGCAGTTTTTTTATGTCCAGCCAAACTGCAGTCCCATCCTCCTCTTGTATTTGTGATCTAATGTCGTGAGGTGAGCTTTGTACTATCAGCTCCATACGGGGCATACTTAACCAGTTTCCATACTAATTTATTGCACAATAATCAGGGTCCTGTATCATTCACAATACACTGTGAGATGACAGTGAAACTTATTGGTACACCTTGGCAGTACTGCTGACCATATGGAGTAATAAAAAAAGTGATAAAGAGGTAATTATTTGACAGGGATGTTAAATGCGTTTTACATCTCAAATTAATCAATTTTAATTCAGTTGATCAAAGGTTTGTTTACCTTCTGAATGTCCAGCTAATGGATTTGTCACAATCCGATAATCAGTAATCGGCAGTAACTAGCAATAAGTCCAGTTTAATGACAACAGAATAAACCGGTGTTTATTCTCATCATGTGTAAGTTCAATAAGTAGTAAAACAAAGTGGCATTTCAACTTTCCCATTGTTAAAACACAGAAAATGAAATAATGGAGCTCTTTTAGGCAACTTGATGTTGAGTTATTTCTGCACCAATCAATGGAATGATGAAAAAAAAGTCAATAAACATAACAAAGAAGAAACTCTGGGAAACATCTCATCAGATTTTGACAGGTCTTCCACTCCTATTTTGGTACTTGACCGCTCCAGATTTCTCTCCAGAGATCACACTGAATATTCATCACTTTAGCCTAAAAAAGCAGTTTTTTTTATATATATTTTTATGTTTTTCAATACTGTGAATATATTTTGCTGCCAAAACAACAAATCTAGTGGTGGCCTAAGACTTTTGCACAGGACTATATATCTTTATAATCTTCCTTCACTTCACTTTTAAAGAATTTTAAAGAATGGTTTAAAATAAATTTTATTTCTCCGTACAGTCTTTGTTTTCTGCTCTAAGAAGTAACTGGAAATTACAGGTTACTAAAACCCAAACTCTAGTTGCAAAAATTATTTTATTCAGGAAACTCATTTATATATGAGTAATATGATTTTGTGCTTTTACGCACATTATAAATAACAACTTGTGCCTATTTCTAAGAAGACCTGTATATGACCAGCACTGCTTGCATTTTAGCACAACCATCACCACCCTAGGTCTAAATGCATATGTTGCATGTTCGTTTCTTTATATTTCATTTTTTTCTGATGTGACTAATCTGAGACTGTAGCTAAAGGGAAGGCAGCATGAGAAGGTAAGTTTCTAGCTTTCTCAAAGCTCTGATGGAGGTAAAAAGGAATCACCAAGACTAGACATGCCACTGGGCAACCGTGGAGGGAATGAGAACTTAATGGATTACTCAGCCAGGAAAGATGAATATCTTTGCTACTTTGTTGGGATTAATGAGTATGTCTGTGAATATGCAGCTTGAAAAGAATTGCTTCAAACTAAACTACATATTTAGGGCTTTGCTTCAAACTATTGTCCCATAATTACCTGATGTTTGTACAAGGGATGGGCAAATTTGGTGTGGTGCAGACTTCCTGTACAAACAGGAGGAACCAAACAATCCCAGGTTCACTGATGAAACACTTAAACACTGTCAAAACTCATTTGCAAACTGCTAATTTCAACAGCAACTTGAACTTTTTGTATTCATCAACAGTTTATCCCACATATCAGATTTTTCATGATGATGTAAAAAAAAAAATCGAATTAATGACAATTAATGCTGTTTGCAGCCACTCAAAAATTTGATACATAAATGTACATCTAAAATGTGGACACTAGTATTGTATGTGGCTTTTAGCCCTAAATGGTACTAAGGGGATTAGATTGTGATTTCAGCACATAGTCGCAATTTAATGAGGCTGCAAGTGAAAAGGTAACACTTGGTTCACTCATCAACACAATATGTTAGTGAGTCTGGTAAGCTGAGTTTTTCACTAAGTTCAATGGTGACAGAACAAATTACAAACAGGCTGTCTTATTTAGTTTCTGGTATGTTTGCTGGAATGTGTCCTTTTTGGTGAACTAAGAGGTAACCTCTACAAGTCACAAGTCATAAGCTGAAATTAAAGGCAGCTTGTTTTCTCTTGCTGGGCTTGATTAGCAAAGGAAACATTCGGCACACATGCAACATCTATAAATTTTCTTAGGAGCATAAGTGCAGTTTACTTAGTCTCTTGTCACAAAGGCAAAAGGTCATCAAAATTATGGTACTTGAAGAAGAGTGTTAAACCTTTCAGAGTTATTTTTAAGACATTATTGGCCACAGCTGGCTTCTTTATGACTAATAATACAGAAAGACCAGCAGGTAAAGAAAATGATTATACTGACTAGTTCTATGGCATTTTCTTTGATGTGGTGTTGTATTTCTATTGTTGTATTTCTACCTCATTTCTTATTTCGTAAACCTTTTTGTAATTATATCATATAAACTAATGTTTCATTGCATATCATTTCATTGTACCTGTTACAATGACTGCAAAGATATTCTGATTCTGATTCCTGTGGCAGAGTTAAAATGTAATGTTGAGGAATTCAAGGTAATGGAAGAACAGGTAGCACAACAGACCTTCAAATGGCAGACTAAAGTACATTTACAGATGTCAAATTAAGTTTTTTTTCTTCCTTCAAAATCACCTAATAATCAATGTTTTATTCTGATGACAGGAATGGGAAAATGGTCTATCACTCTGTAAAAAGAAAGACAGGAAAACATATTCATCAGTCCCTTATAAATGAACTGCCAGTTGATTTATCAGCTGAAAGTTTAAATTCTCAAATAATGATTTGCTTTCCATCTGCTAAGTTGAAGTTTGGTTTGGTTCACTGACCACATTCTAACACATTTATAAAGAAACACATCTAACTTTGTCAGTGAAAACACAACAAAGTCTTAGTCATGACCTTGATGCTTCCTCAGTCTAATAACATTCTCTCCATTCTAGGTCTGAACACTGAAAGGTAGTGAGAAAGCAAAGGCAAATCTTGTGAATGCAGAACATTTAGGAATAATGCATCCCAAAGTCAAAGATCTCACTGTGTCAGATTCTGCATTTCCACATCTGTCACATCTCAAACACCATGGTCTGCTCATCATCAGTAGTAATTTGATTTTGTCGTTGACGATGACAGTGAAGGAGATGGAGATAATCCCTACTGAGCATTTACAATGGAATATTTCCCAGTAGCCTCTATTGATCGGCACTGTTATTTGCCAGGAGGATCAGTGTGATAATTAAAAACTAAACACATTTAGCATCTGACTTCCACAATTTTATTACCTCTGATAGTTCAGTGGGAAAAAGAAAAGGTCATATTGAGGAATGGAGCAGAGCATGGTCAATAGGTTTGGCAGGTCCAGGTTTGTATTAGATATGATGGATTTAAATTTTTTGTATAAAAAAGATTAATTGGAGATTCTGAAATAATCAAATGTTATAAATGAGCAATCAGTGCAGCAGCTTTCTGGCACATGTCTTGTGCTGCATGTTATGCCCCCTTCGCTTCTCTCGTGTGTCCTGTCTCTCTTGTTGCTAGCACTATCTTATAAAGACAAAAATGCAAAAAAACAAGAAAAGTTGGATCACTGCATCTTTGTCTCTAAAGATTTCCAAGAGCAACTAAATGGCAAATGGTTGGCATTTATATATAGCAGTTTTCCACCTTATCAGTATCCACAGTACTTTACAATGTGGCTTATCATTCACCCATTCACATACACACACTGAAGATGGCAAATAAATATAAATATCTGAGCAGAACATGGAAAAGACGGTCCGGTAGTCCACTGAGAGGCAGATTAGAAGATGAACCAGTTGCTGATTGGACTGATAATATGGTTACGTTTGACATGACAACGACAAATGAAGAGCAGATCCTCCAAAGCGGTCCAAGGTGACAACGTACTTTGGCCTGCACATTCACCAAGGGAAGTCTAAATGTGGAGACAATCAGATGCAAGCTTTTACTGCAAATGCAGGTCAGACAAGGAGGAATCTCAGCTGGGCCGAGCACCACAGAGCTAGTGATCCTACTAATGCATCTGGTGGGAGAGTGGGACAACAGCCTTTGCAGTAGGATGTGCAACTAGATCCACACAGCACCCAGCAGTAGAAACTGTCCAGCTAGTAATGGAGACAAGCCTTTTACACAGGAGGAAAGCCAAGGAACAGGAAAGGGAGGGCTTGAAGAACCTGTGGGATCAGATCACACGCTGGAGAACTGCTCACCTGGGTCTGGATAAAGATCTGACCAGCCAAGTCCTTTAATTTCTTAATTTGTAAGATCCCACTTTGGAGAAACACCCAGTCTGAAGCCTCGGAAGGCTCCATACTGCTGACCTGACAAAAACCTGGCTGCGGCTGTGACATCACAGTTTGCAGATGATCTGAGAAAGATCAACTAAAGTTTAGTTCATGGAAATGCTGGAGATGCTCTATCAGCAGCTGATTTGGCCATTAAAACTGTGTGGATACAAGAATGGATGCAAAAGCAAACAAATGTCTTCGCCTCCCTCTGTGTCTTGCAGTATTGTTTGGTAGAAACACTGATACCTGAAATTCATTAGCCTGGGCTACAGAAGGAGAAGGTGAGAGTTGTGTTCCAGCTGAGAGACTCAACAGATCGGACCATCTGTAACATCAAGGCCCGAGTCAGAACAGGTTGTAAGTGGAACATGGTAAAAAATGCTCAACTGAGCCATTAGCCTGCACCTCAGATGTAGTCTAAAGTCAATCGAAAGGAGAGGCAGCACTGTTTAAAGTTGGCAATCCCATAGGAGGATGGAATAGTGGCAGTGCACAGAGCTGGCAGCTGGGTGGAGGGCACTCACATTTCCTGTGCATGTCTGGTGCAGAAGCTACACTGGAGCATTGACCCTGTGCCTTTTAAAATCTCTGGTAATCAGAGGCACCAACTTGTGGAGGGCTATGGCTGAGGAGGTAGAGCAGTGGATCTTCTGGCTCTGGTTCCGTAGGAAAGACAAATTGTGGGAGAAGCAGGGATCCAAAGTCTAGCTGTAGGGGGCGGTAGGGAGACGCCTCTATTACCGCTTCACCACTCCAAGATGTTGTTGGACTGAAGTGGCAAAATCCTCAAAAAACGGGTGCCTCCCAGCTAATGATCCTGCGGCTGGCAGAAGGACACACTGTCTGAGCTGCACCAGGCAGAGATGTCACGCAGGTAGTCCTACCTGTGCTAACATAATGTAATGTTTAGATAGTTCTGGCAAAATACAAGTTAAACACATACAAAACAGAATGTAGAGTATTTGTGTCCAAAAAATGTTTTTCAAATCTAAATGAACAAAACAATGTCTGATGAAGACTTAATTGTTAATTGATAAATTTATAAGGGGTCATCAGTGCAGTGTTTACATCTTTTGTTTTACTTTTGCCTTCAAAAGTTAAGAATGTGAAAATAAACCAAGCAGAAATAAACATTCCCATGAACTATTTATGCATGTTTTGCTAACATCCGATTGTGTCATAACTTAAGCGAAAACTACTTTATTGTGCTTAACTGATTTTGCATGCCCAGCAGCATGTTCAGTGTGCCTTGCAGAGAACCAGATTAAAACAGAAGTACAAAGACACAAATATGGCATATACAATCGATAAATCACATGTGTCAGTCAACACGTCTAACATACCGAGGCTCTAACAAGTGATAACACAGTCCATATGGCAGGCAGATCAGAACCAGTTTTCTGCACATGTTACAAAAATGTACATTATGTCTTAACAAGCCTTAGAATCTTTGGATTTTCAGAGTATAAAATATGCCAGTTCAGTGTTCATGAATGTCAGTGGCTTTTTATAGAAACAGGAGTTATCTGCCTTATTTTCAGATTTTAGTAGAACTCTTGTGCCCTTTTTTTCTCTTTACAGGGTTGAGGGTGCTGAGCCAAAGATGAGCGTGCTAAGACATATGGCTTCTCTGGCTGCTATTTGGCAGCTGGGGTCCTCAATGACTCCCTGAAGACACAACACTTAAGAACCACAATAAGATTGCAGGGGGCTCTCTTCAGTCCAATAGCACTGAACATGATAGAAAAGTCTGTAATCTCAAATCACAGCTGTCTAGGTCTTGTTACTGGGGACACAATAAGGGTCCAATAGCTCCCAGAGGTCAAGGCATGATGCCAGAGACATCAGCAAGTTTCATGAGAACACTTTCTCACTTTTGCCTTCTGCAGATACTGAAGGAGCTGTTAAACACAGTGATCTGTTTTTACTACTATGACAGGCATTTATGAAGATCTCTCTTAAGAATAAATGCTTTGAAATGTTTTATCTATACATGTTTGCCTGGAAGTGTAGAATTCAAGCCAGGAAAAGTGTTGCAGTAACATTTCTGTTCCCTCAGTTCACATTATCTGTTTGTGAGGTAAAACATAAATTTACTTAAATGGGAAGGATCCAGACAACTTTAGGACATCAGTAAAGCACAACTATACAGTACACATAAAATTGGCATAAAGTTTTTAATAGGTTGCTGACTGAAGCTTTAAAGAACAGATATAAGAGTGGTATCAGCTTTCTCACCTAACTCTTCACAAGAAATTGAATAGGCAGATTTTCATAAATGTCTTGTTCAAGGTCCACTATTATCGATGCACAAATAAAAAGACCGCCTCACCACCGAACACCTTGAGAGCATGCAGTGTGCTGCGGTACAGCACAACTCAGGAAAGCATTTTATCTGTCTTATAAATTAACTGTGCACATAGGCCCCCACCAGGAGCAAACACAAGCACTCCCCTGGGGAAGGCAATTTAAAGAGAGAGAGGAGGGAGACAGTGCATCAGGCCACCGCTTGGACAGATCAAATCAACCTTAAAGACAATCCAGTGTGAGATGCAGCAGAAATTGATGGTCATGTGTCAATGAGATGGAGACAAGGTAAATGACAGAAGGTAAATGTCCCAGGGTACATGTTTGTGCATGTGCATGACTGAAGTTTACACTGGGCCTTTTACTACGTGTGTGTAAATCATGAATATCCACAGAGCTGCCACTATGTAGGGCCCCTTTGGAGCGATTTCACCTATTTTATTAAGCAATAACAATTTATACATTTCAGTGGAAGTGGATATATGACATGCCATTGGAGTGGATCCCCTCATACGTGACCAAATCAGATGATGGATGTGGCATTACTAATCAAATTCATTGTGGTAGCCACATGGGAAATGGGCCTTGAGAAAACAAACCTTGTTTGTTTATATTATATTTTCCCAATGAGAATTATATAACATAATATTGAATTATAGATGTTTTATATTCATTTTAATAATAATCTCTACAAGTGAGCACTATTTGAAGGACTGTAGATTGTGTGTATGTCTCTGAAAAAAGTAAATCAAAGGAGATACACCAACATGTATCACTGAGTATAGAATCACTAAATGATCATATGGACAAAACCTCCTTTTAAAATTACATTAGCAAGGATATTCTCTACTGAATTTTTTACACACCTCATTTTTTTTAACAAACTAGTCAGTAAAGCCATGTTATAATTGAGGTGCATATTTTCTTAGCAAAAACACGGGAAAACCAATCATGACAACCTTTTTCGTCCAGTCAGACAGAGACGGAAATCAAACTGATTCCCAGATGTGTTACCCCACGCCCTCCCAGTTATTCCTGTAACCTCTGAGACTATAAGGAAATGAAAAAGCATTAGTGGGACTCTGATTCAATGAAATGACTTCTTCGAATAGCCACAGGCCAGGCGCACAGCATGTTTAAGTTGACATTTCAATTGTACAAGTAATTTGCATTCTATTTGACTCTAAATGACATCTCCATATTAAGGATTCCAACAGCAGTTTTTGATTTCCTGAGTTCAAAGATGAGCCTAAGAAATCTGGTTTAATCAAGGTATGTAGAACTTTTGTCAATCTCTGACCAAAAAAAAAAAAACCTAACAAGGTGAGATCTTAACTTCAATCAAATTTTTAATGTGTCCACTCATGACACAGAGCAAATCTCCAACTGCTGCACCACACCTTGTTAAATAAAGATCACTAACTAAACACGTGTATTGGTAATATGGCTATCTTGTGAAAATTGGAAAAAGAGAGGATGATTACTTTGAGGTTATCGCATAAAGCCGCAAACATTGAGATTTAAATCTGGTGTCATTCTGTTGCTAAGATACGTGGTAATGTCACAGAAACAAGCCCCTAACTGTAATTGGTTGTAGTTCATGCATGTCTTCACATATTTTGTCACAACGAGAATGAAGTTGTTCATGTGTATGTTGGTATTGTTTTCAATGGCAGTGCAATTTTATCTTTACCAAGTCGGAATTATGTGTAACAGCTAAACATAATAATGGCAATAAACTGCACAGAAGATACTGCATTCAGATATTCATTTATGTAGTTCATCCTACAGCACTGCAAACATACAGAAAAAGTATGTAAATCCAGTCATATAATCTACTAATTCTTGTATATTCAGAGTAGGTGGGAAAGTGTGTTAAGTATCCACACTATTTGATTTGTTCCTGTAGCAAATCCATTTGTTTCAAAGATTTTTATAAATCAACTGAGGCCTAATTGGTCTGAGCACAAGGGAAATCACTTCATTTGTCTTTTCCTTTAAGAAAAATAACATTTTAAGACACAGCACTTGTTCGTACCGGGTCGTCTAAGCGCTTTTATTATTACCAACAATAAGTGGTTCGAGAAAATCCTTCTTAATACATAAAGACAGAACAAGATTTCCTAGACTATTAAGTTAGAGGAACACACTGTTACTGGATGTGGAACTTGAAGCAAATACTGCTTTACTTATCATTTTACAAAAACAAAATAACTCAACAATAAATTCATACTGTATGTGCTTCACTTTCTACAGCAAGTTACTTTCCAGCGTTTTGTTTCCTGACCCGGTTGCTAGTGTATGACCCTGTTTGTGGACCTGACCCTGCTTTCAGCTTCTGACCCACCCGTGATATCGTGAGCGTGATTTGGATTGTTGACTTGTATTGGATACTGGACTGTGATATTCGCATTGTGGATTTAGATTTGGATTGTGTGACTCGTGTATCGGAGCTGTTTCTGTTGCTGGACCTGTTTCAGTCTAGTGATTAAGTGCTCTCCTTTCACAGCTTGGATCTGCCTTTTCTATTTCGGACATGTAGACTCTGTAAGTTTTGTTCTCTGTCTTCTATTCTGTTCTGCTCTGACCCTGCTGCTGATTATTGGATTCTGTGTGATTTTCTGAATTGTGACCTACATTAGCCTAGCCCCTTCTCTACCCAATCACCCCTCTGCCTTTCCCTTCCTGGCTACATTAACTTACGCCTGTAACCATTATCTGAGTGTCTTTCAGTTCAACAGGTCTGGCCACGCACTTAATTTCCCATCACCCCCTTCACCACCTACTGTACCTACTTCTGGTTCACCAATCTCCTCACTCCTCGTCTCCTGACAGTTCATCATCAGTTATTGTGAGTTCAAACCAAACATTTCCCAGCAGCAATATCTTTCTCCTTTCCATTATACTTACCTGAGCTCCTCACTCACTCGTCCTCCACTACGACTGGTCGTAGTCCTTTCAAAATAAAACTTCCATTTTAATAGGAAATTACAAAATAAAAACGATCACCTAAATTATCAAGTTACATATTGATTATACAGTGTGTTGATGTCCTTTTCACCACTTTAAATATTTTTTACATTTCATTTTAAAGAGTTTTTTAATCGTTGATTTTATTATTTAGAAATACTAGAATTTGCACATAAGTTTATATTTTTGTTTGTCTGATTAAATTTTTTTTTTAATAAATCAGACATTATGATCAAACAGTTTCTCAGTACTGAAGTAGTCTTTTCACTGAATACTTGTTTACTCTTATTTGAGTAATTTTTTCGATGACTTTTTACTTCTACTCGAGTAATATTATTTTGAAGTAACGCTACTCTTACTTAAGTACTAGTAAGTCTAGTCCTAGTGATATACTGTTGCTCTATTCACACCCTGTATTGTTCAGTCTTCTGGATAGAAGGGATAGCAAAGCCACTTCCCAGCTGTGTGAAACAACAGAGACCTGCAATCATCCCATCATAATCTGGTTTGTATCTTGATACTAGATCCAACTCTAGCATGTACCTGACATCACATACTACACATATCATCACATACAGACACTTCAAAACACAATATTTTGAATTTAGAAACTGTGGTGATGTACTCCAGATATATACCGCAGAATGGCAAAGGGACACTTGCCTCGAGCAACCTTTTTTTTTCTGCTTTACAGAATTGGGTACTCAGTTGTCACCTTTCTATCTATTTTCTCAAGGTCAGAACATGATGGCTGGATGGCAGACGCGAGACAGAGGTAATGAGTTTGGAATGGCATTTAGAGCAGTAAGAGGCTCAGGACTCACATCTCACTCATCACACTGTGGCTTCAGAAAGAATGGATAGTGTTAATGAAAATATATGGCTCGATCCTTAGATCAGACTGGAAAAAAAAAATCTACAATCGAAGGAAAGATACTGAGCAGCATAGAACGTACATATAAACAATTAACCTTAGAATAGCAATGTATGTTTGATGTTCTGCCACCTTGATGTTTCGGTGTGATTCAGTTTAGGCTAAAACTAAAAGTATTTAATTGGAAATAAGAGAAGCAACACTGGATGCGAGACTGTGACTGTGGTCCATCTTTTTCCATCATTCGCCAAAGACAGTCTAACAATAAGATTCTGCTTCTTCTGTTGCCACATATAGAGGATGGTCATTATTTATTATCAATGTCGTGTTACATTACATCAGTTCTATTGCAGTGTTCTGCTGGTAAATTAAGATAATGTTCTGATACCACATGTTTAACAGCCTGTAGTTTAGGTCTCTGTGAGAAATTTTAAAAAAAAAGAAAGAAAAATTAAAATGATGTATTTTTGTGTGGCTGTTGCCAATTGGGGAGGAGGCAGTGGCTCGTCCTGCAACAACTAATCATATTAAAAAAAAAAATTCCCCCCACCTTTTATGTATTCTAAGCCAGTGTGTGCTCTTGTAAATGTCCCCTTACACCGCAGGGAACATATTTCTTCTCATAGACCAGAGCAAGCAGAAAAACAATCATGTTTAGACCATCCATGAATGACAGATACTTTTCAATTGTCCTGCAAATGGGAGGCCGACAGAAATGTTTTTTCAAGCCTCTCACTACTCTCAATCTCTACGCCTCCCTGCCATGAGAGGAGAAAATGCTTGTTTACCCAGAAACCAATGGACCTCCCTGATTGCCATCCCAAAGGTAATAGCCAAGGATGAGGCAGATCAATAGCCATCTGCACCCATTCCTAAAGCAATAATATTCAATGGGAAAACCCATTTACTTATACTTACCTTTACTTCGGTTTGTTTTACCATAAGGACTGCCAGTTCTGATGATGAAGAGGGAACTTGTCTGAATAAATCTTTTTACTTACATATGTAGTTTTATTTTTATTGAAATGTGGGAAACAATAAGTGTAATAATAGAGAAAAGGCTGGGACGGTAAACTGGTGATAAAATGTATCAGAAAATGGTCTCAATCATACTCTCATCAGAAACACCTCACATCTCTGTGCCTGATAATTGCTATTGTCTCATTTGACCTTGAAGTATGGACACTGATTTTGAGTAGTAGCAACCAACTAATAATTGCTGTCATATAGGGATAATACAAATTTACGGCCACAGGAATATATATATATATATAATAACACTTTTCAATTGTCACAAAGTAGGAATTTTTCTTGTATTAAAAAAACTTTTTCCTGTCATTGCCAACAAATATTTAAACATTTAATTTGTGTGTATATGTGTCTCTCCCTGCTGCACATGAATGTGCATGCTCACTTGGCGAAAACAAGAAGTTTAATAAGAGTCTGTGTGTTCTGCCGAACTTGCCTTAGAGCCAGTCCACAAATCCTCCTGCAGTCAGAACTGCCATATCACCCAGGTGAACCACTCTCAGATCAAATTATCTCCAGTTCTTCTAGGATAAAAAAAAAAAGTTGCTTTATTTGTTGAAAACACTTTTCATCACTTTATCATTCAACAGTCACTTCAATATTGCTCTTCACTCCTGTACTGAGCCACTTCCTTCCACTCATTCTGTCTTGCCAGTGTTTTTCTTGATGCGGCGTGACTTACGCGTCTGTATCTTTTCCATTCTGTGGCTGTTGTTTGACTCGATCTACCAAACCAAACACCCATTCTGGCTGCCCTCTGTATAACCTTGCATCTAACTCCAAAGACTTCCTTGAATCCTCAGCAAAGCTTCTGGGAATGATATTTCTTTACTTTGGCACACTGCTGACCTGCTGTAGATATTTACTTTCTTTCTTTCTGTCTTTCCTTTTTCTTCCTTTCTTTCTTTTGACTGACTTTGATAGCATCACACTACTTCACTATTATGGACAATTTGGCAATTGTCACACGTGTGTCAGTGTGACATATTATGTCTTATAGAAAATCTGCATTTTTCACAGATGCACACATGAATAATAATTCATACAAAATTCACAGTTTTGAGCCAAAATGAGTTTTTGTATTCTTGTATTCTCCCTGTCTGAACATTACCTCGAGCTAAATTTGTCTGTATTTATTCCAAAAGTAAATGCTTAACATACCTCCATGACATTTTCTGAAATATGTTGCAGTGAGCATCATTAGTGAGTAGGCTGTAGCAGTAAAATCTTTTTTCAAACCTTTAAAACTTTAGCCCAGTGTAGCACTGCAGCAGTCCACAGGTATGTTACCAGCATAGTCCCAACTCTAGTTCTACACTGTGTACTGTAAATATTACAAGGCTTTATTTACCCAAGTTATCATATTATAATTTGATGGGACACGTAATATAATGATACAGACGTCTCACTTGGAGCATTTTGTAATTATTGTAACAGTACAGTATTTAATATGTGTTAATGCCATATGAAAAAAAAATTATATGTATGTATGAATTTAAAATCAGTGTAAAAACTTGAGATATTGTTCATTCGTGTGCATGAAGTTGACATCGATAGTTTAAATTTCACATCATTTATCAGCTGCGTATGTTGATATACACCAGCAGACAATAGGAACTAGTGTGCAGTGTGGGGACAGAGGTCTACCAAATGTCATGTCCACTATTCACAGACAACAGAAGTGACAATTTTGATGGGGCAGCTGCAGCTGTACGTGAATCGGGCCCCTCACAGGGCTTTACCCTAAAAGGTTAGGAAGACTTGCAATTAATCATCTCCAACGAGTACTGTTTCCAAATTTATCATGATGCTCGGCCTTTGCAGGCATCCATGTCTCACATCCTACTGTGGGCACATGCCATTCAAGTGCCCACAGTAGGAGACACGGGATGTCAGCTGTAAATTAGGTGGCACACAGTGACCCCGCGCTGTTCAGGCTTTGTTTAATCCGAGACAAGGTGCGTAGAGGACAGAGCAGAACACAATAATCCCTGTGATTTAGGTGCTCAAACACAATTTATGTAATTCATCCTATATTCCAATTTGTGGCTGTCCTGAATATGTACATTTGTGTGGGTGACTCTAGTGCAAATCAGTTTAGAAATCCTGGCTATGTTAAGGGCAGGCTCAGGAAATTAAACTTGTGCTTCTAGCAGTAGCCTACTATTGTCTTGCTAGCACCATAAAACACTGATGCTGAACATCTGCAGCTGCTCTATGACACTATATCAGCCTGTCGTGAAATCAGCAATATCAATTCTTTCTTTCCTAAATTACTGTGCACGAGTGTCTGCAAACATGTTTGTGTATTATTTCCATACATGTTTGTGTGCGTGTTCTTTGGTTCACTGTGTCCGTACACACAGTCCTACTGCCTTTATAAGCATAAAGCTGCATAAACAACTGCAGCCTTCCAACAGAACCCTGGGACAGCTGGTGGTCCACACACACACACACACTTTTATTTTAGCACACACACCACAACATTTTTAACACACACATTTCCTCTCCTCAGCCTCTCTGCAATCCTCTTGTATCTATCCCAGGTGGAATTGGGCTGAACAATGGCATGATGGGAAGGGTGTTGTTCGGTGGGCTCAGTAGATAGTGGAATTCTCCCCAAGGTGACCTCTAAGAGGTGGAGGGGGAAGAGTTGAGGGCTTTGACGGTGTAATGGACTGGTGTCACTCTGACCAGAGATGCTTAGCAGAGTAATGATATCATCTCAATGCTGGGAGGTAAAGAACGCACAGCTGCAATTTATTTTGTTTCTTTTTACCTTTGTCATTGCTGGAACTGAAAGTTGACATGACAATTTTTGTTGGATGCATTTATAAGAATTTCGCGACCCTTCGTCGATCAAATATTCATGGGAATATATTCATTTCACCCTCCGTCCACAGATGTTCAAAACGTAGAGTGTTACTGTTTATATATGTGTGTGTGTTTGTATTTGTTTTATACTATAGCTGACAGAGAGAGAAATGCATGTATAAATACAAATATATCTTAATTTATTTTTTGTATATCAGGCACACACTGACAATGTATACATACACATTTTTCCTTTTTCTATATGCAAAGTCAGCAAGCTTGTGTATAACTGTCAATTATTGTGGCAATTACTGCACACATACTTGCACTGTCGACAATGTAATTAAATGAGAGCTTCCTTTTTTATCTAAAATAAATTCTGAGCCCTATTTGAATAAGAGAATGTTATTTCAAAGCACAGTGTAAGTTATGTCTACATTGCTGATAAATGTGTCTTTGTGTGAAAGAGAAAATTAATTGAAAAGTAAAGGAGACATAAATTGTATGAGTTTGTCTCTGTGTGCACTTGTACAGCTATGTTTGTGAGGCCTAGCTTTGTACCATTTTGGCCAGTCTTCACATTCTGACACACCTTCAAAGTGTTGTTGAGGGTCAAAACGTCATGGTTAAGGTTAGAATTACGCTGAGGTTAGACCCTTAGTTGTGGTGGTTAAGGTTAGAGATGAGAGAATGTGTACTATTAAGAAAGGGTTTCTCAAACATAGAAATACAATGTGTGTGTGTGCGTGTGTGTCTGCATCCAATTCAATAATTGGTCCAAACCCTAAGTGAGACACGGTACAAATACACCAAAGAGTAATTAGCAGATGAAGCAATGCAGCTCGCAAAGCTGCCCATCGCCAGTGTTACTGTATGTCAATGAGGCCACGCTGATTCACATGAGATCTAGATCACGATTTAATTACCTTGAAATGAACCAACATTGAAAAAAAGTATCTTGAACTTTCATATATATTGATCTTAATTATTTCAGCCCCAGAGGGTTCAAAACACACACACACACACATAAAGTGAAAACAGAGGAGTGTTTCTGCCTCCCCTCCCCTCTGCTTTCTTCTGACAGAGATTTCGCTCTCTTGGTGTGGAGGTGTTCAGAAAAAAAAAAAAAAAAAGAGGAAAGGAAAAATAGCCCGAGGCACCTGGCAGAGGATTTGACCTGTTCCCTTGCAGTCAGAGGCAGAGAGGAAGAAAACGCACTTTCCCACACTAGCCATATTCAGGTTTAAAGATTGGAAAGTAAAGCGGTGCACCTATAGGTGGAAGCCTTCATCTCTCAATATGTAGGTGCGTGCAGTGGGGAACAATCTAGACATTGTGCTGACCCGCCCCGTCTGCTCTCAGCTTACACACCTAAAATAAGATAAATAATAATAAAGTTTTCCACGTTTATCAAGGGTCCCTGGCTCTGCCGCGTCGCTTTAATTTACTTTCAGTCTTATGGCATCACAGTTAGTCACGCAATGGTGTGTTCACCCCCTTGATGATGTATTAAGTTGGATACATAATACGCGGTAATAGATGAAAGTTCACCCATATGAAAGCTTTCATTGAGCCTCTGTGTTTGGTTCATTCGGCTCTATTTAATAAGGAGCATCCAGTTCTCAAACAGGAAAAAAACAACATAATGTTCACTTTTAAAAACAATCACATCAATGTGTCCTCATGAAAATTCTTAATTGTAGCAATGTTTTGAAGATAAAGACCCCTTCACAGGATGAGGGTCATAATAAATAAAATATTCAGTACTTTTATAGTGCAATATAAATAAAACTACAATTTATTTCTTCTGTTTAGACCAAATGTGATTAAATACGCCACAAAAATACAATAAACTTACTACTACGAAAAGGAAGGTTTTTATGTCACTCACACAGCCATTTGACAATATTTCATGTTTTCCACAATGGCTCTGGTACCATGGGATACTTCTACCACACAGCACTGCACAATAACCATATTTCATATTTCTGAGAAAGGGGCACATGGAATCGCTGACGGCATTTTTCCTGCACTGTGTTTTCATGGTGGAGTTGTGCCCGATGATGGTTATGATAATTTGATCTGAGAAGACACAGAGATTTGAACTAGCAGAGAGGAGGATGCAAATCCCTCAGTAAATCCCTACACTATATAGCCCCCAGTCTGCCGGGAGAGTTTAATATCTACTGGAATGATTAAACTGAAAAGGTGAAACCAGCATTGTAGTAATAAGAAGTAGGGATGTGCAACAGGGGTTGGGGAGCGGGCTAATAGTTTGTGCTGCAACTCTGACCTCCAATGTACATAGACAGTCCAGAATGCTAATTTTTTTCTTCTTATTAGCATTTTTGCTTTTGCTTCTTGAAGGATTCAGCTCTCATTTATCCCACATAAATTGAACAAATTACCATCCAATGCTTCATTATTATTGTTATTTTCTTTGCTTGGCTATACTCACTAAATACCAAAACAGTAAATTTAAAAGCAGGGTAATAAAGTTTATATGCCATAGCGCATGATTTATACTTGTTTTTGTCAAGTCATTAATAACATTTGTGCATCAAGTATTTCCCAAAATAATATATATTATATAATAATATATTATAATATTTAATATATACTTTTTAATATAACATAAAAAATATTGTGTCTAGATGTAATGTAGGATGTAATACTACTGGTTGCAACACCAGAGTAAGAAATGACCCTATTTTGATTAAACATTAGTTATGATTTGGAGACCACCATTTATTCCTCACAATAATTACTGTAATTAAACATTAAACAGTATGTTGCTGTGAAATAAACATCTCCCTAAACCCAAAACTCTAAACTACATATTGTGAAACCATATAAAAATTCTGGATCATTAATCTCAAACAGAAAAACAAAAGCAAAGCAACATTAACCTTTGCTCCTTAAATTAATTCCTCCATTAGTTTTTTATATTAGCAACAGTAACTGTATATCGTGATTCCTATAGCAGCAACTATAAAGTGCATTAATACATGAGCCCCTTAGAAGCCACAGATAAATCATGCATGATGATAGATACCTCTTAATCTCATTTTATATCCAAGTGTGCCCTGCGTGTCTGTAGCATATCTTCTGTCTTGATTTACAAAATGAGGGGGTATAGCTAGACACTTCTTTTTTTTCTGCTAGTGAGCTGAGATGCTGAGATTCCCAAATCTACTCCTAGAAGACACCATTGCTGTGACAAGGACATAATCCCTCACTGGCTTCCCTTGTGACAGTTTTGTTTATGTGAAAACCACAATCACGTCAGAGTTTGAATGCACTGATGCCACTTTTTTTTTTTACAAAGAGCAGTGAGTTTTTAATCTCAGTGTACCTTCACGCTCCTTTTAACCCTTCATTAACAACGTGTTTTCTCCAGGTCTCTTCTTAGGGGTTCATTATTAGTGCCTGAAAGCTGCAAAAACCTGCACACTGGAATGTTAATTCTCAGTGAATACAGCAGTACTAGTTATACTTTCATATACATTTTTAGTCTTAGTTTCACATAAGCTTTTACTTAGTTTAATACATATATAATATAGAGATATGATAAAAAATAGAGCATCAAAACTGTCAATTTGTTAAAGTTTATATGTATTATTATATTTTTATTAATAGTATTTATGTATTGTACCATGGGCTGTTTTTCTTCCATTACATGTTTTTTGTGATTTACAAAGAGTCTTGAAGGGAAAGCGGGGTACCAGTCACAAGTCTTTGCGCAGCTGAAACACAGAGAGAGAGATTCACACCTATGGACACTTCAGAGTCACAAATTAACCTGATCTGAACAGCAGGGAGGAAACTGGAATACTGGAAACCCAAAGAAGCTCAGTGATGCTAACCATTTGTACTACCATGCCACCCATGCTCAGGAAAAAAGAATATTTAATCTCTGAAAAAGCATACTCATCAAGAGTGGCGTTGTCTTCTGTTTTCACTGTTTTCATACTGGCATTCTTATGTCTATTTTGATGTGAGTAACATTTCACTGACATTCTCTTTTGTGAAGAGACTTAAACATATGTGTGCATGCTCCACATCCTGGTTCTCATTTCATAGATTGTTGAAAACGTTCATTAACTTCATTAATCAAACAACATTAATCAAAACATTAACTTCAAATACCATAAATTAGTTATGATTTCAACCATACTAAACACAACAGGGCAACACCCAAGACCATGGGTCAGCACTAGTAGGGTTAATTTACTTTCTATTATCATCATAAATCATGATTTTCTAGCTAAAAAGCTTTTGTCACATTTATACATTGTCTCCAAATTGAGCCGATGTTAACCTGCAATGAAGGGAAAAATGATTTTTTATCTTTTGTATTATCCTGCTAAACAGTGTGCAGGCACAAAAGCAACCAACTCGCGGGGTAAATGCAACGACTCATTCAGGCTCCATACCCAGTAATTCTGATCTAGCTCCTTTAGTCTCTGCTGGCTAAATCCTCTGTTAGAGATAGAGGCTGGGTTTGATCCCCTGTAGAATCTCAGTTTATCTCTCTTGCAAATGCCAGCTGACAGGGTTAGCTTTGTGGACTGTGGCTGCCCACGCTCTCTAAAAGATCGGCACGATGCTTGGTGCCCCAGTGTTCCTGCTGTTTTTCTATTCTGGACCCATGGATCTATACAGAAAAAAAGAATTCTTTGGCTTAAAGATATAATTGATGTTCATGTTTATTAAATTTTATTTACATCAATTTCTATGTGAAATTCAAATTCTGTGAAGAGAATTGTGGTAATTTATGACATCAGTCAATTTTTTCTCAGTAAATATAAATTAATATTCAACATTGCTCCTGCTGGTACAGCAATATTACTGAGAGTAATTAAAGTTAAGTTTTTTTTTTAACAAAGATTTGACATTATTTACAATTACATGTAAATTAAAAAAAATAAGAGTTTTAAAAAATAAGAAAAAACTGTTTCACCTATACAGCCATGGCTCGTGCACTACCCTCTGTGCTAAACATTGGCAGTCAATGCTGCACAGGAACACACGTGTGTCTTGTGTCATCATTTCATCAGTGCTGTGCAACCAGCTGCTGTTGCTGCTTGCTCATTAAACATTTGTAGAGTCAATACAAATTCCACCAAGGCTTCTTTCCTCAGGGCAAACACTGGAAAATACAGTATGTAAACGGTGCCACGCTCATCAGTTACCTCTGCAGAAAATAGAGCTATCTTTACACCCTACTGTATCAATAACTGGGGGAAGAAGGGGGTCCAGAAGCAAACCTCCGCAATTCATTACCAACCTGTGTCGCTTCTGGCAGATGAGGAGGTTTGCTGCTGTTGACAGCTCGTCTCTCTGCTGATTATTGTTAAATGTCAAT
Organism: Ctenopoma multispine; assembly: GCA_034779795.1. Taxonomy (NCBI): domain Eukaryota; kingdom Metazoa; phylum Chordata; class Actinopteri; order Anabantiformes; family Anabantidae; genus Ctenopoma; species Ctenopoma multispine. The sequence continues at coordinate 18,028,916 of JAUYWH010000002.1, forward strand.
GTGAAATATCAAGTCGCCATGTGAGAGAAACGTTTATTGGAGCTTAATCATTCTGGTGCACAAGTAGTACACATAAACTTTCTGACTAACTTTATGAAGGGAAGCTTTGGTGCACATGACTACATGGGTAGTACATTTAAATCAGAGAAGTCCGTCGTACTTATGGCTGAGAGAAGATGTAGACTGATTTCAACAGATCATGCGTGTTTCTCTTCCGCTTATTAACCATAGATAAGATTGACTCACTTGAAAACTGGAAAAGTCATTTTAGACTTCTGGGATGGGATGGAACACAGCCATGGTTACACTTTTTTGAACCTTTTTTCAACCAGTGTTGCAGGTTTGTCCACTGTTTTTATGACCACTCTGTGTGCAGTTTAATGTTGTCTTGTATTGATGAGCTTAACATGAGTTAAATCACATCTTAAATCCTATTGACATCAAAGGCAGCTACATTTAGAGGAGTTTCATCCCCTCAAACGCACCAATGGAGAAGATCTAATGTTGCTCAACATTCTTAAGTCAGATTATTATTGTAATGTCTGCACAACAACTGATGCCGATGTCTTTCCATATCGATGGTAAAACTCCTTGGAAATTAAAGAGCAATAGCATGAAGATGGAGGTTTTCTGGAACTTTAATCTGGTTAAAATAGTTATTAAAATTCACAGAATATCTAAACCTATAACTATAATTAGTTCACTTTTCACTGTATTTTGCACAGTGAAGCAGAATACTAACTAAAATCAAGTTTCAGGATCTGGACAAATTTAGTGAAATCCACTAGAGAGGGACACTTTTTGGCTGTTGTCATGTTTGCAGAGGGTTACTGCATGCTTACACTTCATGTAACACATCAGAGAGGTTTTGAAAAATACATTCACATCTCAGCTCTTTCTAGTGGGAACTAGAAAATTACAATAAACTAGTTGTAGATTCAGTTTTTTATTACTAAACTGTATAGTTTAACATATAGTACAATTTCAGAAAGTATCACTACTTCACTTTCTTGCACCAAGGAAAAGCAAATTACAGTAAATTATCTTCTGGCATTTAAAAGCTCAGTTTCTGCCTGATGTTATTTGGAAACTGACCTGTTCCTGGATCATATATTCTGAACTTCTACTAGACTGAAAGAAGGCTGCAGAGGCTGTATTGACTGCTGTGGTGACTAATCTGACGACTGGCATGCCGCCCCCGCACTGCAAATGTGAGAATATCCTGCTGGGAGCAAAAGCACTCTGGGGCCTGCTTATCAAACGTCTTCCTGTGATCCCAGCTAGCTAGGCCCTCATGGGTCATTCTGTGAGCAAGACGTTGCAAGAGACGCTTTGACTCCGACCCGCTGCCACAAGAAACCTTGGAATCTTGTAAAGCTGTGTCAAATAGCATAACTTGTGAAATGTAAGAAACATTATCACTTTTCAAAATCCATGGGAAATATGATTATAAAAATGCCTTTTCTACTTTTTCTAAAGCGCTGGAAAATTTTGCGAGTAATTGTGACAGGCATGAAACTTAAGAGAAATCAACCAGAAAAACACTTTTTGATGCATCTGTTGAAGTTACTATACTAACTGAAATTGCGTGCTTCATATAGCTGAAGTTCACAAGAGCAAAGTGTGCACTAAGAGTCAGTTTAACCCCCACCTACCCAGCAACCCCTCTTCCCAACAAACACCCAGTTGGTTTTTCGGCCCTTCAACAGAAAACATTCTCACTGTTTCATGGCATTAATTCTCTAAAGTCTGAATCGGGACAATGCGGAAATAGTTTGTATATATTTGGTCAGATGTTTTGTATTTATTTTGTTTATTACACATATCAGAGCGTTTTTTTTTTTTAAGGAACATTTTATTGTTGAGTGGACTTAACCTCACTCATCAGTTGAAACAAGATTTAAGAGATAAGGCAAAAATGTAACCTTAAAATGAACTTTGCATGAATGTATGACCCTGAGTGGTATGATCTCTTTCTGGTGTAAGACTAAATAAGTCCAATGTGTGCCAAATTATTCACAAAGAATCAGTGTTTATTGAACTTATCTGCCCGGAATCGTAGTTTGCTTTTGATGCTATCAGAAATTTCATTAGTGAAGCTTAATCAAATTCACAACAGAGGAAATGTGTAGTGTCTATGTGTCATAAATACAAAAAAAAATTCACAACACATCTGTCGAAATAGTTTTCTTACCTATTTAGTCTCCCAGGAGGTAAAGTTTACAAGAAAAGTGCCGTGTAGACAAAGGTGCCAGACAGTCAACACTCAACTCCACTAAACAAAAGTAAACACAAAGTCCAAAGATAGCTGATGGCTGTCAATCAAACCCATCCCCATTCCCCAGTTGCCTTCGCCTGTCAGCCGTCACGCTTTTCTCATGGTTCCTCTGGGCTGGAGTATCCCTGCCCGTGTTTTTAGACAAACAGATCGGATTCCTCCTCAAACAGGCCGCTGCCATAGCTTTTGATAACAATGTAATAATTCAAAACAAATGATTCAGCTCTTTGATGAGAGCACTTTTATGGGTCACGAAGACTCACCCACGCACTGACATCTGTTTGATTTTATCTTCTTGAACTTTATCCTCTGCTGGAAAATTTACTGGTTCTGACCAGACCAGTGTGTTAAAGCCCGAATAATAAAGCCTCAAAGATAACTGAGACACTGGGCAGGACAGCTCATCTTAGCATTCAAAGTCCCTAACAGGAGGAGTATCACATTTTCAGCACGGTGACATGAAATTTTGCTGAAACATTTGCTGATGTTGCGTTAAAGTCACCTGGTCAAATATAGATTTGACTCAGTTCCAGTCCGGTTTTATTTTGAGCGTTTTCCTTAAAACATTATTCAATCACAATCAAAATGCAAAAGTAGTACTAGATTTCCTTTAAGTTTGTATGTGAATTTTACAGTTTGAATCGCTCAGCTTACGCTATGAGACTGTTGTCATATCCCTACACTGAAAGAGGAATGTTTAAGCTTACTGTAGGAGCCAGTTTGGAGACCAGGCATGGTCCAACATTCACATTTTTGTAGAAAATAAAAACACAACACAAGTGTGTTTTCATATTGTCTTCATATGTCTTTGATAATATCTGGAAGAGATCTTTAATTATAACATTAACTTAATCAAAGTTAAGTGTTCTGAGCATAAATTAAAATTTCAAGGAAGACAGAGAGGTGACTGCAAGCTCTGGAAAAAGTTAGTGACTAGAGATTGAAGAGAATTAAATGAAACAAAGTTGTTTCATGCCTGTGTTATCTAAAACACAACTTTAATCCTCTCACAGTGGAAGAGTTAAGGTTATAGGCGATCATGGACTCTACTTCACTGTAACATGTGAGTCAAAAACACCATGAAACCAAAACCTGGCCTTCTTAATTCTTAATATCAGCACTATACCTTCTCATGCTTCTCTATATTTCTTCCTTTGACGAGGGCCGGGGGGGCTGCTTCTGCTCTAGGCCCTGGCCGTGGTTGGAGCTGTATGCTAAAGCCATGGTCAGGCCCCAGAGATTTCCAGCCTCTTAGATGCCTATAACTCATCCCTAACCCTGCTTCTGAAGGGAGATTTTCCCCCTCAATCCCAGGCCTGAAATATCCTTTCAAAGGCCACAGACTGGAGACAGATATGTAGGTGTTTTAGATAAGGTAGAAATTGCCTTAAAGGATTTTTCCATTTTAAAGCTGTTGCCATCTTTTTTTGCCCTTTCCCATAGACTTGAGAAGAGTAGTTAAGAAAGGATGGAAGACGGGTAAGGGATGTACTTTGGGATGGACTAGTCTGTACATTTGTGGTCAGTTCACAGCTCATAAAAGACTAGTGCTAACCTCAGTAAAAATTGAATAATGTAGAGTGGCTAGAGGCAGTGCAGAGCCTTCTCAAAGAATACTAAAGTTATTGACCCAAGTTTGGAGGAAAAGACTCCCAGCACATTGATCTCTTCACCAGCATAATTACAGGGCAGCAAGATGAATCTATGTGGAAGAAAATAGAAAATTCTGAGTGATGAATTTTCAGAGTGATGAGGATTCTTGCCAAATGCAACCATTAAATTAAAAGCTCTTTCCCAAAACCTCAGAATGGGATAATTTTGTTGTGCAAAGTAGAGTGTGGTCAAAAAGAGACTGTAAAAGTCAACAGAGTCTCACCCAGGCTGCGGCATGTGAAAGTGAAAATTTGGTTTAAACAGCAAATCTTAGCATTTACGCAGGTATGTGCACGGCATTCCCGACTTCACTCCGTGCTTCTCTGTTTGCTTACACTTTGCTTTGGCATTTACTTTAAAACTTTATAATTATGTGCCCTACTTTTCCACCCAGTCAACTGTGTTTACATTTGCCAGCTTAACATGCACACGGTCCAGTCCACACACCCAGCTCTTCCACAGTCCACATGTCGTTCCGTAGCAGTGTTTGTTGGACTGGGCTACAGAGAGGTAAGTCGCTTCTTTCCCTCTGGTGCTTCAGCACAATATTCTTCACCAAATTAGTCTTAATTTGACTTTGTTTTTGTTTGTTTTTGCAAAAAATGCTGAAATGAAATTAATCAATTATACTTTTTGACTTAGACTGAAATATTTTATATTCAGTAAGAATAAAAAGCATAAAGAATTATAAGACAAATGTCAATAATGATGTGAACAATTCTAAAATTCACACTCTTTGTGATACTTTCAGTTGCATTTCCCCCAACTGCATGTACTGCACAATATAAGTTTTAAAAGGCATAAAACAAAACACTACAAAAGAAAATGTTCACAGTTTTCTGTATTTCTGCAAGACCCAAGCAAATGAAAACAACCCAATATTGTTTCATTTATCTGTAAGGTTTCCTTCATGAAAAGTGTCCCTGAGTTTTTTCTTTGACTTTAATAAACTCTAAATGTGCCAGCGGTTATGATACAAAAACATCCAGTCATAAATCAAAGTTTTCGAAACGCTGCTGAACTGAGCCTAGATATTTGCTGAAATAATATATCACATATTGAGAAAATTACAGACAAGCAAATTCAGTCTAGGGAAGGGCGCTAGACTAGACAGGGACGAAGACCCACATGGTCAAAACCCACACATCAGTGGAAGAGAGTCAGGGAGTAGGGAAACTTGCTGAAAACATGCTTGTGGCAGCGACTGAAATCGAGGAATGAAAGACTAAAATTTGCACACACCAAAGCTGACCAGATTAACTTGTAAATTGTTTTAATTATAGGCAAAAACCGTAGTATCTGCTGTTCTTGTTTTTCTCTCTCCTAGTTAAATCGTCACTTTGAATCAGCAAACCAGGACAGCTCTTTTACAGATCTCTAAAGGTAAGACTGGCTTCGTCTCTGTTCTTTGCCTCTCCATCATGCTGTGTTTTCTGTTCCAGCACAGCTCATTGGCTCATTCGTTGTTTGGTGGTGTACATTTTACTTATTGAGCAGTAGAGTTTTGTACAGCCTAGCCAGAGATTAAGACAAATTCTGATAAGGACTGGAAGTTGACTCTCAGCATTAAGGAGGATTAATGTTTAGCTCTATGTGGCAGGGGCCTTCTCAGTGGCTGTGTTTACGCAGTGTTGCAGACCCCGCATTAATCCGAAATTAGTATAAAAGATCAGCTGTGGCTACTGAGGCGAACCTTCACAGGGCTTAGGCCAGTAATCAAGTCTCACTTTGGGACAATGAGTGCCTGGAAGGTCAATGAGAGGCCTGGATTGAAGGGACGAGGAGATTGAGGTTTGGGGGTGGGGGAGAGAGATGAAGGACTTTTGGTGACCACATGGTTTAATTTAGGTGAGATACACACACACACACACACACACACACACATGGTTTGCCCCCCCCAGTATGTGTTTTATCCTCTTAATGTTAGGCGTTCACAACTATAATTTGTTTTTCTTACAAATGCAGAGGACTTTAGTGTTTATAATTTAACACTTAAAAGACATTTCTTCCTTTTTCTTGAAGCCTGTCTGAAATCCTATACATGTATTTGATGTCACATGAGTTTACATTTCAGTGCACTAAGTATTAGCTCTGTCACATAATTATAATGTGTGCTGAGGGATTATAACAATAAATAGTATGAGACTATCTAGCTGCTTGTAGCGTAGAACAACATCTCCTGTTCCAACGCAAACCAATATTGAGCAGAGCTAGTGGGAGAATCACAGGAGATGTCTTGGCTCCAGGACCATCTTTTTACAGGAAAGTAAAACTGTGTCAAATTGAAAACAAGCAGTATAAAATTCAGCAGTAAATTTTCCATTGCCAAAGAAGTGCTGGCTGGTGCAACGCACCTCAGTTAGGAAAATAAAATAAAGGAAATATAGCTGAGCATTAACCACAGCTCTTGAATGATGAATACTCACAAAGTTGTTGATATCTGCATTATTTGTTATTTTTAAACCATTTGCACTGTGAGTGGCCAAATTCAAACCTGCTTCCAAAAGGGGACAATTTTATAGATATAATTATTATACAGTGAATGTGCCTGCTGCATCAAAAAGCGTCCAAGGAACTTGCCCTTGTAAATACTTTCCAACCTACATCTTTAAAGTTCTTAAATTATTTATTTTGTAGGGATTTTATAGCGCCTGGGCAAATTATAGTGCCCTTGAAAAAGAGGCAGAAAATCATCTCCTCAATCAAGTTTTTGGCATGTGCTCGATTTCATCCTGCTCTAACTTTTCCACAGTAGTCCCACCATGTCTGTCTGTTGTCCACACATGTTAACAACAGACAAACTACAAATGAAAAGGGGAACAGCACAAAAAAACAACAGCAACACAGCCAAATGATAATTTAGGGCATTTGCACCACATTGTGGTGAGAGCAGCTCTCTTCAAGTGCCAGCAGGGTACCAGCAAACCCCCCACCCCAGCCACCCACTGCTCCTGCTAAGATTAGACAAATTAAACACTATTATTCACGTCACTCCCACAGCTGGCCTTTTAAGTGGTTCTACGTTAACTATCATAATGGTTTGCTTTGAAAGCCACAGTCTTCTCCTTAATTTAATATATGAAAAAACACTATTGGCCATGACTCAATGGGATTTTTCTTCTCTTCTGCCTCATGTTGCAAAAAAAAAGTTTTTCTTTACCCAGCTTTTTCTACTACAACGCAGGAATTTCTATTGTTGAACATCATACAACCATAAATATGTTCACAGTGTAAAAGGGTTATTTAAAAAAAATAATTATTATTTTAAAACATCATTACTTTAACATCTTCAAATAATTTTCTAACAGCATGTACTATTTCTAAATGGTACAAAAATGCATACATTATGCTTGCTTGAAAGTCAGCTATAATAAACGTCCATCCCTGTACGCTACTTTATCATTTACAAGAAGACATTCCTGAGTTGGTGTCCTTTAACGGTGAAGAGTATAGCTGCTCTGCCAGACTCTCACGTCTGTCCATACGTTTTTAATGTAGTCTCCTGTTGGGAAAAAGCCCTTTCATTTTCCCTGTTGTTTCCCCACAAGCTGATAATGGATGTGGTATTGGCCAGGGGCCAGTGGACTGAGGACGGCCAGTGATGGATAACCTAGTTTCAGACCCATCATCACCGTACAGCATGTGCCTTATATCTGTAGTAAAATACCTCCCACACACACTGAGCATGCTCCAGATGCAGGTTTAGGGAAGTGACAGTAAGTTGCATCCTGTTAGTTGCATTACATTTTAAACTTCGACCACTATGCCAAGCAGTAAAAAAGATCACCACTTGTATTTTTTTATTCTATACAGGACATGATGAGTGGTTCACTCTTGGTGTTGGGAAAATAGTTGATAGTATGATGCAACATCAATTCTGGGAGACAGAAGTGTAGGATGGATCTGGAATAGAAGCCATTTTATGTCAAGGATAAATTAGGCTTTTTAACAAACCAGATGTATTCTAGGGCACAAACTAGCCAGATATGGAAGGCCAACCAAACGGTTACCATCATATAACCCCAATATCCACAGTCTGATTCTAAATGTGGTCCTTCAGTATGCTGCATGTCATGACCTCTCCCTCTGTCATACCCTCTTGTTTCCTGTCTGCCTTCCACTCTCTCTTATCGGTAAAGGCAATAAAATAACATTAAAAGGGGGGAAAGCTACCCAGATACTACTGTTGGTATGTGCCAGTAGTTGCTGCCAGGTCTTGGCTTTTGGAAATCCACTGTTTAAACATACATAAATATAATATATATTATATTTATAATATAAATGAACTACATTGGCGGCGTTGTTGTACAGAGTGACTCTCATTCCAGAAACAGAAGGAATAAAGATAAGAGTTATGATAATTTAACAATTAGATAGAGCTGTTTTCACTAATATCACTTTATTAATGTTATCCGATAAAATATTTAAAACAAAATGTGAGTGACTCTAGTTTGACTGAATCTGCTTTACATATTATCACTGTGAACAAATTAACTTCTGTACAAATATCTGTATTACGAAGGCAAAGCGCAGTTACGACTTAAATGTGCTCATCCCACTTTGTTGCTTTCTTACTTAGTAAAAAAGTGATGTACAAGCTTATTATTTTATCACAATTTCCCTTTCAACACTCAGAATTCTGTCTCATGGCTAAGAAATTGACTTATAGTATGTTGATGTAATGATGGAGAAGTAGTAACGGTAATTTGCTGATTCAGATTTTATGTGATATGGATATCATACAACATATGTTTAATATGATATGGAGGAAGCAGCTGTTAACCCTATAAAGGGGTAAAATCAACCCGTCTTTTACCAGCCGCAGTTTTTGTTCCACTCCTATAAGTCTCTTGATCTTATTTTTGTTAAACTACGGTTTAATACACATTTTCTTATATTTCACCCTTCACATTTCTGACCAACCTTGTATATTTTTGTTATATCTCTTTAGAGTACTTCAACCTGGGTAAAGAATTTGAAGTGGTACTAATACTAGTAGTATTTTAGGCATGTACTTTATGTACTTAAAGAGCTATGGTGCTGTAGTGCTTAGCACTGTTGAAGGACCTGGGTTCAAATGTGGTCAGCCAAGTGCCTTTCCCTAATTTTCTTAAAAGTAGTGATCAGGTTTTCTATTTTATTAAATATTGTTAAAATAAAAACCTATTTTCTGGGTGTTACTCTGCATTCAGCAGTGCATCAGCAGGGGAGCTGCCTTAGGACAGAAATAACTTTCTTTACTTTAGCTTACTAGCCAGCTTTTGCTTTTTCGCTACTACTGGATTAGTTGCCTGATACGTGGAGAGATGTCCCAGAAACGGGTTTTCACTTGGATTATCACAAGTTTTTTAGAGTGGATACTGAATTCAAGGGAGCAGCCTGAATTGGCTGTCTATTGGCTGGCTAATTGCTGGATAACTGGTTATAACGATTATAACCTATTTGTGCGATTGTGCAGTGTTTATAGTTTTCGGAAGAGTCAAACCCAGAAAAACAAAGCTAGAGCGCAGTAGCTCCACATACTGAGCTTTGCCTTAGTTTTCGCATGGGTTTTGTATTAATGCAAATACATTTTTTCTCAGAAATTAGGCATAGTTGAGTCAGGACACTTTGTCACAAATGTGTAGTTGCTGCACGTTGTCTTTGCATGGCAGCCTAGGTTTATTATAAATAGGTATATTTCATTTTTATTGACTAAAACTAGACAAAAAACTTACAAACGTAAAATGACTCAATTATATGATATTGACATTTTCATCAAAAGGTTAAACAATCAAAATTAGGTGCAAAAATTAACACTGGTCGTGTTTAGGTTTCCTAAAAAATGCTGCAGCAAATTAATTGCATGGAGACATATTTTCTGGGAGACAGAAATATAGAGACTATGTGTGTACTATGTTGCACTGTACATAAAAAACATACAGAATTTATGCTGAAGCTTTTACTCTGAAATTGAAAAGCAGTGTCAGATAAATGCTCAATTTTAATCGCATTACAGTTACTTCACTGTATCTTCTGCTGTGCCTTCATGGCACCTGACTGCAACTCTGAATGTGCTCACCTGGTAAATAAAAATAATATCCACGTTATCCCTTAAATAACAAAATGCTTTCCTAATTGAAAAAAAGTCCAATTTATCACTGTACATACATTAGACCTGAATGCATCACGAGTTCTAACATAATAATCAGTATATTGAGCAAAGTGTTGTTAATCAGGAAAAGAAGAAATAAAAAAATAATAGTAATTCCACATATTTGAGCTGCATCAACAAGACCATAAAACACAGATGTTTGTTATATGATCATGCTGTCATGACTCGAGTCTGTGTGTTCTCCCCAAAACCAACTTTTGGAAAAAGTATTCACAGTTCGAGCCAGCTTCTGGTGTCATAACCAACATCATCGCTGCAGGAGCCAGGGGAGCAGACAAGCACACAGCCTGCTTCCACTTGTCTGCTCCCAACATTATTACCTTTGATGCGTATTGCATATCAACTTCGAATCCAGCACCAGGGAGCTGCAAGTCACTTTCTCGCAGTGGGGGGAAAAAGTTGTTCTAGCAGGTTGAGATTGTATGTCGGTAAAAATAGTGACAGAATAACTCGGGCCTCAGTGAAACACAATCATTTTGTCTACAGGCAGCGTTCTTAAGCTCCAGCTCACTAAAACACCCTTTAGTTTGAGCTTTAGATCCACTGGTGGATTATTAGTCCAACCAATCTAAGTACCCTTAGCAGAGTGCTAGTGATTATTGCATTTGCAAGTAATTTCCTCTTTTCAGTATTTGTAATGTGAATTTGTCACTTTTTGATGCAGTTTTGCTTTATTCCACTGTTTTTAGGGCATGTTTTCAGAATACCTTAAGACTAATCTCATTAAATTACTTGTTTAGATGGATATTTCAGGGGATAAACCTTTAACACTCAAGAGTTTTTTAATAAACACAGAGAAGTTGTGGTTAGCATTAATCATTTCTAAATTATGAATTTGTCTTGTGAACTGTCTTTTTTGTTGGTGGGAGCCACAGTGCCGCAGGAGGTAATTAGTCCAAGCAGGGTTAAAGCTGTGACACACAATTTGAAAACAGCTGTACCACTCACCATACAGCATGACTCTGTTAGTCCCTGAGTGACTCGAGGAGCTGCATGCGGCTGGTTCTCATCCTCACTGTGATGATTTATGCCAGACACATCTTAGAACAGTAAAAAAAAAAAAAAAAAGAGTCAGCATACAAAAAGAGAAAAAAAAAGATGCTCTTCACATTCACATGTTTTGCATTTCTGTCTGCATGGGCGAGGATGACATTTCATTTCTTACCCGAAAGGGCTAATTCAATTTGCACTCCAAGCTGTTTTTAATCCTCTCTCCCTTCTCAATTTTTCACTCCATCATCTGAATACTAGAACATTTGCTGTTCGGTTGTCTTATAATGGCAAAACATGGGGCATTTTGACACGACTGTAGGTGTAAGTGTACCAAGAGAACAGTTTGTCAAACGTACCTGTAACTCTGTCATTGTATCGTATTATATATGCCAGAAAGATATTTATCTTTGGTTAACTGGGACAGTTCAGTTACCTCATTGATTGCTTTTACAAAAGCTAGTTTGACAATAACTACAAGGGAAGGCACTCCAACACTCAGTTTAATATCTAGTTTGGTCTTGTCTCAGTGGGTGGTGTGTGACTAACGCTGCCTAAAGTGGATGCCATATTTATTATGCTATATTGATTAATGGATAGAACATTGCACAGGAACCACAGCACTAGTATTAACTTTAGTTAAAAGTGTTATGTATATTAAAGAGAAACCAGCTGTACACAAGCCAACATCTTAAATTAAATATATTCTAGGGGAATGGGAAACACGTCTCTTTCTTACAGACAGTTAGATAGGATCAACATTTTGTTCAACAGCTAACATCAGGAGGCCATTAGCTTTGTTTAGCATAATATAATATAATTATCATATTTAATTATTCAGTACTCCAGTAACTGTCCTTTCATAAACTTGTGGGATCTAAATGAGTCCATATGATAAGTGGGTGAGAACACCCCATTTGTCCCCAGTTAATGTATTTAAACCTTAAACGTTAAATGTTTGTTTAGTTAAAATTATAGCTTTAGTCTTTGGACACTTGATATGCCCAGTGTGTTTGTGGTAAGCATTATGCTGAATTACTGTTAGCATCAATATTTCTGGTCAAAGTAAAACACAGAGAAGTATCTGTAAGGTTTCTCGTTTTCTCGTTTTTAAGTATGTGATATCTCGGGAGTACTGAATCTTTACTGATAAAAGTAACTTAATGTTACAGCACATGCTTGTTTTGTAGAATAGAAACTTTATATACTTGTAAGGAAAATGATCAACCTAGATTGAGGTTGATCCAGATCGAAGAGGGTATTAAATCTTTTGTATATGCGTGTCATGGTGGCACAGCTGTAAGTCACATGATTAATTTCCTCCTACTACCATCTTGTTAGACACGTCAGGCTACCCCACAGCGCAATTCTGAATAAGAATGTTACAGTTTGATGGATGTGTGCAAAGATATCCTTCCTAACATGACTCAAGTTCCAAAAAACCTAATCATGCAAATTCTGAAACGTAATGTGATACCACTTTTTCATGACATCCTCCTCATGTGGTAAACACCCACATTGTTCAAACTGTATGTCTCCAATCTATAAATGAGGTTCCTCATCGATACTTCTAACGACCCACACGCTTAACTGAGTGTGTACAATCTGCGCAGTGTCCAGTTAACTTATTTGAATGTGTGCATACTTTTGTAGTAATGGTTACCATCAGCTACTGGTAGAATAGCTGCAGTTTTGCTGCCTGCCCTGCTATATTTAAGTGTTGCGGTCATGCATGATCTATTGTGGGCTCAGCAAGGCACTCGTAATGCCAAGCTACGGTATCCAACAACTGGTGCTGGCTGTTGCCATGAGAGTTTCTACACACTAGCCTCATCTCACTGTCAACAGTCCTCGCAAGGTTATCCCCACCCTATTACGTGCAGCATGTGAAACTAATATTCTCATGTGCTCTTCAAGTTAGCCATAGTGAATTTATGAATAGGACGTCCACTTCTAGTATCTACTTCACTGTATTTTGTTTTTTCGCTTTCCTGATGAAAAAACAAGTGACTTGTTTAAAACAAAAAAAGCAATTCACATTGTTCTGGTGTTTCCCAAACTTTCATCAGTAATCAGTTGACTTTTGATGGTTGTGGTGATCCTCTTTTCAGCATTTGCCTGTCTTGTAATGCTGTAAAGGTTGAGCTCATACCGGACAGCAGCTGGGTTGTGGCTTTGGTATCTACTGGAGTAAACATTAGCATCTGGTATGTAATTCTAGGTCACATCAGGAGGCCACAAAAGTCAAAGCAGGGAAACACTCCACATTTCTGAAGTTCTTAAGTTGTCTCTATAGGAAAATACTCACATGTGCAGCATGTAAATAAATAACACAGAAATATCAGAGTTTCCAACCTCTGCCAAGTAGCATAACACTAAATATAACAGAGATGAAAGAAATGGGTTTCTGGCTCCTCATGGAAGTCCATCAGGCTATGGGAGAAGATTGTCTTTACCAGCTCAGCACGCCATGTCCCTGCACCGCATTTCTATCCATTAACACGTCTACTGTGTACGCACTCAATTTAGGATTGTAATAAGAGGCAGATGAGTCTTAGAGCCGCTCCCCTCCCAGCTAGCAGAGAGACCCTGTAGGACGGGAAATTTGTCCAACTAAAATCACCCCAACAGGGGGGAGCTCTCAGGTCAGAAGTCCTTAAGTTGAGGCAAGCAGACACTCCTATGAGTTTGTGATGAAAACCGTGTGATCCATCATCACCGGCATGTTCATGTGTTAAGGGACTATAAGCGTGCTGGGAGCTCCCACAGGCCTCCACTTGATCACAGTTAAGCTTAGCTACATGGGGCACCAAAGCTATCACTCATTATGAAAATGGAGGGAAACTCCGATAAGCTTCCACATTAAATAATTAAATCCTCATAGGTACCCTTTATTCGCCATATTTTCACAAGAGCATGTTAGGTAATCATATATCCTGTTTGTCACTCAAATGACAAAATAATGCTTATTATCAATAGGCATAACACATTTGGTGATAATATCATTTGAATCTACTAATATATATTACATTACCGCATATGTCTAAATGTGTAAAGCTGCCAAAAGCTGATACTAGAAGATATCTCAGCCAAGCCTATTTACAAATGAATGTCTTATTTACTGTATGACAATATATAACATTCCCTATGCTGCTCTTGCAATACCCAGTATCCCTTATTAGTAACTATATATGCGCACTTAAAGAAAAACATTAAGGAAAAGATTGAAAATACTTTGGGCCAGGCGTTAATTTGTTGTAGTGCTTTACAAAGAGGTATAGCATATCTCAGTACAAGCAAATATAACCTTTCAATTCTGTATTTACAATATTCATCCATGATTTGCTTCCACTGAGTCCTCTTCTTAAACAGCAGTGATGTCTTGTCTTACACCAGTGCTAATGTGACCTCTCACTTGTCCTTCTAGTCTGAAGACAGCTAGGTAACAACATCCCTGTGTCCTGGAGCCAAGACGAGTCTGGCTCTGATTATCATGGGAGCTACTGCCTGTGCCTGAGAAAAATGCTGCTGGTTTAAAATAAATGTTATTGTTTGTCACAGGAAACCAATCTGATTACTGTTTCTTCTCTCATGTGCACACTTAACTCTGCGCACTGGGGTGTATTTACGCATGTGGTTTTCATTCTCCAGAGTCTCCCCTCCCCAGTGCGGGAGAAATGGACACCTCATGTTTTCATCTTTATTAAGTCACACTTGGAGGAAGGTTAAAATGGGGGTTGTTTACACAACGTATTTGGCAACCTGTGGAAGAGAATCGGTCTGTTCACATCAAACAATAGATAGAGTTTCTCTGTTGCAGTAGCAGCACCTCGGAAGTGGGCAGGGAAGAGGGAGCAGGACGACTCCTCTGATAGTCGTGACGTCTGTGTTTGCTCAACTTGACAGCAAAAGTGAGGAGTTGTTAAAGCGCGGTGTGAAGCTATTTTGGGTTCAGCAGGAATTGGCCATTTAGACGGTATCATTTCACATTGGATATGTGTATCATTACTGCAGCATATAGCTCATTGAAAATAGTATCTGAGGAGCACTGTACACACTTTCACACTGTGACCCTGCATCCCTCTTTATCTGTCTTTCTCCTTTTTCTGACTTTATTCCTCTGAGGGATTAAAGAAACACACCCCAAAAGCAGTGCAAAAAAAAACAGTTAAAAAAAACAGAATAAACGGCTTAAAAGGCATCTGGGAGGAAAGCTGAGAAACCGAGGAACCCGTCAGCAGAGCCTGCCAAGGCTTAGAAGTCAGCCTGTTTGTTTTGCTTCGTATGTCGACGCGGCCGCTCTTTTGCTATGAGTGTGATTCTGCCCCGCCGAGATTCTCCACCAGGCTGCTTCTCATAAACCTTACCTCCATCAGACACCTTTTCTTGACACCCAGCTAACCAACAATACCAATTCCCCAGGAAAAAAAAAAGATAATAAGTAAATGTTGTGAAAGGAGCCAATTAGGAAATTGATCTTGTTTGGAGGGCTTGTAATAGTTTAATTCCAAAAACATGTTTTCTGCCTCCTTAGTAATGTGTCACATGAGAGGCTGTGGCTTTTCTGGAGAGCGGGGGTGGGCGGGCGGTGAAAGTGGGAGGGAGGATTTGAACGTGCTTGGTGGCAAACATTTGTTTATGTTTTCCTCCTGCTGCATCGTTTCAAAGGGGAGCATGCATGTCTCATCATGGGCTTCACATCTCCCGCCAAATGGAAACACATTGCAGTGCACAGTATGGTAAAATGTCAAACCCAAAGTCATGTTAGGTATAGAAAAGACAGGGGGGGGGAGCGTATGGGATGCTCTTTTTAAAGAAACAATAACTTACGCATTTAATCAAAGAGATGTCAGCTCATTTGGTTTCACTTACATCCACAAGTCCTCACATTGTGCAGAAATAAATTGCATTCTGGAGACCCCCCCCCCCCCCTTCCCAGTGAGAAGGAATAGAGTGTGTGTGGTTGCATGTGCTTCCAAAGAGTTTTAAAAAGACTTTGCATTAAAACTGACAATAACGATTATTATTATTATTATTATTGATATTTTATATTAATATTTCACATATTTTTTTTGAGATGAGGAGAAACTAACTTAAAAATTAAATAGAAATTAAAAATGTATTAAAGTATATGAACGTTGCTTTAATGCCTGTGTGTTTCCTGTACCTATTTACTTTCCACTGTGCCGAGTCTGAGCACATGGTTAACAAGACTTTGCCTTTAATTGCTCCCATCACACAGTTGGGGCACATTACCAGCGTAATGACGAGCATGTCCTTAAAAAGTATCACCAACCATAAAATCTGGAGGAAACTTTTTATTTCCTTTTTAACATCTACTTCTAAGTAACTCCTGCAACCAGTTTTAACTTCAGTTTAACATACATGAAAATTACATGTCGCCTCTTTCATTTAATTGTAAGGACATTGACATTTCATATGTTAATGTTTCCCTCCCTCCTCTTGTCGGAATTCTGTCAGAACATATTTGAAATTACATTTCACTGATGTCACATTCACAGGAAATGGCATTTATCCAGTGGCCAAGGGCAAGGTTTTCATTAAACAAAAAGGACTATAATTTTTTTAATGGAAATATAGGGGTGGTACACCATATCAGGGGGTTTTTAAACAGTGAGAAATGACAAATGTAAAAATTTAGTTTACAGATAAAATTGTCATCTGAAAGCGCATTTATCCTTCTGACTGTAGATGCATTTGTGTCTAATATGTACACTACAAAAGTGTACTACAAAAAGTTTAGACACACATAGAAATGACTGTGTTTGTGAAAGAAAAGCAGATTTCCTAACATTAAATTGATCAGAATGAATGTGTAGACACTGTTCATATTGTAAATGACTATTGTAGCTGAATCAACTGTTTTTTTAAAAAGGAATATTTACATAAACATACAGAGGCCTAAACTCTGCAAACATTAGTACTGTCTTCCAATAGCATGTTTTCATTTAAAAGGATAAGTGATCATTAGAAAACCATGTGCAATGATGGTAACACAACTGAAGACATGTATCATCCCCATGTGTGTCCAAACCTTTGTGTATTCATGAAATTCATGTTGCGTACATTAAATCTGTGGTATTGGTAATGATTAAGTGTGCAGACAAATCATATCTGCCTGTAGCATGTAGACTCAAATGAATGATTTGAGAACGAACATTTTGGATGACAACCATTTTAGTATAAAACACACTTTAATTTGGAATCTGTGTATCATATAATTACCAGCTAAGAACAAGAATGTGACCCAAATGTTACTATTTATCATATTTTGTCTGTGATACCTTTTAGTTCTGTGCAAATGGCAGACAGTGAATACAAGACTGACCAGGTGTTATCTGTGTGAGCCTCCAGTAGCTGACAGCAGTGAGGCAGCAGGCAGCAAGGGGTGAACACTGTTCTGGGCAGGGTAAGGCCTTATCGCCGCTTTAATTTTTCTCCCACAAGGTGAGCTGGGAAGAGATCAGTGCCACTAAACCCTGGGAATTACCCTAGATATTGGCCCCCTGTGCTCTGCAAATGAAATCCTGCCGTCGGCAGGAAGAACATGGTGGTTAACACTCTGAAAATCAGTTTTTGTGCAGACCACAGCTGGCGCAAAGAGGCAGGGGAAAGCAGTGGAGAAAGGAGAAAGACGGGCAGAAAAGAGGAGGGGGAAGGGCAGTTAAAAAAAAATCGACATTTCTCATAAAGAAGAAAAAGACAGAGAGAGAAGACTCTGTTCTTGGCCTCTCCATTACCGGGCACATTTGCTTTTATATTCTTCCTAAAGTTAGGCAACAAGTGTCACTATAATTGTTTGGCAAGTGTGGAGGCTGAAACATATTGAGATGTGACTACAAACTCCAGTTTTTAGTTGCAATGACCAAACTGGTGGTGAAACCAGAACCTAGGTCCAGCTGTCTGATGATCTGAGCAGAGGTCTTGGGGCCATGTTGACTGGGCGAGATAGAAATCACTGTGATCACAACCTTCACAGACCTGAAGCTGACAGCTGGTTCACCCTCACTTACTACAACCGCTGTGGGTATACATTACTGCTTACATCACTTTCTTTAAATTTCAGCATTTTTCAATTTAATATCACACTGTCAGGTTTTATTTATCTGGCATCAAGTAGTTACATAATAGTTTGACGTTTTGCAATACTTTTGCATTACTCCTCTATCTATTATATTCTATCTTTATAAAACTTTAACCTAACAACCACTAGTACTAATAGAAGTTGCATCAAAAGACTGGGCTTCCTAAAGCTTTAGATGATCACAGACTCATTAAGACAGTATATGAACTGTATTTCACAGGTCAGGCAAACTCAGAGTGACTTGAGTGTCCTGACGTTTGGTGTCACTTGGTGGTAGGAACAGTTGTGGATGATTAATTTTCCAGGTCATTGTCTACTCAGTGTTAACAACTTAAAAAATAACCAATTACATGACAGTGTCACTCGTTTTCGTGACTGTGACACACATTTCTTCTATAGCAACCTATGAAGAAAATTAAAGCGGCGATAAGGCCTTACCCTGCCTTTTTGTTTGCTACCAAACCAAAGCTTTACAGTAGACCAGTATATTTGCAGAAGTGGTTAGTGGAGTTAGCACAAGACTACGCAAGCTTAAGGAGCCTGTCCTGGGACGTACTACAGTGTCACTGTGTTGAATTTCATAGATATAGATTTTATTATAGGTAAACCTCTGACCACGTCTCCAAATATTCAGTGACTTCAGTGTCAGATTTGAAGAAAGATGTATCCTCCTCATCTAAAGCAAAAAAGTTGTTCTCACTTCTGCTGGTGGTGGAGAGTCTCTAGCTTAAAACCTGCTGCTGCTGCTGCTCATTGTGGAGGGGGGCACGCAACACTCAGTAGCCAGTAACGTCCTCAGGGCTCCTGCACCGTACTGCTACTGTTTATTTAATACACATTACCTGATTAGTAACTGTAATGTGATGATTGAATTTTGGAAAGTGATGCCTTACATTACTTTGATATAGAGTTGATGTACTGGAACAGTACATAACACAAAACAGCAGATAAACCCAGACCAGACATCATGCAAACCCTGTTTAAATTCAATCTGGTTGAGTATTTAAGGGACGTCGCTGTATTTCATTAATGTTACAAGCGTCACCATATGTCAGCCCTGAGAGACTGGCAACCTGTTCACGGTGTACCCCGCTTTTCTCCCCGGCAGCTGGGATCCAACCTTTAACACTTGGTGGATGGATGGAGAGCTTTACAGGTGCAGGTTTGCAGAGTTTCATAGGTTCAAACCCTCAAGCAGCTTGAACATAAGCCACACCCCAACTAGTGATGTCACAACAGGTGTTTGTCTTTGACAGCTAATGGCAAACACCTGCTGTGACATCACAGTTTGAGGTTTGGCCAGAAATTCAACCTGCAGCAGCGTTTCTCTAACCTGCTGTTTATTTATGATTTAAACAATAAAAAATACAATACATACAAATTAGACTAGTTTAATGGAGTTTAATATAATAATTAACAACACCTTTTCAGGTTGCTATAGAAGAAATGTGTGTCACAGTCACGAAAACGAGTGACACTGTCATGTAATTGGTTATTTTTTAAGTTGTTAACACTGAGTAGACAATGACCTGGAAAATGAATCATCCACAACTGTTCCTACCACCAAGTGACACCAAACGTCAGGACACTATATATGTTGTTATATTTCAACACTCACTTGTGGCAGTCCCAGTTTATCTGCCTCACATAGATATACACACCCATACATCACCCACATACACATAACCCCCTTACACCCCCACTACACACACACACACACATATTAATAGGTTCTGATAGAGGTGTAAAACAAGCCCGTCTCTCTTTAGAATAGCCCTCATATATCCTCCCAAAAATAGCAGGTGCCCATCCAGTTAGCCGCAAAGGGAGGATTCAGAGCTTCAAAATAAATGGAAGGATGTTTACTCAGCGCCAGAATGAAAACAGTGCTAATCTCCAATCAAGTCCAAAAGGCAGATAGTTAGCAAGGAGAACCTAAAAATAGCCCAGAGGGTAACACATTCCAGCTAAGATTGAGCTTAACTTTGATCTTACTCTATGTTGGCTCTTGTGTACTAAAAATGATTAGCACTTATGTATAGTGCTTTAGGACGTACTGTATATAGATTAATTTAAAGGACATAATATGATTAGTCTAAAGTATTAGTGCATGCTTTGCAGTCCAGTGGGATGGAAAATACAGAGTGGTTGGGGTGGGGGGGTTGGAAAACTGATGGAAAGTTTAGTTGGGATCCATTACAACAGACACAACTGACTGATGACCTTGGCACTGATCATACAGTATGTTACTCAGGAGCCTGGTTTTAAATGAAAGGCTGCATTTATTTAAAATGTTTCTGACAATGACTCTTTACCTAATGTAGTAGTTGTAGTAATTTATAGTAAGTTATTAATGCTTATTCTTGAGCATATTGAGAATAAACACAAGTATGGGAAATATGTCAAGTTTGAACTGCTGCCACAAGGGCCGAAGAATATTCCTTAGCATAATGTGCTAATTTCAGCTTTCAGGTTGATTTCATGTATTTGTTAGATTGTTTTGATTTGATGACACTGAAGAAGGGGCAAATTCAACCCGTAAGCTCTAAGCATTAAGTAACACGGGTCCGTTTCCTGTTGCGAAAAACTGTCACAGTAGATGAAGGGCTGACATTACAAGTAGTGCAAATAACTCTTTGATATTCTGCAGATTAACAGTCACTTTAGACTTATTAGCCGAGGAACTGTGCATATGTAGCAAAACGTGCAGTGGGATATTCCAAATGTGTGGAGTGGAAATTTAGTGCTATTTTCCAAGTGGTTTTGGAAGGGCATTACCTACACTTTGGCTGCTCAGTGAAGCATTCTACATCTCATGCCATTTGCTGACTATGAATAGTGTGTGTCCATGGCAAATACCCAGGGTGGCTGACATTTAGGTAAAGCAATGGTAGGCACAGTAAATGGTACATTAAATGGAAATTGTCAGTTCATTGGCTCAAACGCTGTTGATCATAAAATTTCCAATAAAATCACTAGAAAATGAATCAGTAAGTCGTGATCAACAAATGTTTAACAGGATTCAAGCAACATTTTATTTTACTTCATGCACATTATTTAGTGTAGCATGACAACAGCGAGCTACATTACTTACATGCAGAAGAAATATTGTAATAACTCATCTGTAAACAGCCTCCTGCTCTTCATCCACAGTGCCAGGGGGAGAAAAATTTAAAGACATTAAGTTAAACATTGTGATATATCCTCCAGTCAGTTACAGTACCCAGAGTAAAACTTTATCCTATATACACATGTCTGCTAGCTGACAAATAGCTGTGACTACTGCCATAATTTGCTGCTGCATTGTGCCATTTTTATTATTACCTACAGTACAGTATAATCCTATGCTCAACATGAGTTTGCTAGACAAAGTTGTCATTTTTATACCATTCTTTGTGTGAATTAAACAAAAGAGATGCAAAAGGTTAATTAGTTAGTGCTGCTAGGTGGATTGCTTTTGGACAGAGGTCTACTCTTTCTCTTTCTAATCTTAATGGTAAGGTCTGCCAACTGCCTGCCTGCTTCTAGTGTCATATTTAGCACATAGACATGAAGGTGGTACCAGTCTTCTAATCAAACAAATACAGAGAGAATTTAGGATCATACTTTTTTTCAACAGTACAGCATGCATCAGTATTTATAGTGTTTTCCTTGCATTTTCTCTTGATTCAGAGCTTTAGTTCTTGTCTTGTCAGCCATGGGTTTTGCAGCTCATGCAAGCTACTAGTCTCCTGTTTATATAAAAATGCTATAACTTTCATCCTGCAAAGAGGTTTCCTCAGAAAGACTTATGGCATATTCCATATTATAGGATATTGTGTTTAGAGGAGCGTTTGTTGTGAATTTAAAATGTTTAATCTTTACTAAATAAACAGATTATGTTATATATCATCAAATAGACCGTCATTTATACAGAGGATTATAATGGACACATACAGAATATCAAGCTGACCCACATCCGGGACATGAACATTTCACTCAACAAAAGGTATACAGTTCTCTGTCTGTCTTTGTTTCTAGCAGGAAATTCTAAGGTCTCATGTTGCGCGCCTTGAACAGTACACATGGAGAGGGCAGACATCATAAAAAATGCCTATCCACCTGTTGTTCTGGCACTGGGGGAGCATTTGAACCCCACCTGCAATTCTTTGGTCTGGCAGACTGTGATGTATGTGTATGTGTCTGTCTATGTATGTGCATGTATGTGCACCAAGTGCGTCTCCCCATAAACAGGTGGGGTTCCCCACCATAGCTATCGGGTTCCCCTCTTTGATAACCCATTACAGACTTCATTAATTTCACTCACTCCAGCCACGCACTCGTCGCCTGACAAACTCACTCAGGAATTTTTGTGTGAGCACACCTCCGTGGGCTTGTGTAAGTTTTACAAGAAGAGATTAACATGTGTGAAAACAAATGTAATTTAACCCTTTATTGTTTTAGGAGGGTGGAGCGGACATGCTCAGCGTTAAAAGAGCTGTCTGTGTTGTGCCCTGTGGTGCTGTCCCCACTGACTTAAAAAAAAACACGTATTTTAATCAGATGTCGATTAAACAATATGATTTATATTATAGCTTCATTTTTCCAAATAATTAATTTAATGAAGCGAATTAGCAAAATATATTCAGGTGTGCAAATCAGCTTTACATTTATATTAATAGACTTCAAGGGCCTACACACACATCTTTACTGAGCTCTTTTAAGCCAAGAAACACAACTCTACACATATAAATCTCATGTGTCCAGTTGTGCTGGGCTAAATTGTGCTTTACTTTGTTTTCTTGACATTGATTGGTTATTCTTGAGCACATGAGACACCCGACACTGCCGCACCGTTGATTCCAGTTGTACGGTGAGTCATCTCTGTGTCTGGCAGATGACACGTGTGGGGGGGGTGAACTTGGACTGGACCTGACTCTGTCCACATGGAAGCTCTGCGCTATGCATCCAAAAACATGTCTAGCATTGCTCCCAACTAGCAGAACAATGCCAGGGATTAGGGTGCTGGGCTAAATTTAAAGTCGCTAAAGAATGCATGCGAAAACTCAAGGAGCATTCAGAGCAATGGTAGTTTTTGTGTTCATGTCTTTTTCTTATGGACACGTTATAATTGCATTATTCTGAGATTGTGTTTGTGCCTGCCATAGCTGGGTGGAGTCATTTAGGGGCAAGCTCAAAAAATGAACTCAAACAAAACATTTTTATGACAGTTGATCTCAACCAATTCCCTATTGCAATGGTTTAATGTTTAATTGTCAATATAAAATAAATCATTTATATGAGGAGAACTTCAGCTTGTTTGTGACAAACAAAGCCTAACAAAACTCACAAGGGTACTGTCTTATGAAAGTAGAGCACAAAATTTGGCGATTACAGTGCTTCACCGCATAGAATATGGCGACGAGACACATCAGTCTGTTTTACTAAAGACAACTTAGAAAAGTTTACTTAAAGCTAGTGGTCATCATACATGCTACATGCCGATGGGTCCTTTTGGCCATTTAACATCTGCTTTAGGAATTACAAGTAGAACCGGTATCTTAGATCTACTGTGGTCCTGTTAAATGCTTGTTGTAGACCAGACACAAGTTTGACCTTGATGCTTTAAAAACTGACAGCTCACCAAGATGAGAAACAAGTGCCAGGTCATGAACTCAGCCCACTGAATGAGCAGAGCAAGAGGGCTTACAATGGGTATCCTCCAGGTACAGGTAAAAATGTAAATGTTTAAATTTACACTTTGGTTCTTAATGAAAAATAATCTGAAACAAAAAAAAGATTTAAGCTCAAGTCACTATAATCATGTCTTCTGGCCGCCATCTTTCCTTGTATGCAAACATTATCTTTTTACGAGTTTTACGTGTCATTTTTTTTTTACCATTTTAGTTGATCTATAGTATTGAAATTCAACCCAACTAGTGTGTTCTCCTAACAGAAATTGTTCCTGACTAATAATCATGACCGAATAAAACCTATGAGCAACAGGACACTTGTGTAGCATTGTTTAAAGGCTATCTATGTCATTTATTTTTAGAAAGCTATACAAACTATTCACAAAGGTCCTCATAATGTTGATACAGGTCACTGCTGTCATTTTTTTTCTTACTGCTCAGAAAAGGTGCAGCATCTGTTGGGACCTTCAGTGCTTTGTATTGTTGTGGTGAACATGGCTTTGAACTTCATTCTGATCAGACAAGCTTCTTGATTTAACACTAGAGAACAGTTTCCTGGAAAAAGTTGAGGTATTTTTGGCCATAGTGGTAGATCATGTGGATGCTTGATTTTGTGATGATTTACTATGCTGAGGCATCTATAAATCTATAGTGTTGAAAAGATACAAACATACCACAGGGGCCACTGAACAGTGGGAGTGGGAAGTTGTGGAGAGAAAACCAAATAAAACCATTTCATCAGGCAATTTGTGATCTTCCGCACAGCTGAGTTTTGCTTTTTTGTGGTTCACTGTGTAACTTTGTGTCCAATCTTTAATAGTTCAATGCCATGCAATAGTAACCATTCAAATTTAATAAACAGGGTCAATCTTTACCTCACAGTGAACCCTATTTTTCACTCATGATAACTTTTTATTGTAGAGCTGATACTAAAGACTAAAGCAATATGAGAAAAGACATAAAAGACCTCCCCCACACAAGTTCAGTTTTGAGTTTGCTGCAAACAGACAGCAGGAATTACTATTATGTTGTTTGATTCAAAATCATATTGATCTCTGCCTCTTTTGACTCGCATTTTCCCACTCACAGCCAAATCCTCCCACACAGGCTTTGCTTTTGAAAGATCGCTTTTAGACAGTTTCAAGATGCCAGCCGCACGGCGAAAAATGATTCTCGGAGAATATTACTTTAAAATACGTATTGATTCCGTTCACAGAAATGAAGCATTATGTGGGTGTTGAGTGGAGCAGGGAGATACGGTGGTGAAAAATGACACTGCATTGTGAGCTATCAGTTTCAGTGGCTCAAAGAGAAACATCTGGTTGGACTTGGCTCCAAAGAACACAAACCCAGCAAAGGAGACTACATAAGTTGGGAGCAGACAGCCTTCAAAACAAACGCCACCAGCTTTGTTGGCTTCTGGCACAATTTGCTCGAGGTCTTATTTAGTTTCAGAGCTGTGAGTAAAACAATGATCTCCATGTGCAGAAGAAACTTACTGCCATAAAACGGAGCAAGGTACAGGAGAAGTTGAAGAAAGGCGCCGTTGCTGCTTTTGATGAGATACCTATTCTATGAATGTTATTCTTTGGACGCTGTGCATAGTTTGGCTTTAGAGTAATACATCAAACCAGGGTGAGAAGTAACGTTCTATATTTGGCCACTACAGATTTAGCTTGTTCTCTCAGTGAGTACAGGGGCAGCTGAGGAGACAACCCTCACCATCAGTCATAAATGCTGGCCCAGGGCCCACAGATCCTGTCATTAAGAGGCTTAAACCAAAGAATCGCCCACCTCAGTCAAACAAAGACCAAGCAGGTCAAAATGTTCTGAGTTTCTGACTTTAAGACCATGGTACACAGTTTGGGCAGAGAGTTATAAAACTCCCTTAGGGCAAATCACCTTAACTGACACTTTTTCCCCCATACCAACAATTAGCGCAGCAGTCACATTCCTAATTTGCTAATAGTCCAAATAAGTATGTTGGAGGATTTGCCATCATCAACACCTCAAAAAAAAAAAAAAAAACAACTAACAAACTCTAAAACCTAATGAACCTCGATGTAGTTTGTTTCAGTTTTTTTTTTTAGCCCAGTTAAAGGTATTAAGCACCACCATGAGCCACAGAATATGAGCCTCATAAAATGCAAGTGTAAGAGCAGCAATAGGAAAACATTTGGGCAAAGGAGCAGAAACTGGGAATTGCTCCTGTAACGCTGCTGGGCGACCACAAAAATCTGTCTGTGAACCACGTCAAGACTGTGATCATTATTTCACTCTTTTCTCCAGCTTTTCGTCTGCGCTCGTTTACCACTACATCAGCATTTTTGCTCCAAATTAAATCTGAAGGCATTCCTTTGCCTTTCTGCACCCTTTTCAGAGCCCTCGTCAAAGCCAGTATGGTTTTCTCAAGACGTATACATCAGCAGTTGATGCTATACTGTTTCTGTACACTCAGTTTTTAATCCAGTTAAATATCTTTAATTCACCCAGGAATGATGATCACATGTTGTCAAACATGGTTGATATGGATTATAAGTGTTTGATGTAATATGTTAGGCACTTGAATTATAGCTGACCTACATGCTATACCATATCTGTGACTCCATATAAAGTTCTTGTTTTGTTTATATGGAAATTAAAGCACTGAATGAGGCCAGACTGAACAAGATTTTGACTGGTTTCTGATGGTTCTGATAAAAATTATTTACTGGTATTGCTTTGTGCCCCATAAGCATATCATTTCACTCTAAGTGCACAATGCCTACACTAATGTTCTTGGATGTTTCAGATGTGCTGAACGTAGTGATGCAATTTCTAAAGTGGAACATAAATATACACTGGCAACGGGTGATATCTTGTGGTTACAGAACTTCTCCCACAAAACTACTCATGGCTGAAATGACTGACATATTAAGTTTAAATAATGGTGTAGCCATATCAGGCTGTCTTCAGAGTGCAACTAGTGCAATTTTTGAAATGTTCAGAAGTATTAAAATCTCACTCTGTCCTACAAGTTGGGGCAGGATGCCACTGTATAGAACAAAATGTTGCAGGATGGTTTTTCCCATTTTTGGGTCCAACCCCCTGACCAAATCTTCTAGTGGTGTGTATATTTTATGCATCCCACTTTCAAAATTCTCATAAGACATTTTTAACTGTATCATATCAGTAACATTTTCCAAAGCAGATGGTTTCCAATCAACACAGGCTGATATAAAAACCATAAAGTGCACAGCAAAATTTATTTATGCATCCATGAAAAGTTAGTGGTGCTAGATGCTTTGTGGTGTGGAGGCTTCTTGCAGAGCTAGTTGCTGATAAGCTAACAACTAGGATACTAAGATCTCAAAGACCTTTGGGGTTGATGTGGAACAAAAAACAGCTGGTAGAGGTTTAATGGTTTTATTTACTGGGTAATGCATAACAACACATAAGCAATTAACTGAATCTACATCTGCAAAAACTATGAAAGACATGTAGTGGAATGAATAGTCCACTATTTTCTCAGTAAAGGTAAAAGCAATGCCAAATGCATATACTCTTGTAAAGTACTACAGTTACCCAAAATTGTACTGAACCTGAGTAACTGTACTTAGTTACTTAGTTTATTTGATCATTAATGGTATAGACCCTATTTATTCAAGACCATTTCTCTTCCTCAGAAGGCTTATATGCAATATGCAAGTAGAGCTAGCAAGCTATATCATCCTCTGTTTTGGTCTCTCCAAAGGTCAGCAATGTCATTACAGTTTACTGTTGGTCCCTGGAGAAGATTCTCATGTCAAAGTTCACCAAAGTTGAACTTGACAGAGATTAACTTTGCCCCTGTGAATGACCCGTTGAAGGATAACCACAACACTAAAAACTGAATGAATGTTAGAAGTCATGTTTTTCTTTTTCCATAGTTCACAGAGTTTTTTAATAGCATTTTATAGAACAGATTTCCTGTAGTTCTAATCTGGAAAAAAACAAAAAGCAAAATTACTTTTGTTTTTCCCCATTTGCCACCAAAAAGAATCAAGGACAAGGACAACACTGCAACGTAAACCTACACACCAGCGATTCTTCTGCACTCCACGCACATCATCTACATCTATCTATCATCATCTGCAGTGAGAATAACAAATACAGATACTATATATTTAAATATACTATGTCTGATAATGTTATCCTACTGTTGCATCTCCTGCGCTACTTGTAGCAGACAGCACTTGCGACTCTCAAGAGTCCTCATTCTCCGCTTGAGTTGACCGCCACCCAAGCCAAGAGAGGCAGTATGAAGTCATCACAAAAGTCAAGAGCTACTGTGCCACAGAGACTGATGTTCAAGGAGGGAAGAAAAGTTGGCAGAAAATCTGTGTTGTGCACTGGAAAGGATTTGCAAGTGGGAGGAGGAAGGACAAGGGGAAGTAGGGAGGGAGGGATTGAGAGAACTCAGGCTGCAGCAGAAGAGGGATGCTTTGGGGAAAATGAAAGGGGGTGAGGTAAAAACATTGTATAAATAAAGTAAAATAAAAAGATAAATAAGAAGTTAGAGGAAGTTTTTTTGTGAAAGAACGTGAAAGAGTGACTTGTGAAGGAGACAGAATGGCGGTGTTGATAGAGAAGGTGAAAGACATTTTATCTGGCTCCATGCCCAGCTGGTGTCTACACTGGACCACTGCGGGTGTCAAATCTTTATTCCAGCCCTGGAGACAGCTGGAGATGTCAACACTGTGTCTGCTTCAGTTATACCTCACCACAAAACTCAGTCATGTGTTTGTGAACGCAGCAGCCCCACTGTCACAACAAGCAGATATCATGTTGACACAGGATCTCATCTTATGATTTGTCCAATATTCCGGTTTCATTTGTTATTTTACCTCTGCAAGGAAATATATCTGAAGGAATAAAAAACTGCTGTTTTTATTGTTAAAATAGAAAACCAAGAGTCGCTTGTGGGATTTATAATTGAGCATGACAGGACCCAAAAGAAAAGTTATAGAGTGGCTTTCATGCCCCATTTACATTGAAACAATCACTCAGTACTGAGGTTTCAAATTTTCAGGAACCACCGACAGACATTTGAGGGGTTGCCCTCTAACTACAAATCAAACTGGTAGGAAGACATTTTATTCATTTTTTAATGGGTTCCAGAGGAGACGATGGCTCTCAGCTATCATGTGTGTCTCAGAAATTCTTAAGTCGCCTTTAAAACTTTACAGCTTTACATAAGAAGAGGGGCAAACATGAGAAACTGGAGAGATAAGAGGAACCTATTTCTATATCTGTCATGATTCATGAATTCTCTTCCATTTGATCTGGGTCCAGAAAGGTAGCACCTCCTGACACCGAGATATACTGTAGAGAGCAGGAGGCTGCAGAGTGTATGAGCAAGGCACATTCCTTAGTAATGAGGTTAGTTCTGGTCTGATAGGTGAATGAAGATGATCTGACAATCTCTGTCAGAATCCGGTAACAGCAACATCAACTGCATTCCAAAACAAGAAAACATCTAAAAATTGTTATCAACATCTGACAGAGTGAATTATTTCCTTAAATGATTTACGATTTTTAAAAGATACTAGTGAAGGGAAGGATTTAACATCTGTCCTTTGTTAGACTAGAAGCTTTCCAGTTGAGAGTTGACATATCACTCGCCAAGACAAATGCAACTTCCTTCAAAATAATGACCCAATTTCAAAGGGAATAATCATTTGTAGAAACCAGAAAGTATCAAGAGACTGGTCATGTTAGAAGAATAGCGATACTTCACTTTTTGAATTCAATGTCGCTAAGACACTGACTAAACAGGATTAGTTTAAAGGTTTGTAAATAACTAAAAGTCACTAGCCTCAATATTACATTCATTTGTAAGATTCTGTATAAAGCAAATGCAGGCATATTCAGGTCAATTTCTTTTTACTTCATCTCCAAGAAAACAGCTGAAATACTCCACATATTACGGCCCGGCCTGCATCAAACTCAGCAAGCAGATGTGTTTATGGGAAATGGGATGCCTAATAAATATGTGGCATAATGTTATTGAATTAGTAGGGACTTAGGACCAGATACCATATTAAATCCTGTCTTTTCCAGTTCACTGCTTTTGATAGCGATATATTAGAGTCTCACATGATATACTTGCGTATCCGCCACCGTTTTTCATCACCTCTAGTGAGGCATCGGTAAGGGGGTGATGATGAATAATAAATGAACCTGAATTTTCTGATGGAATTTCCATTTGCGCTGTGAACAATTTTCAGGAAAGAGGATTTACACTTAATACCTTGCGGTGCCCCCTCCAACAGTTGCTGTTTGTAGCACAGATTAATGGTAAGATCTCCATCTCTTCCATGGCATGATGTGATATTTGCTGCCATTTAAAAGATATTTATTAGTCTGAGGACGCAAATCTTGGATGTTCAAGCTGAATTAAAGTGTCTATCCGAGGTATAAATATTGATAAAGCATAGCATCTACAAATACACCAGTTTAATGCACAGCAAATAAACATGTTAAACCCTAATATTACATCTTTACAAGTCTAAATCTTATGATGTCTTATCACATCTGGTTGGGGAACCTGTACCTTTAACTTAACTAGCTCCAAATTGTTAGCATAATGCTGTGAAAAGCAATGTGAATATATAGTATCCTTACCACTGTTATCCGTTATATTAATTATGAGTTTTACTATCACAGACCAAAAATAATACAATTGTTAAATTAACCTCAGTTTTAACTTTTTGCATTTATCTTTGACTATAAATTTCATTCAAATGGTGAAACTCTGAATTGTTTGTCCCTAACCCAGTCAATGTAGTCAATGAAACGGTGATGTTTCCACATGACGAGAGGTCTGAAGGGCAGCCGCTTTGATTAGTTGTAACTGTTGGCAAGTTGGATGCTGTGGATCCATAAGCTATTGCAACCTAAGTGAGACTTGCCTCTAATTTTTTTGTCTTTATTGGCAAGTCAAACATCACTGTAAGAAAATCACAAGCAAAAGCAAGTACAGTAATAGACAGTGTATGACTGACATGTGTTCCCAACATAAAACCCAGAACAATGACGCTTTTAGTCAAACATGTCAACAACAATCCCAGTCACCTTCCTGTCAGAAACCTCCGTCTTTAATGGATCACCTTGTTGCTGTGACCTTTCCTCTGCAAAGTTGCTTGCAATGTTTGCAATCCCCTAGATGAAAGCAGAAGCTACATACCTCAGATGTAAATGTAAACAAGCGCACACACCCTCACGACACATCTTTCCTTTCTTCCCAACATGGCTCGTAATCAGATGCCTGGATGCCCCTTGCCATCGCTCATTACCCAGCATTCCTGAGGGCTACATGCCGAGGGTGCGGCAGAGAGACTGGCATGAGGCTGGTGCGGGGCCAGGTGACAGTGATTGATCGAAGTTATGATTGATGGCTGCAGCTGATACACCAGCTGTGTTTTCAATTGTTGTAGGATCTGGCACTTCTCACCTTGTAAAAGTGCTTGAAGGGGAGCTTCGGGTTGACTGAGTGTGTAGAGTTAGAAGGAAATGTATGAAGTATGAAAAGAGGTTAAATTGTAGAACTCGAATGGATGTAGTGGACGTGATGATATCATCTGATTGAGAAAAAATTGAGAGTTTATTTTGTATAACTGTTGCAAATGCTGATGCATCAACACAGTATTATGCATATTATATTGTGTTTTTTTTTACTCCTAATTGACTATTCAAGAAAGTTAAAACGATTCTGATCTTTGAAGACCTACAGTACTTTAGCATCCAGCACAATTGCTTAATTGACATTTTCTTGTCATATTGTCCGCCAATAATTCCACCACCTCTTTTACTACAGCATACACCCATAGTCCAACTGCATTTAGCCACATTTAACTTTATCTCAAAGTTCTGTGTCTAGTCTCAAAGAGCTGCTTGTGTGGCTGTAGACTTAAGGTGCTGCTGCTGCCACCTCTGTCTTTTAATGTTAACACAGCAGCAGACATGCTGGTGCAAGCTAAAAGACAGACAGACAGACAGACAGACAGGGTGACCTGTAGTCTGTAGAAAATGTCTGTGATACTGTCTGTGATACTAGTACTGTATTATTTGTGTGGTAACTCCACCACTGATGAGATTTCAGTAGGTGTATAATTGATAGCTGCTGCTACTGCTAAACTGCACCCTGCTGCTGCCAATATAAAAAATAGAGTATATACAACGGCATCCATTCAGTACCTGAAAGCACTTTAAATTGTTTTTGAGCCAGTGCTATTGGTTAACATCTATGCTAATCCCCTGCCATCACTGCGACCATTTCGTTCTCCAGGACAAGTATAAATCACAATGTCTCTGCATTAAAAAGAAATGCCTATTCTCTCCTTTCAAGTGCCCTGGGTTAGATGTTGAGCTGAGGTGAACAGGTGGCACCCTCATTCCTCCACCCCACTACCCCATTCCACCGCTCCACTGTTCGTGCTGGGAGCTGCATAGCTGATGGCTTCACTTTCTGAGTTACTGCTTTGTGGCCGGGACAGAGTTGCTTTGTGTCCCAGTAAGGAGTCAACGTACCAGGAGAGCAAGGGTGGCGCGCAGCATGCCGACAGAGTATGGAAGGACATTAATGCCTCCTCCATGACCTTCTTAGACACCAATAGCTATCTTCCCTTTATTACACTGCTGTCTTCTTATATTGCTTTAGTGGACAAGAAGAAAAGTGCTTGATTCACAAGAGTTTCAAAATTATGACCAACATTATTGAAAAGATGAAAATAGATAGATATTTGTCGTGAGAACCATTCTACACTGAACGTTTATTCTGAAGCTGCTAATGTTAGACTTACTAGTAAAACAACCGTCTCTCTTGATATTAGTGAAATATATGTGAAGTTTTGATTCCAAGTCATTCTTTGATTTGGCTGGTCTGGTTCACAGGCAATACAGTATGTATCTGTAGTTTTTATGCTGAGGTAATTAGACCTAAGGTAAAGGAGCAGAAATTTCCACTTGTGTCTCAGTGAAGAGGGAAAAGCTGTTTTATTTTCTGCTTTGTGTGTTTGATCCTAAATCTAGGGGTGAGAATCAATCTTGAAATCTCAGAAAGGTGTGACTCCTTCCTCTTGCTCATTTGATGCCAGTGTATTTCAAATCATGTATTTTTCTAATGTAATTTCCTTTCCTTCATTTTATTTTAGCACTTTCTTTGAGTTACAGATAGGGACGAGGGCTGGAGCTAAAGAGAAACAAATATCTTTATGTTTTGTTTTGTTTTTTTCGTGGCCACAGAGCAGTTATGGAGTCAGGAGTTGATCGATTTGTTTCCCCTAAAGATCCTTGAAGTTGAGTGGGATTGGTGACAAAGCCTTGGTTCTGTTAATATGGGCCCCAGATGACCTGATGGTATTTGAACTGCCCTTCAGGACCACTGATCAGAATGCTCTGTGTTATAACCAAGAGTGCTGTAGAAGGGGTTAAGACTCAGTTGGTCTGCAAGGGCCAAGCCTTCAACATACTCGAGGATCTGCAGTTCTCTTTGCGAGGATCATGGTCCTACAACCTGTCAACCTCTGCTGAATTCATGTCTCACTGGCCAATGGAAAATATCAATCAATCATTATCTGAAGCTCACCATTCAATGGCAGCAAATCCAGTCTGTAAACATGTTATGTTCTTGGCAAACATGGAGAAGTCTTCGAAAAACAGCCTTGTTTTGACTTTTCTGTTCGGTTTTTGGTTTTTAAGGTGGTTTACAGCCAATAAAGAAAGTCAAAATGTGATAGTCTATATTCATAATAACAGCAACAACAGTATGGTTATAATGTAGTCTACCTAAAAATTAGTACTAGCAGTATTACTACAATTATTTCTACTACCACTCTAAAGTGTCTGTACAGCTTAGGGGTCAAGACACCTCAAAAATGTCACACAATAAATCTCACGGGTCACAAGATGATTAACAAGAA
This sequence comes from Ctenopoma multispine, assembly GCA_034779795.1. NCBI lineage: Eukaryota > Metazoa > Chordata > Actinopteri > Anabantiformes > Anabantidae > Ctenopoma > Ctenopoma multispine. The sequence continues at coordinate 18,062,709 of JAUYWH010000002.1, forward strand.
AGAGGAGAGAAAATTCTGTACCAAAAACAGGATTACTCAAGGATTTCTTTTATCTTTCCTTTCAAAAAAAGTTTGTTTTATCTCCTCAGGTCTCTAAAAGTATTGTAATGAGATCTGTTTCACCCACTCACTGCCAAGAAAAATGTGTAAATTTTGATGAGACAGTATTATTATTAAACACTTGATTATTAGAACAAAATTGGTTTAATAAAACAAATTACGTTTCCTATAGACTATAGACACAAAAATGTGTCTATAGTCATCTGCTCATGCACTTTAGAGGTTTCATACAGGATAATGCTTTTCTTCAGAAACCTCTCTGGTCCTATTTATCAGCTACAGAACCTCTCTGTGTTTGACCCAACACACTTAATATATTCTTGACTATGAATTTCAGATAGCCCTGTCAGGATACAAGGCAAGTTCAATGGGTCTTCCGTGGCTGACTCACAAAAATCCAATGAGATCCAACAACACGTTGATTAATTTTCATAATCAAATTTTGCTTGTGCCATATTTATTAAAGTAACATGAGAATATGAAGCGAAAGCAAGAAGAGAGAGCTATAAAATTACTTGGAGTGGATGTATGTCCCACTAGACATGCAAAATGAAGTCATGTGCACCACCCGGGATGCACGGTGTTTGCGTGATCCATCACATCAGGCATTATCAGTCATATAATGAAGGCTTTGGTTCCACTCCCATGCTTGCTTTTCTTTCACACTGCTCAGACATTTTGTTTCCAAATAATAAACTATCTCATCCCTTTTTCATTACACATATATTCCAATACAGAACTAGCCTGAAGGTTAGAGAAGCTTTGTTGTTACTCAAAGGTCACTTCAGCCTGAACCTGCCAGATTTCTTATTAAAAGGTGGATGGGGGAACTGACTGAGTACATCACAACCTCAATGTGCCCTTGAGCAACACATAGTACTCTCGCTGGCTCCTGTGCGGTTGCTCAGAACATTTTGTAACCCTTGCACCTACAGTTAGAACTTTAGAAATTTAGAAATGGGCAGAACAATTTTGCCAGAAATGTGTCACTACCCATGTTCCATCATATCAAAAAACTATAATACCTTGAACTCTGTACGACACTTAAACTAAAAACCTGTTAGGCACAGCGAGAGGGGTGCAGTTGTGTGAAACAATTTGGAACGAGATTTAACGCTTTTAATTGCATCTATCAGCAATCGAGGATTTCACATCAAATTCAATGTGTTTCCTGTTAGCTGAACACCGTTCGTGACAGCCCTGCAATTAATTGAAACATTAGAGAGGGTGGGAAATGCTCCAGGGCTCATGTGGCCTTGGCTGACGCATCGCATGCATTGCAGCCCCCAAAAGACACGGAAAGCACAAGCTATCCAGCAGCAGCTTAGGCTAGCTTCAGTGTCAGCAGGCTTGCTTTCCTCCCAGTCAGGGGGAACCAGATGTAACTTTGCACTCAGCATTATCACTTGTATCATGAAGAGGCATCTGCCACGGAAACGACCCTGCCGTGACGAGGTTATTGCTCTGATGTGAATTATTTTAGAGGGCTGCTCTTCAGAAAGCGTTAGACATTAAAAGACACGAGATGGAGGCATCTAGTTTCTGGTGCTCATATTGACATGGTATATAGAGGTACATAGGAGAAAGGGTGCAGTATGAAAAGTGGGAACAAAGTGGGGAGTGGCAGGATGGATGGTAGACAGTCACAGCATTAGAGGTTTTATCTCAGGCACTGCTTAAGTGTTATTTAGCAAGGAGCTAAAGGCGTTAATCTATGAACTGTGATGTAAAGTGTTGAATTTTCCCTATTTTCTGTCATTTTGTAGAGTCATTACTAATTAAAACCATAGTAAAGCAGATTAATCCTAAATGACAATTAATGTCAGTTGCAGCCCTAGTTACATCCTTAAGGGAGACTGCAGTCATAACATGTGTCTGGCAGAGAGAGTGAGTGTGAGAGAGATATGTCAGAAACCCTGGTCACCATTGAAACTGTGTTTGGCTGGACATTTTGTCCCAGTACTGGGTCCTTTTATTTGTGGTCAGTTGTTTTTAATTTGAAAACTAAACTAATACAGAATCCCTTAAAGTATTAGTCTAGAATTGCTAGCTGATAAATTAGATTCATGAATTGAAAACTTAATTTTTGGAAGTGTATCCATCTGTGAGGGTTTAGGCCGTGCTGGCATTTTTCTCATTACTCTAACACCAGTTGTTATGTGTGCATGTGTGAATCTGTTGTCACAAGCGACTGAAGTGCTGTCTATGTTGGAACAAAATTAGATTTCCCCAGATTTACAACTGAGCATCTCTTTAAAACTATAAACTATTAAAAAAGTGTTTGACAATGACAAATTGCTACACATCTCATTCTGTATTAACTTTTGTAAGAGTCTTTTTTTATGTTGGAAAACTCATTTAGCAATGAAAGTCATCTCTTACGCTGCGTGTTGTCTGTTCCGTGGGTTCGTCACAATGGAAACTGTTGTGTGACATTCACAGCATGCCAGGGGTCAGCAGCACCAGTCTGAAGCAAACTGACGTGTCAGTCAAAAGACGTACTTGGAAACAATCTTAAGCATTATTTATGAGGCTGGCAACTGCCGTTACAATGAACTATGACATCACCTAAGCTTAGCTCCATTAAGCATTTATTCGTAGCAATGTGGCACCTCACACATCAAAGCTGTCCCCCTGGTATTCCCTGCTCCTCTGACAGGCTGCAGCTAATTACGTGATCTGATGGTCACACAAGGACGGTTGTGACTGGATGCTCACTGCTGGGACATTAAACGTGATCAGCGCTACCTCAACAACAACAGCTGCTGTGCCCTTGAGCAAAGTGCTAAACCCACAACCAGCCCAGTAGCTGCTCATTAGTGGTGGGCGGATCGATCCAAAATATCGATAGTATCAATACCACGTTGGTATCGTTATCGGATCGATACTAGC
>JAUYWH010000002.1:18065760-18097398 GCA_034779795.1 Ctenopoma multispine
GTATCGGTATCGGCGATACTGACCCTGTATTTACTTGGTATCGGATCGGTACCAAAATTTGCGGTATCGCACACCACAACTGCTCATTGGGCAACAATGTGTAAACTGGGTAGTTCTCCGATATTAAGAAATGGAGGACTGTCAAAAAGATAAGAAGAGGTGGATGATTTACAGGAACCAGAACATACAGTAAGAAATTTAAGCAGTGAGTATTCAGGAGTGACGTAATACTGATATGAAACTGATCTTTGACTATACTTTAAATTGTCAGGTAACTTAGAAACGACCATATTTGTCGAAAAGATTTAAAATCACCTTAATTTTTGGAAGAACATAAAAACTAGTCCTTTTAATTACACGTTGAGGTCTTCATCTATCACTGTACGTTGTCAAAACCATATTACCAGGTCAGGTCCATTACTAACATAATGTTTAAACTGTGTCTAATACATGATAGCACATGTACAACTTTTACACAAAAGCTTGTTTCAATCCATGGTCAACTTTGACAGACTACTCCACATGTACACTAGTATGTGTTCCAGATGTAACCATAGAGGTGGTGTCATCATCAAACAAATGGTATCTGTAATCAGTTTAAAATCGGTTTAAATTGAACTTAAAAGAAGGAAAATATAGTTTTTATATATATTGAATATTGTTTGTTTGTTTAGAGCATTAATAATCTTTCTTTCAGCTAAATGATGAATACAAATACAGAAGCATCAAAACATTAGCACATATCACACTTTCACTCAATACCCAAATTTGCCCTCTGGGATCAATATAGTTCATCTTTCCAAATTATAGTGTGACTTTGATCTTAAAATAATAATAGGCAAAAGCTTTGATTAGTTGTCTTGTTTTGAAATCCCCTGCGAGGTGATCTCGCTTTCAAGTGGCACAGGAAGTGTTCCTGGGGCGATCCAGCTCTTTTTTTCTTTTTTTTTTTCATACTGGCAAGAACAAACAAGATTTCTGTTCAACTGGAACAGTAAGTTCACAAACAGGTGGCTCTCACAAACTGCTCAGGTTATTATTCCTGCTACTGTGCCAGCGCTGCCATTCGAGAGGTTTGAGCTGTTGATGTGTTTTTTCTTACCACATTAGAAGGCAATGGTTTTGTATTGTGAATATCACAAGTTGTATAATTTAGTGCGATTCTATTTAAATGTATTTTTGGACTTAAGAAGATAACACATACAGTCTGGTAGCTATAGGGCCTTACTGTGATACTGTAGGTTTGTAGTTTAATTGACTTTTTTCTGTCCAGTAAAATATCGTATCAGAATACAACATTAAAAAACACGTAGCAGTTGAATAATGTGAATTATTTTACCACTTGAAATAATAGTACTAAAGCATAAAGTTGTGCATGTTGTGTGTGATAGTTTCAAGTGCTTTTATAAGTTTCTTTGACTTTAATATTTATTTAAAAAAAGTCAGTGAGTGCATACTTGTATTCCAAACCACTGGGGAATATCTCACTAGGTGTCAAAACCTTAAATGGGTTGTTTTATTTATGCACTTGAGGTTTTGTGCTTATACTCTCTTATCACAGCAAGTGATTTAAGGCTCAATTTGTCAGGATGCAACCTCTTATCTGGTTACTGTAATACTGCTGATTATTGGCTATAAGCTTGTAATATCAGACCATTCATTGATTCTTAACAAGAAGGCTGCCACGCTTGCTTACATATGTGTATGGTCTATAATCCATGGAGTGAACATACTATACAATATACTTTACAATATACTTTAGACACAGAGAAAATGCAAAGTACTAGTTGCGATTGTTTAATTTATTTCAACAGTTAAGAAAGCCTATGTTAAAAGTAGATAAAGGATGGTTCATTTTAATGGCTTCAGGGCCCATCAGCTATCAAAGGAGAAGAGAAGAGAATAAGGCACAACCAACATCATCCCCAGACTGTTACCGAGGCTTTCATTGGCCATCTGCCTGTGAAAGAGTAGCAGCAAAGATCAAAGTCTCACTCTTTCCCCTTTTATTCTCTTTCCCTTTTATCTTTCTTTGACTTGAATAATTCCACTATAGCTGAATGTCACATAATTTACAAAACTAGTAGTGGTAGACTCACAAGGATTACGACCCTCTTTCTAATAACCACAGGTCAAATGGTTAATGGCCTCTGCACGAATATCAGGGAAAAACTACTGATGTGACGTGTAGCTCTGTCAGCCTGGTTCTGTCTTTGGTTGTTGGTGACTGTTGCTTTTTTCATGCTGTGCATTTTTACGGTTTAAACGTTTCAACAACTAATTATAAATTTGATATTTTATTGTTTTGTTTTTTCTATGAAAAGAAGTAAATACAATCTCAGAAGCAAACACACATTGAAAACATCTTGAATGTATGAATTTCTATGGTTTAGTGAAATTAACCTTTTTTTTTAATTTTATGGTAATTGTGCAAACATTTGGGCGTGTGTAAAGTGTACATAAATGCGCATCACGTTAAAGTTTGTCTCTGTACCAGGTCTGCGGTGAGCGAACAGCACAGATTAGATTTGTCAAAATAAAATACAATGACTCACACATTGGAAACAATACTTCAACAAATGTATACTTTTTCTACAAAACATTATAAATTAAAATATTCTAACAGGTGTTATATTTCTTCAGTCTACCTGCACTGCACTGTCCCTTATTTTGCTCAGGACATATCAGCTTTGTGTTTACAGAAATCAAAGCTGGCAGTAGAGAGAGGAATAGTGAATATGTATGCCTTTAATCTTCCTTATCCTGCTGTTAGGCCAGGGTGTGTCCCCTGGTCTTCCATAATAGTCTGCAATGAGAAGCTTGAGTAAACACAATCAATGGAAGATACTAGCATAGGCACCGCTGAGACTTCCAAAGTCTCCCCCCTTTTATTCACCCCTCCATGTATTCGATTACACACCCTTTGTGGGTTCCAGGGAATTTACAACCTGAGAGAAAGGCACTGATGCAACATTACGTGTTGGTAGCAATAATAGGTAATGTTATCACCATCTCAGGAGCGTCTTGCAAGAAAAAAAACACAGATGCTAGGGCGCCCTCTCTCCTGGTCTGTCTCTCTCAGTGTGTACGGTGCTCTTACATGCTCTCTTACTCCTGGATTACAATTTCTTCATCCATTATTAATGAAGTTAAACTACTAGTCGCATGCTGAATGTGCTGCATGGGAGATTTGTAGCTAATCCAGCGCAAAACAGCCCCAGTCACATAATGAAGGGGAAAAAAGCACAAATGTCAACAGTTTCACAGTGGGACTGGATTAGACACCCCCACCTCACCCTCCACACACACACACACACGGCCTCGCTCTTGCTTTCTTTCTCTCTTCCATGCCACTCGCACAGAACCCCTGAACACACACTCTGAGTCTGAGTCACACAGCAAATCATGCATCCAGCATGAAGAGTTATGAGTATACGCACCTTGCCCACCTCCCTCCATCACCTTTTCTGTGATGTTTCCCCGCTAACGGATTAGTGAATTTGAAGTGCTGATTTGAAGTAAAAGGCCAAAGGGTTGGTGAGGTCTATATGTGAAATCATTCAACACAGTCTCCCACAGATTAACAGCTGTAACCTAGTTACTTAAAATCAGCTACAGTCGCAGCCTTTGCTGCTTTTAAAAGGGATGTGACACAGGTCTACGTGCTGACAGATCAGCACAGTGTGAGTGGATGTTGACCCTGTGTCATCTTTAAGGCACTGATTGCAGGGGGTTGGTCTTTGTGTTGTGGTAGGATGTACAGTGCAGTCAGGCAGTGTGGCTCCATGAAAAGCAAAGACGAGCATGAAACACTGGAACTAATCAGAACACATGACATGAGACTAGCATCCTGATTTCAGATTAGCCGTGTCGGATTCTCCTCCCTCCCTCCCTCCCTCCCTCCCTCCCTCCCTCCCTCCATTTTTCTTTCTGTCTTCGTGTCTTGTATCTTTGTCATCCTTTATCTACTTTTTGGAGGTGCTTCATTTTGATCATTTTTTACTTACATCATTGATGTTCTTGTTTTGCTTTATTTTCTCCTTCAAGCTTTTCTTATACGTGTCTTACGCTGTATTGCTTAATATATCTGAAATTCTTTTTATGTATCCAAGCTGTGCGGGTTTATTTAGTCCACACTGCAACACTAAAACAGCCCGTAATGCCCTTTTGTTTCAGCCTGACATTAAGTTTATGTTTTAATTAGTATGGATGATTGATAAGCTAGTTAAAGAGTAATATCTGTAAGGGGACCTGAAGCAAACTGCAAACCCTAACAGATCCCATCTCACTATTTTTGTGGCCAGTTTTTCTGGATCTGAGAAGATAACCTGATAACTTTACATTAACCTACAAATCTTTGATGGGCTGCTTTATTTTCTGAAACCAGGGAAACAATTATCAATGAGCACAACTGCGACCTAGTCAAATGTGAGATTCAGTGATCTTAAACAAGGCAGTAGCTTCACAACAACTTTCTTCTGAGCAACTTTCCATCATTTTCCAACAGTCGCTTTGCCATTTACATAGTAGGCTGATCAGCAAGTCAAGATTCAGAACATGATCACATCGAGTTCCTGAAATCAACCATGACCATGTAGCAATGTGGCTCAGAATCAGTTTTATTGACCCACTATGCTAACACGTTGTTCTTGTTCGTGAAAGGTACATATTCCCATTATTCATCCTGCCTAATTCATAATAATAATAAATGATAGATCATTGGTATACTTTATGAATTCCCATGTGGAAATTCTTGTGTAACAAAATATAGACAATGTAAGAATAACTGCTACAAACAATACGAAACCATGTTTACAATTGGTTTTAAAATGAGTCTTGGGCGATCAGACAGGAAATAAATGAAAACCCGGTGTAAACAGTTTCTGAGATAACAGCTCCTGACAGATTACATATTGGTGTGGCTACTACTTTGGGACAGTTTGAAATATTTCAATAACTATTACATTGGATTGCCTTGAAACAAACTCTCATGGTTGCTAGAAGATGAATCCTAATAACTTTACGTTATTGCCCAACTTTTTACGTTAGCTTTTGGCTCAAGGATTATTGTGCCCAAGGGCAGCCTTGCAGAGCCACTAGCATGCCTGTGGACTGTTAGTCTTGTTCACATTTATTTTTTCTGCCCTGTCTTTTCCTCTTTTAGCTTTTCTTTCTGGGTATTTCACTTGTGTCCAACACTGTCAGAACTATCTCTATTTTTACAGACAGGGTATTCTTACTAATTTATTTCATCCATCCTCTCTACAGTGTGCAGTCAGCCTCTAAATGTCTCCAGCCTCATCCCTCTCCTTATACCCTGTCTCTGCCACAGTAGACCAATTAGGACAAAGCTGATTCCAGTTCTGACCTTTGGGTCTACTTCAGGTCTGCTGACAGGAGAGTTAGCATGTAGCCAAACTGTTTTACATGTTATTGACGGGGTGGGAGGCATCATAGTCATTTTATCACACCAATTTCATTCTTGGCCGATTTCCCCTTAGGCAGGTTAGTGGCAGCTTCCTATTGATTTTTCATGTAATTGATCAGAGACCTGCTTGAGCAATTTATTGGCCCACTCGCACCTGTGATTAAGGCTGAGGCCGCATGTGTTTATGCATGCACCGGCTATTACTTTCCCTGAGATCAACCACATGCCATAAAAGCACTGCTGCGCTGCCTGTCTGCGGTTGTCAACGTAATGAATCCTGTCCTAGTCTCGGGGACATTTTTAATCATGCCTGACCAAAGTCGTGTCATGTCCAAAGTCAAGACAAATGGATACAGGCTTGTCTGACTGACCAGCAATGACAGGAATTAATGTGTTCACATAAAAACCCGGACCAGAGTTTAATTCAAAGTAATCCATATTCATTTGAAGTTGCCTGCATGCATGGGATTAATATTAGACCAGTTGGGGGGCCAAAACCACAATGACATCAGCTAAGCATTTTCTTTGGAAGCTGAGGATAGGATAATTACAGAAGAAGACAAAGACGAAGAGCTGAGTACTTTTTAAGTATACACCATGTTAGCTGGGCATGTCGGGAGAAGTGAGGGTAGCCTAACATGCAAGTCATTTACTGGCCTTGCGTACTGTGTTCTAAACCACAAGCCATGTTGCTGAGTTGGAGTGCTTAGCATTGGTGTAGCTCGTCTCCCTTTGGTACTGTGACAGAGCTGGAATAGTAAGGATCAGGCATAAAGCCGCTCAACAAGCTCAAGAGCTATCAAAGAGCCACCCTTTTAATTTGGTTAATTTACAGGCAGCTTTTTCACTAATAACGTTCTTGGAGTGATACTTGACAAATGGAAATACACACAGGATATTTCTGTCTCTAATGTTTTGTCTTTTTCATCCTCTCCTTCTCCTAACTCCTCTTCTCAGCCTCCCTCTCTGTCTTCTTTCTTTCTCTCCGCATTCATCCTCCCTTCAGTCGCGAAGAAGTCACACACCAAAATAAAACTAAATTCCCAGCCATTACTTTATTTCTAACATATTAGCAGTACATAAACTGATTTGTTTAAAGATTTGTGGCTTTGGAAACACCAGTTTGACTGCAAATTTTATTACATGGCCACAGAGTGTTGGCCAGACAGAACACTAGGCGACAATCACATGTGGTTTGAGGCTAAAAGCTGAAAAAGAAAAAAAGAAAAAACGCTGGTTTCTCAGGCAAAGATCATCCTGAATAATAGAACCACTTCACATCTGTATTACTCAAGCTTCCCGGTGAAACAGAGAGATGACATTGTATAACACAAGGACTCCGTATATTTCACGGAATGCTGTAGGAAAAAAGGGTTTAATTTCATTTTTAATGACAGCCTATGGAATCGATTCAAAAGTCATGGTGTGAGGCCGGGAGAGAAAGCTGAGACAAGCCCCTTTAAATAGATTTTTGTTTCTTTCTGATTTGGGAGTAATTTAATTGATTCCTCATGGCATGACTAGGATGCAAAGGCTACAGAGATGGGAAAACACATTTTTCATAAATAACCATTAATTCTATATGTCTCTACAAATTACGGGGGTTTAATTTCACAATAATACTAAGATGTTTATGTCACAGTGAAATTTGGGACAGAAAAGATCCCACATAACAAATTATACAGGGCTCTGTTCTGTGTGCATGTCAGATGAGATTACTGTTCTAACTTTATAAATCTGTGTATTTACCCTTTTTAAATAAGCATGTGCCTGTCAGACTTTACAGATCCAAATGCGGGTTTTAAGGGGAAATATGTTTTGTATGTGCACCATTAAATGTGCACGACCTGTTCTTGATCTGACGTTTGCACTTCAGTCACAGTAAAACCACATGATTTATTCAAAACTAAAGTTTTGTAAAGTAGGTGAAATAATGACTTCCCACATTTTAAATAAAAGGAACTCGGTGGCCTAAATTCAAATATGGCTGAATTACTGGGCAGTCTATCTTGTCTCCTCAAAGTTGAGGCTTAGATGCGTGCTAATGTAGCCTCCTATATGTACGTGAAAGCCAGAAAAAGCGTTTTAAAAAAAAGAGTGTCTTGAAGTCAGTAAGCAGGATGAAGAGAAAGTTGAAATGTCCAACTGTACTGATGCTTGCGGGGCTGATGTGCTCGTTAAGAATCAAGAGAGAGCGTCAGCAGAGCAGGTCACCCTGTTTCTCACATCACAGCCCCATCAGAAATTCTTTCAAGTGTCCTTCTGCGTCGCCAAAGATGACAACGGCGAATCGATAAGCGCTTGAAATGAAAAGAAGCCGCCGGTTTGCCCCCGAGGCGAAAGATTTCATACCCGCCAGCCTTCTCTGAACTTCAGGCATTCCTCTGCACCTTCCTGCGTGAGAAAGAGGAGGCTCTTGACTGACTGATTTTATTCCCCCCTCTTTGTATAAGAAGCTAAGAGGAGAATACAGCCGACGAACCGTCATGCCTCTCCAGATGCCTCGCACTCTCGTTTTCTCTCCGTGCAGGCGGGGCTGATCTCCCCCCCCCCCCCTGCACAAGCTTTGGGGTCATTTACTCGCGTTTTATGTGTGTGCACATGTTTGTGCATTTATGCGTGCCTGTGCCATATCACAACATCTAATATTAAAGTGCAGGGGTCACATTTTGAAGCAATAAACGGGCTGTGTTGGTAAATATGCTGATTTTATTTATTTTGCTCATATTGGTTTGCATTTGACTCAAGGCACTCAGCGTGCACGCGTGTTTACGCGAAGAGAAAATTCATAAAATGTGGCCTTCTTGGGCCTTTGTAGGAGACGAAGATGTATTTGTCAGTGCTAAAATTCAGCGTAGCCTTGTTTAAACAAACCTGGTGTAAGCTCCTCTTAACAAACTACATTCACTCTCATAATTAATCATTTTATAAAGTTATATCAGTTGAGCATTAATCGTTTTGGATATCATTGTCTGATCCACCACATTTCTGCGGGTGGATGATGCGCACGTTTTGCTTCAGTGTCCCCTTTTGCCTGGAAATTCCCGTGTGGATGTGCGCATTAATTACTGATTTAATGGGAGTATGACTAAAAATGTAAAAGAAGGATTAGGCGCGGGGAACACAGGCCTACGTCCAGTCTGCTCGCATCACTTAAGATGCGAATAGAAAACCAGCCTGTATCTAACAAAACGGATCTATAAAGAACATTTGCATCCGAGCCAGCTGTTCACTTCATCTGCACATAAATCTGCAACACGATAGGTTTCTGTCTGGCCCTGGAGGAGCCTAATGCATCCATTTAAATAGTCCTACTTTTGTTTTCCCATCAACCTTTTAAGTATTTCAAATATTCTGTTTTGCATATATATTTTAAAAATAAGTAGGATGATCATTGTGCGCAACGGCCAAACAGTCAGCTTAACTGAGTATTAATTGGACTCTGGTTTTACCGATTACATAACAGACTGAAATATGAATCAGTATTTGTGACTTTGAATGCATTTTATTTAAATTACCTGCCAGTTAGTGGATTTAGTCACGCATCCGTGCTTGTGACTATTGTTTATTCTGAGCGCGGAGAGTTTAGATAATAAGCAGTTAAGTTGCTTGTTGGAAATTGCAGGTTGGGTTTTAGGCAAATTGAACCATTATATATTTTGCATGGCTGCACATCAAATGGTGCAAGCGTAGCCGTAAACGCTCCGGGGCGGGCTAACAGGAACATGAGTGTTTTCTTTTTTTGAAACATGCGTGCGCTTTTTAAAGACACCACTCTGACTTTTCTTCTGTGTGTGTGTGTGTGTGTGGTGATTGTTGTTGAGGGTTGAGAGGCTCTAAGTTTATCTTGACACGGGACGGGCGCATACACGCACGAGCACACCCCTTTAAAAGCACACAAACACGCATACGCACGCACGCACGCACGCACGCGCCCGCCCGGGTCCCTCTCCGAGCTCAAAAAGAAGGAGGAAAAAATGCGCCACTCTTTGAGCGTCTTTCAAGGGGGGAAAAGTTGAGGAAGACAGAAGAGGACGAACCAAGGGGAGACTCAGATGAAAGCACCTCCTTCGCTGTTCCTCCGCGCACTGTAAACACATGGTTATTTATGCGCATAAATGAAACGAACCTAAAGGTAGCGCTGCGTGTCTCTCTCTTTTTTTTTTTTTTTTTTTGGGATAACATTGCGGGGAGCCACATTCATGCAACGCTCACACATCCGGACAGAAAGTTGAGCGTCACGGGAGCTTGAAGTTGACCGAATTGTCGCTTTAAACAGAACTACTGGCGTCTGACTGAGGTTGGACGGTGGATTTTATCTCTTCGCCACAGAACAAAACGCTGACGGCTGGGAAAATCAAAACCCACCGGCGTCTCCAACTGGTAAGTACAGCGAGAGAGAACAGAGACACCTTATTTAAAAAAAAACGGAGATGTGAGTTAATACAAGTGAAGGAATTTGTTCCACCTCGAGGTTTTCGCCTCTTCGGTGCGTTTCTGATGTGAGTTTCAAAGCCGCGGCTGGAACATAAAGGAGCATGAAGTGATGCGAGGGCAGAGTTCGCCTTACAGGTCGGCGGATGATAATGATGTATCGTTAGCGGTGATGGAGTGTGGGCAAGTTAAAAGAAGGGGGGGTAAAGCAGACTGTACCGTCCTCAGGTTGGCGAGGATTGTAAGATTTTTTCTTTTCAGTAGCGATTCATTTTGGCTATTAACTCATTTCAGCTTCTTAGTTTGGTCCTGTCACCGTAAAGAGAAACGCTGCTTTCAAAAAAATTCATAAATACAATGTTTAAACCCAGCAGAGCTTATAAACGCTCACAAACCTGATTCTCCAGCACTAATTACAAATAACTGTAAAAATTATTATAAAGTGAGTTCAGGTTGTGTTTCACCCTCCTCTACATGCGTTTTGCAGTTCAAGAGAGGAAATCAGAAGGGGAGAAAAACCGGCGACGTTCACGGTCTCACGCCTTTAATTAATACAGGACCATATGGTGGAGGTTAGTCGATTCATCTCCCGGTAAAGGCAGCAGTCTCATGCTCTACTGTGTTAATTTCACAAGTGAAGCCAGTGCGAGGCGATGCCAGCTTTCTGTCTGCACTGGGCCTGGTGCCATGAGAGTCACTCATTCATATCAGCTGCTGGTGCTGAGAGCGCACAGAGTGAGAATGAATGGATGAATGAGATTAATGTAAGATAAAATACTGGTACAGATGTATTTCAAAACGGTTCCTACTCAAACTACAACTGGGGCATTTGATTAAAAAACGTACTAATACTTAAATGAACTTCTATTACAATACGAATTAAAACTTATTATTATAATTATTATTATGCTGTAAGTTATACATATATTTTAAGACATTAATTCTGCTATAAAAACTTGAAGACCTATAATTTTCCCCAATAATCCTTTTATTTCGTTTTAGTAGACATTTCATAAATTTAATTTTAACAATATTTCATTTATCTATTATTTTGTGTTTCTTTTCTTTTTTTATTCTCCAACAAAATGGACACAAACTGCTGGAAAGGGATAACAAAAAAAATCATTTAGTGTTGAAACCGTGTTACATTTCTATACATTTATAGAAACTGACTGAAAATACAGTAAAAAGCATAAATAACGTCGGGTGGGATTTCAGAGGCCGCGGCGCAGCCAGGCTGAAATATTAGAGGCACCCCTCATTAAATCTCGCTGATTAGATAACATGGAGCCGTGCGCAATAACCTCACAACCTACAGCCTGACCCCACTATTTCATTCTTGCAGTGGGGATATAGAGGAGCGATGAGAAGAAAGGTCGTGCAGGTACACACCGTGTAAAACTTAACCTCCAATATCTGCATCTTTTGAAATAAAGGGGGGAAAAAAAGACCCACATATGATGTAGAGCAGGTGAAGAGAAGAAGTGAGGAAAATGGTTAACAGCATGACTGCATGCAAATTCCCCCCGACTTGAATTATCATAAGCAAACAGTGTGAGCCTGGACTAATAAAACCCCATCTGTGTAACTTCATATCGAGGTAGTATGAGGGCTGCGATAATGAATTTTGTAATATCCCACCGACAGACATCTCAATCAGACTCTAATCCCGTGATTTTACTACGGAATCACTGCACTTCCAACTGCTGCAGCCTGCACCAAAACACAAGACCCGGCTCATGCAGAACACGAAGGGTTTTATAAAGTATATCAGACTGTGCAAAAATACATCTCACATTGGAGAGAGAGAAAACATGTATATATATATATATAAAATGACACATCACGAGCCGTAAATTGCAGGTTTAGACTGTAAATGTGACATAAAATGAGTAAAACGGCGTCGTCTCTGTTTGTTTTAATCCAGAGCAAATAATCCTCCTTTACTTTCCTTTAACACGTTTTCTAGAAACGCAGATGGAATCTTTGTCCCAGATCAGTGGTGGACAGTTGTGTCCTGAAACGAGTGAAATTCAATCGTAAATAATTCGACTACTGACACAGTTTTAGGAACAAATGAGACGTTCAGGCTCATTAAAATGCACATTTTTACCTCCAGTGTGGAGCGCACGGCCGCTGACATCCCACATTTGATTTATGTATTTTATTCATTTGCTTCATCATCATTGTTCCAAGTGTTGCATGCATCCAGGTATAATATCTGAAACTTACATTTATATACACAAATGTTTCCACTAAGACCACCAGCATTTTTCTCACGATCTAATACTTTCTAATCCTTAGATCACACCTCTTTTTTTTGTATCTTAAGCTGACTCACAATGCAGATCTGTATGACAAACTTTGAAGTTATTTACCAGTATTTAAGGTTAATTGTTTGTATGTTTTTTTATGCTTTTACAGAAGCGGTTTTCTCAAATTGCCACAATGGACTCTCACTGCCGCAAACTGGCCACCACCTGCGCGCAAATAGGTGAGTATCTGACCAGTGGGAATCAATATGACGCATTTCCTCCAGCAAAAATAACCATTTCTTTTTATTTATTTGTATGTTAAATAAATGATGTGCAAATTGATTAAAATGTATTTACAAAAATAATAATTTCTCTTATAAAAACTATAAATATAGGTTTTTACATGTGTTTCCAAATATTGCATTAATTAATTACAGTGATGATGTTTATTATTTTCGGACTGAAAAAAAAAGAATTGTCAATAAATTTAAAACGAGAGTGTCTACATACAAATGTTCAATATCTTCAATTAAAGACAAAATTAAATAGATTTCTACCTAAAAACCATATCAGTAAATGATTTATATTATTATTATCATTGCTCTCTTAATTCCAACTCGCATAAAAGTGAAAATAAAAAAATGCAATGGGGTTATATTGCTGTAGATTTCGCTGAATTGTTCAAACATGTTTGACAGT
The DNA here is from genome assembly GCA_034779795.1 of Ctenopoma multispine. NCBI lineage: Eukaryota > Metazoa > Chordata > Actinopteri > Anabantiformes > Anabantidae > Ctenopoma > Ctenopoma multispine. Next base: position 18,078,577 of record JAUYWH010000002.1, read on the forward strand.
CACAGACTTTTCGGCCTCTTTTGCTTGTTGGTGTGGAGACGCGCTCGGTGGATCCAGGTTGTTCGCTGTCTTAGAGGGACACCTGGTGGACTGATGTGGCTCTGCAGCGTCGGTGCTGCGTGGGGAGTCGGGATTTGATGAGGGATGACAGTTCCGCAGCGGTGCTACGTGATCTAATTGAAAGACGGACATATAGAAGCACTTATGGGGCTGATTTTGGTGTAATGACGATACAGCAACAAAACATATTTTATTATTATTTTTTATTTTCCAATAATGTTTAATTTACGAATATATTCACACATATGGTGCTTTTCAAACTGATATACCCGTCAAATCCGATCACAGCACTAAAGAAAACACGGAATCCTTCACGACAGTCTGGGATTAATTATTCTCCACTGAGGAGGGGAAATTACATCAGGTCTTGTTAGGGTCTTAAACGAATAACCAATAACTCTCATTGTGTTTCAATGGGCTGACACTGATGGGGCTATAGTGACACTCCATTGCTTCATGGCTGCAATTTATGATAGATTATTGATTATGGATAGTAAAACTAAAACTTAAAATGGGGGTGATGCTTTCAAACATAGACGCACCAACAGTATTTGCTGTAACATATGCAGCGCTCGTTAGACTGACTCCGGGGAAAACAAAATGTATAATGAAAGCCCATTCGTGACGAGGAATATACTAATGGAGGAATCTGATGTCTCCTTAATCCTATGTAAAAAGCCTTGTCGTCTCCCCCCGTATTGACTGAATTGCTAATTAATGGCCCTCTATGGCGGAGGCCTATTGCGCGCAGTAATCCGCAGAAGAGAGATAAAGCATTCAGAAGGAAGAAATGAAGAGGAAACCGATAATCCACTTCAAGTTTAGTATTACAATGCGGCTGGAAGAAAAAAGGAGCAACAGACCTTTCGGAGCTTGGGATAAAAAAAATTACGATATTATTTTAATATTAAATTATTTATTTTGCGGTTATATTATTATTATTATTATTTTTGTTAATAGATCGCCTCATTCTATCCTAATGTTATTCACATTACATTATTATTATTATTAATATTATGAAGAAGACTTTTCTCATTTTAAACTACATTTTAGTGAATGTTTAAAATGAATTCATGACTGTAACTTCATCATCTTATCTGGATTACACAGCGACCATCCAAACAAGGTTTCATTGCTCTGTTTGAGAGGGGACTGGCTCCCTAGTTTTGCTAAACTATCTTCCCTCCCCGTGTGTGTGTGTGTGTGGCATACAGTCTATGGTCTGCTGGTATTTATATATCAGGGGCTTTCACGGGATTAGCCCAGTAACTTCTCAACTGCGCCAAGTCCAAATGTGCTGGCTGAATGGGCGTCCGCCTGGCCACGTGGGGAGGGGAAGTGCGTTATTCCGTGATGATTATAGTGATGACGACGATGATGATGATGATGATGATGATGATGATGGTACAGCTGTGCTATAGAATAGGAAAATTACCCAAAAATTAACTGCAGACTCATTAACATTTGAAGTCAACATTCTTCACTCGCACTGCTATTAATCTCCATCCATAACTGGTGTCCATAAAAATGCGCATCGCTTCAGTCCTGCTTCCCAGCTGACACTTCTCTAGTCCCAGGCTCCCAGCTTGAAAACCAAAGTAGCATTTGTTTGATTAGATACGTTTCCCTTGCGTCACGATCTTTAGGGAATTCTAGGTTTTAAAAAAATGTTGGTACAATCACCTCAAACGTATTAATAGGCCTCCCTCAGAAATTCCAGAGATCTACTGATTGGTCATAACATCAGAGAGACAGAAATATGCAGTTAAGAGCCCGGATAGAGTAATCCGTCGTCAACAATTTGGGTCTGCGTAGTTAACTGTGGCTCTAATGTGGTTGATTTAATGGATATTTGAACCTTAACTCTGGGGAGATCAAGATGCTTTGCCCCATTTAGCAACTAATGACTGACAATGCTTTGCCCGTATGCATCATCTGACATTCAGTGTCCGTCTGGTCACTTTTATGCACTGCATTATAAAAACATCTCCATATGTATTGAGGTGCTGGGAAAATGCACAAATTTGAACTTGCTGGTGGTTGTTTGTTCATATGTTCACTGCCTTTACATGAATGAATTCGTGGTTCTTAAAATTCTGCATTCCCGTGCTGCACGCATGTATGGACTGCCCTGGCTGCACATGCTATTATTTAAAAAGCTGTACATGTCAGGTTTGCGAGTCTCAGTTGACAAGTGCGCACAGACAGTTTAGGAACAAGCGGCCACATGCCTCCTCTTAAAGTTGCATTTATTTATTTCCTCCTTAAATCGCGTGTCCTTTTACCAGATAATTGTGCTGTGCTGGTGTCGCTGTGTTTGGTATTCAGTGTGCATTTTGTGTCTTTCTACTTTCAATACAATCCTCTGAGTGACTCGCTTTATCCACATTGAGTCCCTGAGTAAACTGCAGTGACAGAGCTTGCGAGCATACGGCTCAGCTTGGGTATCAATAGAACTGCATCGTTTTACTGGGCCACTGGACCCATCTCATAAAATGAGGCCAAACTTGTTATTTTCATTTTTATTTGGTCTTGGGCTGCTGCGCAACAGCACCTCGGAGCGCCGCGGGTACACCGTGCGTCCCATCTCTCTTTATATGCTTTTATTTGGAAGAGGAAAATAAGTGCCGGCCCCAGCATAAACACATTGGTAGACATATCTCGTTTTTGCAAGCTCCGGTTGGTTGGACACACCGTCATATCCACATGCATGTGCCTGTCAGAGAGAATATGGGCGGGCGCAACATGGTGACGTGGAGGACTGGAGAGAGGCGCAGTTGGATATGCAGTGCGCAGGCAACAGCTGAAATGAACAGAGAGCGGTGTAGTGTGTGTATGCCTCTGGATCTAATATCACCTACCTGTCCTTGTCACTCTGATAGTCTGCCGAGATAGCCGCTGTTTACCACCGATGCTATGGCAACATTCAATGGCCTATTTTAAAGCATTTTTTTCAGTTTATACAGAAAGAGGGTCTCATCTCAAACGCAAGAGGAACCGCGCAGCTGTGCGTTTTTTGGAGAGCTGAACACATTGCGCAGACGGACTTTCCGTTTAACCTTCCGTGTACTAAAGGGGACTTAATCTGCCGTTGACAGCCAGTTGTGCGATCTTTTACCGATGAACTCTATGAGGGATCCTTTAAACATAGATCACCACCTAACAGGGAATAAACTTGCCTCCACACACCACACGGCTCTGGCAATGGCCTCTAGTTTGCAGCCGCTGCAGCGGTCTGTGGACTCTAAACATCGGTTAGAGGTGCACACGGTGTCGGACACGTCCAGTCCGGAGTCTGTCGGTAAGAACCGCCCGTGGGGGCAGATGTGCTCAACAAGGCGCCACAAATGTCATCTTGATAAAAAACAAAAGATGGCTCCCACTAGAGGGACTTTATATGCATGCTAATAGCCGATTACAGTTGTCATTATACACCAAGATAATTAGTTTCGACACTTTAATGTGTGGTGTTGTAATAAAAAGCTTCAAAATTATTTAAATGAAAAATGTCTTGAATTTAATTAGTCAAGCGTTTACTTATATGCTCAACAGCATGATCTCACAAATGAAACAAAATGAAAAATACAGAACCTTAAAAAAGTAACTGAATCTGGTCGTTTTTTCATCCTGACAGTCAGGAGTAATTGCTCATCTATTTCCCAAGAGGGTCTTCTCTCATTGTAGTACATGGGCCTTAATCCGCTGACCCTGACTGAAGTAACTTTTCTCTTAACAGAAAAAGAGAAGATACAAAATAAAAACGACGACTCTTCAGATGATCCTTCAAAAAAGAAGAGGCAGCGGCGGCAGAGGACTCACTTCACCAGCCAGCAGCTGCAGGAACTAGAGGCCACTTTCCAGAGGAATCGTTATCCGGACATGAGCACAAGGGAGGAGATAGCAGTGTGGACCAATCTCACAGAGGCCCGGGTCAGGGTGAGTAGTCCCTAGGGTGTAACCAAAAACATTTTCTGTGTATAATTTGCAATAATTGTCTAGTTAACCTATAAATATCCTATACCTTACCGTTATTACGCAAAGACACCCGTCTTTACGCACGGCTGAAATTTCCTTGGAAATAATACAGGACACAGTTTTTAGCCAGAAAACAAACAATCAGAGTCTTGTTTAAATAAACTGCTGGTTCAAGACCAATTTAATTAGACTGTATTTGTTTATCTAATAGACTAAATATAATTACAAAGTCCTGCATACAACGCAAACTAATCGGTTTTAGCACAAATTAAGTTGTGACTCTAGGCACAAATGAATCTTTACAATCATTTTGAAATAAAATAGGACAAAATTACATCTTTTCTTATTTGCCTGTAAAGTGTAACTACACATAATTAAGGTTGTTAACAGTTTAGGCCTTTGACATCATTCGGTGACAGATACCAGTCGTGTTCGCCTGTTCGTGTGAAAGAGGTGCAAAGCTTGTATTTTGCGATTGTCGCCCTGGAGTTGTGTGGTTAAAGTCAGGCTGTTTGTGGAAGCCTGCAGCGGAATACACATCCTCTACAACTTAAGATGGTGCAGTAGAGGTCCGGTGTGTATTCAGCTCTTCTGATAAAGACTGATTCTGATAAAGACGGAGTCGAAGTACAACTGTAAAGTGTACTAAGTACAATCTTAAAACAGACTCCGTGTATTTAGAGGGTCTGCAAATGTTTGGCTGATATTAAAATGCAAAAATGTAAAGTAATATGAAATAGGACAGAGGCCCTATAGGATTAAATGTTCCTAACACTCTCTCGTGTCCTTTGCTCTAGGTTTGGTTCAAGAACCGGCGAGCCAAGTGGAGGAAACGGGAAAGAAACCAACAAGCCGAGCTTTGCAAAAACGGCTTCGGCCCGCAGTTCAATGGACTCATGCAGCCCTACGACGACATGTATCCCAGCTACACGTACAACAACTGGGCCGCCAAGGGCCTCACGTCGGCCTCCTTATCAACCAAAAGCTTCCCTTTCTTTAACTCCATGAATGTCAACCCCTTATCCTCGCAGACCATGTTCTCGCCGCCCAACTCTATATCTTCCATGACTTCCAGCATGGTGCCATCTGCGGTCACCGGCGTGCCGGGCTCCAGCCTCAACAGCCTCAATAACTTGAACAACCTCAGTAACCCGTCTCTCAACTCGGGGGTCCCCACGCCTGCGTGTCCCTACGCGCCACCGACCCCTCCTTATGTGTACAGGGACACTTGTAACTCCAGCCTGGCCAGCCTGAGACTGAAAGCCAAGCAGCACTCGAGTTTTGGATACGCCAGCGTGCAGAATCCGGCCGCTAATCTGAGCGCTTGCCAATATGCCGTGGACAGACCAGTCTAATACCTACCTGCACTGCAAAAACAACCACCATAGCAAGTCATTAGAACCTAAATTAATAACTTAAGTAGTTATTTGTTTCCCTAAAGGAGGCGAGGAAGTCTGGCGTTGAGGTACTTTGACTTTTTCCACGTGTTCCAGGATTTTTTTTATTTTTTTTTTAAGTGAACAAAAATTTCCTTGATATTAGCTGGATTGTGCTTTTTACTGTTCAGACTTTTCCCTCAGTACGATGCCACATGCTCAGTCCCCACACATATTAACAAACACGTGAGATTACCCCCTTGCAGCCAGTTGATGCATTTGTTCTCACTATTATTATTTTTTTAGGAAACTATTTAGGAGATTTTGAGGGTGATAACAAAACCAGATGACTTGTTATGGTGGTCATTTTTTTTTGCAGTGTGTGGTTAATCACAAACAGCCGGCCACAGGAACAAGAGACTACTACAACTACTTTATCGTTTTTCAAAAAGGGCACTAGAAGACTGAACCACTGAAACAAGCTCAACTCCAGGTTGGAGTCAAACTGAAACGGACGTTTTTAGGTTTATTCCCCCCTTTGATGAGTCCGGGCCTCATTCACGCTGCGACACAGTAAAAGACACGGGCCTGGTTCATTTTTAATAGCTCTTCAGTTTTTTTTTTCTGGTGGATTTTGGACGTTAATTGTTGACTGAAAAGGTTGTATATATATTTGAATTATCATCTCCTGTTTGTCGAGGCGAATGTGCTATAACCCTCCAGTTCTCTCCAGGTTCAATTTATCAACGCATGTGGAAAAAAAAAACCCTAAAGAGGAATCATGTTTTGCTTGCAAACAAAAGGGAATGTACATACTAAAACGCACCAGTTGTGTGCTTCTAACATATTATAAATTTATTATTAATGTCTGTGTGAATATCGATTTAGAATAGCAATTCTGGATTTAAGAAAAAAAAAAGAATCATCAAAAATGTTCCTGCGACAAATTATTTGGTTTTTGCTCTGTGTATACTATTTGGTACGGAATTATGTTTTGTTTTTTTCAACATCCAAAAAAACTATTGTGTTTTATTTAATGGAAGTAAATATATTGTTCAAAAACATTCTGCTGGGGGACTTTTATTGAATCTTTGTTTGAGTAGCGTGTTAGTGGAGTGTAGAGTAATGACAGTGTGTCTATAGCCTTTCGATTATGTGAGGTGCTTGTGCGTCTAATCTATAGAGGAAAACAATGGTCCGCCGCAATACACATAGAGGCGAGATGCTCCGTCAGATTAACTGCTGAATACATGTCTGCCTGCTCAGCCAAGGGCCCCGGCTGGTCACTGGTGCTTGAAATAACACTGGAATCAACAAACAGGAGTTGGACCACACAACAATGACAACAGTCCATTAGGGTTTTGTTTTTTCTCCCTGTGTTTGAACTCAGAAGAGATTCTCTGAAGTGGATTATTAGAAGACGTACTGCAGTGCACACGTTTTAAATCCACTATTTCATTCAATTGATTCTATATTCATAGATATTTTCCACAATGCAGCTGTCCAAATAAAAGTTAAACTGATTTTTTTAATCTCTAAAATGAAACTTTGTCCAAATTGGAGATACAAGTTTTTCGTTTTGTGCATATTTCTAATCTAGGTCTTGCTGGGGTTGTTTTTTTGTTCCCTAAATCTAAACGTATTTTTTATGGACTCTACCTGGCTGACACATGCATCTGTTTACCTTTGCATTGTACTCTTCTTTTGTAACGTTAAGCTTCATAGCGCAACTGCGGCAAAACTAAAGAAAGCCACGGTCTGGGGAAACTATGATTCACAAGCTTGAGCAAACAAGCACGCACAGAGGTATGTGGGCCGATGCTGACTGGTGGAGGCGGGGGACGAGTATATCTTCATGGCCCCGGGCAGAGCCGACACACCGGGGAGGAAAGACTGCAACACTCCCTGCGGAAAGAGTCAGATAAATAGTCTGAGTCTGAGTTTGCAGGCTGAGCTACGTGCACTTTTCAGCCTCATAGTCTCCACCATGTGAGCTGTTTGTGTTTATACTGCATCAACTAAATGACCTCTGTTTTATTGCATTAAACTATCACCATAATTAAAATGAACCATGATGTACAGTTTAAAAGGGGGAAATAAAGCAAATGTGGCCGCTTGGTGAAGAAGCTGATTTAGGATCTGATGTCATGTTGGAGGAGGCCTTAGGTCAACTCTCAAGGGGGGATTATTAGGAAGAGAAATAAATCACAGTTAGTCCAAACGTTATTTTTACAAAAACTGCTAAATAACAAACGCACGGGAAGCATTCTTCTCCTTTTAATCCACGAACACAACGGATTCTCGGAGCTGCAGTGCGCATCCAGCAGCCTGAACTACTCACCCTCCAGAATTAGATTTCCTCCTAAAAGCTGCGGCCTCTCTTTGTTGCACAAGTGTCACCTTTTTTTTTTTTTTGATGGAGTCGGTAACGCGGAGCAATAATCAGCTGACGGGGGGATAAGCCTCGGCTGCTGCGGGGGCGAATATGCAAGTCTGTAACCTCAATACACATCCACACAATCAGCGTGAACAGTGGATGACCTGAGGAGAAGGAGCTTCAGTGGGAAAAGCTCATTTGGCTGAAGCGGCGTTCAGGACTGCAGACCTTTAGCCTTTCCTCCTTTTTTTTCCAGCCTGCACAAGGTAAGTAGCCACCTTATTCACATTTAACTACTAAAAAAAAACAACACGTTAGCTGCTGTGGCTGCTCGATAACACATCTTTGCAGGGAAATTTCACCAAACAGTCAGTTCAGTTTGCACGGCTCCACACGCGGCTTCACTTCCGCTCACGCTTGATCTGAAATTAATATTGTAAATTCCGAGGCTGCATTTGCGCGTCAAACCAAACCCATTCAAAGTAGAAACCCCACATGCGTCCCAGTCACAACCACGCATGATGATAACATCTGAGAAATACTACCAGCCTTTCTAAGCATGTAGTCCGTGTTCCAACAGAGATGTCATTCTGAATTTCCCTTCTTAGCTTTTTTTTTTTTTAATTATTATTCCTCCTGCCTCGTTTTTCGGACATCTAAAGCACTCTAGCACATCTTGATGCGAGATTTGTTCCGCCAGCGTGATTAAAATAAAATCCAAATGTGAAAGAAAGACGCCTGCACTCGACTGGGAATTTCAATAAAAAGCGAGCAAGTGCAAATATCCAAACATGTATCGTTACACCTCCAATCTAAATAATTAACTATCTGTCAATATTCATGTAGCGACGGGTTTAGACGAGACCTGAGATGGTTTAGTAATTCTCTGCATGCCATATATCAGGGAGCATGTTTTCTAATTACACACTAATGAGGACTGGATTTCAACTATTGCAAGTTTTCTGGTATAACTGAAAACCATTTATGCATCAGATTAATGTGTACTTTGTTGAGAACAAATATTATATTTAACATTTTATTTAAATATATGTGTGTGTGTGTTATACCGTGTGGTTTTTTTATTTGAGAAGATGTAGCAGCTGCATTAGACCTGTGGCACTGTGATTTCTAATGGAATGAACACATTTCTCGGAATATGAGGAGCCCGATCAATAAATGCAATACACAGAACGAGACTGAAAATGTGAGACAAACTAAAAACATCATTATTTTGACTTGAAAGGGTCGATTTCAGATTGGTAAACCCAAATTTGTAGTAACAAGATAATACAGATTATTTTTTTAACACTCTACATATGTCCATGTCCCACATGAAAAACATTTACTTTTCTTTCCTCATGTTCATCATGAACATACGTTCACAGCAAGGTCTTTTATTCAGAAACTCCTTCTATATGTGTTTCAAAATAATTACAGGAAAATGGCTAAACAGAAGATAGACAGGCTACCTACAAAGACTCCACTGCTCTCTTCGTTTTGCCCATAAGTGCACTGGTCAAGCAGCAGAGAGGGCTGCTGTGTGTCGGGGGGAGGTGGGTAGTTGAGGCTTTGGCTCTGGACCAATGGTGGCCAAACAGCTTCAGCTAAAGGTCACATGTGTGACCTCACACATTCTCACCCTCACCTAAGGCCTGAGAAGAAGTTCTCCATAACAAGAGGCATTATGGCGTAGCTCAGCTGAACCCTAAATAACTACACCCTACCCCACCCCACCCCACCCCACCCTACTTGCCCCAGTCTGGTCAGCTTATTTGTGCAAGATTGATTGTAGAATTCGTTTTTGATTCACTGAAACAGGATTGACATAATGAAAAATATACATCTGTGCTTCAGACTCTGATTGAAGCGTCTGTGTGTGGTTTGTGTTAAATATTGCCATGTATCTGCAAACGTGTGTTTCGTTGCTGGTGCCTGCATCTTAGGTACATTTGTTCATCTTGTGTGTGAATCTACACGTGAATGTGTGTGTGTGTGTGTGTGTGTGTAAGTTGTGTATCAGCCTCTCACTCAGTGGGGGCTCGGTGCTGTTTAAGGCCAGGCAGTTGGCTAGAGCGTGTGAAAGTAGATAACCAGGGCGAATTTCATGACACACTCACTTCCTGCTCTCTGAAGTTCTATTAAAGAAGGATGAAAACAAAAACATACATCTGAGATGTTTTCTCTCCAAATCAATTGCTACACATTAAGCATGCTGAAAAGATCAGTAGCACGGCTGTCATGGAGCCTGAAATGGTGGGGAGAAAAACGATCCATCAGGAGACACTCAAGAATTAGATAGAAGAAGCGTACCTTGTATTGGTTAAACATATTCAAGAACCTGTGCAGTAGCATTGAAGTCTGAAGCTTGAATGGGAACCATGGCAATACAAAAAGGCATTAAATGCTCAGTGAAGCTGCTCCAGGAGCTCTCTGACTTGTCGTTGTGTGCATTAGACAGGTTATTGCAAAAGAAGAGTTGGCATACTCAGAACTCCTCTGGATAAAAATGCCATTCAAGTGGTTTTATTTAGCATTAAGTCCAACTATAATCAACCTAGCAAGCCACAAAAAAAAAAAAACAGCAGTAATCCTGTATTATGTCCCATATTATTATCAGCTATTATACACCAACTTTGCATAGTACAAAAAAATACATATTATTCAAAAACACACAGCTTGCCTTCACACCAGCTACATATTCATGGCACTCTGTTAACCTGACAAGTCTGAAGCTGCTAACATTTTAGCCTTATCTCAAGCATCATGTTCAGACACCTTCAGTTTACACAGTCTGCCCCAGATGGCATCTCTCAGCCCTGTTTTCTTTAGGCCTGTCATCTACTGTAACGTCTTAATTGACGTTTACCTCCCTTCGCCGCTGTCAGCCACCCGGAGTCTGTGTCTGATGAGCAGCCTGCCAGAATAGTTTCTCAGGCTCCAACTTCAGATAGAAAATTACACCTGAGTGCTTCTGTTTGTTTTAGTCCTTTTTGTTTTTTTAAGTTTGTGTCTTACAATTTTCCCTTCACACGGAGGGTGAATTAGGAACTGTTGTGGAAATTGTCAAAGTGTCTATTGTCTACCTTTATGCTCTCATCGGCTCATGTGAGTTTATTGGCCTGAGTGAAATCTTGCTAGCTTATCTGAAAGATCGAATAACAGCCCATTTTGCCATTACAGAAGCAAACTACGAATCTCAGCCGCATGTTTTATGACTTTTCTTTAAGGCAATCCTAAATTGCTCTCTTAGGATTAGATATTTCACCTAAAACATTTCCTTAATCTGTTTATTCTGGTTCTCTCCATCATGTCAAATCGTGTGAAATATACAAATAATATGGACAATTATATGCAGCACAGTTTAAAGTATGAGTTTTTTGTAAAGGCACCCTCACCAAACAAAACCCTGAACGCTTGCAGAGTCCATGTTGTACTCAACACACTGATCTGACTCTCCAGCTGTACAAACACAGCATCTTTAGGCATAAAATTCACACAATTATAGAGGACCACTGAGGGAGAAGCTTTATATCATTTATCCCCCTAAGACCATGTTCATTTTTAAGTTAGAAGTCACTAACTAGAGTTTCTTAAATACGTCTGTACACACCCACAAGGTATAAATTATTATAGAGCGTAAAACAGCATCTCCTATATTACATCAACATATTTTCTGATAAACCTTTCTTGCTTGTCTTTAAAATGTGCTGTGTGTGTAAGTATTTACCGTGCAGGTGTTCTGCGTATGAGCTGCAGCAATGATAAACATTGAACTAACACAGTTTACCAAGCACAACTATTAAAGAGTTAAACTAGTGCATTTACATTGTACATCATCCTGACAATATCCAACACCTCTCTGATATATTCAATGCAATGCACTGCATGTACGCTATTGTTTATTTTATGTTGCAGCGTTTTCACTAAAAGGAAGTTGGAGTTCACAATCTCACCAAGCGCACAGCTCAGCTTTAGACGTTGTCTCTCTGGGCAGCCAAATATTTATGCATCATTATCCTTCCCAGTATGCCCTAATGTGCTACATGTGACAAGCTGAAGAAACGACTAGTAGGTCACTTCAGTCTTTTCACCAACTAGCCTTAAAAATCCTCCTCAATATCACCACTGTAGAATGAAGAAACGCTTTTCATGCATGCAGACACACACACTCACACGTCTCTGATCTGTAGACACAACTTACCCTAACAGTATGGTTAACAATAAAGCAGCGTTTATTTATTAAATGATACATATTCCCATACACATGAATTAAATAACTGTCAACCCACTGCCTTTGTGTTTAATCAGTGTCAGAATGAGCTGAGTGACGTCTCCAGACATGGTTGAATTAAGGGAGAAAAATCAAACCCTGCTGATTAATAAACAAATATTTGCCTTTTTTTTTTTTTTTACGGAAACAGACTATTTCTCACATGGATAAATGCTGTAATTCACTTGTTATATTGCACATGGCCTGAGATCAACAAGCTTTTTGTTCATTCCTTCCAGAGCCTGTTGCTGTTTGTGACCATCCTGCCAGCAGCAGCTTGTGGTTAGGGAGACCAGCCTTGAGCCTACATCGACAGACTGTCATTGAGGAAAACATAGACGCTCTGCCTGCTAAGTCGCTGTAAGTCACTCTCGCGTTGGCTGAAGTGTAAAATGTTTACTCCTAGTAAAAATATTTTTTTGGCTTGCTGTCTTATTAAAACCAGATGTTGCAAGTTCCAGTTTTCCCTCGTGCAAATATACTGCATTTTTTAAACTTTAATTTCTGGCATTCCCTTTTCCATTTCTACACAAACAGTCAACAGTTCTGCACAGGTTTGTTCTTCTGGTGATCAGCAGATGCTTGAGACGAGCAATTAATGTATACAGACAGATGAAAAGCAGACAAAATCCCTCTGTGTCACCACTGTTTAGGTGATAACATAATTATTGATTGTTTTTAACCTGGTGTTATGTTGTGTTGTTTCCATCTTATATTTTCCATTTGGTCAGCACTCAAAATATGAATTATGTTATTGTTTCATTGTCCAATCCATCTTTTATATTATATTATTATGACATTTATCATGTTTTTATTATTACCATCCATTACGGTCATGTTCATCAAACGTTTTAAATACATGTATATTTGTACACTGAGTGGCACATTTTCCTCTTTATGTATATGTGTCATTAAAAAAGAACAATAATCTTGAAACTACAATCTAATAAAAAAAAAGACCAAGAAATGTGAGGAAGGTGTGTTTATTATAAGAGCAGTAAATAGTGAAATAAGCAAATAACTAGCTTAAAAAGAAAGCGAACACCTCCACCTGGTTTACAGTACCCGATGACACCACTCATCCACCTCTCCCAGTTTCCAGCATTTCCAACCCAACAAGAACAGACGGTGTGAGGAGTGACTTATTGGATTGGATCCCACCCAGCAGTGACTTATACGCTCAACCTATATGTCACAGATGGTAGGATTTCAGTGTGGTTGATATAGGAAATTCACTAAGGAGTATTGATCTTTCTAAGATCTGCTCTCTCTCTCTGCCTGATCTCCACAGGCTGCAGAGACCTATATGCTGTAGCAAAATAATGATCCAGCCTATAGTCAGTTAATGGCATTTCAGTGCCTGGTTAGTCTCTTCATGAGATATCCAGTTAAAGTAGAGGAAGTGATGCACGTTCTGTTTCGAAAAACGCTTTTGAATTAAATGAAGCAGAACCGGGCAGAAGCCATGTCTAAACAGAATGAAGAGTATTACCTACAGCAACCCAAACAGTAGCAACCAAAAATCCAAGGAAACTCACTGTTGACTCACTGTTTGCTTGCCAACCGATCTCTGAGTGGATTACGTTCAAAACCACAACAGTAATAATCAGTTTGCGTCAAAGATGTCTCTGAAATGAAAAACAATAACCTTTGCAGATCACTCTTTGAAGATCAGGCTACACATGACCTAAGCAGGATTTCTTAGTGTGTTTTCTCAACCGGTGTTCTGAAGCTAGCTAATAACACACCTAATACACCATTACATTAAGCACCCATGGCTTCGTGCACAGTTTAAGCATTTACAGTAAAAATCTACAGCGAGCATCCTTCATGCTGTTTGTCCCTTATGATATCAGTTTTTATACTGTTTTGATGATTAATGTCAGTTTTAATTTGATAATATCAGAGGTTTGTTTTATTAAGGCTGTCTTAACCTTAGGTGTTTCCTAGGTATCCACTGAAAACAACCTTTTTTGTCCTACTTTTGCTTTGATTTCCTACTGCTAGTGATCTACTGTTAAACTGCACAAGCAGCTTGATGGAACAAGTGCATTACGCCTACCAGCCCTCACATTCTGTGTTTCTCTGTCTCTGTGTGTTTCTATCAGACGGTTTTAATCTCTGGTAAGACAGTCACGTCCAGATTTGTCATCTGTGGTTTAGACTCTGGTGAAAAGCGACCTGCCAACCGTGCCTCCAGTCTCCACAGCTCTCCTTCATTACCACGCACGGTGGGAGAGCACACGGTGTGGTAATCCCTGCTGGAAGGCGTCACCATATACTGTCATTAATGAAACGGAAGCCCCCTCTCTCACAGACACACACACACACACACACACACACACAAACCTGTGGCCATGATTGACAGAGAAATGAATGGTGGCAGCAGCAGCATCTAGTAGACTACAGCTAAAGGTTTATATCTCTCTGCAGGATATGTTATGGTGGCTCAGATTTATCCTCTGTAGTCAGCTATAGGCATGGACTGTTCTTATTTGTTGTTATTGATGTCATTTATACAGTACATGTTACACTGCTGTGAGGGCTAATGCTGTTTGCTTAGTTCTGTGTATCCTCTGCTCAGCGTCAGCAAAAAAGACTTTTTTTAAAGATCATATGGAGATCTAACTAGTCTGTACTTTCTGAACTTCTACTGTAGGGGTGAGAAACTTTTCTGTTCCTTTACTCCGCTAATCATCTCATGTCATCAGATGTGTCAACAGACTCTGACCTAACCGTAGGTTTTACTGTGTGTGTGTGTTCTGTGTTGATGTAATTAAAGTTATCAAATTACTTTTTTATTATTATATATAAATGGATCAAAGATTATGACTAGTACTGTACAGCACAGAACAGCATCTCCTTCACTGAACCATTATAATAAAGATGTGTGGTACATGTACAGTAAAATGTACTATTGGGCTCAAAACTGTATGAACTCCAAAGGCTGATAAAATACAAGTTTCTTATTTATCACAGTTTATTGGTTTATGACTGGGAGATGTGGTAACAAAGGACTTTTACTCAATATACTTAAGTACAATTTCTATGTATATCTATTTGTACTTTTACTACATTTATTTTACAAGTTACGTTTTACATTAGATTCTGAAAATAATGATGAATAATTAGGGTATAATTTATTAATTACTACAACAGCATCAACTTCAGTTCACTCAGCTTTCTTAGTGGAGTACCTGCACTTTTTTACTTGAAGTTCATTTTAGATCATGCACTTACTTTTGGATACTGAGTTATTGTACTCCATACTGCCATCTCTGAGCAGTGGACACTTAAATGAATTTGGTCGTTTTTGTGGGAGATAACATCAACCAGAAGAGGGCGTCAAAGGTAATTCCAACAGTTCAAAAAAGTATTTTTTTTTAAATGTATGTATCATTATTTATTTAAAAAACTCCTTCATCATCATCATTATTATTATTATTATTATTATTATTATTATTATTAATATTATTATTGGGTTATACCTGAATAAACTCACTGCTCACTAATGAAGCTGCCCCTGCCACAAATGTGTACCTGTTCCTAGTCTGTAAGTCAGTATTCATAAAATGTTTCAGGACTATGTAAATGTATTCATCGCTGGATATCAGCTTTTATTATCTTGTTATTGCAATCATTGTAATTTAACATACATCCTAGTGATCTAGTCACTCTGCTAAAATAAACTCAAGCAGTTTGATTTGTAATTCAACTGAGGAAAGAAAGGAACTCACTCTTCGCTTCTGATGTGACACCAGCACTATATTCTCCTCAATTTATGAGGTATCATAGCAGGTAATGAAGCGGAAAGGTCAGGGGGGATGTGTTTTCATCCACTCTAAACCAATAGGTCAGATTTCCACTTTCCACACCACAACTCTGTGACTGCAGCTGGTGCCCTTTTGGGTAAAACAATACATTCAGCTTGGTCACTCATACATCATATCACCAATTCTCCATCTTATTGGCAATGTCACACAGAGGGATATATGACAGAATAGATTTACTGCAAGGGTTCATCCACAGCCTCAGATAATATAAATGGCGTGTAATGTAAGCCATACATTATGAATCCAATTTGTTTGGGTCAGATCAGACATTTTGAGTGCAAAACAGATCTGCTTAGCTGAAAGTCCCCCTGATACCACTAGATGGCAGCATTGCTGGTGAAAATGTAACCCATTAGTATATTTAGGCAAGATTCAAAGTGTTCTCAGAAAATAGGATTTAGATCAAAAGATCAAAAGTGTAATGAGTAAGTATAATACTATTACTATTTAGATTGTAAATAGATGATTCTCCAACAAAGAGGTACAGTAACCTTTATTATTACAATTTGAAAAGAGTGAAATGCAGAATACAGTATCATGTGCTTCGTTCTCTATAGACTCAAACAACTTTAGTACCTGCCATTTTCTGTAAGTTCATGCTTATAGTTAAGTAATACTTAAATTGCTACATGATCACTTTGATTAAGGGACTATGTGGCAACAGTTTGAAGGGACAAAACATAAAGAACAACCATTAGTAAGCAAACACAAATTAATTAATCTGAACCTTTGTAAAGCTGTTACTGTATAACCCTCTGTGAAAGGCCATATCTTGTGCTGTTGCTGAGCCAGATTGTGTTATATGGTGGGATGTTCATGTTATTTCGTCCCCTGCAGGAGAAATGTGATAGGGCGAAATATTAGTTACATCTTATTACTATCACCTGCAACACCACAGCCTTAAAAGTGACCATACAGGAGGCCTATACGTGTGTCAGTATTTCTTTGGCATTGTGTCAAAGTGGATACTGGATTACATTAGACAGTTATTTTAAATATTGATGTATCTGTCTGCAAGTTGATATGTACAATAATATAAAGTAGAGAAAAGCAGCAAACAAATGTTTGTCACTTGGTAGATGAATAAATTATACAATTAATAGATTACCAGTATTACTCAATTACTTTTAACAGTCCTTTTACTATTAGTATACCTCTAATGAGATGAAGAAAATACACATACATATCATTCAACCCCGACCTAATCTGTCATAGAGAGTGCACCTCAGTGCATCCAGATGGCCTATGAGATGTGTTAAGGACAGATGTGTTTTTGCCTCAAGGTCACAGTGTGTTTAAAGCGCATAAAGCAAACCAGTAAGGACAAGTTGTTCTGTTAGGAAGTGCTGAATCCACAACGGCACAGGCAGAGGCATATGAGGCAGGAATATGTTATATTGATTCTACATAGGTGGTAGTCATGCGAAAGCTGTTTTCTTTGCTTAGAGGAAAACACCAACACGTAACATTAAAAAGAGAAGATCCATCTCTCTAATTGTGCCTCCACGTAAGCAATTTACAGCACAATGTTAATTTCATGGTCATGGGTTATCTAGTGAGATTACGGTGCCTGGCATTTTGGTGAAAGTTCACAACAGAAACCCTTGTTTTGTTATTATATAACAGTGAAACCAACTTTTGATACATGCTACTGAAACATCTTCTGTTTTCGAAGCAAACAGTACTCAGCTAAGGTTCAAGGCATCCCGATGTGTTTGTTGTCATATTTATAGAGGTTATTATGAGAGAGAAGATACAGAACAGGGCACATTGTCTCCTTGTAAAATAAGTGAAACATACTGTAGCTGTCTTCAGTCAGTGTCGGGTGAGTTCAATGGCACGTTTATGACCAGGTAAAGTTCACTCGGTTTCGGTGGCACATTAAGTCTTTGTAGGAAAAAGTTAAATGAGGTAACAAGCTAGTGAAGATGTTCTATCGGTCTACAGTAGAGATTGTTCTTTTGTGTGCGGTTGCGTGCTGGGGAGGTGGCATCAAGGCTGGTCTGTCTGACAGTCTGGAGAACATAACAGAGAGGAGGATGGTGAACAAGATCAATGCCATCCTTGATGGAAGTTATTTGAATTCTGATTCTGAATCTCACCCTTCCTATGATGAACTGTGGCAGATGAGACGCTCATTCTGCCACAGACTGATTTCACCAAACACTTCAGACGGTCTTTTGTGCCGACTGCCATAAGACTTTACAACAAGATCTGTGCACCTTCTGAACAATACGTTTCATTCACATCTTTCCATATGTCAACTCTCTACTATTATTGTTATATAGCAGTATTTTATTAGAAATATTTATGTATTTTTTAAATATCCCTATTTACCTTGTTTACTTTATTACTTAGATTGTGTCTGTTATTTTTATTGAGCCTTAGTGTTTTACGGTTTATGTCTTTGTTTGTCACTGTGTTGCTGTGACAAGTGAATTCCCCCCCTGGGGATCAAGTCTCATTTTATTTGTATCAAAATGGATCAAGGCATAAAACACTGGATTGCTGCATCACTAATAATGTCATGCAGACTTGGCCAGACATTCATTAAGCTCAAGAGAAATGTACAAGCAAACAAACACAGGCATGGATTTGAATAAAAATGTGTAGACGCTTATAAGAGAGAAAGCAAAAACCTTAGCTGTGGCCAAATCAACAGTTTGGTTCATTCTTGCAAAGAAAGAAAGCAGTGGTGAGTTCAAAAACATTTTAACGTCTGGACGACGACGAGAGAACACACAATACTTTCCCTGGTAAAGAAAAACACCTTCACAACATCAACAGACGTCAATAATACTCTAGAGAATGTGTGCATATCATTGTCAAATTCTACAATCAAGAGATGCCTTCATAAAGAAACCTACTCTGGATCCAGGGGTTTTAGCCAATTATAGACCGATATCCAATCTGCCCTTTATCTCTAAAATC
>JAUYWH010000002.1:18097498-18126133 GCA_034779795.1 Ctenopoma multispine
ATTGGCACTATATAAATAAAGTTGAATTGAATTGAATTGAATTGAATTGAATTGAATTGAATTGAATTGAATTGAATGAATGTAAATCCAGAGCGTTTATAACAACTTTACTGATGACGTGACTGCTGAAGGGCTAGCAAGATGAATTCTGAGCTATATAGGTCTATACTCTCTGTTCCCATTCAGCCAAATGCTACAGAACTGATGGGACAGTGAGCAGATGGATAATCACCCAAAACATACTATGAAAGCAATACAAGACTTTCTGAAGGTAAAGAAATTAAATATTTTTCAAAGGCCAAGTCATCCACCTAATCTCAACTCAGTAGTGCAGCTTTTCAGTCACTGAAGGCACAACAACGCACAAACAACCATATACTGAAGGTGGCTGTAGAGAAGGCCTGGCAAAAATCTCCAGGGACGAAACTCACAATTAGGTGATGTCTAAGAGCTCCAGACTAATTATTATCATCCTTAAAAGTTAGTTTATTTCAGACCCATCGTGATAGTGTACAAAGGCAAAATCATAAATCATAAATCTGTCGGTGTGCAAATAGTTCTAACTCTAAATAGTACATTTTAAAATTATAATAACAACAGGGAATTTTAAAATGCTTTTTTAATATACATTTTTGGTGTGCGATTCTACTACACCCTTTAAAAATGTTTGCCTCAATGCACCTCTTCTAGGAATCACACACACACATTTCTTCTCTCATAAACAAGAGTGATTTCCCTAACTACAAACAAACATGTCTCACATGCCTGCCAAACTTCTCCTACAATAACAGACTAGCTACACAGGTTTACCTAATTCAAAATGCAGCCTCAGGGACAGATGCTTTGCTGGGAGATGTTCTGATATACACTTACACAGACGAGTGAGAGGTCACACCTTCCACTTCTTCAGCAGAATCACACTCAAAAGATCTGTGAAAAACTAATGGTATTATCCAAAAGATGGATATTTTAGGAAGCATGATAAGGTTGAAAAAGAGCAAGAGTCAAATGGTACAAGAACACGTTTATTTATGTGAATTATAGAGCTGATGTTTGGCATCAACCCCAACAAGCCTGTGTCTAATTGTGCACAGAATAAACCAGATAATATAAGGCAGCCATTGTGGAATAATGTAATATTAGAGTCAATGACACCATTCCTCTGTAAACACTGCAGAGAATCTACCATCAAATGAGCTGAGATTAATAAAGCATAGCAATTTACATGAAATGCACCAGAAAGTCAAGACACAGCAGCTGCAACTTCACATAAACCATAACTTTATGATATTTATGATTGTATGGAACACAGTTTCCAAAATGTTATGTAGTTCTGATAATCAGTAGGTCTCCATAAATCACTAAAAGCATAAGGGTGGCAGCAAATCTGACTGAGTGTCGCAGCAGCATAAATCACAATGCAGAAGCCGTGCAGTTAAAATGCAATTATCGTAATGATAACATAACAAGCTGACAGATAAATGTGTTAGTTTTAACTCTATCTATATATCTATATCTAAGGCTTAGATAAATATGATGTGTGCAGAGAATGTTCACATCAAGACTTATGTGTGTGAAAAGCAATGATAGTAAAAAAAGACTGAGTTGTATCTGACCCCAGACTAAACCAGTAAATTAAAGTATAAAGGGGTGAGTGCACTTCTATGTTACTTGGTGTCAGTCTACATACACCAGAGGGACATGTGAACAAAAAAGACCAAAAAGTGTTTTTTCTTCATACATTGCCAACTTTCTGGTCAACATTGGGACACAAATGTGACTCAGTAGACCATGCAGTGCAAGACAATTTGCATCTAGAGTAACATGATCAGTATATGTTTTGCATAAACTCAAGTTCACTACTCAAGTTTAAATAACAATATTCCTAAAACTCAATGAAGTGTATGTGTAAGTGCATGTGTCTGTATATTTGCCTGTTTTGGAAACAGGTCAAAGTGCAATCGTATGTGTCAGGAGGGCTCACTCCACCTATTTACCTTTCGCCAGATGAAGAAATAGCTGCCACCTACATTGTTTCATATACCAGTCATTCCAACAAGTCTTTCATAATGCTGGGAAAGAGATCATGATTGTGCAACAAAGTGGCACCACGTATGCTTCTGCTAAACTGATTGGGTGATTTTCAGCAGGCTACTGTACATCTCCATTACTGGGAAAGGGGGGAATGATTTTGGAGTTATTTCAGTTTAATGACACTGAAATTATGAAATCAAATAAAGATTGCAGTCGTTTCATATCAGGTGAAGACAAAGTCTGTTGTCGTTTTTTCCTACATTGAAATTTTATCATATGAACTACTTGAAAACCAACACATACGTCATGTCAGTTAAAAATGCTTTTGAAGATACAGTATTGTTCAAGCTTAAAGAATGATTGTTTTCAAAACCAGTCTGCTGCAGCACTTTCAGACTGAAAGAACTTCTATGCTTGGAATGAATACCCTGATAGATTACACATTACGCTGTAGGAAGCTGTCATACAGGATTCTTAACACGAAGGCCTGTATGTATATTGCCTACCTTGGATGCCTATTTCAGGTTCATGACCTGAATGGTTTCAGTTAACCATACAGTTGCAGTTAAAAAGAAATACGTTGTCTACAAACAACCAGAAACAAACTGAAGTAATTATTTTAATACTTTTGTTTCTAAATAATTTAACTAAAAGAGGCATTATAGGGGAACTTGATGGCATTTCCCCTCTCTTTTATTTTTTCCCAGCAGATTTTGATGTCTCCTATATATAGTGTGTACTTGTTTGAATCATGATATAAAGTCCTACATTTTCTACTAAAGGATTTAGTGAGCAAGTCTTCAGAAGTTATGCCATGAAAAGTTTTTCTTTACCAATTAATAAGACATGCGGTAAGGACAAATAGTTGTGACTGGGTGACTACCCTTTAGCCAAGGCTTTTTTAAGATAGACAGCATGGAGGCTGCTGTGTGCCACAGTTCATCTGTGGATTTATGTCTCACTGTCTTCTGTTACGTCATGAAACGCCAGTCTGACTCTATGATGCTGAGATAAGGGCAACTATATCACCCTTTGCAGTACTCTTTGTTTTTGTCTTAGTTCTTAGTATCTGACTAAGGTTGTTTTCACAGAACTGCATGTGGGACAAATCAGATTCACCTAAATATCTGAAATACTCAAACCTTTTGCACAGTACTACACCTGTTAAACGAGTTGAGGCAGTGTTGATGTATACAGATAAATTCTCTTCTACTTCATACTTTGACTTCACGCAATATTGTAGGCATACTTTTTACATCACTACATTAAGTAGCCTTCTAGTTCCGTAGTACTATATTTTAACTAATAATACAAAAATACAGCACAATCATAAGACTTTATTCCATGTAGGGAATTCAGAAACCTATCAGCAGTAGTTATATATTGAAATGTATTATGATTAACTCAAAAACAAATGATAGCTCAGTGGGTAGAGTCGTCTTCAAATCCGAGGGTGAGTGATTTGATTCCCAGTCCTGACAGGCTACGTGTCGAGGTGCCCTTGGAGAAGACACTGAAACCCTGTACTAGTGCCAATATGTACTGTCTGGCAGCTTTCCAATCAACAATTTCCCTAAGGGGACTAATAAAGTACCTAATATTATTAGGAAAATAAAAAGAGCTCCATCATTACCAGCTACATGTGATCAGTGTAGGTAGTAGCAAGTTAAATTAACTTAAGAAACTTTCTGAATAAAATGTGATTCGAAGAGTAGTTTTAGTGCACCATAATGTTTACTTTTACTTGCGTAGATTTGTGAAGGAGAAACATTAATTTGAAGAACGGTGCAGCTCGTTTACCTATACTGTAGGTATTCGTTTCAAAAGCTTTATGTTGTAAGAAAGTGAGATTTGGAAATATGTGTTTCTCCTGCCTTCATTTTTTATTTTGTAAAGATGTTATATATTCGTACTCATGTTTTTATTCTACTTTAGCACATTATTTTTGATTTATGTCTGTCTGATTACATCATTTGTAGAACATAAATCAGACTATACTATAAATGCTACTACAGGACGTCGACTGCATTTGGTCTTTATTTTAATTGAATCAAACTACAACCACTGTAATACAACGAAGTGATTTGAATTGAGTTGTAATAAACCTAAAAAGCAGTGGGCGGAACCCGGCGGCGTTAGGACCTGGGGTGCACCTCGACGAGGAAGAGGGCGTAGGCTCGGTCTGCCGGTAGAGGAGGAAGGTGTCGCTACAGCCGAGCTGCTAACGCACATCCGCGGGGTGCTCGACAGCAGGACGAGCGATGCGAGTCAAGGGCTGCGAGGAAACAGACTAAACAGACACAGCTCGGCCCCGGTATCGGTATCGTTTCCGCAGTGTGTGAACAAAAGAAAACGCAGCACAGTGAGCATGTCGGTGCTAGCTCTGCAAGAGTATGAATTCGAGAGACAGTTCAACGAGGACGAGGCCATCCGATGGATGCAGGAGAACTGGTAAGTCGGCGTTTCGCCTGTGCCTCAACATCACCGTAAACGCTCCGGTTCGCCGCCGTGCGTGCTCGCCGGAGCGGAGGCTTCGACGGCGGGCGCGCATGCACCAGCGTCGCTGACGGGATTAAAGCTCGCCGTGTCCCGTTATGTCAGCCTCTCTCTGTCATCGTCCGCAAATTTGCTGCTTGTTTAATAAAAGCGAACGAATTGAACGCGGGCCCCCTTCAGCCGCGTGCGAAATGCGATGCTGCGCCGCGCCGCGCTTCATCCTGTCTGAGCTCATTCAGCCCTGACATGACCGTCGGCTGTTGCATTATGCATCTGTTCACGGGAGGGATTTGTCCTAGATTTCCTCTGATTTATTCTCCCGGCATCAGTTACCGCGATGTTATTGTAAAGGTCATCCACGGCTCCGGCTGCCTCATCCATGTAGACAGTCCCTGGCCCACCGGGGCTAAACCAAGCCGTGACACAGACTGCTGAACCACATCACTGTTAGTCATCCTGTGATTTTCTTCCCCCCAGCAGACTTGGTCTTATCTTCATTTCAGTAGGTTACTGAGCACAGATGTCCAGGTTAAATCCTACTACTGTTGTACAAGGGAATGAAAAGGCATTATTGTAAGGTCTCTTCGTGTTTACTCCCTAAGATGCTCAATCTGTCAATCACTTTTCAATGAATCAATTTGTTTACGCTCTAAAATATTTATATATTTAATATAGATAAAGAAAAGTGGTCATCAGGTGACATTGGGTCAAAGGTGACAACTTTAAGCAGTTGATATTGTCCAAGCAACAGCCTGAAAAATCACACTTGTATAAAGCGAAGAAAAGCAGATTTCTGTTTTTTTTTTTACATAAGACAGAAAAATAAAACAAATAAACTACTAAACACCTTCCAGCAGTACAATTATGACATAAGAGATAAAGTTAATGTGTGTGTGAGTTATTGTTTAGTTAATATTGTTTACCCATAGCTACGTCTGCCAGCTTTGCACAAACTGCAAATAAGATCCTAGACTAATATTTTACTAAGTAAATATTGCTCTGTGGCTGTGTGCATTGATGCATTTCAGATGTAGGTCATGTCATCCAAACATCCTTTGCATGAGCTCTCTGAAGGGTCATTATCGTGCAGACCCACGAGCAAGAATGCTGAGCAGGAATTGGTTCTAAGCAAAACTAATGGTGTCACGCATGAAGTTACCATAGGCTTCATTAAGCTTTCAGTGCCACTAGGTTTCCATAAAAGCAGCACATGGTGAGCAGTGCCCGTTCATCTGGCTTCTTCTGCCATGTGTTAGAACTAACTGTGGGAAATAGTCGTTTTAACAAGTCCTGAACACATTAGGATTGTCTAGACCTATTGGAGACAGAGTTTCCTTCTTATTCACTGAAATAAAATCTGTGTGTGTGTGTGTGTGTAAGAGAGAGAGAATGCATGGTACCAGTGAGTAGGAGCTGTCCATACCCTGGTACTGACATCCAGCCTATAACATTCATCTTCTGATGTCTGCTGACTGAGCATTAGCCAATCACGTTGCAGCTAATCTGTGCTCACTTCTTCCTGCTAGGCCAGTGTGCACATGGTAGATAGATGCACAAGGAAACAGGATTTGAGAGGTTTTTTTTTTGTTCCATTTATAATATACAGGCAGTACGGAAAGGAAAGAAACTGAAATAAACATATAAACATGTATAAAAATGTATCATGCAAAACAGAAACAAATAAAACAAATGTTGGTTTATTATTAGTTCAGCATTTAGTGCACCACTACAATGAGAACATTTAGTTTAATCAATTCCAATTTCCATTCTACTTATCGATTCCTGGTTTTTGATTCCTTGTTTCAGTTCATTCTTCTTTATTTGTTCACTAAACACAAAGCAGCAGCTCCCAGGTAACGAGGCAACATTACAAAAGGAAGTCTCTAACTATACAAATACCCTACCATCATCTTATGCTTTTTTTTCTACTTTTCCTAACGTTCCCTAAATGATGGAGATTCGACAACTGAGAAAGGATGCAGCCCCTTCACCACAAATACCCTTACTAGTCCTGATTTTTCCCAGTGGAGGTCGATGTGTCAGATAACACAGATAACAGTTCCTGGCTGTAGGTGCTGCTACTGGCTGATGACTCTCTGGGTCAGAAACTGTAAGACATCGAACCCTGTAGAGTTGTTCATGTCGGTGGTTGATGGTCAGATCCGATGTGCAGCTAGTCTTACAGCTTATTTTTGCTGTTGTTTGCTTTAGAAAAGCAAAGTGAAGCCACACTTTTGACCGAGTCCTGCGGTCATGCGTGCTATCTCGGATTTAAACAAATGATACGCTCAGCACTGGTTGCCTGTTTTAGTACCCAGTAATTAATTAGGAACCAAATTATTGTCAGTAACAATAAGAATAATGTTTAAATGAGTTTTTATCATTTTATATTTGTTTTTAGGAGAGATGTATGCAGTAACCATAACAAATCAGAGCATAGTATTACTATGAACTGCAACATGTTTAATGTCTTAACCAGTGGCTCAGTATTTTAAAATAGCACAAACTGTAGTAATCATAGAAAAAGGGCACATCCTTATTACAAATGACCTTAAATGTGATTTGTCGCTGCGGAGACGAAGATGATGGCTGGCGATGGAGGATCTCTACCAGACTACTATTCACACATCAATAGTAAGACACATTTCATTTATGTTACTGTTGGAATTCCAGACACTAGTGAAAATTTAAGCTTTACTGTAGTTTAGGCTACCTGTTATTGCTTAATGTGACTGGACTCAGTTTGCATAACAGCATAATTAAATGATTTGCTATGTGCCTGTTGCACATGCTTGCATCACAGTGTGGTGTTGGAATGATACATTGTTCAGCCTTGGCAGTGACACAAGCCAACAAATGGCTGATTTGTGTAGTTCTTCCATTTTGGCCATTAGTATCAGACATTCTTTGCCAGTTGGGTAGACCATACTACTTTTAGCAAGGGACAAAGTATATTGTTTTATGTCTATGTTGTTGTTTAATAATGAAAGGAGAAAAAGGTTAAACACAATATACCCGCAGTTTGTGCCATATTTAGCCTGCCATAGATTGTTGTTTGTCATAAGTTACAATGTGTTTTTAGGCAAAACGTAAACTCTTTTCTTTTTAATTGTGATTGGTATTGCAAAAGTAATTTGAGCTGTTATAGTCTGTTAAAATAATTTTTTGCATTTGTTCTTAGGCTATCTTATATCAATATGTTGATGAATCTGTTTCATTTGCTATTTTCAGTGTAGCTTAAGGCATCTTCACTTTTCATCAGTCTTAGGGTTGATACAAATTAAAGTATTTGTGTTTGGAAATAAGTTTTTCTTTTCTTTTAGAGTCTAAAGCTAATGTAATGCATGTCTTTGACACTGTGATACATCAGTTGACCCTGCCTATATACTTTGTGTACATATCATTGTTTGGCAAGGTTGGATTGCAACTGGTACACTGATCTGATCTGTTCCCTGCAGACTGTTGCCAGACAGCTCAACATTGTGAAGCAAGGACAATTACACTGGTTGTCGGAAGACTAGGAAGAGTGAACAGTGGACCTAGGTGCTGTGATTTAGTGACAACATCAGTAGTAATTCCCTCCTGTAAAGAGCAGTTTAAAGGTAACTATGCCACCTGATAACTGAAGGTTCTGTGCAAAGTGAAGCTGTGAACATTTCAGATATAGAAACGGGCATGGTAGCTGGGAGTTATTAGTGACTCTTTCACATACTTCAAAACTCATTGCACAGCTCTAGGATAGATCAAGGAAAGACTGCCTCTGCATGCTATCTTGATATTACAGTTTTACTATATCTGAAAATATTTTTTTTACACATGACAAGAACTGTAGTCCTGTGACTCTGAAGAATTAAATAGGCTTGGCCTTGGTCCTGTTTATTACAATCACCCCATATTCTTTTATCTTGATTATCATTATTATTATTATTATTTGCAATTTACTGAAACATCTTTACACATAATTGAATTACGTTCATATACTTTTTCTGTCCATGTTCTCTGTAATTTATGCATGTACATGTGTATCTGTTACAGCTGTTATTCTTTATTAGTATGATATGAATTTCCATACTGGTTGATATCAGATTTTTTTTGTAATACTAGTTTTACTATGTGCTTTGGACTCGTTTTAATTAAAGGACATTAAATAACATGATGTATCTGTCATTCATTCTGAAGTATACTTGTGATGTACGATGAGATATAGCAGTTCACTCACATTTTTAATAATATTTGAACAGTCGACTGCCATTGGAGTTTTAACATCTAGCAATTTGCTTCCATTTGAAAACGAACATTATTTATTGGGTTGGCTTTTTTGCGATTATGTGCAATAGGTGCAGTTGAGAAAGCATGTTATGTTAGGCTAGGTTTTAAGATTCCCGTGTCTCCAGAAGAGAGCTGTACTGTTAAACACACATCTTCAACTTGTTGACTCACCCTGTACTCCCACCAACATCTTTACTCCTCATTTGCATGCCGGTTGCTGTGAATCTGTGTTCCATGCTTTTAAAAAAGGCTTTTGGGTAGATGGCATCCACAAGGGTCTTCATCAAAAGTGTGGAGAAGCGATTTGAAATCTCAGAGCCTAGAATACTGCAGCAAGCATCAACAATGATATCTCTGTTGTGGTTTATTTATTCTGACAGTTAATGCATATTACCACACATTTTATATGATTCAGCTGCTCCACTCTTTTTGCCATTGCATTGAAAATAAATATGAATGGTTAAATAACAATTGTCGTTGCTGATTTTATGGGATTTGTGAACTTTGCTTTGCTGTACTGTTGGTGGATTTAGCCCAACACATCAAAATAATTTGCGTAGTATTATAGCTCATTCATTAGTCTTTTAGATCAAGTTTCTGAGACTTGATAAGTTGGGGAGATAAGTCTCTACCATTGTAGTCTCGTGTTACTTTTTAAGCCCAAAAGCAGTCCAGCCTGTTGTTTCAGAGATGTTAGATAGATGAGACCATTAGATGCACATTACATTTGACATCAGGATATCATTGCACCTTTTTGTCTATTCATTTGGTACAATAATATTTGTACTTTAGGTTTTGTAGCACAAGTTCTCCATAGTGACTCGTGTTGACCAGAGGCAACAGGAGCTCTTTACCTGCCAGTACTGCAGGCAGGTAACAAACACAGGATGTATAATTCAAAGCCACAGTGCAGGGATAGTAATAGGAGAGGTAGTTACAGTTGAAGACAAAGTGTTATTGAATGAAATTAATTTTCTCATGGCAGCCTGAGAGGATATAGATATATTTTCAAACCACAATGTGCTGTTTTTGTGTTTTCTTGAGCCATACATTTATGTATACCCTACAATACAACCTACTAAAGATATTCTTTTTATTCCGGGCTTAAAATGACAACTCCAGAAAACAAATCAAAACAAATGTGAATACTGACGTGTCAGTTTTTAATTAGAAGAAAAATAACTTTTATATCTTCGTGTAATTGTAGAAATTCATCTTGCTGGTCATGCAGTAAAATCTCAAAAGTCGTGGTTCTGCATGCTGCTGCTCTTTCAACAAGAGCAGCTCATGGTGATGGTGATCAGTCCTGACCACGTTAACCCAGAATCCACCCCCGGCTTGATGTTTGCTGGGCTGCTCTCCTTCTCACAACTGGTGAGGTCAAAGATGAAGATGTGGGATGGCTCTTTGAGAAGTAAAGTCTGCCTGGAGTGCTGCTGTGCTCTGGTTTCACTTCCAGAATACATCGGGCTGTCAAGGAAAATCTTAAATGCAAGACAAAAGAAAATACAGTTCACTGTAGTATGTGAATATAATATGTGAATAGATAGATGACTGTGTGTAAGTCTGCCATAATACTTAATACATTGTACATAATACATTTAACCAAAAAGGGGAACCATCAGTGGAACTGCAGTGTACTTTTAAATGGCTACTGTTCAGAGCAATCTTCTGAACAATACAGTCACGTCACAAAATTCCTCCAGTGTCAAAACTAGACAAAAAAATCTAGCAACATGTTTTATAAGCTTGGTAATTTCCCATTAGAAAGTGTATGTATTAACCAGGACTAGTGGCTGTCTTCCCCGCTGGATTATATTTGAGTTATTTCTGGGTGATAAACTATTGAGTATTAGCTTGGTCTTACTTACAGCATCTCTTGGTCTCATCGTGTGGTTTTCCACTCATCGTACACTTTGGCACAGGAACTGGTGTTGCCTTCCCACTGTTTTAGATACAGACAACAATGCCATGGGATAGAGTTACACACCCTGTACTGAACTAAATGACTTTGCATGTGTGTGCACACATGCAAACACACATTTCTTGGGAATGGAGTTGCATATGCAAATGTGACACTGTAAACACAGTTAGACAGACACCAGCTTGCTGGCACAGGCATGCGGACTCATCCTCCGACTACACACTCAGGATTATGTAACGGTTAAAATCTCCTGGACTAGCTAATACAGATCCAAGTTCCACGGCAGGTTAGCCAGCAGCTTTATACAACACTGTCAATGGGGGAGGGGATGGTCTATTGGATCAGCATCCTTATTATATTGGGTAGTGCACTGAAGAGATTATATGCAAGTACACCAACCACCGGAAGTCACAAATACGCACACTTGTGATTGACTCAGACTTAAAAATTATCTATGGACCTGATAGCTTAGTATTAATCATGTGTGGGTCTTGGGTCTCTTAGATGTCTGCCAGACTTGTTTGAAGTTAATACAAGCAATTTATTACAGCCTGATTAAATAAAAAAATCATGTTTATTGGAACCTATAGACTGTTTTATTGGGTTTCTGGTGACACAGGGCAACCTCAGAGCTTTGGTTTGATGGCTTTATGGTTTTATGAACACATTTCTTTTATATATCTCTGAGGTATTCATCATTATTTGACAGCAGTGCAAACTGGTCAACACCCAGTGCCTCACCCAGTGTCTCACTCTGTGATAACAATCACAAGAGGGAAAGAGATTCTAGATGTGGCTTATCTACCTGACTAAGGAGGTCTTGCATATTGTCCTGGTTGTACACATTGATCACAATCTCTAAAAACCAATGTTTTTTTTTGTAATGAAGGCCCTGCACCTTACTGTTGTTTGGAGGTAATCTCAGCAGGAGTTGGTTTCTAACCCTGCAGCAAGTCAGAAATCTCTGCTGAGTCTGTTACAACTCCATGCTGATCCTCCCCAAAAGAGCTCTGACGTTGTAGTTTTCCATTTGTGCTGCCTCTGCCCACTTCAACAAACAGCAGAGTCAATCCTCTTGCCAGTACCCTCTAATATATTGTCCTGTGTAGTGATATAAGTCAGACTCAGAAGTTCTAGTTGCAGTCCTTGTAGTTTTGAGTCTCAGATTTTCCTAATGGCTGCACCAGGAGAGAATGAAACATCGCTGATAGACGTACATATCTTTAGGTATGCGTGGTCTCTCATTTCACTAGATAACAATAAAGAGATAGGTGTTAAAATAGGGATTTATCTGGTATCTATTGTAATTGGAACAGACATTTAATGGAAAATATTTAAGAAACAGTATGCACATTCTGTACAGTCTTTTGTGTGTTATTTCTTGGGTGAATTTGAAAGTTGAAGATCAGGGGTGAAGCAGTAGAGACACAGGAGAGCATGAAGGGATGATGTGAATTCACACCAATGACTCAAATACTGTACAGTCCTCTGACTGCACACATACTGCAGCTTGGCTGCAGCCGGCAGCAGTCTATGCAGTTCAAATAGTCTACACACCATGCATGTCTTAGGCTCTGGCTGAGTCTAATGCACATGACGATGATAAAACAGGTAATGAGACCTCATACTTTTGTACATGTGCTGGATCAATAAAACCTCATTCATTGAAAGTTTTCCTTCAGCCATCTTAGACTTCTTTTTCATGAACATATGCGGTTAAGTCAGTTCAGAGCCTCTGTAGCGTAAAAGCTCCAAACGGTGTTTGAGCTTAAGATGAATCATTTATAACTACATTATACATACAGTATATCAGTTGCCAATTTAATTTACAAGAGGAAGAATTTTTTATGTTTCCCTTCAGAGGTTGCTGTGCCCATGGAGGGTATCTTAAGATAGAAAAAAGTATACTGCACCCTACCGACTCACACCTTAGGTCATACATGACTTTGACCTTTGACCTCTGAGCTTGGACAGCAGCAGACTGAAGGGGAATACTGAGATCTTCAGTCCTCCCTGCCTCACCACAGTATGTAGGCCACTGTGCGTTACGTGTTGCTCTGTTCTCCCCTCCTTCGTGTGTAGGTCTGAAAACAGTGATGTCATTCTGCAGTCCAACCCTGTTGTCATTCTGTGGAAGCAGCATCTTTTGACTTTGACTGGATTGCTTTGTCCTTTGTTCATTGGAGGTGGCCTAAATCAGCTTGTGGGCTTCCTGCAAGAACAGAAATGTGCCGTTTCTCTCATCCTCACAACACAGACACACAATGAATTTTGTACCTTCACAGAACTGACACCGTGTTTGTTACTGTCTTTGCTGACTTGCCTGCTTCCATACTGTTATTACAGCAATAGTTTAAGCTTCACTTTATTAGCATAATCTTTCTACACTCTTTAAGATATGGATGGTGTTTTTTTAAATACAGAGTTGTTTATATTGGAAATGGAAAAACCTAAATAGGTATGCCCCAGCCCATGTGCAG
Organism: Ctenopoma multispine; assembly: GCA_034779795.1. NCBI lineage: Eukaryota > Metazoa > Chordata > Actinopteri > Anabantiformes > Anabantidae > Ctenopoma > Ctenopoma multispine. Next base: position 18,110,702 of record JAUYWH010000002.1, read on the forward strand.
CAGTGGTATCAGGCAGATCATTTAGTTGAAAAATTAATGTTAAACATCTTTGAGTCACTTATTTGTCTCTGCTACAATAACAGCATAGCAACTTAAGGCCTTTGAAAATGACCCAAAATTTTTTTGTGACAGACCAAATGAACACAGCAATGAGAAGGTAAGGTTTGTTCTACTGTATATCTATACTTTATATTTTCCTCTCCCCACATATCACAGCGTTCCTCAAGCTCTTATTTTTTATTTACAATGGCTAAGCAGAAATGAACCATTTTTTCTTGCCTAACTACACACCTGATCAACAAGTTAGTGCTGTCGTTGCTGTGCTCTGCTGAGGCTGCAAAACGGAACAGGATGGATTTTTGTTTATACGCTGCACTTCTTTGACAAATGTTTGCATTTGTAGTGTTATTTGTGCTCATACCATTTGACTAGCGTACAACCTTGAGTGGATCATCCTATTTAGAGGCATAACATAGAGGTATACTGTCCCCTTTGTATAATACAAGACTTTTCCTCTGAGCAATGCAGTCACTAAGTTCACACATATCTCTGGTCATTAAAAACTCATACTGTAATTTTTTTTTTGGTAATGCTGCTCTGGTCTCTCTCCATCAAACCTGTGTTTTGAACAAAGTTAATCCAATTTTAGGCAGCATGGTCCCATGTTCTGTTCGTCCTAGTCAGCATCCAGTCTGTCAAGTCAGACCACCTGTGCTTTGTAATTGTGCTGAGCACTAGGAAATGTTTTTTCTTTAGATTTGTTTTGGCCTGGTGGTGCTTCAAGGCCTCCACTTTATGCGGAACAGCAATGATCTCTGACAAATCAATTATGGCGAACGGGCATCAGAGGATGGTGTGAGCTGGAACTGAATAGAAGCAATGACTGTAAACTGAAAGCTAAGCATTTAGCAGCAGTGGCACCTGGACTCTCATCATTAAATCATTACTGCAGGCATTGGTTGTATAGTCAGAATGTCTGACTGTTTTTTAAGCAGTATGTTGTAATTATAGTGTCAGTGAAATAGTTATAAATGCAAGCTGCTTGTTGTATAGCTTGTCTTTATGATAAGTCTTGCATTTAAAAGAATACTTTGAGCTGTTGTATGCGAAATTCAATGTTTAAAAGCATTAACTTGGATAGATACAGGTAATTAAAAAAAAAGTTAATCCTAATCTTTTTTTGTGTTGTGTTTGTGTTTACACAGGAAGAAGTCCTTTCTCTTCTCTGCACTCTACGCCGCCTGTATCCTCGGGGGTCGCCATGTCATGAAACAAAGGGAGAAGTTTGAGCTACGGAAACCGCTGGTGCTTTGGTCGCTAACGCTCGCTGTATTCAGGTGAGAAAGCACTGACGTTAATGACAGAAAGATTACCACAATTTTCAAATACGGTGATTATACCAAATTATTAGACTCCACAATCCACAATCAGTTCCACAATCATATGGAAACTGAGTCATGGTTTAACCAAGAATGTGCTTAAATTCAGGCTGGAGTCTGTGTAGGGTCTAGATGTATGTGATCTGTATTGGATATGTAAGATATTTCAACACAAGCTGAAGATGATACTGACACACAGACTTTACTTATAGTGCATATGAATGGTTCATTGTTAGTGCCTCAGAAATTCATATGTAAGAGTATTTTATTATCCTAACCTGCTCAGATGTAGTAATGATATGTACCACATCTCTCCCTATTTAAATATTTGACTTTTTATCAGTACTGTCTTTCTGTCCATCTAGTATATTTGGTGCCATCCGTACTGGGAGTTACATGATGTACATCCTGATGACGAAAGGGCTTAAACATTCAGTCTGTGACCAGAGCTTCTACAATGGGCCTGTCAGCAAGTTCTGGGCATATGCTTTTGTACTTAGCAAAGCACCAGAACTGGGTAAGTCGGGAATATAATTTGTCAGGTCTTATACTTATTTTTCTAGTTTATTGCTTTAATAACTACTGCTTGCACCTCCTGTCATACTGTGCTAGTCAGGGGACCTGATCAGTGCCATAAAGTATACGGATACAGCTGGTGTACATACTGTATCGTCATGATATGATTTTTGTGTTTTTCCTGAAATGGTATGCAATAAAAGTAATCACATTTGACTTCCTGTTCTACTGCAATTAATGATTTTGTGATCTCTCTTAAATACCAATTGAGTACATATTTGTCTATCCTTCGCATGAACTGTAACTTTACTCATGCTGATATTAGGTATATATTAATCTGTTTGTGAGGGTTCTTTTTGCCAATCTATTTTCTTTTTTAAATACAATTTAAATTAAAATGCCATGAACTCCATGCCTAAACCTAGAACAGTTGCTCCTATCTTTGGGAATGAAAGATGGCAGATGCTCACTGCCTCCGTTTTCTGTTCTGAATGTGAAAGTTAGAAACCAGAATGGACAGATACCCACAAGGCCCAAAAATGACAAACAAAGCTGTTAAATCTAAACATATACACATTAGGCAGTTACTGCTCAGGCTGACTGTTGTGCCTCAGTGCACACGTACGCAGGATCATTCACTGCAGTGAAGAAGGCAACAAACAGTAATTTTCCAGCCTTTAAAACAAATGTTTTAAATAAGATGGTATAGTAATGGTATTGTAGTGGAAATTCCTTAGATTATTAAAGTAAAGTAAAAGTAATATTCGCAAAATGTAATATCAAACACTGGCATGTAATTTTGTATGTTGGGCAAACCTTTTTGCTAGTTCATCGTTTTGTTGAAAACATATCAATATTAGCATTTTGCCGAGGTGATACTGCTCTTGGTGATATTTATAGGGCAGCCTTTAAAGTTGTTTGTAACATTTCAGTTCTTTCCTTCTGTTGCTGTCCCTTCATTCATCCCTCTTTTTTTCTGTATTTCTCCCCCTCCCCATGCTTTCTTCAATCTTCTTCCACCTTTCTTCTTTCCAAACTTCCATTATCATATTTATAGGTGACACTCTCTTCATTGTCCTGAGAAAACAGAAGCTGATTTTTCTCCACTGGTACCACCACATCACGGTGCTCCTCTACTCCTGGTATTCCTACAAAGACATGGTTGCTGGTGGGGGATGGTTCATGACTATGAACTACTTGGTCCACGCTGTCATGTACTCTTACTACGCTTTGCGGGCAGCCGGCTTCAAGGTGTCGCGCAAGTTCGCCATGTTCATCACGCTGACCCAGATCACCCAGATGCTGATGGGATGTGTGGTCAACTACCTGGTGTACTCGTGGATGCAGCAAGGCCAGGAGTGTCCATCTCACATGCAGAACATTGTGTGGTCCTCCCTCATGTACCTCAGCTACTTTGTGCTCTTTGTCCAGTTCTTCTTTGAGGCCTACGTCGGCAAGTCCAGATCATCAGCTACGGCTGTCACCAAGAAGAGCGAGTAAAAAAAAAAAAAATGCCACAAGTCTGAAGAAAAAGGGAGTTGGAAATGGAGTGCAGGGACCACTGACAAGAGAGAGAGGGTTAATAGTGGGGGGTTAATTGGTTTTGATGATAGAGAAGGGGTGGGGTTGGGAGGGGGGGGTCAACAAGATGGCTGGTATTAGTACTTGAGCATTACTGTTAATGCGCAGATGTAAAAAAGCCTCATTGGAGCTGACGTCTCCACTGGGGGAAGGCTGTGGAAACAGCACCGCCATGATCAGAAGTCATCACGACTTGTCCACCCGAGGTTTTAAAAGTCCTTTTTGAATTCACCAATAGTTCTTTAAACCTAAAAGATAAAAAGATTTTAAAAATGAAATCTGCCATGAACATATGTTTCCTTGATATAAAAAAGCCATTAATCGGTACATATGAAGATGGATGGAATCAGTGTTAAATTGAGCCATCTGAGTATATTTTTGTCTGTCAGTGTTCATGTTTCAGCCTGTCGAAGAAAAAGCTTGAGGCACTTCCGAGTGTGTGTGTGTGTGTGTGTGGAGCTGAGCGTTGGTGGTTGATGGGGTGAGCGGCGCATCTTCGCCGGTGGATCTTCTGTGTCTTACATTGTAAAATGTGATATTTTCTCAGGTTTTAGGTTTTGTCTTTCTTAATACAATATGCATATCAAAACAAAGTAGACATGTTTAACATCCGCATTGGTTTACAGTATGGCTGAGTTCCATCGAGTATGGCCACACATTTGAAAAGAGAATGAGTGAAACTGATTGGACTGACTGACTCAGATGATCATACGGCTCCTGGGCATAATGGGAACCACATGTTGACAGTGCCCTGCTTCACCACTTGTCATGATCTTTATCATAAGTTGCTGACCACACTTGGGAAAAGCCACCAACACCTCTCCACCAGTGAAGACACAAAAGGCTCTTGGACACTACAAGCTTAAATGGAGGACGAGGACAGACAGATTTATGTTTAGCCAAAAAAGAAAAAAAAATCTAATCAAAACATCAAAATCTACTGTATTGACTTTAAAAATAGTGAGTATCCTTAATGGTGTCTGTTGTGCTATTGTTCATTTGCACTGTATCAATGTCAAAAACAATTGTTATTGAAAAACTTACCGTATGAACAAATAGTGCAAAAATGTGACATGTGCCTGTGTGTTTATTTTGTTGGGGTTTTTTTGTATCAGCTATGCCATCTTGGTATTGCTCAGCTGACACATTTACAAGCAGGGCCTTTGATGTCTAGTTTATCTGTTCAGCTGTGTAAAAAAGAGACAGAATCTATACAAATCGGGTGAGTTATAGTTACGTTGCATAGCTTTCCAGCATGTAATGGATTCCACATTCTCTGGTTTTACCTGAGTCACTAAAGTCAGTGCGCGTCAATGCTGGATAAGACTGTTGACAGTTGTAAACAGCATACATAACCAAAGCACTTGAGCTAATGAGATTAACCAGTAAACCATCCCCCCAAAACTACTGCTGGGTTCACATTCTCTGTGACTGGCCTCCCCCTTGAGGTAAAACTGTGCAATCGCATTTAATTATAAGAAACTGAAGTGGAGGGGGCAGATCCATCTAATAAAGTGAAAACCATTTACATTACATTTTTATTCTGTTATCATGGCCATGTAATAGAATTGTAATGCTCCTGTAAATGCTCATTCCCATAATTTCTTATTGGAGATATGCATGAGCACACGTTAGATCCAAAGTTTGCCTTTTAGAAACAACTTTACCATTTATTTCACATACATTACTGTGCTAATGTTGCTGACCTATTGGTAAATGACATCCTAAAAAGAAATAATTTCTGAAGCCACAGAGCAAATATGAGCTGGCTAAGCAAGCTATGATCAATCAGCAATCAAACAAACCTAGATGAATGGTTGGTTTAATCTAGTTCAATATTTAAGTGTCTGCACTCAATGATTGAGCAAAAGGAAAAACAACAACAACCGGAAGTGACCGGCTCCTCCTGGGGACCTAAAAAAAAAAAGTAACTTGTAGCAGCTAGCTAGCATGTTTTTTTCAGAAAGAGTCAAAACATCAGGATGAGTTCACTGCACAGAACAGGAGACATCGTATTTTTTTCGCAAGACCTTCAAACTTGCGGTAAGTGCCTTTTAATGACCTGCCAGGTTTTTCTACGGTCGGACTGTTTTGAACTTGAACTACTTTAGCTTTGCTAGGATACGTAGGTCGTGTAAAGTTAAATCATAAACATACTGTACATTTTAAGAATTATCTAGTATCAAGAAAAGGAAAAAATTTCAATTAAACAAAAGGAAAAGGGAACAAAACAAAAAAGATGCTTGAAGAAAATGATGGTGCTGATGAAACAGGTGTGGCTATTTGTAGCTTAGCTTAATTAGCTTAAGCATAGTTAGCTAACAACGTTGCCCCTGGGCTTACTGGACAATTTAAACTTTGCTATAAAAAATAGTATTAATGCCAGTTTAACCAAAGACACTAATTTGATCAACTAGTAAAACCAGGATAATTTTAGCAAAAGGAGGTGAACTGTGATGTTTTCAAAATTTAATTCAGGAAGAAGGCGTTAGCTTGCTAGCTAATTAATCAATGTAACATCCAGTCAACGCACAATGGTTGAAACATAGTTGACACATTTAACTTAACTTACGTTGATATCAGTCTTTCTTCCAGAAATTTGGGTTACTTTACTGTGCATGTCTCTTATTAACTACATAGGTTAAACTGCATTTATAAAGTCACATCAGGCTCAGGCATCTGTCTTTTACATAAATATGTTTGAATATTAAGTATTTGTCATTTTATCATATGAAGAATTATTACAGTTTACTTATTTTGTAAAAAAAAAAAACTATTTTTGATTTGGTGTTGCTGATAATACCCCCAGTTTCTCAAGATCGTCCACTGGTTTTCTTTTGTCGCCATCTGCTGGACCAAACACAGTGCAGCGTCTAATGTAAGACAGAAAATGAGAACAAAACTATGACCGCAAATGTCTTCCTGCATGGGTAATGTAACAGAAATAGCAACACTTAAAGTGTGGTTAATAGATGCTAACTGTGTGTGTTGTCATGTAGTATGTGTCCTCCTTCTGACAGTGGACTAAATACTGACCCTTGACCCTGACAGTGCATGGATCTAGTTTGAAAAACGTTTTACCCTCCTATGATTATAGCACAGGGTGTACTGTGTGACAGTGTGTAGTGAATACTTGTTAGATATGACATTGATTGTCTCCTTTAAATTAGATCAGTTATATTAGTCTATTGATTAATCACACAACAGTTAATTAACTGATTCCTTGACGGGTTGTTTTAATTTGTAAGATGTGCTGTTTTTAGCAGCTACAATGTGAAGATTTAGTGGTTTTCTTTGTCACATATGATAAGAAATGGAATAATCGCCAAACTAAACAAGATGTCACCTTGGAGGGTGGGGAAATAATGGAAAATGCACATAATCATGAACAGAACACTAGGCAACTCCCAGATAAATATATTTAACTGTATATGTATTATTTTGTATGTTTAATATTGTACTGCTTAGATAAATGTAAAAAAAGTGACAACTGGGCCCCAATTTTTTTCAATTTTTTAACAGTTATAAAGTAATAGCATAAAAGTTTTTATGAAATCTATTAATGTTGCAGTAGTGGTAATATTCGTTATACATTTAATTAGGATAGTCTGCCACCTAGTATAGTCCAGGTTTTGAATCTGTGTCCTCAAAAGTGTTTTCTTCCACTGCCCCACAAGAGACAAATCTACCAAGGGAGCACCCAGGTTTGGGATTTTCCTGTTCCTGTTCTGTTGCGCCCATAGATTCTGGCTCATGTGTCTATGTCCAACACATGCATTAGACCCCCTCCCCTTTTGATTTTAAATCTGCTCAAATCCTCACAAACTAGTGTTACTCTGTCCTACTCAAGAGCTGGGGGGACCAAATACTGACCCTAAGGATCAGAGCAAAGCCTTTGAGTGGGTAGCTAATTCCCTCTTTAGCCCTCATCAGCTGTCCTCCGGGCTGGGATGGAGACATGAGCTATAAACCAAAGCTAGCCCCATCTGGCAGAAAAATACAAAATAAGCTAACAGCAAAGGATTAAAAAATATAGTTACTTTACTTAGTTTTACCTATTTGTGTAAGTTTTCGGTACTTAAAAAACACAAAACAGTTGCTCCTCCTTCTCTTATTTCTTTATTTTGGTATGCGCATATACAGTTCATATGTCTTTAATTTGTATTTCTTTGTAAATTGAATTATTTCTTATTCTTATTATCTCATTGGGATAATTGATATACACAATAACACCTTGCATCACCCCTTTCATCTGATTTGTAAAGCCTTCAACATCTGAGCTCATAGGAACAACACTGAACGAATGTGATGTTTTTGGGACTACAGCACAGCTGCTTAACTTGTTTCACATTCCAAGAGATTTACATTCAGGAATTAGCTTTTGTAAGTGTACCTCAGATGATTTTTTTACTTTTTATGATTAGTGTTCATATAATATATTAGTAAATTCAGGAACATTCATGTTCAGTACATGAAAACAAACTTTAAACTTTAGGCTCTACATATTTAAAATTACATGTAAAACACTGCCACCCCCAACAATAATAAAAATAGAGGACCCTGGAGACCTCTGTTACTTGGTGTCACTGACTCTGTTGCCCCCCTGTTGCACAAATTGAGGAGTAATACAAGATAAATTGACTCTGGGCCCAATTTCATCTTTACTTGAAGGTTGATCTGCCGCTGTTTAGAGTGTTGCCCTAACCTATCTGTTAGCCCTAATGGGGGCCAATATATAGATAAGTGTGTCTTGCCAGGAAAATCAATATCGATGTGGCCCCTGATGGTTTTTGAGTTAAAGTGCTTTGTTTTCTGCCATCGCCTCGAAACAAAGAGGTGGTGGTCCTTCTGTTAGCAATTCTCAGTCAACCTTGAGACAGAGCCCTAGACAAAGATAGAAATAGAATTGATGGGCTAGTGGCGGTTGAGGGTGGCAGCATTGGTACCAACATCACTAGAGCGTTAGATTTAAAGAAAAGCATCATCAGTGAAGCACAGGCAAGAGCTCAGAAGGAGGAGTGTGGTGGAGTGTAACAAGACGGAGATGGACTTTCAATGGCCAAAATAATCTTTAAATAAGAAAGTAATGACATTAGTAAAGTGTATTTAGCAAGGAAAAGAAACTACAAATGTTTAGTGAATGAACTTGTAATAAAAATGCTAATAAAAAATCTAATGGTGCCCTAAACTTTTGCACTGTGTGTCACTTTGTTTTTGTCAGAAATATTTTCTGTTTTACCTTTTTAGTAGATATAAAAACACATTATACAAAGAAATGAAATAAAGTCAATAGCAAGATACCTTCCCTTCCCTTTACTAAATCAATTCAGTGATCAGTTAACAACCCAGTTCAGTTTACTCTCCATATTTCTAAAAGCATAGATCTAAGTAGAACTCTGACAATGATGAACATAGATCTTTGTATAAAAATAAATACAGTGGAAACTCTTAACAATATTACACTTCTAAGATTAGTTCAATAATACATTGATGTGGTAGTTAATATAATTTGCTAAATATGGCCATGGTACTACGTGGTACACTTCAGCCCTCTTTCAAATACACTGAAACTGATAGCAACATCACAAGGAAATCTGCAGAGATATTCATTGGCAATATGCAAATTTTGGAGAGCACTTAGTGCTGTGGTGATTCTTGTATTACAAATTTAACTCTATAGCATATATTTTTGCTATCAGATACCTGTTAGCAAGAGCTCACATGTGCTGGCCAGGCGAAAGGCTTGTGTGTCTCAATTCTATTTACAATAGAGACGACTAATCATTGTTTTATGTTGGTATAAAAATGCCATAGATTACTTTTATGTAAGCACCAGCTTCAGTGGTAATTCTTCATTTGACATATTTCATTCAAACTTATAATTTGCAGTTCCTGCATCAGCTTGATGTTTCAGTATGTGTGCATGTAGCTGTACTGCTAACTCAGACTCTCCACTGAGCTAGGAATCAGTGGGTTCTAGGCTGGTAGTCTGAGAGAGTGGTGCTGGCTTGAAAGACTTGAAAGAATAAGAACTTGACTGTGGCGCACTTGGGTGAAGGCCAGTCGGTTCAGTGATCTCCATCGTAGTTGCCAACACCATGGAGCACTCATACCCTCTGTTGTGTTTGGACAGTGCTCCACACTCTTCAGAGATGAGATTATCACCTGAAGACACAAATCATATTTAACAATTTGTAGAAACGTGAGCATAAAACCCTTTCCTTATAGCTGCAGATGTTACGTCAGTGTCAGTTTCAGGTACCTGTGTCTGAAGAGCAGGATGGACAGACAGTTCTCCGGGCACAACCCATAGCAGGGACGACTTTTCCTTCCACACTATTTTCTACCAGCATGTAGAACTGCAGATTTATAGTATAAGTATTATAACAAGTCATAGATACCAAGTATTGATTCTGGCCTCTCAGATGAAAGTGTTTCCTGCTTTTCTTTGTCTTACATCATTGTAAACAAAATTGAGTTTCGATGGATTTGACAGATTTTGATCTTTTTTACAGTTATGTTAGGTAAAGCTATAAAAACATGTTCTAATTAATTCACATTAATATGTGATTAACTGGATAATAAAGATGATGTGCTTATATCTGAGCTTGGTGATGACCTTACCTGAGGCACACTGGTAGTTGTGGTCTCTGACATGCTCTCATCTGTCATGCTGGTTTCACTCGCATTATCTGCTGAACGCTGTTTGTGGGAGAGTCTTCTACTTCTGTCAAAATGAATATAAACCCACACAAGTTATATTAATTAATATGTAAATCCCAAGGGTCCTTAATCTCACTCAGAACAAAATCAATATAATGGTCAATTCAATTCAATTAAATTGATTTTTTTTTGAATAGCGCCAAATCATAACAAAGGTCATCTCAAGGCTCTTTACATAGCAATTTTTAGGACCTTGCAAAATTTAAGTGTAAATAAGTAAAGCAGGGAAGTGTAAAATTAGTTCTGTTCTCTATGTTCAGGTTTAGTGTATTTTATCCCCATATTGTAGACAGGTGTCAAATTTCTGGTTCCCCTCAACAGATAAGATCTGGACTACATGACCTCTTCTCCAGAGGACAGACTACACAAATGCACAAGGGGCAAAACACTGCATGTGTGTTGTAGAGGAAAGTAAACCACCAAACTCAAAAACTGCAGAAGTGGACTTGCAGCCAAGTGCAGAAGGCAATTTAAGGCAGAGCTATTGGTGACCATGTAGCGTTTCCACTGGGGTCATACCTCACCGGCTCCATTTGGTAGCTGAGAAATGACCTATTTTTATGTGTAATTGCTGTAGAACAAGCTAAATCAAGCATGTAATTGAAAGCGTGCCACTTCCACGGGGGAACCAAGACAGCAAATGTTAGAATGCAGTAGGCTGAGGTGAGGGCTGTGCTTTGTGAGTCAAAAGAGTGGAGAATGCCAACAGCCTTGTCTATAAGCCAGCGAAACAACCGTAAAACAAATCAGCTACTTGGAGCCAACTCAGGTGGAAATAAAAGGGAGGAGGGGTTGCACGTAGCATTTACGTATGCTCCTCTGTGAGGAAACAAGTGTTGCATGCTGCCTTTCGTTCCACATGTATCTGCTCCCCGACCCTATGCTGTCACGCTGAGACACCTACATTACACGGCTCATGCCGTCCTGAGTTTGATAAACACCTCTAAATGCTTTCAGCTCACTTTCTTGGCTATCTGCGCTGGCCTGAGCTTCCAGTATGCAGAACACTGAACCCCAGAAACATAAAATTACTTATATTATACAATATTTCAGCACCAATACACTCACTGAAAAAAGTGCAGATGTACAGCAAATAACACAATTCTTCCCAGAATACCTTTTTTATTATTATGGTGGTAAAACCTTTGAAACCCCCTTAAGCCCTTAACACAACTCCCATATTTATAATTTTAATAAAACCTGTATAAATCGAATTCTTTTGTGTGCTTCTTTATCTCACCATATCCAGACAAGGTTAGTTTTGCATCACACTAGAGTTATCCAGCTGGGGAATTTACATATGTTATCTAGTTTTTGAGCAATTTAGAAAATTGTTTTAGTATGAAAAACACTTTAAACCTGCATCTCTTTCATATTGTCATGTCATAGTACTTTCTCATGCCTTGTCCTGATCAATCTCTCCTCATTCTCTCTTACATGTAACAGTAGGTAACACAGGCTGTGATGGAGAGCAAGGAGATGAAGACCACCATACAGGAAGCAATGGTCACATTCCTTCTCTTTTCTTCCTCGGCCTGCTGAAGCTCCCACCACTCCAGGTCACTGAACTGACAACGGTCTCCCATGTAGCCTGATAGACAACTGGAACAGGTACAACAAAGATGCAAAGTAAACTCAACATTTCATAAACTCATGGTACCAGCTACGCCTTTCTTTTTCAAATTTTGCAGACATACATCATAATCTGATCATGATCACAATCTATTATTGAACAGGTGCGTAAATAAAACCTTACGACTTAGTGAGTCTTCCCTGTTCCATATTCGATATAACAATGCAAATTTTGTCATTCATTTAAAATAATACATCTCAGAATATCATGAAGAAAGGATCGGTTCTGCTGGCCAGCACTTGGTTATACATTTCTTTAACCAAAGTACATGCTCCAAACTTTATGTAAACAAACATAAACTTCATGTATGGTAATAAGCAGTAGTGTTGAATGACAAAAATTCTCATTAGCGAATTGTCTCCTATATAGTCTCCTACTAGACATGGGATATAATTAAATCAGTCATCACATTCATTAAATGTCAATTTACCATGTTTGAAGTATATTATTTTTGTTTATATAGCTTAATGTTGGATATGTGTTTAAATATAAAAAGGTAAAACTGAATCATGATTCAGTGGCTTAATGGAATCATGGAACGATACTGACACCTGCTGCTTGCCAGATGTAATGAATCAGAGAGTGTAGAGCAAACATACAGTTTGTAGGAATTTATTCCAAACTGAAGTATGATGGGAGATGCAGTGAGACTTTTGAAAAGGAAAAGGGGACAGAGTTACTCTGTATAAAAAAAACACTGACAAACATTGACAATGTTAATTCTTTAAAAATTTGAGAAAGGTCAACACCTCTTAACAGATATCCATAAACTGGTAAACAGTTGAGCGGTTACACAGGAGGAGATATTTACTTGCAGGCATAGGACTCCATTTCTGGAAAGTAGAAGCAGACACCCTGGTATAGACAGTAGGACTCATGGGTAGAGGGACAACTTTCTACGGAGTTACTCTTATGGTGCCGTGTTGTGACATCTGCAGGAGTACTGGTCATCACCCATGACGGTGTTGTCTCCAACTCTTCAAACTCTTCATAGGATTCACCATACAATATGATTAAATTAGACAAATGTAAAGAGTGACACAATTCTTAGTCTTATAATAATCAATCTTTAAGGTGGCTCATGTAAACACTGTTTCACAAATAAGCCTATAATAAAAGATTTTCTTCTATCTAAGATATGTTAGTTACAAATACTGGGGATTCACTGTTACTTCTCAAGATACTAAAATATATCTGGTTAAGACAACAACTCTGTGTGAATTTTATTTGCAGTAAATATATATGACCTACCATGACACGTCTGACCATTGCCGTGGTATCCAGTTTGACACTTGCAGAAATATTTACCCAAGGTATTTTGGCATTCTGCATGCTTGTTACAGTTGTGTGTTCCCAGCTTACACTCATCAATATCTTAAAAAAAAACACAATAGAACATAATTTGGGAATCAAAAAGTTTGTAAGTTTGCTTGTAAGACAAATTGGGAGAACAGGTGAAGAAACACTCACCCACACACAACTGCCCATCACTTGTAAACCCTTCTTGACATAAACAGGTTGGTTTGCCAGCATTCAGCAGGCACTGTGCATTACCATCACAACGGAGTGAGTAACACTCATTCTGGTCTGACAGAGAATTGGAGGTATGGAAACATTACATTCAGTAAGATATTCAATTCTGAGAGCTACAAATCATTTGTTTTAAAAGGTACATGGTTACCTGAAATCATCTTGTCAGTGAAGAGAGTTGCTTCACTGCCTCCATCAGAGTGTGGACCAGTCTCTGCTTTACCAGTTGACAGCTCTGGTATTGTCAGTGGTGTGCTCTCATCGTTAAAGGTTTTCTTCTTGAGAGATGCAAAGTCAGTGGACACACTGTCTGCAGGTTCTGTTCAATGGATACATAGAGATAATATCGTGATTTGTCGTCAGTTTTCATAGTTTGTATGGTGCCTAAGGCAGAACAGGAGCAAAATGATTACCTGCTGTTGCATTTGAAGCATCAACGGGTAAACAGCTTTTTCCATCACCTGACAGGATGTAGTGTGACAGACAGGAGCAGTGGGCAAATCCTAGTTTGCTTTCACATACCTGGTCACAGCCTCCATTCAGATGAAGGCAAAGATCTGCCCCTGATAATGATACAAAATGACAATTGGAAGCGCAGTTGTGAATATTTAGGATGGTTTGATGATTGTATAACCTGTTTTGTCATCACTGGCCCTCACACGTGACCTGAATTTACAAATAATCAGTTTCTAAATAATATACAGGAATTTGTGTAGTCAATCATTTGCCAGAGGTCAATAAATACTGAGTCATAAAGTCATATAGCTTGATTATTTTGTAACATTTGAAAGTTTGAAATGCTATGTTTAATGTCTAAATAAATTAAAAAACATAATTTCTGTTGTCTTTGTACCTGGTTTAGCAAGGGGATGAACTACCACAATGGATGCTGGTTGAACCATGTTGCCTTGGATACTTGGCATTGTCTTCCCTGTCCGCTTGTGCACACTCCTCAGCATTGGCTTCTCCTGATCAGAGATCCAGAGCCTGTCTTCGAAGACTGCAACGTCAAAAGGTCGACCTGGATCAATGGAGTAGGAGAAGCCTGAGTTTACTAGGTTATATGAGGTGAGAGTTAATGTGTTTTCTCTTTTTTCAGCTATTACTTAGATAAGAAACATAATTCAATTCAATTTTCAATTCACCTTTATTTATATAGCGCCAATTCACAACATAAGTCATCTCAGGGCACTTTACAGTGTAAGGTTTAAGACCTTACACATTCTGTAAATATATACAGAGTAATGTAGAAAACCCAACAGTCCCACTTGAGCAAGCACATAAGGCAACAGTGGAGAGGAAGAACTCCCTTTAACGGAAGAAACCTCCAACAGAACCAGGCAACATAAGAAAACAAAAGAACAGTTTTAGCATATATTAACCATAAATGGTAATTTTACATTTGCCACTCTAAAGCTGTTTTCAGATATACACTGGCGCCCTAAAATTCTCTAGACATGAATTAAATGGGATCACCCTGCCAGCTCCCTAGTACAACCATAGTCCAAGTAATGTCTGATTGAGCCCATGTGCAAATACAGCAGGCAAATGCTGTGAGAACACAAATGACTAAATTATAATGGGCAATCTGTTACTGTATGCTGCATTTATGAATGAACAAGTCTGCACCTGATTCTCTAGATATTGTCCAGAGTTCATATGTGGAAACGGCTTTAGGTATATTTGTCATCTTTAGATCAACATCCCGCAAATACAGCTGCACTAAATCTACTTTAGCTACACATTCAGTGCTGTGAAAAAGAGACAGCTTTTTTTCTTGATAAATGCGGTTATCATTTAAAAACCTGCATTTTGTATTTACTCGGGATGTCTTTGTGTAATAAAATTAGTTTGATGATCTGAATCATTTGAGTGTGACAAATACACAACACAAATAATCAAGAAGGGGGCAAAAATGTTTTCACAGCATTGTAGTTTCAGTTTTAGCCTCAGTTGTGGTTATCTTTAACCAAAGTTCATCAGCCTTGTGTGGGTATATACAGCGGGGGAAATAAGTATTTGACACATCAGCATTTTTATCAGTAAGGGGATTTCTAAGTGGGCTATTGA
>JAUYWH010000002.1:18126233-18142035 GCA_034779795.1 Ctenopoma multispine
GTGGAAATTTTGCATCAATAGCCCACAGAAATCCCCTTACTGATAAAAATGCTGATGTGTCAAATACTTATTTCCCCTGCTGTAAACACATGCTAATTATTTTATATAGTTATAATACTGTATGATTATTTTTTTTATTTCCCCCAGTTTAGTTGACCACAGCATGTTTGTATGTGTATATTTCAAACAGCCTCACCTACTTGGTTCTCTAATAGGATCCGTCGGTCTGAACCATCCAGGGCAGCAGTCTCTACCAGACCTCTTCTCTGATCGCACCAAAACAGACGATCCTCTGTAAAATCAATTGTCAGACCGCTGGGTGATACAAGGTTCGTACCAACAATGATTGCACGGTCTTTCCCATCCAAATAGGCACTTTCCACCTTGGGGTGAGCACCTATATCAGTCCAGAACAACTTCCTCAAAACAAAAAAGTATTAATATCATTATTAGACAAGTGTTTTTCTGTGATTCAAGCTTTATCAAGATGTTGCATATTTTGCTTGTTGAATATGTTTCTTTACAATATAGTACGAAAAAAACATTACTTTAAAGCTGTTGTAATGTCATAATCACAAAGTAGAGCAACTGCTGAACACTACGGGTGTTCCCTGTTTAATTAATTGGTGTCACATATAGTTACTGGCATACTCACTTTGCCAGAGGATGAACTGCAATTCCTCTTGGTTTTTCCAGACCTTTTTTGACAAGAGTTTCTCTGTTTAGTCCAACCAAGCTACAGCTGTCAACAGTTGAATGGCTGTAGGGCAGGCGTTTACAAATGTGTACGTCAGAAAAGAAAAGTCATGACAATTCTATTAATGTTTACCCAAAAAAAAGGTCTGAAAATACTGTAATCCCCCAAAATTACTTAAAGTGCCAGTTGGCAGTGTCCTATTGGATTTCATTGATAAACAAAATGTAATGTGAGTCGAATCAGCAGAGTAAGGTTCAACATATAAAAAGTAAATCAAATCTCCTGCAGAAAATTTTAATTTCCAGCACCTCTTAATGAACTATCATTTACTTATTTTCACACCACATACACCTTTTGTCAGTCCAATACATCCTGCGGTGGATCCAGTCGATTGCCAGTCCCTCTGGAGAGTTCAGATTCTCAGAGACAATAATGTCTCTGAATCCACCGCTCAAATCAACCCGCTCAATTGTCTTCTGGCTTGTACTAGCAAAGTACACCTTCAAAATGCATACAATAAAATTAATACCTTTCTATATAAGACATGCATATAATTGTGTAAAAAACCCCAAACTTTTATGAATTAATGGTCAATATATACAACATCAAATGTGTCCACTAGGTGACCACTAGGTGTCATTGTATGTCTGCACCTACATTGTTGTAGGAACATTACTGTTCTGTTCTCTTACTCTGGAGGAGTCATGAGACCCTGTGTCTTGAGTACAACATCCTGTGCGCGAATAAAAAAAATTTACTTTAAGAGTGATAAAATATCAAAGGAAATTGCATCTTACGTTGTTCTGGACTGGGTCATAATCCAAAGCTATGATTGTTCCTCTGGGATCCTTCACCAGTGTTTCATCCCCGATGCCATCGGGATTAATTTTTTGTACATCTATCAGATTAGCAAGCAGCAGATAGGGCGGCGGTCCTGAAGAATAATAATGCACTAATTTATGATCCAGTCTACCACAGTGGTTGTACCCCATCCCCGTTTAAACTCATATTACATTGTGATACCTCTGTGTGTTTTTAACTGTATTTAACTTTGTGGCAGCTAAAGATAGACTTTACATATTTTATCTGTTCCTCTGTGGGTTTGTCTGCCTCTGGTGTCTGCTGTAGTATGACTCACCAGTAGCAATGCATTGCTTGCCATCTTGGTTGAGCTGGTAACCAGGCAGACAAGCACATTGCCACTTACTAGGGGTAAGTGGAATACAGAGCTGACTGCAGCCCCCTCTGTCTGCTGACGAGCAACCTGGAACAGCCGAAAAAAACAAGTGTTGCACTTAGGGATAAGTTTCCTTTCCAAGCTAACGGCATCCATTCAACAGGATCCGGTCTTATGAAGTACACCGAGCTTTAATCATTACATGTTCAGTGTAAGCCGCCTCCCAGTACTGTTTTGCCGTTAGGCTTTTTAGCCATCTGGCCTCAGTTTGACCAGTTAGATCCAGTTTTTGCAATATAAAACTGGACAGAAATAATAGCCTATAGCTACTACACTATCTATTATCCTTCTTTATCATAGTTGAGTTGTTACAGTTGTAATACTTAGTCAGGAATGTTTGTTATATAAAAATAAATCCATGTAAGTGGCACAATAACCACTCTAAATACTGCTGTATTCATGAAACTGTAAATGGTAACTATTAACATCCAGAGTAAAGTATGCCCTTAATATTTTTATCCTATAAGCTATACCTGTACAAGCTTGTCCGTCATTCTGTAGTATAGATCCCTCAGGACACACACAGAGGGCGCCCTCATCTGTTTCCAAGCATCCTTGGCCACACTTGGTCATATTGTCGCCACATGATATGATCTCTGCTTGAGGAAAGTAAAAGTATATCTTTAGATTCAGATGTTGGAATCTAACAGTAATGTTAAAAATATCATTAAAATCAAATTAGTTAAAGTCATAGAAAGAAAGAAAAGATTCAATTATGTTAAAAAACTTGTGTTATAAGTTTAAAAAGTTTTAACATAGGAAATCTGAATTATACAATCATTGATTAAAGGCTTTATTGACAAGATCAAAATGTTGTTGTATGTTGAAGAGTTTTCCAGGTTATTTTGGGGCCCAGCAAATTTGAGATCTAACAGAGCCAGGTGGACAACAAGCTTCTTAGGCCCTTCCTTGGTAAAATCCATTTATGAAGTCAGGCTTAATCCTATCAAAATAGGTGAAAGCGTGATGAGGATGGAGGCAAAGCCCACACAGTGAGGGTAATGTAATGTTGGCTCATTCTCAGGTATACAGAGGCAAGGCACTGTACACAGATATTAAACTAATGTAAAATCGTTACAAGTCATGACTGTTGACTCCTTCCAACTGATTGCAGAATAAACTGAACGATTATGCACATAAAATAAAATGATAATAGAAATGAAAACAAAGATGGGCTGATGTAAAACTGCACTTTTACACATGTTTAGGTTTTTCTTTTTTTGAGATTAGTTTACTTTGTATTAAAAATGATAGACAAAGGCATCCCAACTCTAGCCCACTCCATGTAATCTCTGTTGTTGTTTCCATTATCTAGCTTGCCACTTGGCTCTGTGTTTGTTTTCTTCTGGACCTTGCCAAAGGTTGTCCGCTAAACAGCTTAGACAGACAAAGCTGCTGACCAGATATGTTCCCTATTGCAAATGTCACCTCATCATCTAATCCCATTGTGCCTGTGAACCTTTCCTGGTCTCTTAGTCTCATACTTGTGGGATTAGGTATAAGAGGTTAGAATGTGGCTATATTGTGTTTTAATATATGAGTTAGTAACTGTGTAGATTCCCCCGAAATATACATTTAATTTAACAAACAGTTTACTGTAATGAACCTGTTATGCTGGCAGACAACAGACCTACGTTATGATAGAGAGGAATGAACAGTCACAAACTGATAAAAAAAAAAGCTATATAGAATAACTAGATTAGCCAAATTATATACACTATATAAGGAATAACATTTTCTAACAACTTTATGTTTTGATATAGATTCTGATGGTCAACATCATCACCATCACATAAGGTACACATTGTTTTATTTAATAAACAAATTCTAGTCAAACAAGAAGTTAAACCACTTTTATTAATGTTTGTGTCAGTATCATCCAGAAGTGTATTTGTAATCTTTAAAACTAACTAAAAATATATAAAATATTTATTCACAATTTATTTTTGGTTTGGCATGAATTGATAATTATATTAGTTAAAAACTTTATTTAATCAAAACTAAGACAAAACTAAGATGTTAAATTTAATGAGACAGAATGCAACAGAATATCCATAGTAACAGAAGTGTTTGTACTATACCTTGACATGTCTTTCTGTCTGGAAGGAGGGCATAACCTTTAGGACAGGTACAAAAATAGGATCCTGGGATGTTTTCACAGCCAAGAGAGCAACCGTGGTTCCAGTGGGCACATTCGTTCACATCTGTAGCACACAGACAGACATAGTGAAGTAACCTTTCAAAGTAAACAGTATTTTACTGAACACCATACGCGCTGTTTACTTTATCACCTATAATTTATTTGTATATTCTCACGTGTGTGAGGCACCAGTAGAAGTAGTTGATAATGCTGATAATCTGTGAGACACATTCCAACTTTGGTAATAATTATTCAAATCTGTCATTTTTTTGTGCTCTAGAAACCAGATTTTCTTGTGATTTATAAGTATTTAATTATTTGATTCAGTAACAAAAATACAGACCTTCACAGTAAGTGCCTTGCTTACTAAGAGCAAAGCCTTCACTGCACTGACAAGTGCCTTGTTCGGCTAAAGAGGAACACACATCGACACAATTTCCACTCTGTTCATGACAACCTGTTAGAAAAATTAGCATAAGTAAGTACATACAGTAATTGAGGTACTGTTATTGAGCTTTATTTAAAATGTAAAAAGTAAAAGTAATGAACTGTGGAAAAGTTACAGGGAAAATCAAATTTTAAATAGATGTCAACTGTAACCTGAAGATGTTGATGAGGAGTCTGCCATTGGCTGGTTCAGGGGATGTACCACTTTAACAGCAGCTGGGATTTTTGCCATTCGGTTTAAGTTAACATCCAGTGACTCTCCACAGGTGTACTTGTTTACTTGTTTTATAACTTGGGATGTAGCATCAGTGTAGTATAAATGCTCCAGAAATACTGATATTCCCAGTGACTGTGACCTAACAAATGCAGACAACAATGCAAATTTCACAGAAACAATCATAATGACATAATAAAATTAAAGAAGAGTTTATGTCCATTCTAACAAATATCACATAAAGGTGTTTGTCTGTTGATTTTCAGGAGATTCAGTAAGAAAAGAAAAAGGATATACAACTAATTCAAAAAGAACATCAAGCTCACCCAAGTGAGTGATCAATGATATGCAGGCCATCTCCGTTATAATCACAAGAGGCAATGGCACTTTCTCTTTGCAGACCAAACTGGACCCAGAACAGTCTTTTGTCCTCATGGTCAATTGACAGTGCTTCTAGTTGTCCTGCTATCCTAATAAGTGTAGTTTTCTTCTGCCCTGTCATATCAGATCGCTGGATACTTGGAGACATGCCACCAGACAGCCAAAAAAGAAACCTGCAAAATATCAGACTCAGGTGTTTCCAATTATCTGTATACTTTTACCTAAATTAATTTGATTGCTTTATATGTTTTCTTTCACAAAATAGAGTCAATTAGGATAGATGATTCTATTAATATCCCCATTATTAATTTTGCATATAAATACAAACACTCCTCACCATTTGTCAAATAGAGGTCTCATAATGTTTTTACACCATGGTCATGAGCAAACAATTGCAGGCTAATGCAGATTGGATTACCTGTTAGTCGGGTCAACAGCTATAGAACTTGGTTGGATCAAGTGTCTTAAAATAGTCTTTTCATTTTTCCTATTCGTATCCATTCTTTTGATCTTTCCTTTTTCTTCACTTGTCCAGTAGACAGTGTTCCAAATCCAGTCCACTGTGAGGCCCGAGATGTGTTTGTCAGATGAGTAAAGTTTCTGGAAAATGAATATTAAAACTAAAATTTTGTTAATCAAACTGCAGACCAACGTATAGTTGTCAAATCTATATTACAAATAATCTATAAAACATAGGGACAAAGGGACTTTACAAGGGTTTTGGAAAATGTTAGCACCAATTATTTTCTGTACAACTTTGGAGAAGTTACATAATCACCTGTCTGTGTGCTCCTCTTACTGATGCTTTATAGATAACACCAGCATGTTTGTCAACCCAGTAAATGCTCTTCTCTCTGAAATGAAAGTCAAGCACTATAGAACTTCCCACACCAGCCACAAGCCTTCTCTGGTTCTTCCCATCAAGGTCCATCCGATGAATGGCTTTACCATGGCTGAATATCAGGAAGGGCTGTGAAGCTTAACACAAAAAACACAATGCTTATATTTAATTGATTCCTTAAAATTGTTCTAGGGCCTTTGACAAATACATACAGCTTAGGTCATTTCAAAGCCATGCATACAGGGTTATATTTATGAATCTCTCAGTGCAGTAGTACAATGGATCTCATCTTTAAATATATTTGTGGTCTAAGGCTTTAAGTATGGCTTTTACTTAGTTTCTTACCAATAATTTAATGTGTATTTCACTGATCTGTATAGTGCCTGGACGAGACCAGTTGTACCTTGGGTTTGTTCTCAGTTTAAGTAGATGATTTGCCTGAGACTGGTAAGTGTGTATGGCAGCATTTAATGTTGTTGCTGTTAAATTTGTCAAATTGTCTGATAAAAGGCCTATTCATGGTTATAAAAGAGTGACGTTCAAGGCATCCTCAGCTGCTTATGGATGAAACATCATCACTTAGCAACAGCTTTTGTGCTACTCTTTGAGTCAGACAATATTATGCAGTAAATAAAGTTAAAGGCTGAAGTTTCAAAAGTTTGTTTTTTCTTCTTACGTGTCTACTTCAGTTAATATTAGGGTAGTGTTTTATGTAACAAGTATGAGCATAATGTGCAGTTATTATTGTTTTGAAAGTTGGAAGAATATATTCATTCAAGTCCACTGTTGGAGACACTGAGTTGTGTGTAAACTTGGGTGTAGTTTGCTCTAGAGCTCGTTAAACTTTGACAAACTGCGATAAGAGTTGAAAACAAGTCTGCATTAGCTGTCTGAATTACTATTGATAGAAAGTGCTCAACTGTCATGTGCAACCATGGTTATGGCTCTTAACTCTGTGGAATGACGAAAACAATGAGCAACACCAGACTAACAACATAATGAAATGTCTGGCCTGAGATCTTCAAGATGACCACTGGTGCTTAGTTTCTGGGAGGCATCCTGATGAATCACTGATAAGTTCCCAGGATGGTCAACATGATTCTTTACCTACTAAGCTTAGAATTTTCATTTTTTCCATAAATTCCTATTTTAAAATAAAAGGCAACAAAGTGACACACAATGCAAAAGTTTAGGGCACCATTAGATTTTTTTTTTTTGGGGGCAGAGCTATTATGACCATATTTCATAGTCTCTTTATTAGAATGAAACTAGAAAATACAGAAACTGTGTACACAATTTAAAAGAACACACACACACACACACACACACACACACGTATATATACATATATCTATCTCAGCTCCTTTAGTCTAAAGTGACAAATATTAAGTGTGATCGCTGTAGTGGATTCTGGAGAGATCAAGAACAAAGATAGGAGTGGAAGTGGACCTGTAAAAACCTGATAAGATGTTTCTCTGAGTTTGTTCTTTGAGAGACCAGAACATGCCCATCAAGGACCAGACTCAGCATCTGGCATCTGGATGCCTAACTGATCCTTCCATAGCCTAAAAAAAATCTGAATGGAGCTGGAATAGAATGGTCTTTGTGAAAGGACAGCAGTTAAGAAATCACTTTTTGTGTTTCTAGTTGTTCTTATGTAAACCTGAGAAGTAAAAATATGGATATCATAGTATTGCTTAAAAACTAAGACTGGCCTAAGACATTTGCATAGTACTGTACATATTTAGACAGTAAGTGTGGACATTACCGATTTGAAAGAAGAATATTATTAAGACAAAACTAAATAAAATGATAAATTGACACAATAAAACAAAGGAGAAAATCTGGATTTAAGACCGTCCGGAAGCTATCTGTGTGCAACATAGTTGGCAACAGAAGTTTTTTCCCATTTAGTTCAGATTCTACCAGCTGACTGCTTTCTAAAAATTGCCCAGCCTGTGTTTATATTCTTTAGGAAGATCAGCAAAGTAAAACTGTATTTTGGTGACATATCTTTGTGTGGTGTATAAACTAGCATTAGCACTTCCAGCTGTCTTTTGTAGGTAACTTGTAGCCAGTATAGATTTAACAAATTTAATGTACTCACTTCTCCTGGTTCTTGTCAGAACTCTGGCAGCAGCGTTCTGCATTAACTGAAGTTGTCTTATGGCCTTTTTGGGAAAACCAGACAAGATAGCATTTCTCTTGATTGAGTTTTTTGAGCTCTTACTTGTTCTGTTTGTTAGATATTGTTAAAAGGCAAATTTAATTATGTGGTTCGGGTCTTGCTAATGCTAGAATAATCTAGGCTCTCACTATCATTCTTTCTTTTTTGATGGTAAATGTGATGATTTATGTGTTATTTTTCACTACCTCTAAGCACTGATGAAGTGAGTCTATCCCTTTTTCACCAAGCCACTTCCAGGGATGGTTTGGAGCCAGTGCTCCACTTTGAACCAGTTATTTGACCGCCAAAGAACCAGCTCTCAGCTAGGCATACTACTACAAACTCTTTGCTGGTCCCTAACCAAGAACTGCTTGCGTCAAAGGCTGGATTATTGTGATAAACAAGAACAACTTGGTTTATCATGGCTACAATGTGGGTCTATGGTGGCTTCTTGGTCATGGAAAAGCAAACAGATTCTTAGGTTGTTGAGGTTAAGTTGAACAAACTCTGAGCCAGCACTAGCACCAGCCAAGAACTAGCACCACGTTTGTGTTGGTCAAAAAGTTAGATATAGATAGGGCCCATAGACATTTAGTGAAAGAGCAAATTAAGCTAATCCCACACACTTTTTGAGTCTGTCAAGAAGGATTTAGTGGTCCACAGTATCAAAAGATGCACAAAGCTCATGCAGCTCCAGAACTGATGTTTGACCTCAGTATTATATCACTGCGGTCTCAGTTTTATGATGTTTGAAGCCTATCCAGACAGCAATTTACATTTGGTAGCATAAAATGAATTAACACAGTTTTTGTTGAGAAACACTCAAACATTTAAGTTTAGAGGTGTTGACTCAGAACGGCTTTAGTATTTGAGGTATGGATGATCAGTTAAAAGCTTTGGTAGAGTTTGTTGTGCGCTTAGCCAAGTTCACTTTGCCACGCAGAGTATAGTACTACACAGTACTCTGGACAGAAGAGATGTCAAACTCACCCACACAGCTGCTGTTTCTCCTTGCTTGTGATAGCCTTTCGTCCCAACATGTTGTCCTGAGAGCCAAGACTCCAGAGCTTTGCACCATAAAAAAGATCAGTGCTGCTGTGAATGCTGCAGCCAACATAATCCTGTGCCTAGTCACAACCTTGGGAGCTGCACTTTTCACTTTTTCTCAGGCATTGCCACTCTCAGCACTGGCACAGATAAATTCCCCCAAATTAAGCAACATTTTCTTATGGAGTGTTAACATTCTTCTTCAAGACTTCAACCAGGAGAGACAGCGGAGCTTTACATACCTAGAGATGTCCTGTTAAACATAGATGCGGACCCTATTGAAAAGACTCCAGATGAAAAGGGCAATATTGCCAGTGGACTGGCAAAAAAAAATGTGTGGGATCTGCTCACTCCCCACTTTGGCCTCTAGACTGCCAGTCTGTTTTGGAAGCAAAGATTGAAATTCCTGACACCCCTGTGGTAAATTTGCACATGCTAGCCCAGCATTGGAGCAAGATCTTTAAGCTGCAGTCAGTATCTCAGGCAGAATGTGGAATATGCAAGAAATGAGGCTGAGCTAAAGAAAGGTCCTACATAATAACACCCCACCCCCTGACCCACGTCCTTTCTGAATGAGGATGGATGTGTCTGTTTAAGTTCTTGTATCTGGGAGAGGGAGACTGGGAAATCAACATTGCATATAAGAGTACAATGCTTACATTTATTTATTCATTGGGGAACAAAATTGACCTTTGGTGCTTTTTTTCCAAAACTAAAATACTATTCATAAAAAAATGCTTACAGTATAGCCCTAATACACACATAATAGACACCCTGTCTATTGCGTATGAATGAGAAGCCAGTATATTAGACTGGCTCCCAGAGAGAATCAGTAGAATGAGTAATTTATAGAAAACGGAGGAGGAGTGGAGCAGATTAAATTGTTTGTCCTCTTTTTACTTTGGAGAACAACTAACAGACCCAAGGAACCAAAACCTCTATTCATACCCTCCATGACTAGGATATTGTCAACATCACCAATAACCTTGTAAAGAAGTATAAGATTTACATGGCTGAGAAAGTCACCTTGTCCCGAGACTTATATTGGCAGTCTGAAGGATACTTAACTTTTCCCATGATTTCAACCCTGGCAGATATGAATAAATTTATACAACAAGGATTTCATTTAATGTGACTACTATGCTTAATGACATCTTAATCTACTAGCAGGCTAATTCTGGTTAAACAACAGGATGAGTATGTATCCAGGATACACAGCAAGGGTGTAGTTCCTCCAGCAACCCAAATAACACCCCAGTTACTACCTTTGTAAGACACACTTAATTGAAATAATGTTACACTGACATTTCGTGCGTGGAGAATCATGAAATCTGTACTCTGTATTTTATTAATAATTTGTTTTTGTGTTTGTATATTTTTCCTGTTTTTGGTGCTCTTGAGTCCATAAATACAAAATTGAGTGTTCCATAATGTTTTTTTAAATAATATTTATATCTTTATATTTAGAGTTTTTGTTTAGTTTATTTCATGACAAAAGTACACTAGTAATACTTGAATGATGTTAACTATTAAAAAAACATTGAACACGTACACCACACATGGAATTAAACTGCTGCACATTTTATTAAAAACAAATGCACTCCATTAATTGAGAGATACAGTTATTAAGTGGCAGCTTTTTTTTTTTTTCTTCAGATTAATCACATACTGTAACCTATCAAACACACTGACAGCACTTTCTTGTCCAATAAGGCAATGATCAGCTTCACTTTATTTATTTTTTTCCCCTCACGTGATGTGAATGTGATGGGGGAATGTGTCTTTGACACATGACATCACATGATGTTAATATGTCTGATACTTAGACTTTGGCATTGAATATAGCATTAATTTTGGGGTGGGTGATCTGGCTAAAAGATCATACCACAGTCTTCAATCAGAATCATGATCTACAGTCTAAACTGCAATTTTGACATCTACTGTAAAATACAGCTTGGCCACAAATAGTCTGGCAAATCAGCATTGGTGTACATAGGCTATATACTGAGACAAGTTCCTGATATGGATAAAATTATGTGAGACCAGCTGATGGTTACCAGAGAAAATATGTCTCTCTGTTTGAGTTAGATTACAAAAATGGTCTAGCTTAATTGTTTAGTGGATAGATTAATCTCAACTCATAAGTTGCATCTATTTGTCAAGGTAGTGTGGATTTGCATTATTAAAACCAAAATGTGAATTTTGCAAACAGGAGCAAGACATAAAATAACCTAATCTACACAATTCACATGAAATTAGATTGTGGTCACTTGAAAGATCATGATCTAATATTGTCATATGGCACACCCCTACATTGATCAACCACTGCAGTGGCACAGTGATAAAGTTGGAAAATTATCAAATATAAGGCTCCACAATAAATTAGGACATGAATACAATATCAGTTACTGACCAAACTGATTTGGGCTATTAATGAACAACCCCTAAGACATGTTTGAATGTTGGATAAACTTTTCTATATCATTATATAAATCCCACAAATATTATGGTTTACAAAAGTTTAACAGTGAATATATTATTACTTTCATAAAAGGCAAGTAAAGAGTGTTTCTTAAAATGTGTGTTTAACATGGCATTTGAACATTGGCCATGGATTCCTGGCGTTAGCAAAGATACTCAGACCGGGAGCTGTCACTCTTATATGTCATCTGGGAGTCGATGCTTGACCTGGAGCACAAGAGCATTCGCTCTGATTCATTGGTAGGTCTCCTTGCCCAAAGTTCTGTTGGATGAGAGTTCAACGTTCTTTGTTTCATGGAAATTGTTTCAAATTTGACATAGCTCTCTTTTTCAAGTTCTTCTTCATCTAAAGCTCTGTTGCGGCCCTTGCAGTAGAGACTGATAATCTTATAGACCAACAGAGCAATAAGAGGCAAGACCAAAGCACAGGCAATGCTACTTATGATGAAGAAAAGCTGGTTCTGCCCACTTTCCTCTGCATTGTCCAGTGTATAGAAGTCAATGCAAGGATCTTTTCCGGCATCACTACCTTTTGCTATGAGGCAAACGGAGTACCTTATTCCAGATGACAGTCCCTCTAAGAGCACTTTTCCACTGCCAGCATTGGTCTCCTCGGTCCTTTTGATGTCGTCCTCACCATATGGTGAATATACAACTGTAAGTGGGGTATCATTTGGTAACCCATCAGCTGCCCAAAGCAACACTGCACTGTCAGATGTTTCCTCTACAATCTTTAGATCTTTGACAGTTTTTGATGCATCATTTTTCTTACTCTTTTCATCTGCTGCAAGCTTTCTCCCATTACCTCCCTGTTGGATTTTTGTTTGTTTGAGTGTGCCTTTAGGCTTCTTAGGGATGGTGTATTGCATTGTTAATGTTCTTGGGAGAATTGTGGACATGACTGATGTTGAGTAAGGAATATCTGTTAGAGGATTAAATGTTGTCCCTTGACTGGATGGTCCAGTTCCAATGCTAGGTCTCCTTGGAGGAATTGTGGTACTAATAGTACCATCAACTGAGAGAGAAATCGTGGCTTCTGCATTGCCTGCAACATTTTTAGCTTTGCAACTGTAGTTTCCTGCGTCTTTGTACAATATACCATGCAAGCTCATTATTGACCACCTGATGCCCTCACCGGGTGACTCCTGGACTATAGGTTGGAACAAGAACACAAATGTCAACATGGATAAAAAAAGAATAATAAGATAATTATGGTGTATATTTTTGTTATAAGAAAGTGTAAAAATGTCTTTTAAATTGCTAAAATTGTCAAAAGCCTGTGTATTATACCTGTATTGTTGATTGATGAGCCATCAGATTTAGCCCAGGAGAGTGTTGGTGTTGGAAACCCTGTGGCGTCACATCGCAGGAGAACATTACTGCCCAAAGGAGATGTGATCTTGGTTGCAGAAGTCATGACTGATGGTTTAACACAATTGTCGAGGTCGGCACGCTGAAAAAGAACACCAGCTAGGTTCTCTGGTCCACTGCAGGTCAGAAATGGGTCCATTAAAACTACGGGTGTGTCAGCCATTTTGGAAATCTCAATCAGCTTGGAGATTTTACAGTCACAGAACCAGGGATTATCTTGAAGGCCTGATGATGAAAAGATAGGACAGGTTTCTTTGCAGTATCATTATATTTTTCTATTATTTTAATCAATTGTTGTTGATCATAGTGGAAAGTATAGAGGATACCAAAACAGTGACGTAGCATAATAATACTAGCCAAGATCGTGATAGGATGGATGGATGGATGGATTATGTATGTTTTGCTTTTTTCCAACATGCATGTACACTTTATATGGAAACGGTGGAAACCAGTAGGATGTGGGGGAAAAAAATCAAAAGGTGCATAAGTTAATCTCTGCTGCACAGTGGATACAAACCTAGCCTAATTTAATAAGCACTGAATTCAGCACTTAATATGATAGGTTGACTTCTGTAGCCCTTCAGTTTCATCATTATGTCTAAAGTCCCCTTAACAATTTGATGTAAACACATATAGCACACAGTAGGTCAGCACATGTACCAGTGCATATATGAAAGCCCTTTAACAGATTAATTTGCCTTAATGGTGACAAAGCACCTAAGCTGCATCTGGCCTTCCTGAAGTTTGTAGCAACACATTCTTTTCAGTCTTTCTTTGGCCTTGAACATCAGTTGATCAAACAATTTGAATACATTTTAATAGTCTAATTTTGAATCTATAGGAAATTTTGTTAATTACCGAAGGAGAATGCAGAAAAATTGACAGTGAAGTTTTTGTTTCTAAGTGCAAACCATATTTTTTTGTTTCTTAATTTTATTGCGCGCTTATTTATAATTGTTTCTGTAGTTGTGAAATTTTTAAAACCAGTAAACGTAAGCAGGCCTCTCATAAAATACTAACAGGAAAGGCTTTTGAGATACGTTAAAGAAGCTGTAATCTGTTTGTGCATGGACTATCCTCTAATCCTCTTTCTCCTTCATGTCCATCAGTGCACACTGCCAGCTCTTTTAGAACAGATTAGCTAGCTTGCCCTCATACAGCCTATTAACAATATCCCTCCTACTGTCCATGCTGCACTGATAATGTACGGTGAACACACATTCACTTACATCAAAGTCAAAAACACAATCCTAACAAAAATACTATATTAATAAAAACATAACTGGGGTATACTGAAAATTGATAAAAGTTTCATAAGACTACCAGTGTTTTGGTGTTGCATCACAACAGCTGTGTGTTTGTATTGTTGTACCACATAATGACTTTCTGTAATTATGTGCTTTTTTGTTTTTTGAGTTTTAAATAATCTTTTCTATACCACACCCTGCACCTTTGAAACAGGGCGTGTTTGCAAATGCAGTAAATGGATTTTCGGTGTCTTGTCCAAGGAGACATTGACATGTGGCTAGGAGGAACTGGAAATCAAACCACTAACCAGTGGTAACTACTTACCAACTGCAATACTCTATCCATATGACCATGCAATAAGGTAGTAGTGCATGGTACATTTGCAGTTTTACAGTTTTTAACTAATTTGTTCTATTGAAGTTTTACTGACCCTAGCATACATGGCTGATATGCACTTGGTAACTGTCAACTGGTAATTAGGACAGAATATGTGATATAATGAATGCCCTGGAGTAATTAAAAGTAATCTCAGGTCCTGCCCTGGCCTCCAGAGTCTGTAAAACTAAGCCAGACACACCTTTGTCACCTTACCTAACACAACTTTCTGAGAGGCATTAGTAGAGATTGGTTCTCCATTGAAGGGGGGCCAGATATCCATGAGATCAGCGGGAAGTGTTGTTAATTTGTTGCTGGACAGATCCAAGTAAGTAATGTTGAGAAGGAAGGGGATAGCCTCAGTGGGAACATTAATGAGTCTGTTGTTGTGTAGATCCAGTGTCTTAAGGTTTGGCATTTCTTTGAGGGCCTCCCAGGGGAACATGGAAATCATATTGCCATCTAGTCTTAGCTCATGGAGCACTTTGAGGTTGTAGAAACTTCCAGTATCCACTGTAGTTATGGAGTTGTAAGTAATCCACAGGTACCGTAGCTCCACCAGGTAGTAAAAAGCTTCTGTTGGGATTCGCCGTACTGTGGTTTTCTCAATACGAAGTTTTACTGTATCCACAGGTACATTGACGGGGATGTCAGACATGTCTGGGTCATTGCAGAGCACAGATCTGAATATGAAAAAGAAATAAGTTAAACAGTGTGACCATATATTAACTTGTTTTTTGAATGGTGACTGTAACACTAATGTTAACAAATATTCTGATGACGCTGCAGATGATCTCAGAAGAAGGTTATTTTAAGGAAGAATTGTCTAGACGTAGTTGTGCAGTTGAAGTACAAGTAGGCTATATGTCTACAGTATATGCCCATTCATTTATCAATCTATTCATTTATCCAATCTTTCACAGTGATGCAGAAAGTTTTTTTTCTCTCATATGGCTGTATTTGGAGTCTATTTTAATATGGAATAACTACATACAAGATAATCATGTTGTCAATGGTTTCAGCAAAGTTTTAAAAAACCTCAAAGTGCTACATAAGTTTATAAAACAGGACAAACAAAATAATATATATACAGCGGGGGAAATAAGTATTTGACACATCAGCATTTTTATCAGTAAGGGGATTTCTAAGTGGGCTA
>JAUYWH010000002.1:18142135-18158344 GCA_034779795.1 Ctenopoma multispine
AGAAGCTGTAATCACCAACAAAGGCTTTTCTACGAAGTATTAAATAAAGTGTGTTCAATACTTATTCCCTGTGTCATATCACTTTATTTATTATAACTCAACTTGTATACTTAAATGTTCTGATTTTGTTTGTATGAATTCAATATTTGGCTTGATGGCAACATCTGGTGGAAATTTTGGTCCAGCTTATCCGAAAACACATTGAATGAGGAGGTGTGTCCAAACTTATATAGATATAGATATAGATATAGATATATATCTATATCTATATATAGATATATATATATCTATATATCTATATAGATATATATATATATCTATATATAGATATATAGATATATATATATCTATATATCTATATAGATATATATATATCTATATATAGATATATAGATATATGGTGATATTATCCAAATGACTGAAAACATTTTGAGTGCCATACTCCTCAATTCACATTTAGATATGACAAGTTAAGTGCACTCTTTTTATATTGTTCCTTTTTTTTTTGTAAGTAATGTGAAAATATAAGTTAACTTAATCAGTCAAACTTCTAACAAAGCCTTTACAAATGTCATGGTTTTAATTTTAATTTTACAAATTGTCAGATGATAATTGTGTGTGAATAAGTAAGCACAAGTACAATTTACAATTTACCTGGTCCCTGTTCCATCAGTACGTCCATGGAAGACACAGGTGCACTGGGATGGACAGAAGGGTTGAGCCATACTCAAGCAGCACAACAATACATGCACAGAGACGAGTCGACGCATGATTTCATAGAATGCAGCCAAAATTCTCACATCGAGGAAGGATCAAGAAAAAAGACATCCGGATTCATTGAAAGCCCGAGGAATTACTTACCAAAAAATAAATATAGAATAATACAGGTACCTTTCATAAGAGACAACGACACACAGGCTGAAGGTCTAATTACAGTACAGGTGACCTGTAAGATTGACCCTAAGAGGGAGGAGAAGATTAGTAGAGGATTTCTTGGGTTTGACAGGGTGATGTAAGCTACATAGAGGCACTGGGGAAGGACCAGTCATTTGAACATGGTGCTAATCAGCTAATTGTAGAGGTTTCCCTTCACATGATCTTGCCACACCTTTGTTACTATAGCTCTTTTATGAGCTTTTGTTAAACTCATTGCTTAACACAACTAGTTTTTTTTTGTTTTTTTTGTCTCTTGCATTCTGACGAAAGTCACTCTGATGCTCAAGAAACCCCTTAAATGTTAATTTATTTTGAGCTGGAAGTCAGTTGTGTGAGGGAGGACTGTCTGGTACCAATGTGTAAAGTGTAATCTTGGATGTGATTTATTACCTGACTGGGTGGACTTGTGGCTTGGTGTAGAAGACCACAGAAGAATACCTGTTTCATATTATCTGCACACACTGATTTAGTACATTTGTTTATTAAAAACAGGGTGACTTGAATGGGTTAATAAGTTTGTTTTTTTTACTTCCCCTAGATATTCCTCCAACTTGACCTTATAGCAAGAGACATTAATAATATATATGTATGTTTAAACTCGTTTGTCTGAAATGAGTAATAGCCAAAGGGAGACACCTAGTGGTGTAATACTTAAATGTATTTCCTCCAGATAAAAAATTTCCTTTCTTCATTTAAAATGGTAATTTATCTTATTACATGTTTTATTTTTGATTTATCATGTTTTGATTCACGTGACAGTTAACATCAGAGAAACACTGACAGCAACTATAACAAAAATCCTACAACACCATCAGGAGGACTTCTTGACCTGAAAACAAAATGAACAGAGGCCTTGAGTATTTATTAACAATTACACAAGTGAGTTTTATTTATGCAAGCAAATTTGATCATACAGGTCAAATAAGCCACTTCAAGCTGTTGGCACATGAATGTACAAAACAGATTCATTTTAAAGCCTGCTACTAAGCACTTGTATTGAAAGTACAAAAGACTAATATGAGGAGAAAGCTGAAAGCATTTTTCAGGTCATTACATAGTAAGCATTGTTGGTACAAGAATTAGTTTTTTAAGACATGATTGAGGGCTCATCACAAACTAAATAGACACAACTCAAAAGACTACAGTCTATAATATCAGTAGCATAATGCTAAGTGTGGGAGGTTTAGTACTGCACATATAAACAAATGGTTGATCCAGCAAGACAGTCAAAAGTGTAAAAATAAAGAACTTAAATAAAAAAACATTTGAGTCAAAAAGACAATATTAATGCATGTCCATGCCACAAAAACATCTAAATTCACAGTCTTTACTAACAGTACAGTTATTCAACTTTGAGTTGAACACCAATGCGCTTACATCTATAGAGAGCACAGAAATGGTCAAATAAGTGCATGAAACTAGCATTGAGAAATACTAATGAAACAGGCAATGAACTGACTGGCCACCTTTTGTAGTATGGCATCAGGATGCATAAGCAATACAGTTACTGTCATGAACAAATTTACTGTGACACACACTGTTCTCACATCTGATAATTCCACTAAGGAGTGCCACTACACCAACAACTTAGTAATGCTAGGGTTTCTTTTCGGTTAGACTGACCCACAGTGATCTCTTCTCATTCTCACATGTATTGTCCTTAAATGTCAGTGCTTAACAAATAGGTATGCTTTGATATATCAGTATATACAGTGCAGAGTTCTGCAAAAGGAGGAATTCAGTATTTATAAAGTTTCACTTTTAAGAAATTAAAAAAGGGTTTATGAAAGTATGTTTGCATGTGCTTTAGTGGCTTGTGATTTCCAAGACAATGGAATCATTCACAGACCTAAAATACATTAAAATGGAAATATAAAATAATGAATTTTTAAATTTATTTTAATGATTTGCTTTTAATGGACTAATCCCATCTTTGATGTATATCAAAGTCATATTTTCCTGTTTAACAGGCTTGGAATATCTAGTAAATAATTTTTTTTGTCTAATGATTTGGTATTTATTATTGTCTTGTCTTGTTACTGTATAGCTTCAAATAGAAAAACAGATTAATTTACTTCCACATGTAAGTGGCTTTAATCCCTGGGAATACTTGTATGACAAAATCTTACGCTGCTCCATAGCTGTGTTGTGAGATTTAAAGTATTTTTAAAATGAACAATCTGTTCACATACAGTACATAGTTCTTGAACATGAAATCTCCAGACACATGGCATGAGAAATGTGCTTGAAAACCCTTTTTAAGCCCCTCTTGACCCCCTCAGAATTCAGCAAAAACATATGCATAAGAGCAAAACACTGTGCATCAAATAAAGATTTGACAAAAATAAAATAAGTAAATGCAAATAATTTAAAGTTAAAAAAGCAGAAATACTAGTGCTACTTCTGATTCTACAAACACACTAAAACGACTATCAGCACTAAACAACTTGTATCCAATAATATTATAACTGCCATATTGATAATCATAACACCATCCATGAGAGAGGTAAAGGGGCTTTTTTTTTTCATCTGCAATGCTGTTTGTGACTGGGAGGATTTGTATGACGTTTCCCCCCCCAGATCACATTGTCGTATGACGCACCAGTGACATCAGCAGTGGTGAGGGCCCTAGGCGCCATCCGCCCCCCCTTGGGAGGGGATAGTAGAGAGAGACGGAAAGATAGAAGAGAGAGAGAGGGAGAGAGGCCGGAGTGGCAGGGGCAGGCCTCACACTGGTCTTTATGTGTAGGCGTTGAGACGCTCCTTGGAGCGAGTGGAGTGGATGTCATGAAGCTCCTGCTCCTCTTTTGACTTGATGTCCTCGTACTTCTGCATCCGGCAGGCATCCTTCACATAGGCCCAGTTGGCAGACAGAACCATCAAGTAGTGGATCTGTGAGATGTGGGAAAATTATGATTTTTACACCAGTATAATGCAGTTGAAACAACATACAAAACCTTTATCTGCGCTTTGTCCTGACATCTTTTCAGTCACATTTAACTGTTAAAACAGTGCCAGATGGTATATTCTCAGTAGAATATAATGTTGACTTTAATCAATTTATTGCTTTTATTATATCATGTAGATGAAGGTAAACAAGTCAGAGTTATAATATTAACTAAATTACCTTTAAAGGTATGATTATATATCAACTTTAAATGCAGTGTATCGCTTGTAAAAGCTTGATTGGGTAGACTTTCCCTTTTAAATTGAAGAAAACATCTTCCACGTTCCAGCAGGTGGCAGCATAATGCTAAGATTGTTAAACTCGGTTGTCTTTGACTTGTGTTACCATGACAGGTCAGGTTATAATGAATGTATTGTACTTTATTGACTGAGGTTGTAACACAACCTCTACTTTCTCAGGGAATGACGGTTACATAGCTACACTGCTTTGTTTCTGAAATGCAGATTAGACCAATTAGATGACTGAGATTCAAACACTGAATACTAAATATTGTTATGTTTGTGTTTGTCCCCTCAGGGCCAATTATTGTGTCAGCATTTTCCAGGATATTTCTTTGGCTCTTATTGTGTTTCTGTCTTTGAAGATGTGTTGAAGCCAGTTAATTATTGGGATCCATTAGTGTATCTGATTTGATGCATTTTTATATTTTTATCAATTAAAATATAAATAAGGATGTAGGAGGAAAAAGAGTCCTGCCGTGATTTGCACCATCATCCTAGACTAGCAAACACTGACAAACGCTGTTCGTCAGAAAATGGCTCCTCACAAATTACTGAGTGATGTTTGCAACAGTCTCCAAGCCTTTCTTCTCCTTGTTTCCATAGCAACGCCATGACATGCGTAGCGCCTCTGAAAGAGGGAGGGAGACCAGCCCTGTCTTTTTCACTGCGCCAAAATGCTTTTTCTTCAGTCTGCAGCTATTCTCTTAGGCAAACAAAACACTGGTTCGTCATTCCACAACAAAACATGACCGCAGATTATTTTTCTTAACATCACTCTTTTAGAAGAGCATGATAGAGACTTTGAAATAATAGATGTCACAGTTGTGGCTTGCTCTTTTGTACCTCATTTGAATAACATTCTAACTTTGTGGGATGGGGAGTTGTGCATTTCTTAATTTAAATTTTTTTTGTGTGTGTGTTGTTGTTGTTTTTTCTCACCATAGCAATTACTGCGGCTCCTGCACCAGCGAGGGCACAGATAAACAGGTGGAATGTCATGTCCAGCTGGAGCAAAGACAAATCAGAGAACACACATAGTCAATGCCTCTGCAAATACTACATGCAAAGATCCTTGTAAACATTTATTGCATTCACTTCAATCTTCTACATTCATAAATCCATGTGATTATGACCAGTGACTGACTTATGATTCAGTTCTAAAAAAAAAAAAAAAAAAAGTTCTACCTCATGTTTTTGAATGGCTTCCACTAGATTTTAAGAAACTTTGTTTTAAAAGCATGAAAACAGTTGAGTAAAAAGGGCACCGAGGGGTGTGTTGATTTTTTGGGTGTTTTTTTTGTTGTCATAGCTCCAACCACTATGTTGTTGGCATTCAAACTAGCAACCTGTACACAATCATGTTTATGTTAGTAGGATTAATAGTATTGATTAATTTGTCTGCCTATCTTATAAATATGATTAACATCATTTGGTACCCAAAGACTTCTTTTACCTTACCTCAGTAGATTCACACATCTTGATGAATTTCTCTGTTCCAGCACACACTGTTTTTGCCTCAGCAATTGGCACAATACCTGAAATGAGTTCATGAGTTCAAACATGTATAAATATCAGTGTTGAGTGTCATGCAGTATAAATCAGAAAACAGTGTATATACCAACTAATCATTATATTAAAGTCTACTATACGTATTGAGACAGTGGCATACAGTATAGGCCTTAAATGTCGGCAGTCGTTTAAGGAGAAACGGTTCAATATATTTTAAATAAAAGAAGGAACATTACTATTCCTAAAATTGGGTCATTTACTGTATTTCATTTCTAAAGAGGCTTGCTTAAATCTTTATATGCGTATCTGAAAAATTAAATGAAGCAAATCAGGTGTGAAATCTGATTTTTACATGCATGTGCAGTAGCCAACATAATTTAAAGAAGGTGTTTGAGTAATAGTACTATATGTGAATGTGAGAGGTGTTTAGTACTATGGACAATGGAGATCAGGGGAACTGAGGTCTGAACAGTTGACTGTGCATAAAGGGAAGGCAGAAAATCCATCCTTACCATACTGACGTGGGTCCAGGCAGAGTGTAGACCCTTGAAGCATGGTGGCATTTTGGCAGATATTCCAGACGTTGAAATACATAAAGACTGGAAGGGCAGTAAAAGCAGTCACTCCAAGCCAAGCCAGCATGAAGATGTATGTCAGCATGATGAACTGAAAGAGGAACACATTTTATATTAAATAAATGCAAATTAGACTGATGATTTTAGTATCCTGATTACACTACTGTAGAATGGATTTGGTGTTTAGGTAATGATGGGAGGGTCTTGAGCTGTGTCCGCTTGTCCATTTCTGCCAGACAGTTTTATTTTTGTTTGAACATTTAGTACTAGATTAGCAAATGCTAACTTAACAAACCTGTGACACAAATGTCATCGCATAGCTTGTCTCTTTTTCCTCCCTGTGGAACTTTAGATTTACTAAGCGGTTTCCCATAGATAATGTTTTAGGATTACTTCATGCTCCGTTATGTTGATATATACATGTCCTATTTTACTTAAAATTACCTAATAATCCACAATACTTATGGAACATTTGACACAACCAACAGAAATCCAACCTGCACCCATTTTATAGAACATTTAGTATTTGATCTACTTTTTATTAAAGATACTAACCAGTAATGGTTAAGAATTAATGAATTGCCTGTGTACTTATTGGCAGTATTACTGAATTGTGTCACAGAAACCCTCACATTTTCAACTTGCTTTAGGAGAACCGATTTGACATGCAACAAAGGTCTCTGTATGTTGGTGTCATGGCATGTGCACAAACCTCTAGGCTACCAGTGCACGCTACATATTTGATTCATGAAACTAGTGACAATGGAGGCTTATAGACAATACAGAAGTACATATTATCATATAAATAGACATAATACAATCTAAACAAAGATCTCTTTGTATGCAATATAATATTGGCCCTACCCAAGCGCTGACACAGCGTCCACAGGTGGTAATCTTGAAGTCTCCATACAGATCTTTAATGGCTCCACTGGTGAAGAAGCCCTCCACCATCAGCAGAATGCCATAGACGAAGAAAGCTGATGCAATGCCGTAGATCACATACTTGATAATGTCAATCCTAAAGAATGATTAGCAAACCACTGAAAACTTCCACTACACTATGTAACAAAATACCTATACCAGAAGGGGATATTTGTGTGTCAAGTAATGCTATTCTTTAGATTTGCCTCAGTAATTTAGATAATAGAGATGCGTTGTCCTAAATCATCATCAGTTTGTACTGTATGCTGTCAAAGATCATATATCAGTTGTGTGCGGTTGTCTTTCTTGTGGGTGTTGAAATTGCGTATTATTTCTGGTAGCCCCTTAGATTCTTTCTACTCACATGGTGAAGACGTCCAGTGCGTCCACAGGGCTCCGCACCACCTCAAAGTAGTTCTGGAGGATGGTGACTGTCCCGGACAGAGCCTCGTGTCCGCAGCCGCAGAACAGAGCCACTCCGGCGTACAACAAAATGGTGGCTATGAGCGATGGGTATGGGATTCCACCCAGGCATTTGATGCAGCATTCAAGGCATCCTTACCATACAAAGAGATCAAAATGTGAACTGTTAGCGAATAAAGACAGAAAATGAAAAAATTAAAAAACTAAACCCAGATTGAGAGAATTTTAAATAATTCAACAGCAATTTGACAATGGGCGAATGCATGTGCATGTCTTACACTGTAGTGCCATTTCCATTTTGAAAAGCTCCAACATTTAAACCACATTAAGAAGCAGCCGTACATGGATACACGGAACAATTTAAAATAGCTTGCCAGACTGAAATACAGTAGCTCCTTTCTCACATATATGGGGATATGTCCTTAAGCATCAAGTGTCTGGGCATCCAAAGCCACAACATGGAGTAAGATATTTCATGGCCACGTCCACTTTACCTAAGCAGTTCTTTGGCCTCACATGTCTGCTCTTTTCTGAAATTGTGCACCATGTTTGTTAGGTCAGTTATTCAGCCCTAGAGAATTTATTAAACAATAAAAACACTGCCTTAGCTTTGCATGGTGATCCTGACCTTTAACCTCATTCTTCTTTGCCCAGCACCAAAGGTGACTAATCACTGCTGTGCTCCACCATCAATCTCCTGTCGCACAGACTGCTCAGAGAGAAGCTGAGTCTTGTGCAATACTTGTGCATGGAAGTGTGTTTGTATGAATTACCAAGATTTATGAGTCTCTGTCTTGAGTTTTTGAATTGGTTTGTGGGTAACGAGTCAGTCATTTCTTAGAGTAACAACAACAGAAGTGGAGTTTATTTCTTGTGGAAGCACATTCTTTATTGGTCCATTTATCACAAAACCAAACTCATTTTATCAATTTGTATTTAGGAGCTACATCCTAAATATGCATAGCCTTATGAAGTCCCAAACAGGACACGCATGTTAAATGTACAAATGTAATTAAGTGTTTATAGAAACAGAAATTTACTCTTGGCTATCTTAAAAAACCTAAAAACAGTTGCATCGTGATCACATCCTATAATTAAATTCATGCGCATTCACCCTGCAGTTCAGCATAAAGAATCCGTGGCTATAGAGTCAAAGATTTCACTATCACTCATCAAGAATGTTTTCGGCACGGTCTCTTTTATTGGTTATCTTTCTGTCTTCACTTATATTACAATGCAGGAACCATGGCAAATTTCCCTCCTCTTTTTCCTTAACTCTCTGCTCCTGACTCTGATCCAAACCTGAGTGGAATACCAAGCAGCTGGTCTGTCTGCAGGGCTGTGCAAAGTGCTCAGATGGTTGATGCTTGTCCAGGCTTCCTTAGATTAACTGCATCATCACTGATAATCCAGTGTTAGACTGCTAAATTTATATCGTCCTCCTACATATTTCAGACATGAATGGTCTGCTGATAATGTATAGTGTTTAATAATAACCTTTGCAACATTTACATTAACAGAGTCTGAGGTCAGCTACAACTTTTTCAGTGTGTGTAGGACATGATCTTCTACTGTACCTTTTAGAGATCAGGTACTTGTTGCCACCTGACCTCCTTAGTGGTTTAATGCCTCTTGGTTGTTACAAGAAAAAAAATGCCACTACATGATTATTGTAACCTGCTGTGCAGTATTTTGGTATCTATTATGCATTCAAAATCAATGATTTGTTTCTCAAACCAAATTTATTGGTTGGTATTTCATTGGCCCACCGACCTGCTAAGCTTGCTAAGGCAAAAAGTTTTTTTTGTTTTTTTTCCCCCCAGGTTCTCAAACCCACTTGTTTATTGTTTTGGTAACCAGGCAGTGATAGAATATATTGATGTGATGGTGTTTACTGCCAAGATTAGAAAGCTCAGGGAATGTATCTCTGTTTAAGCAGTGTAAGAATGAACTATCAATCACAGTACTCCCCAAAACAGACCTTTAGATATAGTAAGTAAATAGATTTGTGTGTATTTCTTT
Organism: Ctenopoma multispine; assembly: GCA_034779795.1. NCBI lineage: Eukaryota > Metazoa > Chordata > Actinopteri > Anabantiformes > Anabantidae > Ctenopoma > Ctenopoma multispine. The sequence goes on from JAUYWH010000002.1 coordinate 18,151,714, forward strand.
TATTATGTTAAATGTGATCCAAAACTGTTTTTATGGAGCACAATTAATTCCTGTGTTTAGTCCCAAAGTCCCCAAGCCTATTGGACAGCAGAAACGAATATAACCTCACACAGGAGCAGACTTTTTTTTCTTTCCTTCCACCACCCTTTGAGACATGCTGCTTTAATTTGTGCTAGATGTTTGGAGATAGGAGATAAGCAATAACGTAACTGATTTATGACACAGCCTCAATCAAGACCTCTGCATTATTTACATTTCTGCACACTGATTACACCAGCTGGCAACTTGCTTTTCTTCATCTGAAATGTATTTTACCTTTTCCACAGATGTAGAACAGCCCAGCCGTTGGTAGTCAGGCGTCATTACTTCTTATTACAGACCTGCCTACTAGTTTGCTTAAAGACAGTTTATGAGCTGCTACAACCAAACAATGCTGTCTACGTGATTTGACTGAAAGGAAGTGTTGTTTCTATGGAAACGCAAGATGAAGTTACAGGGTAAGATAGAAGCATTAATTTAACAAGTGTTATTATAATGTAACAAAAGTGTTGTTTTAATGATTGTCAGCTTTTAATTTTGTCGAAAGAGGAAGCTCCTCCAACCCAGTAAAGAGAAGTGTATTAGTGAAGGGCAAGATTAAATGACCATGTCTAATGCAGGTTAAAATGATTATAGAATAGTAAGTCTTAGCTCATGGTCAGAAAATATAAGTGAGGGTAATATTCAGTCATGTTTTCTGTAACCTTAGATATTCTCCACTGATAAATTGTGATTGTTTCTGTAGTTTTGATATTCATTGTTATGTCACCACCACTGCATTAAGCAAAACCTCTTCTCGTACCACAAGAACCTCTCATTTCCTCTCTGTAACTCTTCATTGATCCTAACTGACTGTGAGATCAAGTCTGTGAAAAATGCTAAGTGGCGGTGCGAACTAACTCGAAGAGCTTCTGGATGCTTGATACATAATTTAGAAGTGATACAGTACAGCGAGCCTCTCTCGTTTATTATTCATGCTGGCTGCCTAGACCAACAATACCTGCAATGAAAATAAAAGTTCCCATACTTGATGAACAGTCATGAGTATTTGAACTGATCACGCATGTCGTAGTAAGCACCCATTGACCATCAAGTTAAGAATTTGCCCTAATTCATTTGGCTAAGCTGATTTAAATGGGCCAGTAGAAGCAATAATGAAGAACCCTGTGTGTGGTCTTTACTTGGATTCATTGGTACAAGCATAATTGAGCTATTCTAGTCATTTGGATATTGCAAGATATTGTTTTCATTGTATGACTGAAATTATTACAGCTTGGTAATTTATCCACAAAACACTAAAAAGGAAAAAAAGTCTTTCAAAGTAATGATACATACTGTGTAATGTTCATCCTATGAGTTTTACTTACTAAGTGAAAGGAAAATCTGTCAACACGAGGATTAGTCTTAATGAATTCTGAACAAAGAGACAGGATTTCAGGGGACAGTGGGGTGGGGTTTTAATATTGTATCCTTTTACACAAAAAAGCTTATGTGACCCCAAACATCACAGCCCAATCAACAGAAGGCGTCTACCTAATAGAAAGAGAAAGGATGACCCCCCTCCTAAGGCCCCTCCCACCTCCTGCTTCTTCTCCATCTGTCAGTGTCATATGCAACAGGCAAAAGACAGACTCTCAGTGACCCAGTCAACATTCACATGAGGGCAGAGATTTTCATTGAATGACATCCTTCAAAGAAAATGCTGGCAACTAGTTTGGATTTACCAATTAAATGATGCCTTTGTACGGCGCTAATGACTTGGATATTTTTGTTCATATTTGAAATAACAATATTATTAGAATACTCTAAGCAGTGATGGGGACTCGAGTCAGAGACTCGGACTCGAGTCACACTTAAGTCGCGCAAATAAAGACTTGTGACTTGACTTTAGACTTACCCTCAATGACTTGAGACTTGACTCGGACTTGGGTGTTGTGACTCGTGAGTCATAACTCGTAAACAATGTTCATTTCATAGAATTATTTATTTCATTATTTCATTCATTTCAGTTTTCCAACGTGTTGCCCAGCTTTATTTAAAAACCCACAGGCAGACTGATTTTCCGTCCCTGATAATACGCGCAACGTCACGCATCCATGCAGCCAGAGATTTCAAATCAACACTGATGTGTGTTCATGTGATTTCAAAATAAATTTATCAAGCTCAAAGCTTTCATGATGTTTCTTCACACCGCACATTGAAATAGCCCTCTGAAGTGCATGTTCTGATCAATTTTGATACTGTAGTGTATAATAATAGATGATATAGTACAGTACATGCTTTTAATCTAAAACATACAGCAATGCAGTATTATCTTAGATAGCATCTGATGAGAGAACGTTCATTTCAGTCATTTGAGACTTGACTTGGACTTGGGACTAAAGACTTGAGACTTGACTTGACATTGCCACTCAAAGACTTGAGACTTGACTTGGACTTGGAAAAAATGACTTCTGAACATCTCTGACTCTAAGCATTGTTTTTAACCTTACTGAAGTTTTATCTGTTTCTTTTTTTTCTCCAATAGCTTTACCAGCTCACAGCAGGTCCAGTATAGTTCATCATCATCATCATCATCATAATAATAATAGAAGCAGGCAATATACATACTACTTTGTTCATTAGCTTATTTTCTCTCATCTAAAGCAGGTTTCCGAATGTGTTTTTAGCATATTTAAAAGTTTAAAAATAATATAAAGCAATTAAAATTTATATAATTATATATTGCAGGGATATTGTATAGTTGCACTCCAAATATGTCTTTTGATTTCTTTAAATAATATTCTATGTTCTCTGGTGGTGGAGTTTTGTGCTGTCTTTTCTACTGAGATCATTTTTAGACAAGTCCAGGCCTGATTTAAATAGTTAGATTTGCTCATTTACACATTTAAATTAACTTTGCACATTCAAATGTGTGGACATTTTTTTTTAACCCACTAAACTTGCCTTTATGCCCAGTTTGGACTTAAATATATGGTATGTGACTTTTTTCAGAGAGGAAGGAGTGGACTGTCTTCAGGTCTCGTGCTATGTATATGTGTAATCTTCCTAGGAAAAAACTAGCTCCCTAGTAAGCAAACTATCAGCTTTGTTTTTGGTGCAGTTGCAGCCACAGAAAAAAAGAGTTAGTGGAGAAAAAGGATAACATTTAAATTAAAGAGATGACACAGAGGGGAGTGATAATCAAATTTTTATGTCTTGTGCATGTTGACTTTAGTTACACCACGAGACATCAAATCATACAGTTTTTTTGCTCATTCAGCTAGCAATTCTATGTTACCAGAGTTTTGTATGGGTGGGTGGGATTGCAGTAAGCCTGGTCCTAGAGAGAGAGAGAGAGAGAGAGAGAACGAGCTCTCGGTGGGGGATGGTGTGTCTGTGTCAGCCTGAGAGTAATGGGCGTGTACACATCTCGTTGCTTTCCTATATTTAATGTGTAGCCCCCCTTCCCCTGAAGCGAGCAGGTTTTTTGTTTTTTTTTCCAGCTCCTGTACACCCCCATCTCCTCTGCGAATGTTTAATCAACCAGTATGGTTGCCATGTCAACCACAGTGCAAATCTGAGAATAGACCGGGTACTTCAGAGCAGTGACCCACTTACTGTATGTCAACAAATTCAGTGGGACAATGGTGAATGAGACACATTACACAGATAACCCCTGTGGGCAAAAAGGACGTTACAGGCCAGGTCCGAAAGCTCAGCCACTGATTTTCTCTTTATTTTTCGCTAAGGGAAAGAAGAGTATGACTGCGTGACTGCTGAGCAGGGACGTGCCTTTTGTCTGTGCCGAGTTCACTGCTGGAACGAAGGGCCAAATGTCAGAAACTTGTAGAGAAATGTTCTTTTGCTCTGAGTTTGTGCACTTCAGCTGTAACGCCCCCTTTGCCAGGGTGAGATGGACTTAATTGTCTTGGTCACCAACATTACAGACCCTAAGAAGTGCTGAGATTCAAGCCACAGATCTCAAACAATAGAAACCCTGTAATGGTAAAAATAACTGGTCCTCAGCCTCGTATTTAACTGCAGTTTACCAGTTACAGCCCCAAGAAATTTCATAAGAACAATTGGTGGAACTCCCTTGACTTCTCTCTGACTGGGGCAAATTCAGGATTTAGAACAATGAGAAAGTGAGCACAGAGAAACAGGAAAATTTAGTTTGTGCTGTAGCGTGACAGAACTCACTTATACTTTGTGTTGAAGCCACCTTTTATGTCAAAGTAGAAAAGCCTCTGACACAACAGTGAAGCCATTATAGGACCTGAAATCTTCAATGTGTCTGTAATAAATCTAAATGTATTCTTTTATGTGACATTTTGTTGATTGAAAATAGTTTAGATTTCTCTAAATAGGCTTTTCCTGATATGCCAGGTTCCGCTCTGTCCTCCAGAAAAACTATTTACATAACATTTGCATGTTACTAGACCCCTAGTTTTATTGGCTGGCGGTCTGGCCCCACATGAACCCTAACCCATAGTAAAAAAATAAAAATAAAAATGCCTTCTATGATCTGTGCACTAGGAAATGATGTGATGATGCGAGATGATAAAGATGAAATGCCACAGAGGTACACTGGAGTAAAAAAAAAAGAAAAGTAAATAAACATACACACAAGAATTAAATGCAAATCCATATGTATCAGAATCCAAATTATGCTCAGTTGAGACTGAAGTTGAACATGAAGAAGGGCTAAATAAATTAATAAATTAATCAGAAATCGGGTCGCGGGGGGGTGCTGGAGCCTGTCTTCGGGCGAGAGGCGGGGTACAGCCCGGACAGATCGCCAGTCCATCGCAGGGCCGACATACAAACAACCATGCACACTCACATACACACCTACAATTTCGGAAGGCCCAATCAACCTGACATGCATGTCTTTGGACGGTGGGAGGAAACCGGAGTACCCGGAGGAAACCCACGCGGACACGGGGAGAACATGCAAACTCCACACAGAAAGGCACCCGGCCGACCCCGGGAATCTAGCTGTGAGGCGACCGTGCTAACCACTACACCACCAGGCCGTCCTCAATACCAACCATTTAGGGCAAATTCACTGACTGGCAAAACAAAGCCCTTAGACTCACTACCACCTGGAAATGAGTGAATACAAGAATCCAGTATTTAGACATAAATTTACAATTGATGTTAATGTTATTTCCACTAATGTGTATTTGCCAACCAAAGTATTATCACCACATCAATGCAACTGTGACAGTAAGTATAGAATAAACATAAAAATCTGGTTGTTTTATGTAGATTGACCACTATCAATATGATGCTCACACGTAACAGCTTGCCAAGTTATTAGCCTGATCAAACAGAAGGAGAAGTGATGCCTTGCAGAGTACAATCTTGGCTCAGGATATGCTAACAGGTGTGTCTTTCTCAGATTTTCCATTCAACAGCAATTGACAAAACCAGCATGAACTATCTCCTGAACATTGCTTGGTTTGCTCGTCTTTTAGACAATGTTATTAGATGACAGTGTCTGTTACCGATGTTATGTTAATTTCATGTTTCTGGGAACCTGCAGTCAAGTGAAGGGCCTTGGTGTGGTCTGTGCTGCAACACCGCTACATTTGGCTAGCAGCTGAATTGAGCAGTGCCCACCTGGTGTGTCTGACTCATAATTAGAGATTTGCTGCCTCAGAAGAGGGAAACAGAAGGGCATTAGCGTGCTGTGAGTGCACTCATTGACACCTACTTGTCTTCTGAGGTAGAAGTACCTGTTTATTTTCCGTTTGTCCGTATTTACTTTAATCTACTCCTAAGATAGTAATGTATGATAAATAGACTGTTTTACAATATAACTTGTAAAGCTCCAAACAGATAAAGACGTGATTGTGACTTTTCTTTTATTATATTATACTGTATATCATAACTTTGTAGAGCAGTGGAAAGCAAACACAAACTCTTGATGGCTTTCATTTTGAAATTGTTCATTTTTGAGCCCATTCTAAATAGCTATTGTGAAATCTGTTGCAGGCACATCAATTATAAACTCCTGAAGAGTCATGATGGTAACATTGAAATCTAATCATATTTTTCTTGGCATATGGGAAGGTATTCGGGTAGGGATTTATTTAGGTGTGGCTGTGAGTGGCTGCATACATTCATCAGGAGAGTGGATCAGATTGTCTGATCTGCTGATCTGTCTTTAAATGGCAGGTTTTTAGTATTACACATTAACCATACAAGCAGAATATGTGGACTCTGCGTGTGTGTGTTAGTTTTCTTGCCTCCCTGAATGGACCTTAAATTTTATCTGAAGTCTCATTTCACTTGCCTGACTTTTAGGCTCCAAGCCATCCTTTCCAACAATCAAAGTTTAACAAGTTACTCTGGAAAATAATTACATCATCTGCGCAAAAAAGAACAAAAGATCCTCTTTCCAGTCTCTGAAGTAGCTTGTACTGACCAACTTTGGCTGCACTAAAAATAAAAAGACTAAAAGTTACGTGTCTCTTAGACCCCATCCCTACTAGACTGCTCAAGGATGTTTTACCATTGATTAGCATGTCTATATTAGAGCAGATAAATCTATCTCTACTAACAGGCTATGTACCACAGGCTTTTAAAGTAGCTGTAGTAAAAC
>JAUYWH010000002.1:18158444-18245718 GCA_034779795.1 Ctenopoma multispine
TAAACCTTACACTGTGAAGTGCCCTGAGATGACTTATGTTGTAAATTGGCGCTATATAAATAAAGTTGAATTGAATTAAATTGAAAAGTTTCCAAACTTTTAAAATTTCTAGATATTTGGCAGGCTAACCAAACCTTTATTTATTAAGTAGTTACAAACCTATGCTTCATCTATATGACTGGACATGGCACACAGAAATGCATGCGCAGCTTGCATGGCTGCATCTTTCAGCTGGGTGAGCATTTGTGTTAGTGGCCAAAACTGACAGATTTTGCTTTCTGAACCGGAATGCCTGAATACACACCTAGTAATGGCGACCATGAAGTATTGGATAATAATCTGCAAGTTTTTTTTGTTGATCATATGCCGAACATTACAATTTCCATAAGAATATTACCCACAAAGATAATCTTACTGTTTTTTTTTTCTTCCCTGTAATCAGCAGAAGACAGAAACAGAAACAAAATAGGATCTCTTCTTAGCTGCTACTACATATCTGTAATGGTAGCCATTATTTTCAGTATAGTGGAAGAATTTGCTTCTCATATTCTTCAAAATCTCCCAATCTCTCATTTTTCCACTTTCTAAATCTCTTTTCACCTCACTGCCCTTTTCTTCTTCATTTCTTTTAGCCTGACTGTAGCTCTTCTTGTCTTTCTGCTTCCCACACTAAGACACTGCAAACTATTCCTGTGGTACTGAAATGTCATCAGCAAGAGTGGGTGAAGAGAGAATAAATAATGACTGCATTTGGCCAGTGCCATGGCAACTGTTTCAGCTCATGTGTGTGTGGATGTGGTTCACACATATGAAGCCATGCCTGCCTGTCACATGAAATAAATCTGAGAGGTGGGGAGATCAGGGAGGCAGAGACAAAGGTGTGTTTTGTTTTTGTTTTTTTCTTTTAATGACATCTGCATCCTGTTTATGCTCATGTGTCATTTTAGGATGGTGTTCAGTCAAAATATTGCAGTCCACTGGTAAACACAAATACTGTGTCCTTGCTTTAATAAGCCCCAACTGTACACTAAATTTTTCATGCAGAGAAAAGATGGGTGGGGAATTGTATGTGAAGTATAAATAGGAATTCCCTTTGCACAAAGCAAACACCCCTCTTTAATGAATGAAAGAAACCTCATGCTCTTGCATCAATTCCATTCTGAATGTTGCATAGCTTTGCTGCTAGATACAGGAGGTTGGAGATAAAGGACCGAACTTGAAAAATTGATGGATTATTGGGTCAAGAAGCTTGGTTTGGTTCTTCATCTTTCATCTTTCCCTCTCAGCCACTGCGACAAGCATGAAAGCTTTATCAAACAAAGACAGTTCAGCCCTCGCTGAAGGAGTGCACACCCCTTTGACTATCCAAATAGCATATATAGATGTGTCCTCTTCAGTGGAGTCCCAACACTAGGAATTACCCCAAACAGCTGCTATCCAAGTCACAAAGGAAAGGCATACATGTGTGCATTTTTTACTCAGCATTGGCTGTACTGACACACTGAGGATTCAACCATTTCAGACTCACACAGGGAACGCTATCCAAACATGCAAAAAAACAGCTTTCCTACCTTTCTGGGTCTGTCCCTCGTCCATGTCTTCTTCCATTGTGGTGATGCTCTTTTTAGAGATATGTGAAAAATGCCTGTTTAGGTTGCAGGTGCAAAACCTTATTTATTTTTAAGGGATAGTCCACAAAGCCCTTTTTTCTCCACTTTTCTAGATGTCCCTACTGTCCCTAAGATTGCCTGTCAGCTATCGTTTCTGTCAAGCGTCGGGTGATGCAAGGGATCACTAAGTCTTTGTGATTCTGTCCATTGCAAGCTGCCGTGGCAAGTGCTGAAAACCTCCTTAGTCCCTGGTGGTGGAGGAGGAGGAGGAGGAGGAGGAGGAGGAGGAGAGTAGGGGGGCTAGAAAGAGCAGAGGGTGGTCTCTATGGTAGGTGGGGAGGTGCATGTTTGATAGGGGTATGCAGTTGAAAAAGGCAGGTGTGAGAGAAAGGTGGAAGTAAAACAGTGAAAGCAGTACAGGAGCATAAACTGAACAGTAAATCAAGATCTTTGACTGTGTCGGTTTTAGACTGGGATCTTCACAAGCATGGGTAGCCATTACTTGATTAAGCCCCCTAAACACCCCTAACATTAAAACAGAATGGTTAGGCCCATTGCTCCCCCCCCCCCGCTTCCACCCTACTCCACACAGCGGTGGTTCTACTGCATTAACTGAAATTCTCCTTAAATAAAGGAGGGGGAACATCTGATGTCAAAATGGGATTCTCCTAATCTTATTAGTCATACAGATTCGGTTATATGATCACTAAGAGGGTGTCATTGGATTATTATCATGTAAATGCACAGTGCACATGTGTAGACACACATTGTGTGAACAACTAAAGCATTACAAGTCCGCTAAGGGTTGAGGTTTATAGCTCATGGTCTTATGAAACTCTGTGGGTAGCCACTGGATTTTTGAATTCGGTTTTTAATCTTTTGAGATAGAAATGTGATTGGTAAAGTGTGAGTATTTATCTCTGTACAATGAGACTTCCTAATTAAATTCCATATTGAATATAATTTACTGTATCTAGGAACATATCTAAGAAGACACAGAATGATTGAATTGCAAGCATGCAACAAATGGCACTTCCCCTGAATGGCAAATTTGTTTATAAAATGGTTTGTTAACTTAAAAGCATAAATCTTAAGCAAATTATACCAAAGATGTAAATAGTGTAAATGCAGAACTAAAAACATGTTGGTCCATATCTAAGCTAGATATATCTATCTAGAGAACAACCAGAAGAACAAATATATGGAAAGAATAAGGGATTAACTGATGGCATAAAGGAATAATTGTAAGAATATTGGTGTATTAAACTACTGTTGGATGAAAGGTGCTGTATAAATAAAATCTGACTCAGTTTTGTGGATGGACCAGACAGGTTGATTAGATGAAACTTTAATGATCCGTGTGCTGCAGAAGAAAACTTGAATCCAGTCAAAAGAGATGAAAATAAGTTGAGTGATGCAAGTGAATGTGTTGACCTAAATAAATTGTAAATCCAGGTATGGATAGATGTGACTAAACAGATGGAAATAGCTTTTAGTTTGTCTGTTTGAGAGGGGTGTCCAACCCAGATCCTCGAATGTCACAGCCCCACCTGAACACACCCAATCCAGATAATCATCAGTGGGTAGGGCAGGGATAGTTGGAAAACAAGCAGGACTGTGGCTCTTGAGGACTGGTTAGCCACCCTTGCTGTAAAGTATATGTTCTAATTAAAGCAACACTGACAGCTGGGTTCACAGGTCTTCTTGGGGGAACAGCACCATCATCATAATTATGCTAATGTTTAAAAATGTAATGATTTATTTATATTAAAATGTCATGCTTTATTAATGTTTCATCACTTAATGGAACATCTTTAATTAATAATTAAATTAATGCTACTATTCAATTAGGCGTCTGTTGCATATAGTCCAACCACACTGTATAAACTTTGTCCACTTAGTACACCTTTTTCTTTTCTGTAATTCGGTAGCCATACATTTGTTATCTTAACCGCTTGTCCTTTTAAGGCTCAAAGGCTTGCTGGTGCCTATCCCAGCGGGGTATTACACAGTATATAGGCAAACAACCATTCATGATTATAGTCACACCTACAGACAATTTATAGTCTTCAATTACCGACTTAAATATAGATCAAGCTTATTGGATTTTTTTAATGTATATTGACAATAGACTGTCGTTTCCGTTTCCTTGTATCTGGTCAAATACCAAAAAAATAGATGGCCACATTCTGATACTTTAAGCTTGGAGTCTTTGTGTCTTGATTGGTCTAGTTAAACAAAACAAAACGTTATTGTGTTATTTAAATATCTTTGACTATGGTTATTTTTTAAGGTTACCTTTTACCAGAACAACTTATTCCATAGCTATTGCTTACAGTATTGAACTTGTTTAATCTTGCAATGTTTGTACTTGTAGTTGTCTTATGGTAAAATAATTGAATAAAAATACATTACGCTTAACGTTTGTTATAGGATTTGGTCTCACAAATTCAGAAAAAGTAATAGAAATGGTATGACATAAAAATTTATATATATTGTTCTACAGTATATACATTTTATTAAGTTTTAGTGGGTCATGTTAGTGTTGAGATATAATGCTGTAAACTGCACGGTGTTTCTGTGATTACAAAAATTAATAAAGACCCAAGGAGTCTGTAAGACAATGTCCTTTTGTGCTTCAGCAATTTCTTGCCACAGCAATTTTCTTCTTTGTCTTGTGTTGTATTTTCTGTCTTCCTGTTTCTGCTGCTATTGCCCTTTCTATTGTAAGTTTAATCCTCACTTGTCGCAGACTACTCTGGTCATTGCTTTTTAAGTACAGTGATAGTCTTTTGTATTCGATTGTTGTGCTTAGTAACATTTTAAGGGATGGTGGTGGAAATTATGGGCTTACTTTACATATATTTTTTGAGGCATTGCTTGCTTTTATTTGGCAGTAGCAGTAGTAAGACAGACAGGAAACATGAAATGACAGAGGGGTAAATGACATGCAGCAAAGGTCATCAGCCGGACCTGAACTGGGGAGGCCACAGATTTGTGGCATGCTCTGTAACCATAGAGCAACCAGATAACTCCAGACTCTCCTGCATGCATTTTGGCAAGCTATTTTCTTCCCTTTGCCAGTTTCTCCTAAAGTTTTGACTGATGAAGAAGCTGAGACATAGCTGCTGAATGCACAGGCTCTCCCATCTCAGCTACTTCAGAGGAGTCAGATGTCTCGTGGCTACACTGACTAGCATGTAAATGATTCGACTTGTTCTTGCTTTTTCCAACTAGAGGATATTGGGCAAATATTTTCTCAAGTTGATATAAAAATGATTATTCAGTTTTTGTTTTGTCCCGTCAAGACTATTATAACTCCCATTTCCTCTCTTAGCAAAACCTCTCTAGATCGTTCACAAGTGGCCCACAATGCAGCTGCTAAACTCTTGAACAGGTCTTCAGAATATTGATTTGCCAGGAATTAGACCTTCCAGATACAGGTGTATTTACAATCTAAAATATACAATCAAATATACAAAAAAAAAAAAAAAGCATTTTGTTACACATGTCAAAATATAGACTCAAAAGTGCCCCACCCTCAGTGCGGATCACATAGATCACACACTACTGTAGGCGCACAGTGGCTCTGTATGCACTAGTGGGATATTTACTGTGAGGGAATGGGGGAGGGCTTTTTTCCTAAGGAAATCCTTAGCTTACAAAGCCTCATAATAATTCCTGACTAGCCTACTGGCTAGTCATGTTAGTTCCAACAAGCCGCTGACCCCTCATCTTCACCAGTACTTCCTTCACTTTGCTACCATCAGACTGAGGAAAACTTGGCAGATGGTGAAACACTTTCTTGCAGCATTTTGGACATGCCAGATTTTCATCATAAATGCCTTTTGCCTTTTAAATTTGAATTTAAATGCAAGGTCAGAAATAAATTTTAAATGATTGTGCTTGCATATTTTTTGTATGCATGCATTGAAATCCTGCTTGTGCTCATGACCAAGCGAAGGAGCCAAAGAAGCTCACTGTAAGCTTATTAATGTCTCCTGGTCGCTCTCCAGTATTGGTTTGCTAGTTGCCATAGCAACCAGGCCCTAGATAATGTTGAGTTGAAGAGGCGTGTAGATGTAGAACAAATATAAACATTGCCCTGTAACTCTGGATAGTGCTTTTTATGTTAAATAGACCAATTTACTTATTATTTACTTATTATTAGTATTAGTGTTTGCAGCATGATTCATTATGCATAATTCAAAATAAATAGATCAGGGCTGTGGCTATTATACAGTTCATTTATTTTGCATTGACATGATGTCACACCTTTAACTCTAGTTGCACCTTACAATCTAGATTTTCAGTATCAACCAACGCATCTGATTGTAAAGCTCAACACTAAAAAAGGAATCCAGATTCCAGTGCTCGTCACCCAGCTCCCGCAGAAATCAACAGGCGACAGCACTCTCTGTCTTAAGTGCTGATGTGTGTTCGCGCCCAGTCAAGCTGAGGGAAATCAAAAGATACTGAAAGATTAAGGAGGTCAGGTTTTACAGCTCCACTGAGGGAGGTAGGAAAAGAGGCTTTACCAACAATTGACTACCATAGAAACAGGATGGGTTGGTTTCATAGAGACCATGTGATCTGTCATGGCCTGGAATGTTTTCAGTTGTCAAATATCCACACTTATTCCCTTTAGAAAAGGAAAATATACTGTAAATATATTTTTTGTTCAATATTTTTACAGCATAGCTTTAGCTATTTATTTGATTTTACGGACACAGTAGTCCTATCTACAACAGTTGTCGTGACATTCTACTGTATTGCTAAACTACAATAAATCTCATGGTCATCTGTAGCTAATAGTTTGTTTAGGCTGTAGAGATCATATCATTACAGCATTGTCCTGTCTCTATTGAAAACCCAGGCTCTGTAGACCACAAGAGTAGCCAGGCAGTCAGCCAAAAACACTTACCATCCTGTCATTTGTTTTTCACTTTCACTTCGCAGCTCAGTTGCGTTGTAAGCTGAGCATGGAGTGCTTAGGGGGTTAAGGCCAAAAGAGTGATCTCAGTCTAAGTGAATCTAAGTTGCTGTGGCACTAAAAAAAAGTATCATTACTTAGAGTAGAAACATACACGCAAAAAGGTTTTGCATATGGTCATAGATTCAATTTTTTCCATCTATCAGCCACACTTATTTTATGGATGTATTTCTTGTGGGCCTTCGGAAACTAAGAAAGACTGAAGTGCTCTATACCCTTAAGAGTAAGAGTCTATGGAGTCTAATCAATTTTCAATTAAAGGGTGAGTTGTTACAGCATCAGGCAGCTCTGATGCTGTAACATTAATTATATTAAGAATCTCTTGTTGCAACCCTAATTAAAAACATATGTCTTGTCAGGCTAGAGCACAATAAATTGTGGCTTAACACTGACACAGTGAGACATCACGACCCAGTACGCATTCAACAAACCCATGTGGAAATTAGGAAGTGTTTTTCTAGTAAAAATATAAGACTTTGATAAAATTAGGAGAAAGCTTAAAAGTGAGACATGATCACTGGCATTGAAGATGTTCAGAAATTAGCCTAGAACACAATGAATAACTCCTGTGTTGTTTTAATTTTTGATTTGAAGACAAAGTCAGACATTGAAAAAAAACGAGTCGTTATCTGTTTGAGGGCCCTTGTGTGATAATTTTTCACTGATGTGGACTGAAAAAAAGATCTGCTGCCTCATTAACGCCTCACTTAGAATAGTTAACACAAACAAAAAGCAAGGCAAGTAGATTTTACGCATTTATTATGTTCCTCTTTTAAAGTAAATGGGACACCTAAAGCAGTGGATTTCAGTTTAGACAACATTGCGGACAATTCTGCTTATTACCAATGCTGCCACCTACTGGTGCAAATAACATCCTGAAAATGAAGGTAGAGGCACTGTATTACACTACATTACATAAGCCCTAAGAAACACTGACATCATCTGTGCTCAGGTCCAGTAAATATTTGTGTGGAACAGTAAAAGTAGGCTTTGCTTTGAGTTATTGTGGAAATCATATCAGTGAATCAAGTGACACACATGATTGACAAGCGCAGATCTCCATTCTTTATCTTTTAATTGTTAACCAGGGACTGTCTGACAGGCTGACGCACCTTTATCTCCTTAAAGGAAACAGCAGCTTGACTCCATGTTGTGGTGCACGACTCTAGAACAGCAAAAAATTTGGAAAACACTGTGGTTAATTAGTACAGTTGTAACTTCACTTACATCACTAAATTACATGTTCAGTGCACAAAGTTAGTTTAGAAGTTTAACAATTTTACAGTAACTAGTATTTATAGTTATTGACCATTTAATACCTTTAAAAAACAGTTTTTTTACATTTAAAAAATGTTAACAACAAATGCATTTATCATTATTATCAAAGAAAATCCTGAAAGTAACTATATCTAGTGGAGCACATTTCAGAACATATCTTCACCATAATCTGTGTTACATCTGAAATGTTTTTTTTTAGGTTAGATTAGAATAGATGACACTTTACTGAAATTCATGAAAAAGAAGTTAAAGAAGAAATGAACATTGTGGCAACAGATGTAGTGTGATCTAAACTGCTTCAAAGCAAGCAGCTCAGATGCAGCACTTCCACCATTGAAATGCAGGCAAAATAGTTTATGCTTCACACAGAATAAAACAGCAGTGAACTAAATGTACTATGTTATTTTGTAGAGAATATTCTCAGTTGATTACCATTGAAAGAGACTGTAAGATTAAACACTTACTTGATGTTGTGCATCCAGATGAAGGGTTGTCAAAGCATTTATAGCCCTGGTTGGATGGCACACCATTTTTGACTACGAGCTGACCCAGACGCTTCACTTTAAAACGCTCTGTCACCAAACCATAAAATAGTCAAAATGACTAAATTGTCACTCTGAGAGAAATTTGACCTCTGAACTATAAACTGACTCGAGTTCCCCCCTCAGTTCTCAGTTTATGGGAGTCATTGCTATAGTGAAGTGCATCAGGTATATGATTTATTCAGAGCAAAGTGGGGGAAAGCTATAGCACCACATTACATTATATTTGTTCCACAGAAAGTCAACATGAGTGACCCACCAGGGTTGAGCATCCTCTCTGCAGTCTTATGCTCCAGGTGCCTTTGGAGGATAACTTCTGCCTTCCTCTGGTTTGTGTTGATGTCGGGCTCCGCCATGATCTCAGTTATCCTCAAGTTGTTCTTTATGGCTTTGGAGGCTGTGGAGCGGGCCAGTGTGGGAAGAAGCCCCTGGTACTCTCGGTCAGTGAAGTCTGTCTCTGGGCCTTCTATATAGCTGATGCTGAGAAGGGAGGGAAGATATAGTTTTGTTTTTGAATGCTTCTGCATCACATTTACAGGGTCTGTGTACCACCTACTGAGTAGTGTTTGCAGTTCATCTGGATTAATGTGTAGAATCCTGTTAGTAGAATGTTGATTGGATATTTTTCATAGCCTGCACATTGCAACTGATATAAATCTTGACCCAGATATAGTCAGGATCCTTGGGCATACATCGTGGATGTATTAAAGGAACTGGATACGTGACTCAAACATGGTGTTCAGTCACTTGAAAGTTTTTCGTCTGGCACATGAGCCAAAAAAGTTAGCTTCAGGGTTTGCTTCCATGTTGTGCGGCCCAGTGCACATGTGCATTAGTGTTTCCCCCGCTGGCTTGGCTACACAGTCTTCCTCAACCCATAGACTTTACATTACTTTACCATGCAGTACTAGGAGAGACCAAGCAATTGTTATCTCAAGGTAATACATTTTATAACCCCCCAAAAAAGTTTGACAGTTAAAACTTGTGAACTATATATACGATAATAATACTTAAAACATAATAATGCAACAATTTGACTGATTAAAAGAAAGTAATTGATACATTCTGAAAATGTCGCAAATGACATTGATCCTGTCTTGATCCCAATCACCCCTCACCTCTGATTAGTTAAAATGGTATAAACCTCATGCACCAAAAGCTCAGCTGCCCCTGGTTTACAGTGGATGGTTCCATCAACCACCTCCTTCGTCAGGTGCCAGTTCTGTTTCTGCAAAGACTGGGACAGTAAACAGTTTCAAATGTTTATATATCACTGTATGTAAAAAGTCACAATAGGTCAGTGTCAGTCAAATTGTACACATAGAATAATCTTTTATTTAAAGATTTGTGCTGTTGTGTGCTAGTAAGTTAGATAACATTTGGTTTGCACATTTTTTAAATAGAATAAAATGCTTTGCTTTGCCCTGAAATGCAATTAAACCACATGCCAACTGAATAAAAAAAAAAGAAAAAGAAAAAATGTTTCTTCCCCCTCGTTATATTTTTCATGTTTTCTTCTTACCCGCTCTATCCGGCTCCAGTTTTTCTGCTTGGCAGTAAGTGATGTTCCTTTGTCAAATGAATGCTTTGGAAAGTCTTGGGGGTAATACTGAGAAAATATCTCTGCCACAAGATAACCATTGGAAAAATCTCTGGAAATAAAAAACAGGGATAATAGACTGTATACTGACTGCACTGGTGAAATTTAACAATTAGTTTAAATCTCTTGGCAGACATGTTTTTCTGTATTCCTTGTTGTGTGCTGTTATTTTTCTTCCTCATTTTCATTCTCAGCCTTTTTAATGACTATCTACTTTTTAATTTTTATTAAAGTCTGTTCCTTTGTAAGCCAGTAGTATGTGTCCTGAGTGACGCTCTGGGACACTGCTGTATGGCTGAGGTACAGGGGAAATCATAAGTTAAAAGCAATATGGAGTAATTGTTAAGTTAGTTAGCACGCTAGCTTAAACCCTGTTAGGACAAGGTTAACTGACAGATTCGTTCAAAAAGAACTAGTTATATGTATTGTGTTATAAGTGATAACATTGACGTGAAAATGTTAAGTCAGCAAAGACTGACTTAGTGTATATCTGCAGTAAATTACTTAATTAAAGTCTGTGTAATTCCATTACCTGCGCACATTCTTCGGATAAAATGACAAGTCGAGACTCTGCAGCCATTTAAGGACTTCCCTTGGCAGTCCTGCCCTTCTGGGACACTGTGCGTAATACATTCTGCCCTGAGCCTATGAAATATACAAGCCGATTAAACTGCCGGACAAGGAAATTCACGGAACCACGTTAATCCCTATTTATCTCGTCTAACGTGAGATCGTCACCACGCCGCTGCAGCTCGTCTTTGACGCGCGTGACTTTTTGTTTGGGTTTCCGTGGCAACGACACATTTTTTTTTGTTGGTGGTTGTCCTGCTCCAGCTGCAGCGCTTTACTGCCCCCTACAGGATGTGACATTAACACAAGAGTAATACTGTATGTAAACGTCGCTCAACGCCTCCTGCTGTGGGCTCCCATAAGAGGAGACTAGTAATAGTACAAAATATCTTCATAGGAGAAATGATCACTAACAACTGATGTACATTAAACACCTTGTACTTTTCTTTACTTGGCAGACACTTTTATCCAAAGCGACTTACAAGGAGAAGACGCAAGCAATTACCATTTAGGTTCTGTAAATTGTGAGTTACTACAAACAAAGACCCTGATAAGACCCAACGTGTCAAGATAAAGGACGTTGTAGGTACATACTACATTAAAGTGTTATAAACATTTATGAAATGTTTAATTCGTCTACTGCTTCTAAATACAAAATAGGCGAAGCTTCAAAAGTTTTACTAAATACATTTCAAAATTTTCAAGTCTCTTAGCAATAAATAAGTATTTTTATCATGCAATAATGGAACATACATTTTAAAATTCAGTGTTATAAAATGTTATTTCTATTACTACTACTTTCTTTATTCATATGATTCTTCAGTTCATAATGGACTATTTGTTTGTGTGGGTATTAGAAAAGCATTAGTAACAAATGTCTGCTGCTCCACCCACTCATATTTTCCATTTAAGATTTTCCAGTAAGGTTGGCTTCCTCCTGTTGTTTGTACTTATATAATCCAATCTTAGACTTATCTTGAATTAGTAATTATCCCACTGCACCTCGAACATAATGGAGCTCAAATATGTATTTTAAAAACACAACCAATTTTTGGAATGCATCAGGCTTCAAATTATTTTAATTTCTAATAGTGTGCAAAACATCATTCATCAAATGCAAAGCTATGCAGCATACTGTATTGTGCATTTACATGGAATTGTAAATTTACTGTGTATATAAAGTGCATCACTCTTTGAAGACTTGCAACTATAGGGACATCTTCTAAACAATGCAAACCTAACTTCAAGCACAACTGCAAGTAGAAACTATATATTACATAAATTTGAACGGTAACTTATTCAAGGAGCGCTACCTGCTACCACATTCATCCATGTCCACACGAGATACAGGCCCTGTCAAAACAACTTCTTACTGTCAGCAACTGTCACTGCAGTCACTGAGTACTCTGTGACTAATCTCAATTAATTGCTCTTACTGAATTGACTGGCAGTTTAAATTAAAGGCAGGAAGAGTTCATGTCGCTGTTTGTGTGAAAGGTTTATTTCTGGAAGTCCCAGAAGACCGTTTGGTTTTTTCTGCCTGTTGTCATTGGTATTGCAAGTAGCTCCTGAGCCGGTTAGGCAGGGGAAGGTGGGAGAGAAGATGTAGTCTGTCACGGCCGACACAGTTCCTGATACAGTGACGACACAGCTGGCTGAGTAGTCGGGGTGTAGCTATAAAAAAACAGAGTGGAAAAATATTCAAGGTGGTTAGAGAAACAATGCTTTAACTGCTTTCAAAAATATGTGAAATCAGAAAAGGAGAAATAAATCAAATTTCTGATGCTTTTAATTGAAGCAAATTTAAAGAACAGGAGTGCCAACAGAAGTACAAGATTGCATGCACAATAAAGTCCCCTGTACCTTCGTAGAGCAGTAAAAAACCCTCTGTTAAACTGCTGGGTGGAGCCACATCTACTGGCCTCTGAAACTCTGTGTTTCTGGCATTAATGTCTGCACCAAAATCCAGCAGTAGTTTCACCACCGCTGTGCAATCTTTTTCTGCAGCTGCATGTAGAGGTGAATCCAAGGATTTGCCTTTCTGAACATTTGCACCTGCATGGAGTACAACTTAATTATCCATTCCAGACACAGTCCAGTCAGAAATCACTTTTCATGCTTTCATTATAAAATATCACCAAATGTGTTGTTCATTGCAATACACAGGTCACTCTGACTATTTTTTCTTATTTATGTTTGCCTTCCTTCAGCTGCCCTCATCTATCTAACAATGATTCCCAGAAATCATTTCCAGAGAGAACTGATGTGAACTTGCTATTTTCAATCAAAGTTAACAAACAATATAGGCATACTAATGGATTGAAAATGTGGGCAACCAGCTGTGGAATACATGTTATTTGCTGTGCTGCTCAATAAAATTACAAAGCAAACTGTTGTTTCCATTAGAGTTGGTAGTTTCAGTGACAAGAATAATGTACACCAGCATGTTATTAGAAATGTTTTGATTAAAACCTTTATTTTACTATTGTTTCTTGTCAAGATCAAAGAAAGCTTTATTTTTTCCAGAAACTCTAGCGTACATGCATTTGCTTTGGTTTGCACAATGACTGTGCTTGTGTGTGAATATCTTCATGCAGGACATGTACCTGTCTGTATGGAGATGTAAAGATCCACACTGTGCTGCAAGCTCACCTTCCCTCAGGAGTTTCCTGGCACACTCCAGCTCTTGGCAGATGCAGGCTGTATAGAGCGCTGTGCCCAGGTGAGGAATGTCCATGTCCACATCTGCTCCCCAAGTCACCAGAGCCTCCACACAACCGTAATGACCTGGAAGTAATGGAGCATGAAGACTGTAATCAGTAAGTGACAATGCCAGATAATTCTCCAGGCTGTCTACTTGGGTCGTGTTAGGATATATTTTTAAAGCAGATTTTTGTAATGCAGGTTGGTTAGAATGGAAGGACAACATAAAGTATAACCAGTAATTAGCAGAGGTGAAATCATATATTGCTTCATGCTTCAGCAATGTTGTATTTTCCAAAAGCTGAATATCAGCTGCAAACGCAGATTAAAGTTATGGGTGGATTGCAAAAATTACCTTGAAACTGAACTTGAACCTGAGCAATCTACAGTATCTGTCACAGGTATAAAACTGTATATAACACTATATATATAAAAAGTCGGCTAAGAGCTACCAGATATTAGATGATGCATTTTATCATTAATTTCTTCATATACCTTTGCTGGTAGCTTCATGGATTGGTGAAGGATGGTATACAAGACTCTGGGGTTTTGCTCCATTTTCCAAAAGTACCTCAGTACATGCAACACTACCCACTGAACAGGCGTTGAAGAGAGGGGTGACTCCATCAATTGTAGAAGCATTGACCTGTAAACACATTTTCTTTTTATTGTTATTTTTAGGCCGTGTTTAAACGTGTAAATTGAGTAATAGCAACAGCCTGGGGGAACAGTTGAACAGCAACAACAACTTAATAGCTCTACAGTGACTGTAGATGGAGAGCGGTGCATTCCTCATTTGTTACCTGTACCCAGATTTTCCCACCCATAGGAATTAAATTTGACCTGTGGAGCACAGCAACATTAAAGAGTCATAAGGCCAATCTGTGACTTACATTTGCTCCTGCATCGATGAGAGCTCTGGCACAAGCAACATGATCACCAAGACAGGTCTCATGGAGGGGTGTCACATGGTCTATAGTCAGAACATTTACATTGTGCCCCTAGAAACGACATCAAGCAGCCACAGACACAAGGACATTAGCCAATACATGACCTTTGTCAACCTCTATTGGTGAATACAGAGAATTACAAGAATGTCAGTCAATAAATCTCCGGCCCTGTCCTTTTCAGTTACAGTTGCCTGGAACTGCAAAACTACATTGTAAAGTCACAGTTATACAACAGAGATAAATAAGCTTGATAATTAAAATGCTTCTTCCATAGAAGGCTGATAAAGAACTAATGAATCGCTAGATAAAACACTTGTTTTACACTAGTTTGGAAATGTAGGTTCTATGGCTAAAATAGCTACCTCTCTTTCAGCACATGTGAGCAGCTAAAACTGCAAGTAAAAGTGAGCATTTAAATTTTAATCCATTCCCAGCATGTTTCTCGGTGGGAATGTGATGTCCAACTTGATGCTATTGATTTTATTAAGATTGCAATTAATTGTCATGTTGAAAGGTCAACTCACATGTGTTGCTTCATTTTTTAATTAGTTTTTGTTGCCTTAAAGATATGTATTAATTTACCATAAATCATGGTACAATAACCTTAAACAGAAAGCTTGTCACCTGGCATTTACCTTAACCGTAGTATTTATTATTTATGGTTGGATGTTTATCATTCACATTTTACTTACTCTACATCTTCTGATTATTTACATATATTATCCCAAATTCTGTGATAATTAAATAAAATCCCCTGACTTTAATCCAAACCTCCATCTCTTTATCTGACCAGGAACCTACAAAGGTACTGAATCAGGTTTAATTTGCACAAGGGATAGTTACAACAGATCAGAACACCCATGTGTACACGAGATGTGCATTACTCTCCTAGGGGATTGTGTTCTCTTCACCTGTAAAATGAGGGTCCTGAGGGCCAGGAGGCGTCCCTGGCTTGCAGCATCATGGAGGGGTGAGCGGTCTGCCCAGGATCCTGTGACAGGAATGAGAATTCAGTTCTTGCTTCTACTAAAATGTATTTTTCTTTACTTGATGCTCTTATCCAGAACTATTGTAATGTGACCTTAGGTCAAGAAGAACCTCTCCGGTACATGCAGACGCACACAATTCCATATGTCCTGCAGTAATAATAACAAGGAAGAAGGTGTACACAATATAGTATGTGTATTTAGTATCCTAACTGTGTTTTCTGTTAAGGGTTGTAGGGGGGCTGTAGCATATGTGTAAAATGTTAAATAAAATTATTGCCTGAGAATACAGTCAGTCACTGTAAATACTAAAAAGCTTGCAGACTGGGTTGTAAATACTACTTTATGTTAACTGAACAGAATACACCATAAAAACCTAATTAGGAACTAGTGAAATCAGTTGAGTTTTATGTTTTTATAAAATCATATTTACACTAATGTTCAGATCCTTTTAACACACTTTGTTTTATAAATCTGAAGTGGATAAGATTATCATGCTTGCCCACCTATCCACATATCATGTGTTGTATTAACTCTTGGAACATGACAGGTAAAACATGAAGTGAAAGGCTAATATATCATTATAACAAAATGATGGGGCATTGATAAGTTCAGATTTGTGGTTGGGATTTAATTAAGCAGCTGTAATGGTTAATCAATAGAGGAATTACAGTAATTCCTCTATTGATAAACAAATAAATTATCTCTAAAATCAATATTAATCAACTCCCCATTCTGTTGATATGTTTATCAAAATGATTTATTGCCCTTTCAGGTCCTGCTTTAGTCTTCATCTTCAAAACGTTAATGCAAGCTGCAGCTTATTATTATGTAATTAACAGTGCCCGAGAAAGACGCAATGCATCACACTGAGCACATTCTGACACCATTGACATGACAAATTAACATAAGCTTTAAGATATTTGCTGTGGCTGTTTGGATTAAACACACCTGAGTCAATGTCCAGAATAACAGCAGCCGCATTCCACACATTTTCATCATCATCCTTTTTCTCCATTTTCTTATAAACTATAGATAAGAATCAATGTTTTGTGTTAAATTCATGCTATTTTATTCATGACCCCTGACTGACATTAATTTGAAGTACGGGTATAAAGGACAAGCTGGAGACATCAAACAGACTGCTCAGTACAAGGAAGACTATAGCTATAGAACCGTGACTAATACCCTAAGCTTGGCTAATTAGTATTTTGCGGAGTGGGTCCACTTTGAATGAAACATCCCCTTGAATGATAGCTATAGATAATGCTGTTGTCGTGTCTCTCCTCCCCCAGAATGTGCCTTCGAACCGCCTGTCCGCGAGAATGTGTTGTTTTGGTTGCTGTCTGACTATGAAAGGGTGCACTGCATAGCTGGGAATGGAAACTAGGGCAGGATGGGGGTTGGGGAAGGGAAGGGAAGGGGGGTATCATGACTATGTTCTATTAATACATAAGAGAAAAAGAGCTGCCAGCCTACAATGTCTCCGTTTAATACTGAATGAAGAGTTAAGGATTTATAAGTAGTTATTAAGCTAATGAATAAAAGTAGGCTGTCGTTCATGTCTACATTATATTTTAATGTGAACACAGTTATACACATTGGATTCTCACTGAAGTATTTACAGCTCATTTATAAACGTGGAAATTGTGAGTCTGTAGAAATACTTTACCTTTGTTTTATAGGAAATAGAAGTAGTCTGTGACCCTTTGTGTGAGGTCAAACCTATTTCTTGGTGTATAATATAAAGTCTAAAGCATTGTTGCTACACTTATAACCCGATTGTCCTTAAATGTACAGATCCACATGTTTCAAATTGCGCAGTCACTGAGATCAAAGAAACCTTTGAAAAAAAAAAAAAAAAAAAACTCTCGAGAGGTTTTATGGTTTTCTCAGGGTACTCACTGTGTTGTTGACCATAATCATAGAACTCTGCTGATATCCTGGCAGCTTCTTTACGGTTCCCACGGACAATGTAGAAGTATGTCAGCAAGTTAAGAGAAATCTTAACGAAAAGCTTGAAACAGAACAGTGCCAAGATGCTGAGGTAAACATTGGACAACTGGGCCGCAAAGGGCTTGTTGGTGAGTTCCTCTGTTGTGTCTGACATTTCCTCTGGCATGTTACAGAAGAGCTTTGGTTATGATGAAGGCAGGATCAGATGCCACTCCAAAAAGCACAAGAGTAGCCTACTTTTTCCCCCGAGTGTACTGACTGGTTGGCGGGTCCTGACAAAGGATGGGCTGGAAAAAATGCTCTGCAGCTGCTACTGTGCCTAAGAGCAACTACTGCAATGTTATTGTACAATGTGTGTGGGCGTGGGGGTGTGTGGTCACAAGCTATACAAATATCAGCCTGTATAGCTGTTGTTTATTACACAAAATGTCACGTAATATTTTGCATGCATTTTAACCTGTCATAGTATTTAAATCAGAAATGTATTTTTGCGTGACTATTAATTCATCATATTTAACACTGCATAAATTAGATATAAAATTCATTTGTGCATTAATTTTAACTCATGATAGTATTTTTTTTCTCAAACCATGATCAAGTAACAGAAGATGGGCCTACTGTGCAACAGTAAAAGCCTGGCTCACAGTGCAGGATAAATTTAATTACAATTTTGAGTAGTATCTTTTTTGTTTGGTTTTGTATATGAGCAGATTTTTCACACTTAACTTTATCGTCCTGCACCCTGTCTATTATAACTTCTAGTATCCAATAAAAAGTATATCTTTGTTTTTGTGCTTTTTAACTTCTGAGCTTTTAGTTTTGCTTGTTTTCATTGATCTGTCAGTTCTGTGGCTGAGCTGAGTTCGGAACCCACACTTCCTGTCACTCATTAGATGTAACTGTTCAGTTGCTTTTTTCAGGCAAATCTAATGTCTACACACAATAGGCCTGTAGACACCAAAATCCATTATTTTGACAGCAATTAATCACATCTGATTACTCATTTTCAACTAATCCAGATTAATAAAAGAAAAGCATTTCATGTAATGGTACACTATGAGAGGCTGATAACAGGGACCTTTGAATATCGTCATTTTTGTAAATGGTGCTTTAAATTGCTTTAATGTCAAAGAAAGCGCCCTTTGAGAACAGCGCATGCGCAGCAAAGAATCCCGCACCTTTTCCGCGAACATCAAAAACATTTGTACTTCCCGGTTCAATCTCCGCATGATTCTAACCGACGTTTCTTCGCCAAATGGGGGTTTGTCAGGCGCTTAAAGTTGTTACAGTCGTTTGTACATTTGTGGCTTCTCTGTGTTGTCAAAATGTGAACTCGGCTGACACCCAGTCTACGTTGAACGTCTCTGAAGTTGATTTCGACTCGTTCAGAGCGCAGTTTCACCGCTGGTACGAGGTCAGCACCGAGGAATTTAGGAGTCGTCATCTGTATTTTCAGGTAAGACACTAAAGTAGGACAGGATCACGGAGAGGCGAGCTGGAACCGAAAAAAATCACCACTTTTTACGCGCTTTTCCCACACACGTTTCACAACAAACGTCACAGGAGGCCACGCCCACTGATGTAGGTGAAGGAAATGCGGTATATTTGGTGTGAAAGGTTTACAAACCATATAGAAACTGCTTTAATACACAGTTTGTATTTGTAGTATTTTATGTAATAATTATTATTACAACAAGGTAATGATATTTGTTGCAAGTTAAATTCCTCGCTGGTGGAAGATAAAGTAAATTTACTCAAGTACAAGTACAGTTTAATGATACTTTTACTCAAGCTTTTTATTTTATGCTACTTTACACTTTTCAATTAATAATTTCATAATTTCTAATTTCAAGAAAGACCTGTTCAATACAGCTGTATTTAAATTGCGTCAAATCATTTGGTTTTTAGTTAGTGTAAACTAACTAACGGACAAAATAGCCTATAACAGACATAGCCTGGTACTCAGTTGAATTGTATTGCGTTAGAGATTTCTTTCTGCTATTGACTTTACCATCAATATATAATTTTTATTGATGTATTTAACATCACAATCTTCAGCTAGATGAGATTTATTGCATCACTTTGGCTGTACTGAATTTGTGATCATTTACCCAAATGCAAATAATTAAATTGTTTTAAAGAAAATAAGTTGTGGATTCAGTTTTTTCATGTTTTAAAATATTTCTTTATGAATGTTTTTTTAGTTTAATTGTTAATTTCATTCTATATAGTTGTCTACATTATCTTTTTTACACCTAAAGTTTTTTTATGTTATACAGACTGCTAAGAAACGTCATGCATACCTGAACTTCTTTTCTGCAGCACCACAGTCTGCAAAGTATGGCATTAACCAATTATCTGACCTCTCACCAAAGGAATTCAAAGGTACAGTGATAGTGATAACAGTAACTTGACATACTTTGATTAGTTGTGCATGCTGTTTGTTTATTGAATGACGGACTTATAAAATACCTAAAGAGGTTTTGCTGTGTATCGAAACAACTTCTTCAGGACCAAACGTGTTTTTTTTTTTAGATGAAATATATTTACTTATCTGTCCAGTGGATTGCTTCAAATGTGAATCTTGACTCCTGGATGGTTGGGCTGAAACTGTGCAGTCATTTTTGTATCCAGGTGTTGGATGTTGAATTGTATCTATCATCCACAGATCTCTACCTGCGAGTAAATGCTGCCAGAGCTCCCCTTTTCACTGGACTGAAGACTGAGGGACTCCCAGCCAAATTTGACTGGAGGGAAAAAGCAGTGGTGGTACCAGTCCAAAACCAACAAGCGGTAAGACCTAGATACACTGATAATATCTATACAGTATAGGTAGGAATGTATTGTCGGTGCAGAGTCATAGTTGCATGACAATCAAATGAATGCCGTTTTTTCTTTTGATCGCAACAATTTATCATTAAGAAAACCAAGTCAATAGAGGAACAGTCCTTATTTCTTACAGTTTAGATCTCTTTTGTTCCCACAAAAGCAGCTCAATTACCTACTGTTGTTCAAATGTATTGTATTACATATACCAGTCTCACCTAAACAAAACACAAAATGAATTACTGACAAAAATGTAAAGTTAACTGTTGGTATTTGTTACGAGCATTGCACATAACAAAAGGTTAAAAAACTCTTAATCACAATCCAAATGGCTTGTCACATTGCAAGACCCATAATTGATTAATTAATCATGTCACAGCACACCAAATTGTCACACTTTCTATTGAAAAGTACAGCTCTTCTGTCCCTGTTTGAAAATAACCAGCAAACACATTTTCAGCCATTTACGGATTAAGGCTACTGATTTCCTGTGACAGGTTGCAATAGAGAAGTGGCAAGACCAAAGAAACGGTTAACAAAAACAAAAAGAGATGGTCTACCCACACACTCCCAGATGTTCACAACTAAAACCAAACAGGAAATAGTAAGATGACTACCCCATCAGTCTCTACAAAACAGTGTTTCGAAAGCTGATGAATGAAACGTTTGATTCAATGTTAAACTATTTTAATACTGTTATTTAAAACCACACTAAACATACACAGTGACATTAAGTCTATATGGAAACATTGCAGTGTTAACACCACATCAGACTGTCAGCACTGGAGTGAGGGACATCCTCTCTTCATATGTAGCCCTCTTTATCCACTCCTCTCCTAGTCAGTGAGCAAACAGCAGAAAACCACCAGGTTCCTCTGATTACACAGGTTATGTCTACTCCAGGTGTGTCTGCACTGGAGGCTCAAAGTTTGCACATTGTTGCATGTTTGGCTGTGCAAGTCTTAAAATGAATTAGGGAGCACAAAGAAACATTCGCCCTTTAATGTGCCAAAGTGTCAGACTCAGTGCCTACATTATTCTGTACACCGAAGGTCAAACGTGAAGTGATAATGGCTTTTAGTGCAGTCTAAGAGGACTTTAATAGTGATAAAGGAAAAGCAGGTGTAAGTCACAAACTAAGCCACTAAGTGTGAATTTAGTTCAGTGGATGAGGGAGAAAGAACAGGGACTTTAGTGAAATGGAAGTGTTGCTCGTCCTCACTCAGTGCTCACTTTTTGTTCTTTTTGTCCTTTATCTCTTTAGTCAGTCAGATTGCCATCTGAGATAAAGCCCTTGTCCTAAAAGCCTGTACAGGGAGAAAAAAGGAACACAATAACATATTTTACTCTCTAGAGTTCAGGTAAGGCTTAACGCTTCAGGGAGAGTGTGTACATGACCACACTCACCTACACTCTGTTCTCCTGCTTTTTTTTCCCTGTTCAGATTTCTTTTTCTCTGGCTCTGAAGGTCGACCTGCCTTGGTTGAGTTTCCACAACACATACATGAATAGACAGAAAATAAAAAGCAGTGCAGTACACAAGGATGCAACATATCAAGTATCTCAGAGCTCACAAATTCGTCTTGATCTGGTTTTCTCTCAACTTGATTCCACCTTTATGAATGTGTTCATTTCAGCACATTAAAGGAGAGAGCGGACAATCCTAATATTATGTATACTTGACACATATTTGTCTCCAATTCAAGCAATGCTCATACATTTTTTGGTTTCAGTATTGATTTTAAGCCATGCAATGATATTGAGCAGCAAAGTATTGGATTTTTACACAGAGCTCATGTTTTCATCACGTCAATGGGAACTTGCGCTGAGTAAGTGAACTAAATCAAACTCTGATGTTGTTTGGAGAAAGAGATTTAAATTTTTTTGCAAATGTAAGAGAAAGAGAAAATGCACTCCTTTATAATAAAATACTGTTTGTTTTATTTATTTATTTTTTTGAATAACAATGGTTTCAGGAAAGCAGTGTAATCTACTGTACTGCTACTGTCTCGAAGGATTTTCAGCCTTAAAGCTTGAAGTAATACATCGACTTAAGCACAAATTATAAATTAGGATTTTCCTCAAGACACAGAATACCTCAGGTGGTTCTGTCAGCAGATGGCAGCAGAAAACAATTGGTCACAGTTCAGTCAGACTGACCAGATCAGTTTGCCCTATGAACATGAACATCTACGCTCACTATACATTCCTGATCAGAATATTTAATAAATCTGGTTTTAAATCAAAGTGCCTGCAAATCCAAATCATGTATATATTGGAACTTAGTTAGGTTACTGCTTTATCCATTATTCAAGCCCCATATTGAATTGTATCCAAAAAAGGTAATTTTTAATGTTGAATTACAGCAAACATAAAAGGAGACAGAGATCACTATTCAATGGGAAATGCTTAAACCTGCTAAAGCTGTGTCCTTTAACAAACATCACATTCTCTGTGAATGGGGATAAGCAAAACAATTGTTTTTCTTTCTGGGGACTTTGTAATGTGATGTGTTTGTAATATTAATTTTTTTTGTTGATAAATCTCGCTGCCATAATTTTACATTTGCAGTGTGGGAGTTGTTGGGCATTCAGCGTGGTTGGCGCCATACAATCTGTCCATGCTATAGACGGCTCCAAGCTCGAGCAACTAAGTGTGCAGCAGGTTGTGGACTGCTCCTTTAAAAACAGCGGCTGCAATGGAGGCTCGCCATTGTGGGCTCTGGATTGGTTAAAACAGGTATATGTTTAAATATACATAGAGTACATGTAAAAGCTTCAACAAACTTCTGGTCTTACAGTACTAAGATAGCGTAAACAGACTCTGAATATTATTGTGTCCCTAAAATTACACTTAGATGTGTCATGTAATTTAATTACAGATTGGTGTTTTCTATAGTGAAATATTAGAAAAAAAACTGAATAGATATTTTAATTTCACTTAACACACTCACTAAGAAACTTTATTTTTTTCTTCTTCTTCTAGACAGGAGTGAAATTGGTGCCTCAGTCAGAGTATCCCTACAAGGCCAAGACAGGGATCTGCCATTTTTTCTCCCAGTCACATGGTGGAGTTGCTGTAAAGAACTTTACTGCATATAACTTTGGGTAAAAAAAACTTTTTGCAAGCTTTTTGAGCAATAAAGACTAAAAATTAAAAATTAACACTATATTCGGGTCACATGGAATTTTAATGTGGTTTTCAAGTATCAAGGACAGAGGACGGGAGGCGTCGGATGGGTCCTGCGCAATGACAGACTAGAGTGTTTACTGTGTCAACACAGACATGGCTTGCTCGGTAGCACAGAGTTTCTTGACTCTGGGCAGGTCAGATGAAGTGAATCAGATGCGCTTTACTTAATACTGAACCTACACAGAACCTCGACTCACCCTCATGCATATGCAATGCCTGTTAGCTTTTTACTAGAACATTATTGTTGTAGTGCTATCCTAGCTAAGGCTGGGTTGTTCTGTGAAAATTGATGAACTTTAAATTCAGAAGGGTTAGAATGAACAGAGTTAAGATTGTTACATAATTTTCTCAAATGTTTTTTCCTTTTTCTTCCTCACAAATAACTTATATTGGAAATACCCATTAATTTATACAATTTGCAAATGTAGTGATACTTTGAATATTTGTTAAACAGAAACCTACCGAATGTCGGTGTTTTGCTGCTTCTCTTTATGTCAACAATCCACAGATCCATTATAATTCAGTATGAAAATGTAGCTTTTGACCTGCTTCTGTCATCAGAAAGGTCAAAGTGCTCTTTCACTCAGTACATCAGGCTTCTCGAATTTGACATTTCTGGATTTTGAAGACTCAGGGGTCATGGTAAAATCTTAAGACTCTTGTAAAGGGTCTCATGAGCAATATCTCTACTGCCGCATAGCAAACATTACCATAAAGTTTCAGAAAGACAAGATCCATGTCACTGTCAAGGGGATGCCAATGGATCTATTCAATATAGTTTTGGCACAGACCTGGACTCCATAATCTATTCATTGCCCATATGTCATGAGCCTCACAGAAGAGGGTATCACAGCTTTACCCACTGGGAAGGAGAAGGAGAAGATGGGTTGTCAGAGTGGAACAGAGATAATGAGCAGAGTATACATTTTATGAATGAGAAAAAAGTGCAGCTGATTAACAAAGATACAATCGTTGGATGATTGAGAGGAAAATGGAGATGCCAGAATGTGTAAAAACATCAAAAAAATGCAAAAATAGCCCATGTGAAATGTAGAATTTAAGTAATAACCTCCATATGTCTTAAACAGTGTTTCCCGAAGCATTTACCAAACCCTCGACTTTACAGTGTAGATGAATGTCACCTAAAATAGCAGTGCATTTGCAAGGTCAAACATGCTATCCCAAGAGCGGATTTTTCTTTTATTGTGTTATTCAGTGGTCAAGAGGAAGCGATGATGGGTCAGCTGGTGGAGCATGGTCCTTTGGCTGCTGTTGTAGATGCTGTCAGTTGGCAAGACTACCTGGGAGGAATCATCCAGCACCACTGCTCCAGCCAGCACTCTAATCATGCGGTCCTGGTTGTTGGATACGACACTTCTGGTACATGCTTCCACCACATTGCCATGAGGAGGAATTATAATTCCAGAAATAGGGGATTTAATATTTTTCTTGAACTATTGCCTACATTTTTAGGTCAGGAAAGTTATTCAGCCCTGGGGGGTGTAAAAGTCATTTAAAGATTTTTAGGTAAATATATGCCAGTCTTAATCAGACTTTATCCCAAATTGCTGCTGCAACAGAGCAGAGTGTCTCATCCCACCTAATTAAATGATAAAACAAAAGATGACAGAGAGAACAAAATATTTGAAGAAGTTGTTTGACTTATTATTACATCCTATAACAAGTACAAAATCTGCCAGTAGGATGAGATTTATTTTCTAATTAGTTACGATTATAGTGGTGCCCATTTTAGTATTTCACCTTTTGCTGTGTCAGTCCTGTTGGTGCTCTTTGGTACATAATTATCATGACCAGAGAGAGTGTTGCTAACATGTGTACAGTTTGATAGAAGTTCTAATTATTTATACAGTGACAGGTTTAAAGCAGAAAGTCTGTTAGAAGGCTAAATATCAGTTTTATTATCAGCATGTGCCCTCATAGTTTTTTTGACAGTGTAGTTCACACACAGCAGTATTTTATATGTCTTATTAATTATTTCACACTATTACACAAGGATATGGTTATGTAACAGTTTAAGACGGTTGCAGCTGCAGTACGCACACGTACACACACACCTAGTGCTCCTTTGTCAAGTGAATAATTAAATCTTGAAATGCATGTTGTCTTTTTTTTTTAGGAGACATTCCATACTGGATTGTGCAGAACTCCTGGGGAACCACATGGGGGGACGGGGGTTATGTTTATATAAAAATTGGTAGCAATGTTTGCGGTAAGTATTATCTTTGCCTCTTGTTATTTACAGTTTACATCTCACAGCTTTGATGTTTTTTAAAGAATGAATGTGTCTTTCTTTTTGTTTCCTAGGCATCGCAGATTCTGTGGCAGCAGTTTTTCTTTGACAAAATTGTATATTTTAGTTTGTGTTGTATATTTGTGTGAGTGACTGGATCTGTGTTGACCGTTCAAAACAGAAAAAAAGATGTTGGCCTTTAAGAATTACTTTAAATAATTTTATTGAAATGTCACCATCTTGCATCACTAAAACAAAATAAATCCCTTCGTATTTTGACACGTGTTAAGTTTTAACTGGGGTTTTTACACACCACTGTAAAATAGTAAGAATATCAATGGTTGCACAGTACAAAATATGTATATTATTACATACATACTTAATACATAGATACAAATTTGCCTGTACAAACATCACATGAATTATTGCATAAATACATAAAAGGAATTTATAGAATATAGAACAATATACAAAATACATCTAAAGCAACTACATTATCAACATTATATACACATTTAGGTTCATATTTTTTATAGTTTTACATTTATGTTGTGCAAATAGTTTGATTTAAGTTTTTTTGACATTGATTGTTTATACAGAGGTTAGCACCTAAGCCATATTGCAATAGTCTGAAATAGCTCCCTCCCTCGTACTTAAGATGATGTGTTGGTAAAAATGCGTGGTTGCTCTCAACAATCCATTTGCTTTCAGGTCAGTCACAGTAAATGTGCATAATTTTATTGGGAAAACATCAAAGCAAACCTTATCAAGGAGCCATCTGCTATATTTTGTGACCAGTCAGTATTAGAGCAAAATGGTGTAATATGGCCAATTGATTTATTCAGTCACTGGGTTATAGGTTCTGCAACCTGATGTAACTAATGAACTAGTTTTTTTTCAAATTAATTTAAAGATGTTTTTAGTGTCACAGATGTTTCCACCGTGGTTGTTAAATATTAACCTATAGAAATTATAAAACTTACATGTACATTTGTTATTTATCTGTATTTACATGTTAGTATACTTATACTTCCTTCTGCACAAATGAAATGTCTTTCAAAGAATATTGTTGTGGTTTGTATAGTTATCTTAAAACTATTTCAAATTAAGATGTTCAGATAAAAACATTTTGTTTGCAAGAGTTTCCTTCATAATATTTTGTAGGATATTGTGCTAAAGGTCATTAACCTGTCTAGACATTTTTCAAAACAAAACTATTTTTCAGTGTTTGGCCTATCTCAGGTACATCAAACCGACTTTGTGTCTTCTCAACATAATGCATAATGCAGTTTCTTTGCATCTCTTTTTATATCCACTTATTCACTTACACACCTGTCACTAAAACTTTTCAGCTGTGCAAATCATCCACTGTGAGTTCTTTTACAGAATAAGAAAGGAAGCCAGGGCAGACAAGTGGGACAGCCTTAGTCTGAGTCTTCACTGCTGCAGTATGAGCTGTCACAGCACTCAGCCGTGTAGAGGAAGGTATGAACGTTGGGATTCAGCTTGGGCACCCAGTGGCGAGGTACCAGGAATGTTGCCAGGTTGAACAGATCCACAAACACTTTGTAGCGGTCGCTAAAGGAAATAAAAAGATTTATTAAATACTTATTGACATGTATACTCTTTAAAATATAATTTAGCATCTGTTGGAAATAACTTTCTGATCACTCAGTATCCATTAAATTGTTAAAGAACTTGTCTTAGGTCCTTCAAAATGAACTTTAAATATAGTTTGTGCACCTTTGGATGAAATTACCACAGGACAGGGTCATTTAGATAAGGACCAAATAACACTGTCCTGTCCTTATCTAAATGAACTCTGGAACATTCAATATACTTGCAGTGTAAAGTGTTTAATCACTAGGTTCAGGTTTAAAGCATATAATACCTGACAGTAGATCTCAGGTATTGGTAGCCAGATGAGCCTCCTGTGCCGGCTTTGCTGCCAATCATACGATGCACCATGCACACATGATTATCTACAACAAAAGACCGGAATGACCATTGTGATCTGAATGATATTTTTGGCTGTACACATTTCATTTGAGTCAGACATAAATGAGATATGTGTCAGTAAAAATTTATTTAATGGGAATAGCTTGTTTGGATTGATCAGAAGATATGGTGGATGATGTAAGATTCTTCTTTTTTACTGTGATTTAACTTAAGTTCTACAAATTCTCCTACAATTCCCTTTCCCCTTAGGCAGAATATTATAGCACTGGTTTCCAGAGGAAATGAGCTTTTCTTGCCACATTCTGTTCTGTTTTGCTGGTGAGCATATACAGCTACTGGCAGAGATACTGCAGAACTTACATCTCCATTTCGTCATGAGTGTGTCAATATCCATGAGGAATGTGAGCAGCTGGAAAGGAACTTGGAACCGTGGTTCTTCCCTAAAAGGTAAGAGAATATGTATTTTACAGATGCTAAAGTGGTGTACAAAAATATGGGTTGTGTTCATAGCAATTGTGTCACTATCACTTGTTCAATACCCAGGAAGCAGTTAACACATTTTACTCAATGTCACATGTCAACTTAAACAGCCTTAATGAGTCATGTGACGTGTTATTACTACCGTTGTTTTAAAAGCCTAGTTGCCACACCTTTTGGTTAAACTCCCAAACTACTACTACCGTTTAACAGCTCTTAGATATCAGTTGACCTAGATGCCTGACAAGTTTAAAAAAAAAAAAAGTAAAAAAAAAAAAAAATGTTGGGTAAGAAGAATAAATGAGTAACCCCAGGAAAATAAAGTGAAGTAAAACACAGATACAGCGTCAGCTGAGTTTACTAGGTAATGTACTGTAAAAACCACATACCTGTAAAAATAAATCATCAGGGCACCTTGTAGAGCCTTGTAAGAGAGCCGCCTCTCACCTTGTTATAAAAATTGAAAATAGGTAAAATTAATTCTTTATCGTAGTTTTGTGAGGTAGAATGTCACACCTGTTGAGTCAAATGTAGTTTGTCAGGATTGTGGCATTTGATTGAGTCAGATTTCCAGCTTATAAAAAAACTCTCACCTTTGCTAACAAGATGATCATGACGCTTTTCATCAAAAAGAGAAGTGAAGAGCTCTCTCTGTTTGACCAGCTCAGCCATTGCTTCCTCCTTCTCCTCAGAATCTGTCATTTTCTTTAAAAAAGATAAATCAAAAGTCACAATACAGTCTCTTGTCAATCATCCGTGCACTCTAGAGATGGCAAAGAAAGTTTGTTCAGAAGTCATCTGGTACCTCGATTTTCTCCCTTTCCTGATTGAGCCCATCACATATATTGATTTGCAACCTTTCCCAGAAATTGAATCCATCCACCTCTAAGCCAGGCGTTCTTTCCAGCCACTCCTGGAAGAACAGTCCAAGGTTTTATCACATTTATTCTCTGTTCAATAGCAGACAGGCTTATCCAGCATAAAATACAACAAACAGAATGTTTTAAAAAATGCACAGTCCAGGTTGTTGCTGTTTGTAAGGTGTACCTCAACTAGCTTCAAGAGCGTTGGTTCCTGTTCAGTTGCAAGGAGCATCTCACTGTCATGACCGTTAAAATTGTCCCTGTAATGGCGTCTGTTGTAGGGAACCCTCTGGTTGTCCGGGACCCCAATTTTGTTCTCCAAGAGCCGAAACTGGAGGCTTTGGAAGCCAGAGGCTGGAGACAGGTATTCCCTGCACACAAACACACAAGTAAGCACACAGAGTGCACTAACAGAGTGCATCTCATAAGTTTTTTATAGCAGAGCAGAGATACAGAGAAAGTTATTTATGAGCTCACCTGAAGTCAAAAAAGTCCAAGGCTGTCATTGTTTCTAAAACCGCAAACTGGTCGACCAACAGTCTGAAAATCATGACAACCCTGTGGATGCGAGTGTTGACTTTGAGCATATTACGTTCGTCTCGGACCTTGAGGAAAAGTAAAATGTTTAGGGAAAAATTTAAATAATGAAGCTTGTAAGTACATATCTTGACACAGGGATAAATTTTAATTACTGAACTAATTAGAATTTCTGGTTTTCTTGCATTATTATTTCATCAACCTAATGTGTGTCTCCTCCAGGGATAAAAATAATAATTACAACGGTTGCTCTAGTCTCCACTTAAACATCAGTCTGGATGATGCATGAAATATCATTTTTTTTGCTGGATGAACTCCAAAGACAGATTGACTGAATTACACAAAAAGTCTTATTAAAAATGACTTCATATTCTCACTATCATACTCTTTTTCTCTCTAACGATTATGACTGGATTTAGATTTTCTACTTGATTTCATACTATTAGGAGGATACAATCTTCAAAACAATCATCACAACTAAAACATTTGTGTGTTGAGATACAACCTGTTCTTCTCAGCTCAGAAATTATATCTAGGAGAGGGTACTTAAAAATTTTTTTTTTTCTGAATTTTAAACTAATTTACAGTCTTTGTGAATAAGGGAAAAATACCATCAAATACAGTCACCTGTACACCTCGGACTTGTGACTTACATGTCCACTGATGAAGATCTCTCGCACAGAGTCAAGTTCAAACAAAATCTGTGTGAACCACAGTTCATAGGCTGAAATAAAACACAAAAAGCTTAACATTAAAAAATGTATAATAGAAAGCAAACAAGCCAATGAAAAGTTAGCTTATGAGAACTGCATGACATGCTCTGTAAAATACCAATAGTTATTCTCATGTATTCAGCCTTATATTTTGTAAACAAGTGAAACATCTGCTTCTTGGTTGTTAGGCTTTATTTATTTGTTGCTTCACATAAATTTAATTATTTATTTGGAATCAATTTATGGTAACCATTTCTCGTTTCTTTTTCAGATTAGTTACAACACTTAATTAAAAATTCTAAGATTTAAAAATATAACAGAAGTGAAAGTAAATTGCAATCAAATCACCCAAAATAATAAATGTAAAGACTAAATACAAGATTATAACATAAATTTTATTTTTAGAAGAGAAAAAAAAAAACTCAAGTCTGTTTTTACCTTGGTGGGTGACAATGAAGAGGTGCTCATCGTGGATCTTATTACCCTTGAGTTCACTCTGTAACACCTGTGCTGAGAGGATTTTGTCAAGCTGAGGTGTGGAAAGAAAGAAATTGGTTGACATAAAACTTAAATTTAAAAAGAAATGCATATTCCAGCGCTTATCTTTAACTAAAAAGGCCAGGCCCAATGACTGATCAGTGACCCAGTCATAAGGTTGGTGATGTTCTTTTTTACTTATTTTTTACCTGCAGGTAGTCTCCATAGATAATTCCGCCTTTAATGGCCTTGTTAACCCCTGCCTGAGAGCCATCCTCTTCGCCATCTGTTTTTGGAGGCTTGTTTTTAAATAACCTACAGTGCAAAGAAAAGGGGAAAAAAATATGTTGCTCAATGTTTTCCCAAAATCAGATCATGTTGAGCACTTAAATTAAAACAAGTATTAGAGTTTTTTTTAAACTCCACTATACTAGTGGACAAAAAAACAATAACAAACAAAAAAAACCACTGAAAATAATTCAGCCAAAATCCTTGAGAGCCATTTTACTATAGATCAACTAAAAAAAAAAAAAGGAACATACAAATGCCTCTTCTCAAAGTATGGACATCCACTCATGACTTGTCCAAATCAGTTGCAGCAAAGATATGTTCTTCTTCTGTGACTAATATTAACTAAAATTGTCCTCAATGCAATGCCGGTTTTTGTAGATTCACCTCAGCCAATCACTCAGAAGGACACTGTCACCATCCGGCCCGCCTCATTTCCACATGGAGCCATTGTTTACTTTGAACCAGGACCAACTTCTGGACTTTGTTTGACCTGGCAAAAGAACATTTTTCAAACAACAAAATACAAAACAAAAAATCCCAAATACGTATAACTTTTTGGGAATTAGCCAAACAAGAAAATCAAATAAGTAAATTAACAACTCTCAGGATAAGAAAGTTTTACTGTAGAGATTTTATGCAAACAGAACAAATAGTATAGTCAGAAAACATATCTTGACATTGCTCCCTTGGTCACAGGCTATCTTCAGTGTTTACTGTCAGGTATTTGTGGTTTATATACGTCTGTATCATCTCTTGCAAAAAGCGAATTTGGTTATGTAAGGGAGAACTGGAGTTCTCATGTATTTACACTACCCGTCAAACGTTTGGACACACATAGAAATGACTGTGTTTGTGAAAAAAATCAGGAATATTTACATAAACATACAGAGGCCTAAATTCTGCAAACATTAGTACTGTCTCCCCATAGCATGTTATGTTTGCTAATGCAAATGATTTAAAATTAATTAATTAAATTTAAGAGCATAACTGATCATTAGAAAACCATGTGCAATGATGGTAACACAACTGAAGATATATCTTTTCAAGAAAACATGGTAATTCCTATGTGTGTGTGACTGGTAGTGTATCGGACAAACTGGCACACCTGATAGGCATTTTCTGTGTTATTTTGTTGTGAAAAATGTCTGCATTTGTTCTCAAACTCAACCACAAAAAGAGGCTTAATTCCTATATAACCAATAAAATACATCCCGTCAATTATAAGATGCTCAAAGAAAATAAGTCACTCAAATGGACAAATGGATCTATGTTAACTTTATTGACATTGTTTTTATTTTCTTTCCTGAGAGATATTTACCCACTGCAAAAGTATAAACACTAAGTCATAAATATCAGTTGGCATCTGTTTGTGCTAAACAGTGACAATGCGCTCTGGGAATTG
Source organism: Ctenopoma multispine (assembly GCA_034779795.1). Classification (NCBI taxonomy): domain Eukaryota; kingdom Metazoa; phylum Chordata; class Actinopteri; order Anabantiformes; family Anabantidae; genus Ctenopoma; species Ctenopoma multispine. The sequence continues at coordinate 18,190,621 of JAUYWH010000002.1, forward strand.
TTGATTCTCCTCTGTAGATCATTATTCAAGGTAAATGTAAATATTTGCAATTTGGTTAATATTTTATTGACCTCAGTGAACATCACTGGAGTTGTGATTTCCAAGGTTGAGGGTATGAGGAGTGTACATAATGTGCTAAGTAATGTTAACGTGTACACTGAGGTTATGTTCGTAGAAGCTTCTATAAATTGGACAGATATGCATAACTACCAAGCTGGATAATGTGGTTGTCCAAAGGTTGTTTGGAGATGAAAATGTCATTCCTGTTAGGCATATATAAACAGCTGTCAAGAAGTTGAGTTGAGATTTATTTGTCAATTTCATAAATGATTAGTTAAAATGAATGAGTTAAAAAGTGATTGATTTGTCCCTCCTTTCTACCCAAACCCCAACACATGGTGAAAGATAACAAGCAAATACTTCTTACTGCTAACCCAGTTTCATCAGTATGAGAGTCCACAATCAACTGTCTCTAAATCTCTCCAAGATCATTAGCTCCCTTGTTTTCACCCACACTTTTTGCAGACTTCTCAAGTACAGTCCCAACAGCCTGTGTAACTGTCCTCAGAAGATCAGAAGGATGATAACAAGCAGCTATTTCTGAATTGGGACATGGTACAAGCCTAGCAATATAAGACTGCAAACTGAACAAGAAGCAGCCCCAAAATTCTTTGTTCTTGCTCCCATTTAGATAGGATGAATGGAATACTAGTGAAGAAAGAGGTGGTACAGTAGGTGAGGTGCTCGAAACGAGATGAGATAATCATTGTAAATCTTCGAAGCTCTAGTCCATGTTACTGACAGGACGCACGTGTCATTCTACGTTATCATCAAGGTCTGAGTGAGTCATTGATTAAAAGAAGGCAGCTGTTTTTTTTCCCCTCACTGCCATGTAAAACTGCCTGTGAAAGTTAAGTTATTTTCTACTGGAGTTTCTTAGTCTTTGAACTGTAAATGATCAGAAAACAAACATGAAAGTGTAACTAAATATATTTATATTGGAGCCTGTTGCTTTTTTTCTGTTTCAGTTACCGCATTAAAAAGTATTATAGGAAATAATTCTAATACATATTTTAATCTTGATCTAAACTAACTCAACCTTACTGGGATTATTAGATTAATATGTATGTGCTAAAAGGTATGTAAAAACAATGAAATGTTCAGAAAGTAAATGTAATTAAGATTTTATTTTTCTTGCTGAATTTAAGCATTTTTTGGATTTTTATCCTAGTCTATGTGGCTTCCTTTGATCACACTGAACTCTTGCTTATACAATGTAGTTCTTGAAAAGTGTGTTTGGAAATATTTATAATTAAATGACACTACATTTTATGCTTATTTTCTTTAAATTTTATTTTGTTTATCTACAGTTCCAGTTGGTTTTATGTTGAAGATAAAATCTGCAGCTTGTCATCTGAAGGTGAGTAAAACCAATAATAAATACTATCACTTTTTGAGCTTGTGAAATTCCAGTAACACTGGCTGGCAGAAAAATACCTGGTAAAAGTCATGGGGGACAGATACATAGACCAAAATACGGGTTATTTCTAGTAACGTACACCATTGTGGGAGAGGTCATTTTAAGATTTAAAATGTGCAGTGCTGAGGCAGTCAGCTACGTGCTGTTAATTTCTATACTAGAACTCATCAGGGCTCTCAATCTGTTGACTATTTGATGTTTTTAAAATCTAATCAGCACAGTTGGACTTGATCACACATTTATATCACATGAATAACTGCTGTAGTACTAATGTAGATTTTAAACTTTATTTTAAATTACTGCAGTCGTCTTCACTCTTTGCTTTATGTCATACAATCTTAATTGAATTTTGAGTGACAAAAAGAAACGAGAAAAAAATATACTAATTGAGTCCAAGCTTTTTTCCTAAACACAATATCACAGATGGAAAATCTTAGATTTAGATCTCTGTATAACTTCAGAAACATCTAGTTTCACATGAGGATATTATACTGTCCAAAGTTGTGAGATCAGACTCTAATGTCATGATGTGATGTAAGGATGTAATCCTCTTCAGTGCTGTAATGATGGTTGCAGACCAGATGGTTAATAATGCACATTCCATATGCCTATCTTTTGTGTTACGTAAATGATGCGTAACTGAATTATGAAACGATGATGCTTTTTTTTTTCTTTCTATTGCTCTGATGTCATTATTGCATGATGCTTTGCGGTCTTTGATGTTCTTGCAAAGTTGTGCCATCTTATATAAGCCTTTGAAGTAGGTCTAGTTGCACTGCGTAGTGATATGCCGCACTATTGCAGAGCCTATTCTACGGTCACAGTTGCATCGCAACAGAACTGAGGGCCATTTTCACATTACTGGTTTATCTATGCTATTTGATATCTCTTAAAAGTAACCTGAAAATAAGAAAATTTTGGGGGGTATTATTTGCCTCATACATCTGTTTCATCAATCATGAGAAATCAACTGAAATACTTGTTGTTGGAGTTCAAAGCAACAGTATTTAAAAAAATAATCTGACACATTAAAGTACAATGATGGCTAATGTCATAAAAATGGTATTGTTAAATGTCATGTAGTGTGCTGGATGACTTTCTGAACTATGCACTTTATGCCACTAGGGAGCATCATAGGACTTTTAAGAGAATTAAAGAGTTGAATGCCTCATATCTAGAAGATTTTGTATTTGAAGATATTTTTCAGCAGGGGTTTGAAACTCTTTGTATGGTTATCAAAACAAAACTGTGTTTGGAAAAGTTCAGTGTAAAGAAATAATAGACAGTAGCTTACAGAGCAACTTAATAATACATTTTGTTATAGGTTGGTTGTGAAGGGGGGTGGAATACCCTAAGGGAGTCTGATGAGAACTTTAAAAGCGTTCTTTTCAGATTTTGAGCTAAGAAATATAGCTTTGTTGAGCTATACGTGTCATGTAGTGTTTAAATTTTTTTTTAAACCATATAAAGTATCTTTGGGATTGTGTAACAGCAGAGAGGCCAAAAACAGCGTAAAACAAAGAAAAAGAAAACTCCTAACCAAAGTGTTAATTTCTGAGATAAAAACATAAGGAAGAACTAAACAATTCTTACAAAAACAGCACACCGAAAAAGAACCCCTTAATCAATTTTAATCCATGACTGCATTTAACATTCAAAAAAAATTATACCTACCGAGAACATGGATGTGGTCTATATTTGGATTCACTGTAACCTTGTTTAAGTGAGATGGGTTCATGAAATATTCGTGTTGATGAAATATTAATTGGACAGGAAGCCAGGTCAAAAGGCATTATGCCCAATAAACATGAAATTTAGTGGAAATAATAGTTGACTGCGTGTTATAGATACATCACCACTTGTCACTACATGCAAAGGTTTTTGTTAATTACTTAAACAGAGCATTGTGAAGAAGCCCCACAGTAGGCGTATTATGTGGAACATGACTTAAACTAAATCAGCTGGACTTTATTCATTATGTATAAACACAACATAAATTACTGTTAATGACTAGTACAGACATTTATTCAGTTTGTTAAAAAAAAAAAACAAAAAAATTCCATAAAACTCTTGCATAATTTACAAAACATGGTATCCCGGTGCTATCCAAGACACAGTTGTGTCTTTTTTCCTGACAGTTCTTCATACTTTTACTGTCCTTTCTTTACATTGGATATTGGGTTTTTAAACATCAAAATTGTCTTTTTCTGTTTAAAAGCATTTCAAAGAGAATACAACATTTTAATGTTTTTTCATGTTTACAGTGATAAATCTGTTATACATAGTGGTTGCTTGGTGCTGATCTGTCTTTGACATCAGAAGTCTCTGATTTAAAAAAAAAAGAAAGAAAATTGCCAAAGGACACTGCTCTAGGCGTATGAACTCATGAGCCCCGTACTTCTAGAGAAGTGCAGATATGCATAATGTAAACATTTACTTTGCTCTTACATTAATTTGTTGAGCGAGACTTTTCTTGATTAAAACAAAAAAACAAAACAACTAGATTACGTCACTATTTCCTCAAAGACACCACAATTCCTCTGCTTCAGAGTCCAGAATGCTTGTGCTACAGAGGAACTGACCTGTAATTGCCATGTTAAGGCTTGGTGTAGTTATACATTAACTCTGTAGTCCCTAGGTCACAATGCACAGCATTGCTTTTGACTGTACTTTTTACATTTTTTTATTTTTTATTTTTTAATTATAAATTTTTTTTACAAAAACACATGGACACTCAGGGTACATATCAGCAACCTTTGATTATGATTGCATTTCATTTTGTCCACTAGTATGCCTCTACCAAAAAGTGTCTTTGGCAGAACATGCACTGCGTATTGTTACCTTTTCCCAATTTCACTTTGCCGAAGAAAGTGGATATTATTAGCACTGTCTGCTAATTCTGGGTACTGCTCAATGGAAAGGACATAGTATCCATCATAACCCAAAACCTTTCCACTACTCAGAAGCTGCCTCTTCTCCCCTTCTGTCCATGGACGGACACCCTCCTCGCCATCTCGCACTCGCTGCTGCTCTCTTGCCCAAGCGCCTGCTAGGGCACGCAGACGGGCAAGCTCAACAACCCGTGCTTTCTCCTCGTCCACAGTGGATCCATAGCGAATATGAAGAGCTAGAGCACCAGCACGAATCTCCACATCTGCAAATCGACGAGTCCGACTATCCATGACCGTAGTGGACTGGGAAACAGTCACATTGACACCATTCTCCAAAGTTTTGTGTCCACTAGTAAGGTGCAATGCAGCAAGGTCAGCATCTGGAAGGCCTGGCTTGACAAAATAGTGTGTGTCACGTCCTTCTATAGTGAAGTGGAGGTCTTCCAGATAGAAAGCATTGTTGAGAATTGTTGCAACCTTGATACAGTCCTCACTGGCCACGTTAAGCGTGTGAGTGTGGACAGTGCCCTTGTAGATGGCGAACATAACGGCTCTTCCAATGGGAGACATTGCTGCTGAGAACCACAGCCAAGACTTTTCACCTCTGCGACCTCGACTGAGATGGACCTGTGGCAGCCGCTCGAATGACAAGAGAGAATGTGCTTGTCTAGTTACTTCCTGCTGGACCCCAGAGATAGACTGTAGGAAAAGTGCAGTGAAACGTTAACGTCTGAACATGGCAGAACCTGACTCTCTAGGCCATAAGAACCAGCTACTGCTCTGCTTCAGAGAGTTTTTCATCCCCGTCTAAGATAATGGTGTTTTCAAGCTGTGTTCTCAAGCCAAAAGTAGATAAATCCCCCATGACAATTTTATAGCAACACTTTTTGTATTAAAGCATTAGACCAAAGAAGCCTAGCATAAATAGCTTCAAAAGACTGTTTTAACAGTCTACACTAAAATATTACATATAAAGTTAGACAGTGTGAAAATGTGCTCAGCTGGTAACTAAAACAGCAAGACATAGGAAAATATAGTTTGCTCATTATGTGTGCGATTATGCAAATATGGCCCAATTAAAACTGATATTCTATGAAATACATAAAAATCCAATTAAGAGATGGCAGGTTTAAACAATGAAGAGGAAAAAAAAAATTGACAAAACTATTGGCTAGAGTCAGTTGGCTAGAGTTATTTTTTGTTGTTCTGTTCATTCTATTCAGTATACATAGCAGATAATTTTACCCACCGGCAGATCATCCCATAGCTGACTCTTTCTCAGTTCGTAGGATGGCATGCTTAAGTCAAATTTTGGGACCGGAAACCCAGGAATGGTGTTGTGAAGATGAAAACCAAAGGTTACAAGCCAGCTGTTTATATCTGTGCAACAAAAATAGATTAAAGACAGTAAAAAAATAAATATACAGGTCAAGTGTATAGTGTGCAACTACTAATAATGACAATGTCAAGCATGCTCATTGGAGCTGAAATTGAAGTTTGTTTGTTAGAAACAGTTTTACCTGCAACATATTCTCTCACTTCATGGACTTTACTGATGGGGTTGTTGTTTCTGAACATGTATAAATTGAAAGGTGCAGGCTCCTTGCCAACTTTTTTCCAAATAGAGACATCAGGGATAGTCCACCTTCCAGACATTATGTCATAATCCTGCTCCCCAAAGTGCAGGAGTTTCGTTAAGGGGTCATACAGTCCTCCATGAAACCCGAATACCAGCTGGAAGTCTGGGTTCGAGTCAAAGTAAACCTCACCATAGGCTGTATACTGGAGCTGTTTGACCAGAAGTCCGTTACTGGTGAAGACAGCCAGAGGTGTACCTGTGTTATCACAAGCAATGTAGAACTCTTCCCCACTGCTGATCTCCATAGCAAACAGGTGGCCTTGGAGGTCGTAGTAGAATGAGGTGATCTCCGAACTGGAGTGGTTGTATAAATGTGTTATTCTGGCCGGGTAACTTAGGTCTGCATAGAAATACTGCAGGTGCTGGCCCAAGCTCGTCTTGGTGGATACTCTGCGGCCAAGTCCATCATAGCGATACTGAATTGTCCAGCCACTGCTCTTGCTGTAAACCCGCACCAAGAGTCCTTTGGAGTTATATTCAAAAATTTCTGCTCCCCTCTGACGAAGAAACCCATCTTCATCCATTCTGTATTGGATGTCTCCAAGGCGGGTGATGCGATCTCTCAAGTCGTAGCGCAGAGGCAAGAGCCTAGCGCTGTTTCCTGCATTCAGCAGGTGCAGATTTCCATTCAGGTCATATGTATAGCGCCACATCACTTTGTCGTTCAAGTATACTGTCTGGAGCTGGCCATCCACGTCATACTCGTAGCTGTACTTTGTGGTGTTAGCAAAAGGTCCAATCTTTATCTCTCGCTTTGTGACTCGGCCCACGTCATCATACTGGAAAGTGATCCAGTACATTAGTGAACGAAATATTTCATACTGGATCTCCTTAATGCGTCCATGTGCATCAAAGTGTTTGGTATAGGTCATGACTGCTGTGGAGATTATCTGATTTATATCATAGTAGATTACCCCAAACTTTCCAAACTGCTCAACTTTTCCTGAGATGTCATCAAACTGGTATAGATCAATGGGTAGTGGTGTTTCATTGATGACACCTTGCACACTAGTGACACGCAGGCTGCTGTCGTAGGTGTAATCAAAGCGTGCATTGACCATGCCATCCTCACTGAAGCGGAAAATCTGCCGGTCCACCAGTGGACCCACTTGGCGGTAACGAATTGAGCAGATGAAACCTTCATTCTGCAGGTTAACAGTCTTCAGCACGCCTGCTGTCTCATCATAGGTGAAGCTCACTCTTGTGCTGTCATACAGGATCTCTGACAGTTTGTTCTGTCGGCGATACCTGTACAGGACTCTACGGCCTGTACCGAGGTGAGCTATTCTCAATAGGAGGCCATCTTCACTGTAGTCTACAGCTACTGAGGCGTTGCTCTCTGGGGGGTGATACAGGTTCCTGTAGTAACCCACAGAACGGATGGTGTGCATGGTGTAGCGGGCCACACTTGGCATGGTGACAGCGGAAAGCCGATCCAGAGAGTCAAAATCAAATATGTACTGGCGCTGACTGTGTAGCAGAAGAACCATGGACTAGAAGGAGAAGAGTAAAATATCTTTAAGTACCATAACATTTATACATAAGATACTGGCAATGCCAGACAGGGTCAGTGCAGGGAGAGAGAGTAGAAAAAAAAAAAGATATGAAAAGTGCACCAGGTGGCATTAACTGTCTCTGCCATGAGACATCATCTACCAACTGTACTGCCCATAGCTTGTGTCAATACAGAATATACAGCTTAGTTTTTGCACATATTAAAAAAATTTATATGGGTATTATACACTATGTAGAGTTTCTGCCAAGAACATTTTCTAAGCATGCTAATGCAGAATAGGTTGTTCTTTGAAATGTGTACAGCTGCATTAATTATTGTCAACATACACATGTATCTAGTATAAACAGTGTTTAAAACCTTTTATTCGCAGACTAGTTTAATTAAGTTACAGTATATGCAGCTTTAAGTGTGCTCTGTCTTCTAAGGGTTTGCCACCCTTCCTGTTAAAATGTCATGCCCAGTCATCCGTTATTACTTTGAGGTTCCCTGTGCTCCCTAAGCTCTCTGTGTTCCTTATGTCAGAGTGTTGACATGGTCTCTCCAGGTCACGCAACTAAAGAATGCAGACATAGGTGGCTGACAAAATCTCTGCATGTTTTTATAGCTGGGCAACTCATTGCAATCCCAAATATTCTGTAGTTGTTTTATGTAGTGCATTAACGTTATAGAGAACATGATCCACAGAATGCACAGAACAAAAACAGGTTTGACTGGAATGTTAATCAACAATTAGGTTCTTATAGGTTTTATTTTTGTGCAGCATACATGTGTTGTCATATACAGTTAGAATCAATCTGTATTGTATACAATTTATCCATAGTGTGTTATTTTTTTAGTCATAGTGTGTTGGTAATTTAGCATAGAAACTGATTTACATAATTTTTAAATTGCACACTGACATTGAATGACTGGAGAAATAACACAAAGGCTTCTACCAGTCAGACAGGAGTATGCATTTAATAACCGAATAAATATAGACAACACAATGGGCAACATTTCAGCTATGATTTAAGTTACTAGGCGGTTGCTAAAATTGAAATCTTACCACTCTACTAGTAATAAGATATGGAGGAAATAGGTGTTCTTCATGAAGGCTAGCTACAGCTCTATCTGAAAGCAGATTCCACATTTCATATATATTTATATTTTATATTAAGAATTTTTATATCTCAATCTTATAAATGATACTTAGAAATCTGTAATTAGTGTAAAATTAGTTTTTCCTAAGAACACCGTAATAAGCATAATTATTGGCATGGGGCTGGTGATAAATGTAGAACAAGGCTCTTCAGGGTGACCTCTGCTACATGACAGGGCCTTGATTCACCCCGTAGTGTTAATGAATAGCATGCTGTAAAATATATCTAACACACTGCTACCTCTGATCATGGTATTTTCTCACCTGCTCTAGGTAGGTGTAACTCCATATCTTCCCATCGGCAAACACTCTGGACACCAAGCGCCCTTGACTATCATACTCAAGTCTCTCAGTGGTGGGACCTCTCTGCAGCGCACTGATTTGCCCGCTGCTTGTGCGGCTCACGTTAACCGGCAGTAGCTTACTGCTGGGCACCCAGAGCACAGGGTGGCCTGCTGTGTCGTATATAATCTTCAAGAGGAACTTCCTGTGGTCATCATAAATCTTCTCTGTCCTTAGGGTGCGATCATAATCGACAGAAAGAATGTTCCGTCCATTTACCTGTGGGAGGGATTTGATTTAAGATAGTATTAAGACAAAAAGGAACTACCATTGCCACTTCTACTACTGATAGTGTTTTACTGGTGGATAACACTTAAAAATAATCAACACAACCCACACACTGATTACACAATAGTAAAATATCAAGAATATGTTCTTGGTTTTGATATCACTTATTTGCCTGATGGCTCTATATACTATATTCACAGATTTTCACTACAGTTGTCACAGAGATTAACACCCCCTCACAAGGCTCATTAAACTGAAAGATGCTCTGGCGATTGTTCAGGTACCCTTAGATCAAAACCTCCTAAATTTAGTGGAAATGAAAATTACTGCAAGGCAACCACACGAGTTAAGTTCATGAAGTACCCTAAAGCATAAATCTGAGAGTCAGATTCTAAGAGGAAGAAATAAGAAGGTGGACTTACGTACTAGAATATTAATAGTCCTTCATATCAGGAACTAAATGTGGGCATGTCTCATAGTCACAGAAATAAAATAAGATCCGTCTTTTTTTGGCCAGTTAGACTGATAATCAAACTGGGTAAACAGGGTTGGTTATTGATATTATTGTCACTGCCATGCTCTGTCTATCACTTAGCTAAGCAAAGTCACAGTGTTGTGTGTCACTGATCAACTGCATGTGCATCAAGGAAATATGGAAGAAAAAAATAACTGAACGTACCCTAAGCTTGCGTCCAAACACGATAATTTTCCCTCTGGCTTGTTCTTTGCGGAAACGCCATTCTACCAAGTTTTGCCCACTCTCCCCTGGCAAACTCATGTTGCGTCTGGCCACAGTTGGGTTGGCAGCGCCTGCCAGGATGTGGGGCTCTGTCTGGTAGTGGGTGTCCATCCCGTTGGCATAGGTAATCCTCAGCGAGTTGTCAAAGCCCACTTGATAGCTGCTTCTACATTGGTCTGTTGAAAGTGAACAAAAAGTGGCGTTAGAGATATTAATATTATTGACCATCTCCTGAGGTAGTAATTTGTCGTGTCACTTGTGCTTTAAAAACTTCTTATTTCAAATTAGAAAAATTTCAGATACAAAGAATGAACATGAATGATGTGCTGAAATAACTGGACCATCTGGCTCTTGCAGAGAGTAGAAACTATTTAGATACAAGGTTGATATGTCTTCCCGACACCCAAACCCACACACTGAGAGAGTAATCATTTACACTGTCGTCTGTCAGATCCTCTGAGCTGTAATGATGCACGACTTAAGCTTACTCAACATTGCCTCAACGACCCCTGAAACAAGGACAAATAACCACTTACAAAATAGCTCCCTGAGTTGGGAAGATGAGTGCCATGGCCTTACCCTGAACCAAAGTGTAGAAGGCACGAATGGTTGAGGTATTCGTGGTGATGCTGATTTCCTCCTCTGTTACGGAGCTTTCGATGTCCACCGTCAAAGCGCTGTATATGTCTGTGTACAAGTTATTCACCATTCCAGTGGGGAATGTCACATTCATTAGCCGTCCTTCACTGTCATAGCTGTTTGACAAAAAGGACATCAAATGACAGAGCATTGATATGTCTGAGTGGAATTATCACTTCAGTGAATTTTATACTTGAGTAAGATCATAATTTTTATTTTAATTAAAATGTCACTTTTTATATGTTAAATTTTCAAAGTATAAGTGAAGGGGCATCAGCATCAACCCAAGGCAGAAATCCAAATATTTCGTGTGGGCCAATGACACATCTAATCAGCTATCAGTTTTGTAAAGAAAACCTGGTCTTGTAATGAATTCAGTTATTTGAATGATTGATGTGTTATTATAATCTCAAATGAATGATTGATGTGTTATTATAATCTCAGATGAATGTTTTGATTCTTTTAGTAATAGTGAGGATATCACTCATGGCATAATGTGACATGACAGCTGATTACACAAGGGAGAAAAATTCAATCACTGAGAGGCCGTGCTACCAAAAAAAAGTATCATTGTGATACAAAGTCCAGGTGGTTTATTATGACGAAATCCAATCATGAGTTGGTCAATTTGTTCAGTTTTCTTAAATATAGGGTATGCATGGATACTTTGTACCCAGTCGTTTGTTGCTCTTCTGCCACTTATGTTTTTGAGCACACAATACACATGGTTTAGTCAAGTAAAAAAATAAGTAACATACTTTATAGATACAGAGTTATTAAAAGCTAACTAGGTTATTTTACAGATTTAAGGCAAATTGTATAATTAGAATTCAATTAAATGTTCTCCCTTAAGCACTTTGCAGGTATGATTTGAGATTAGAAAGAACATACACATGGTTACACACATGCAAGTACACACAGCAAACATTTAATCTTGAGCCAGTTCAGAATTAAAATGGAAAATCAAATTCTACTGTTTTAGTCACAATAGTAGGCAACAAGCAATAATTTTTTTTTATTCCTAAACTTGTGCATATATATTTTATATGTACACTACCAGTCGAACGTTTGGACACACACAGGATTAATAAATTTGCACCAGCAAACATAACATGCTAGAAGACAGTACTAATGTTTCCTGATGATAGAATAGTACATTTATTATTTATTATAATATTAAAAACTGTTGTTTCCAGCTACTGTACAAAAGTCATTTACAATATTAACAATGTATACACTGTATTTCAGTTTGACGTAAAATATGCTTTTCTTTCAAAAAAATGCATTTCTATGTGTCCAAACCTTTCACTGGTAGTGTACATATAGCTATGTATATATATATATATATATATATATATATATATACACACACACACACACATACTAATTTGTATTAGTATGCAGAAAGTAGGAGGTGTCCTTAATTTTTACGATGGACAGGTTTCAAATGCATATGCAACTCTGACTTTGGCAAGCCATATACAGTAAACATTTCTACAGAATGACCTTGGCGATTAGTATTGTACTTACTCATAGAAAGTTGTCCAGCCAATCTCTGATGTCTTTGTTGCAAGCAGGCCATTATTACCATGATAAGTCAGAAGCACCAGCTCCTGGCCCTGTGCTGTAAGGGTTTTTAGACCGCCGTTGGTGCCCATGGTCAGCCATATCACCTGGTTGTCAGGGGCAACGATCCGCACTGGCATGCGGTTAGGATCTCTTCGGATTCTCAGGGTGTTGCCACTGCTGTCAGTAACAGCTGTGATGTCATTCTCTGTGCTATAGCTGAAGGTATACTTTAAATCACCAGTAAGCAGGCTTGCAGTGTGTTGATGGGTGCCATTGTTGTCAAACATATACAGCTCCTGGGCATCAGGGGAAGCCACCTCATATGTACTGGCACTGGAAGTCAAAGTTGGCCCGTTTCTAGAGATAGCCCGGATACGGATGTTGCCCAGGTCTGCCACGTAGAGTGTTCCATCTGGAGCTGCCACTAAAGAAGATGGAGCATTGAGCCTTGCATCTTTGGCATAGCCGTCCCCTGTCTGGTAACAGTCACAGTTGGCATCAATCTTGCAATCACAATCAGAGGGAGCCCCGGCCAAATGTGTTATCTCACCATCCGCAGAAACCTTGCGGATCCTGCTCATCTTTCTCTCATCTGTCTCCGCTATGAAGATGGAACCATGGTATGAAACGGCAATGGAAACAGCAAATTCTAGAGGTGTTAACTGTGCCCTTTGACTACCAGACACACCACGCTCTAGTCCAGCCAATGGACAGTGAATAGGTCGGCCAGCTGCAATGCTCACTTGCCCATTCTCTGTGATGCGCAACACTATGTTGTTGTCCAGGACATACAGTGAGTTGTCCATGGGGCTAACTGCTAGGTATGTGGGCCACTCCAAAATCACCTGAAATACAGGAAATACGGAATTAGTGTATTTTTAGACCTTATTACACATTTGACATAACATGTAAAAATAACAGTGGTTTACTGGAAGTAATCCTGATCATCCTGACTAAGTAAATAGCAGTACAATAGTACAAAGCCCTGCTTTTAAGATAAATTCTGTGTTAATTGATTAAATTCTACCATTATTACAAACTAGTATACAGATATAGTACAATCCAAAGCTATAACCTTGGCAAACCATTGCAGCCTGTTTCCAAGAAATGTGTCAGTGAATAAAATGCTTATTTGTAACAGCACAAATGACTGGTCTGGCCTTCAAATACGTAACTGTTATTAAAACTGTCAAAACACTCTTGAATGGTGCTTTTCCATGGTGTGATTAATAATAAAACACACTGCCTTTAAGGCTGCCACTAGTTAAACTGCACTCAGCCAATTCTCTGGCTTGGACGCCTGAGGATCATATGGTCTGGCCAAAACCACGTCTTTATTGACTCAATTCAAATTACTTGGTTAATTAGCAAAAACTGACAAGCTTAATCCTTTGTCTTCATGTTCTCTTATGTTCTTCCCCCTTAATGTCCAACACCCACGCATGCATACACACACAAACACAGATTGCTTTGTCTTCTGTTTACATTAAAAATATTCCTGTGTTACCAAAACAACCTTTAATTTTCTCTGTAGCTTTTTTTCTGTTAATGCATTTCTATTGTCATCTAAACTCCTCAGCAGAACAAAGGAATATTTGAGATGATTAGATTTTTACTGTTGTCCTGTGTTCTTCTGAAGTGTTGTGAATATACTATTTCTTTCTGTAAGCTGATCTGCATTCTAACATCAGAAATGTAATTAATATGCAAATTAGTTAGTTAAAACACATGTAGAAAGAGGGAGAACTTCATTCAGTGGCAATTACATTCTTAACATTCAGGACACTTCAGAATTCACTTTCTGAATAAACAGGCTATAGATGATGCTGTGAATAGTTTCATGTTTGTGTGGTAAAAGCTGTTTTGTTTCTCTATTACTCATCTTAGTTCAGATCTCAAAACACTGAAGGAGTGACAGAGGAGAGATATGTCTGCAGAGACTTGCACTTCTACAGTTTTGACTTGCTCTATTGTGTAAGCTGTGGCGAAACTAGATCACGGACATTTGTGTTGAGGTTTCCTCTTACTAGATGTCCTTACACCCCTAGTAGGGACATTTAGTAAGGGGTTGGGGCCTGGGATCTTAATAGATAAATAGTTCATTTTGTTGGACGATACTGGCCAGAAGAGAGGGTTTTATGTGTACTGAAATCCTGCTTCATTACCATTTATGGGACAGCTGTCTTCAATCCTGAGGATTTCTGGTTAAACACCAAACTCACACCTAAGTTTTAGCTCTAGCCACATCAAAACAAGCCTCCCAAACCCAGTAATACTTATTCCCCATATAATCCGCCATGACCTGAAAACTCATCTCTTCAATAAACACTTCATGTCTGTACTTCCTGCCTAAATCACATCCTCCTCCTAATACATATTTTCTACCTGTACTTTCAGAGAAAATGCTTTCCTCTTGTTGAGCAGAGAGCAAAAACAAAGCTTTTTCTTGCTTTCTGTTGTTTGTTTGCCAAACAGCTTCTTCCAGTAATGTTACTGTATGTTTATCTGAATAATATCTCAGTCAGTAAAATGGTTATTTATTATTTAACATTTAATTAACCAGGAAATCCTCACTGACATTAAACATCTCTTTGGCTTGGTCCACAGAGCAAACAATAACAACATAAAGCAGGTAACAGAAATGAGTTATACAGAAAATGGATTTATAAAACTAAAAAACTAAAATTATCAGTGAATGTCAGGGAAAAGATCACATCCTTGAAACAAAATGCCCTTTTAATCTAAGGGTTGTCTAAAATAATAAATATAAATAAGTATATATGACCTGATGTTATTTAATGATAAATTACTTACACTAAAACACCTTGATTCTAATATTCACCCAAATAGCAGCCAGAAGAGAGAAAACAGTTTCTGCTGCAGAGATTTAAAATTCTGAGAAGGGGACCACTTTTTGCATTTAATTGCAGAAAGTTGTAGGTGTAGGGAGCAGCATGCAAAATAGCTGTTTTATCTCATTCAGTGAAGAGTTTGGGAAATGTTAATAATATAGACACTGAGGTATAATAAAAAATGCACCGCACATTTTGCTCTAACTCAAAAACCAGTTGCCCCAAAAAGATCATGAGTCATAAAAAGCTGGATCCTACATATCTAATGTGTATGCATTTATATAAGACTGCATATATATGATGAGTCATGTGTGAGCAAGTGAAAGAGGGCTGGAGGGGTAGGAACACAAGGTGTCTCTGTGACATTCTCTGTGTGAGCACACACGGAGGGTTAACAACTGTGGGACACTTGCGTGCATATAAGTCACCTGATTGATGTCCATGCTGTTGTCACAGGTCAGGGGGCGAGCCGATGTCAGGTCATTGGAGCCAAGGAAAGTGGAGATGATGCCGTTCTGGTCCACCTTTCGGATTGTGGTGCCATCAACAAAGTAAATCAGACCATTCTTGTCCACGGTAATGCCTGTTGACATCAGGTAAGGAGACAAGAAGAGAAGAGAAAGAGGAAGGGAAGTTGTGATAACAGGAAAACAAGGTAGAAATGCGGCATCTCTGCTTGCATGAGTCAGTGGACAGAACACGATGGATACATGTGTCAAGCTTGCCTTCCCATTATTCAGGTCACTGCAAAAAGCACAGCTATCAATAATTCACAGGCTGCTTTTCTGGTATTAAATAATTTCTAAGGGAGAAGTGGGAAAGGCTGTATTCATACGGTATATATGCACTTGCCGTGTATTCTAACCCCCCCTCTCTAAAAAAGGACCTCGCAGAGTAGGGTGTCAATGAGTAGCGGTTTGGGAGTTTTTCTGACATCGGCAAACATCAACAATCCGCACGCCATTTGAGAAATGAATAAGCGAGGGAGTGGAAATGACAGCTCTGGCCAATTTTAGATGAAATGGGTGAAAGACAGGCGGTTGCCATGGTGACAAGTGTGGACTAAACTGTCTCACTGATTGAGTGTCAGCTCAGAGTTGTAAGTTGCCGCCGAGCCAGCGTGGAGTTGCAATAACCATTTGTCCCAAACTGGGAAAATACATTAACAGGCCATGCCAGGCTCCACATCATTCTCCGTGTCACTTTGCTGCTTAATAGAGACCAGCACCTATGGGAATTTAATCATACTTCACATGCAGAGGGACCATTTTTCATTTTCCACATTGGTGTTAACACACTCTGGCTTTGGGTTTAATTCTAAAGACAGAGCTGCTGATGTCAGGAACACGTATGCGTGGTGGAAGATTGTTTCAGTTTTGGGAGTCTTTAAAATGTTCTGAATCAGCTTTAACTTCAGTTTACCTCCGCAGCATGATTTCGTCTTCAATGGAGTCTTTAAAAGCTTCTATGGAAGGTGAGTGGTTTGGTTTGACCTGTGGCTAGGTCTGCACAAGATTGCTTTCTGCTGAAACATTGATGAGACGAGGGAGCCAACAGTGAATCCTTGGGAGCTGGCTATTTGACAGTCTGAGAATCTCAGACAGATGAAAAGTGTCACATTTGAGCAGAGTTCACCAAATGTCTGAAAGTAGAAAAAAAATGGAGCCATCTGCTGTTTCTTCTCTGGTCTCGGCTTCCACCCACTCCATCATTAGAGTCGCTCCCTCAGATTGCCTTCACTCAAGCCTTTATCACCCAGCTGAAGCTGAGCTATTGCAGTTGGCATTCAGAGTGGGCAAGTTCTAGCACAAAACAATTCATCTTAGCCTTTTCATCCAGAAGAATTTCTAAAAAAAAATGAGCAATCCAAGAACAAATGGCACAAATAGCCATGAGCTATTTGAATGTGGACAACAGGTTGTGCATTGTGGGTATTGACTTGGAGATAGCTGTTACTTTACACTATTAAGGCCTGGAGAATTTACTCTCACAGGAGCTGTTTGAGGGGAAAAAAAGTTAGAGAATCAAGTGTGGATTTAAAAAATAAAAGTCCACATATGAAAAGTGAATAGTGCATTGTATTTCTGGAGTTTTAAACAACTTTGTGGTAGCAGTACATCACAATAACTCACACGTTTGACTTTTTGTAGTTGCCAGTCAGACAGACAGCTTTTACCTCAGCACATGATCCACACCATGTCTTTAGAAACAGAAGCCCCGACTGGGGACAGACTACACATACATTTAAATCTAGCCACTGCCACTTGTGTCTGAGAAACCCATCACTGTGTTCCACCCCTCCATTTGAGTACAACATCTTCATTAGGTTTAAACGATACCTTTGGGTCCAGTGAGAGAAGCCTCTGGAGCTTTGCCTCCATCTCCACAGTGGTTCTCATCAAAGGGCAGACAGTGTTCCCCAGTTCCTGCCACCACCTCTGCGTTTGACTGCAGATCCTTGGTCCCAGTTAAGATTTTTGGTCGGTAGATCCTCCGGGAGTTTGTGTCTGACACATACAGCTGGCCAGTTACTGGGTCAGTTGCCAGGTAATACCGATGCGCTGGGTTGTTACTGCATTCAAGACAATTACTCAGTTATATATTGCAAGTGTGAGCACCGGTTGTTGTTTTTTTAACTGTCCTTTTTTACACTTAAGGCAAACAATTCTTCAACTTACCCTAAAATATGTAAGTAATCTACCTGAAAATAAGCTGTAAACTCCAAATGACCCTGCATAAAATTTTGCTTGATATTTCCTTTGAATAAAATATTTTGGCAACAGAATAAAGACTCTAAATACATCTTGCCAGAGAGCTAACGTTTTCAGTATGCACTATAATTGTATAGCTGTATAGATAGACAGTACTCAGAATATGGGAATGTCAAAAGGTATTTAAAGGCTTAATTGCATTAGAAGAGATGGCAGTAAGTTCAATCAGGTTGTTTTCATATCATTTAAGCTCTTATTAAAAATACTACGTTTTAAAGCTCTGTTTAACTGAGTTCAGTTGCAGCTTAAAACTAACCTTATTATAAACTTTAGACTTTAAATTAGTTGCTGCATTGCCATGTACATGGATAATAAAGTGAAGAAGGACATAATATTGATTTTTAACTGTGTGAATCATTTCTGCAGCGAGAAACAAAGGCAGAACCTTTGAGGTCGATGCGTGGAAAAACAGAAAGCTGAAATGACGAAGTCAAACAGAATTTTAACAGGATACCACTGCAGCAGGGGTTCAGTTTACAAAGCAGAAATGACATCTTGTGTGCCAGATCATTTCATTTGTTATCATACCCCTGTGGGGAGAAGCCTCTGGAAATTACAGAAATGACTCGCTTATGTTAACAAAGTGCATCGAATAACGGCAATGCATCTGGTTCTGCTTATTTGCATTTTTTTATTTTCTCATAATGAATTGAACCCATTTTGAATTAGAGAGCAAATGTGTCTAGGATTAGAAATCAAAAGATTTTACAACACATGATTGACTGATACTTATATTTGAAGAAAGCCAATTAAATTCAAATTTTCTGTGATGGTCGCTTTAAAAAAAAAATCAAAATAGTGACAAGCTACTGAATTAACCTTTTCTGTTTAGAAGAGTTGATGCATAGCAGGTGCTTAAGTGTCATCAAAGAGCTAAAACAGAAGCAGTTAAGATGAAAAATAGCTTGCTTTACAGTACAGTCATAAACATGGCTTCTCTGGTTGTACTTAAGCTTAATGGTACCTCAGTCAATATGGGTTGCCTTTGGAAGTGGGATAATGTGACAGCAAAATAAATGTGGCAATGAAACATGTTTATAAAATGATGAAGATGGAGTCATAAAACTTGACAGCTATTATGAGTCAAAGTAAATGCTCCAAATAGGTGGCTGCTGTCAAGTTCCTAAGTATTCACGAAGACATACATTAGTAACCCTTTCTTTTACAGTCAACCTGCAAAGGGTGGACACAATAAATGAAACACCTATAACATTATGCAGTCTTATAAAAGGCTCCCACAATGATAATACCTCTGTGAAGACAGACCATAAGTTCCACGGAAAGTTTAAATGCGCCGTCATGTGGTCATATTTTGGATATTTTATTTACCACTTAGGTTTACCACACGTGCTAGACATCTCCTGATAAAACTATCAACATGTCCTGGTCTCCGCCTCTCTAACTAAATTCAGCAGCCCTCACAGGAATCTGCACCATCTTTCACGTCATGCATGTACATTCTCTTCTGTCTTTCTGTATTAGCTCACGTTAGGTTTTTGTTACTGACCTACACAGCCAAGACCGGATCATCACCTAAGTACAACCAGCCCTCTGAAGCCGGAATTGTATTTCTGCAAACGCAACACTTGCCTCCGTGAACCTGACAAATCTCACTAACGCATTTTTTTTCAACTCCTGTTGAAAGGCAGGCAGAAACATTTGCCTGCATGCAGCCAGGAGAAGCATGTTTCAGCCTTTACAAGATTTCTTTGAAACATGCGCCGAGACAAAGTGAAGTTTGGTTCCTGTTTTCTAAATTATTATAGATATGTTCATGACTGTAGTTCCTTTACTATGCTTCAGTAAGGGAGGCAAATCAAAACACACTTTTTTCTGGTGACTGATAACAGAAGTCATATTGCACTACACTGCACTGGCTTTATCCATCATCTCCGACGGTCATGTAGAGATTACAAAGTTTACAGATACAGGTATTGATAAGAATTATATTGCACCTGCAGCTACAATTGGGAGAAGGAAAGACGAGTGAAAGCTGTAGTAAAACCTGAAAGAGGAAACTGCTGCTGCATTCAGCAGAAAAATCTGGCAAATTAGTGTAGATTTTAAATTTATACAGCAGTCACATATCCTTATCACATAATCATGCAGTCACACCAGAGACATAACCTTGACAGTTGCCAGTTTAATACAGCTATTTCACTTTACTCTGTGTAGCACCTCTGGCACTTTTGGTCAAGTTAACCACTGGGACACCACTCTGTTGCCATCAATCTGTATCTTCAGATGATTAAGAGAACAACATCATTCATTCAATCATGAATACTAAACAGCTGCGTAAGTCCCTGCCGAGAAAAACATCTGCCTCATCTTTATATTTATGTTAATATTCTTTTCTTTTTGTTAAAACATGTTTTAAATTAAAAAAGTGGATGTTCTATTCAGGCAATATACTCTTCTTCTTGTTCAGATGTTACGAAGCTGTAATTGTTTTATAATTACATATGTAATCACTTGCGCTGAAGGTAAGTTTAAAAGAAAGTTACTCATATAAAGATTAATACAGATAGTAAAGTATAGATGAGATAATACACCTACCTGTGTCTAAAGTCTTTATTTCTACGACAGGGAACAGAGGGAGAAGAATTAACACAATGAAACAGGTAAATATTAAAGGGATACTTTTACTTCTCATTTTCAAAGCTGTTATTTGCCCAGTCCTCAACTGGTAGGAATGCCATAAGAAATAAGCCCCCCCCCCGTCCATTGAGTCTGGTGAGGAAAAACAAACAGCTCAAGTCAGAAAGTCAAAGTATCCCTCTCAAGAATCAACACAGCCATTAGAGAAAGTCGCAGGCAATGACAGTTCATTTGGCAGAAAGTGGAGAGGCGGGACTGTGGCTGAGACTTACAACCCGCAGGGAGGAAAACATGCACTCCTATCTTCATACAGCTCCATCCTCCATTACCACTGTTTTTCTCAATTTGACCACTTCTATTGAAATATTGATTCTGCCACTTGTTACACTGGCCACTCTAACCAGAATCTAAATACAGATTTCACGCTAACAGCAGTTGAAAGAGGTTTAGGGAATCCCATATGGAGTGTTTGGACTCTTACAGCCAGCATGCATCATGCATACCAAAACCTGAAACCACACTGGTCTTGTGTGAAGGACACTAACATCAAATAAAAAATAAGCACATATTCAGCAAGCAATGAAGATATGACATATTTCAGTATCTAAAGAAACTTGCACACGTTTTCATCTGCACTGGTGTAAATCTGCACCGCAGCTGCCACCTACTGTGAACTAAAACTGTCTTTGGGGTGTCTTTTATGTCAGACTAAATTTAATTTGACAAACACAAGTGTTCATACTGTAGTAGGGGTTTGTTTTTCTCTTGTTGTAAACAGAGAAACATTTTTGCTTGGAGACACAAATCATTTCTTATGACACTGTTTATCTAAGAAAGTGCTGCTGAGCACGCATGCAGCTTTACAGCACACCGCTTCCCATCCATACTACTACACACCACGTGATAGTGGCCGATCAGACCGCACATAGCATTTTTCTCAATCAGTTCCCCTCTTAGATTGTTGTTTTTGTTAAACATCAGCTCGTACAACTTATCACTAACTTACAAACCACTTCATATAAATTTACCTACAGACTGTTTTGTGACCTATGTCCCTTTAGAACAGTTTTCATATGTTTGTCATGTATGTGGCTAAAGTAAGATGGTGACCCAATGTACATGTAATCAACATCTGCCACTGTGAAATAAGCCAAATGGCTGAATCAGAGTCATTGCTGAGAGAAGCCAGCTTGGCATGAGTGTGTAAATCATCCCAATTACACGCTGAAGACAGGATGTCTATCCTAATTATGGAGATGGATAGGGAAGAGATTTCAAATTTCTATGGGTGAGGAAAGATGTATGTGACTGAAAGTCTGTCCACGTGCCATTTAGTCCTCCCCATACCAAGGACTAAATGTAGAAATGTAAGCCGTGTTCATTTTTTTAATTAAGTCTATTAATGCTTAAAAAGAATTAACTACAGTGTTAACTACAGCTTTAGATGTTGAGATATATAAACTTAACTTAATAAAATTACTATACAACTAATCTTCTATCTTCACATTATGCATTTTTCATATGATTCTTTTTTAAATTAAAAACGTACCATACACTCAAAAAGAAAACCTTGATCTTACCTGAACTCCATTATACTTGTCACATTGCCAGATGGATAGATGCGGCGAATGTAATTGAAATCTCCGACGTACAAACTTCCATCGGAGCCCCACGCCAGAGCCACTGGTGCCAACAACTTGTTGCCTTGAGCCTGTCCATTACAGCTGGGGCATGAGATGCTTCTGCGACGCCCGTTCCCCATGACAGTGGAGATAACAGGCGGCTGGAGAGAGATGAACTGGTTCTCCCCGCTGCCTTTGTAAAGAATGCCTGGAAAACAAAATACCAGTTATTTACAGTAGAGTAAGCATGATTAGTGAGTGTCACTGGTACCAGATTACTGGGCTCATTATTTATCCTTTATCTAACATGAAGACAGGCGCAGCTAACAACAATAACACAGACAATATAGAATATTTTAAATGCCTTGTTTTCTAGTTGAGAAAAAACTGATAGCACTTGCATGTCTATTGTGACTGAAAGAGGGAACCGTGAGTCTGGCTCTGTCACAATTAAGCCTATGTCTCGTTTGTTCAGTGTGCACACTATAAAATAAAATAAAAAAGACAGAGAACAAAGTTGTTTTGACCTTCTTATATAACTCTTTGCAAGAAAGCTATTGAACTTTTTTTTCTGAACTCTCAAAGTGTTCCTTAAAAAAAAAAAAAGCACAAAAAAGGCATAGATGAAAACGACACTCTCGGCTATGTAGATTAATTATTAGCTACAAAAGCACCTTCATTTATCAACTTATATATTTTCATATTAAATATGCTTAATAACTAACTGCCATAAAAACACCAACGCATATTTGGCTTAATGTGAAAGGATGTATTGATACATTTCTTTCACTACAATTGTTTATACTTTAAGTGACTCTGTTTATTGCAGTTTAAATGCCATTTCAAAGTGAAGACAGCAAAGGTCACATCCTTCCTTTAGAACTAACAAGAAAATAATTTATCCTTAAAAAAAGACAAATGTGTGGCTTGTTATACAAATTAAGGATGTTAAATCTGCTTTGATATAGACTTTTATTAAAAATTGTATTCAAAGTGTTTTGCTTATTCTTCGTCCATCAATCAGTTGTTAGGGGTTTTGTTTTATTTTTGCCCTTGGACATATGATCATTAACATTTTTTAGAAAAGCCATGGAATGCTGGTTTGTGAGTTTTAAGTTATTCTGAGAAAACATCAGACAGAGATCAGATTAAATAGAGCAGTGAGTGTTTGGCAGCTCATAGGCCACCAGTTGAACTTCAATTTAAATGATATCATCTGATAGTTCAGTCCCATGCATTATTATAGAACCATGTCAATGGGTTCTTGGAAACACTCCACAAAGCTGAAGCGTTTTCTGTATAAAATAATATTAGTTTTATTGACAGGGAGCCCATTTTCCTCAAGTCACAGAGAGGTAATAAACACAAACACGGTGCAGTTGCCCACCCCCTGATAACAGCGCATATATTTCAGTGACGACTCTGGAAATTTGGTGAGTCACTATAGATGAATATTTTAACATGAAGCAGATATAACTGGCTTTTTAGAGAGTTACTGATATAGTGGGACTCTCTTCAAAGGGGGAAAAAAACACATCAAAGAGAAGAAGTACATGCTAGAAGCAATTATTCACATCAAGCAACTTGTTGGAGTTCACACTGCCTCCGTCCTAATTAGAGAATCTATGACACCACTGGATGGCCACATAATGCCATCCACCCACAGCGGTGTCCCGTAAGCCATCGCCATCGTAACCCTCCATGTATGTGAAATCGAGCGTGCGGCTGTGCCGCTTGTCCCTTCTCTGATTAGTTCTTTTCATTGATTTAATTGATTGAAGGGCAAATTCAAATGAAGGCACGGTCTGGTGAGACTCCTGACAGCACCATCTGACCAATCCTTCTTTTGTATCCGAAAGCATTATACATGAGCCTCTAACAAAGACAAATAGGTCTGGGGGACTGCTTTATGCGTGACGCCATCAAACGTGCGACCTTGGGACTTTAATTGAACTGTGATCCATGTGTCTGCTCACTGAACGAAACACACAGTGTGATGAAAACACTCATTGAGCTGAAAGGTTGACGCAGCACTCAGACACACAGTCACAAATAAGCTACGTAATGTGACTAGAATTCTAATATCTGTTTGTGTAACAGCTCTTTAACATTCTCTCAGGAATGACAAAGACATTTCTAATATCCAGTAGCCTAATGCGGTGTGTAGGACATGCGTCAGCTGCAGCAGTCCAGCAGTTTGGTTGATGTTCAGATAAAAAAAAAAAAAACAACAGAACAAAAACAGAAAAACACTTAATGCTGGGGTCATTTTGGCAAGCTGCTTGGTTCTCTCTGTTTACACATCCACCACAGTTTACTGTGCACACACACGTCTTACTGTAGGCTGTTAGACAATGAAACGGATTAAATACACAAATCAGTCATCAGCTGCTACCAACAACAGTCCACATGGATAATGTGCTCTTACTTCGATTTTCTCATACATATACAACTTCTGCCACTCTTATGTGCTTCAGCTTGGAGTGAGTAAGCAGATAAATGTTCGGTTTTCTTCCCTCGAGGACACTTGGTCATGACACATTACTGCTGATGATTGTTGCAAGGATCAAGCTTGTACCGTCTCAGCTGGAGAGCAGTACTGATGGGAATGTGGCTTCTGACTATCTAGTGCCCCAGGGTGCAAATGGCGACTCAGTAACAGTATCCAGACTAAAATGACTATGGAGTCCTTAAACATGTATTTATAAATATTTTAGACTTTTTGCTTCACTCTGCTTGGAGTTTGAATATCATATATAAAACAGCAAACAAAACTTTCACAAAAACAAGACGCAGCCACGGCTGTTATGTAAGACAAGCAGAAATATACTTTATACGCTTTGGCAAAGTTCTGCTTTTCTGCACAGACTGAAACAAACTAGTTCTTCCACAACAGATTTTGCAGAGGAGACTTCAAGTCAAAGTATGGCAGCTGAATGGATCAACCATTAGGCATGTGTCTGCTCATTGATCAGTAAATGAATATGTGGAGGCGTGTTTGAATTTTGGATAGAAGTCTGTGAAAGAAAAAAATCCGTTTCTGTTGGCATAGTGAGAAAAGACTTTTTAGAAAGTGAAAATCTGCTCCCTTTCTTTCTCCAAGATCACTATGATACTGCTTCATCTAACAATCACACAGCTCATAATGTAATATAACTGTATGTCATGCAGCATTTACGTTCAGACTCTGAAAGGAGAGTGGAATTTGGCAAATAATAACTGAAAGATATTGAAAACAATCCGAGCTATGTATTAAAAATAAATGATAGTGAATGTGACTATAGAGACAAGGATTAAACTGAAGGTCGTTTTCTTTTAGAGAAAATAAAGTGGAAAATAGAAAACCAGAAAAGGAGTCAATGCAGAAATATCTGAGCGTGGAGTGGAAATTGCTGTTGCTCTGCTTTATTCACATACTGTGCCTACCTCCAGCATATGGAAGTGATAATTCCTCATTACACTGCCCCAGTCTACAAAGCCAACTTTCCACCTTCTCTGAATACGCGTATTCACTCATTGATGACCGTTTGTCGAATTGATTTCTTTCTTAGAATCATGACAGAAGGTAATAATTTCTTTGATAAAAGGCCAATTTGAGTCATGTAGTGAAAAAATGTTTTAATGCCAACATCACAGCTCCCGAGATGATTAATGGTACAAATTCAAGGCCGAGCCTCCATACCTGATGATAAAAAAAAAAAACTAGAGCGCCCTGAGCAATGTCACCTTGGTGACACACAGAGAGTGCAGAGATTGGTAGGGGAGGAGCGGGAATGTGTCTTAATTGCATCCTGTCCTTTTTTGCTCTCCTTTGCACTGTCATTCTAAGATACCACCCAGGGTCTCACTGATCCACCGTGGTAGAGGCTAAAAGTGGGCAGGTAACCACTCAATGCTCTAAATGCAGTGTGTGCGCGGGAGCTGTACAGTAAGTGCACTCTGAGATACTGACTTTCTGAACTCTGGCTGTGTCCAATAAGAATCAGCTATGTTACCCTAGATAGAGACAAGCTGCAGATTGAGAGGAAGGCATATCCACTTGTAACGAACAAAGTAGAAGGACATGACTGGAGCACAGACACCGGCAATTTGCCTTATCTAGTTTGACAGGCTGTGGAGTGGAGGCAGTGAGAGGAAGACTATGTTTACTTGGGTCTTTTGCCACAAATGATGAGAGAAAAAGTCCTCAGATGTTGGGAGTGTTGCAAAAATGAAGCAGGAGGTCTGGAGCTGAACCGCTGTGCAGCTAACATGTTTGGTGAGGACATTAGTCAAGGTTTACAGCATTGGGGAATCAATACTGGAGCAGCAGCGAAGGCAAACAGTGATATTTGGATTCATCTTCATGCCGACCAAGGATATTGAACTGCATTCCTTGCCCAAAAACCCACGTGGGCCATAAATCTCAAATGTCAGAAAGTGGCTGAATACACGACTGAATAATTCAGTTTAGATTGAGAAAATGCAACCGGATAAAACTAGGAGCCTACTCACAACCTCTGTAATAAAAACGTTGAGGGCAAGACAGATAGGATTAGAGATAGAGGTGTATAATACCAGCAATCCAGAGTTATTAACAAACACATTTCACAGTCTTACAGAGCTCCCTGTCTTTGGGTTGAACTACTGTAATAGGATTTGCAGAATGAAACCCATTGGCCCTTTGATTAAGCTCTTGTCAGACAGGGGCAAATGAGACAGAACACTGTAAGTTTGCTGAATTAAAAAAAAAATCTTAATTTGGGGCAGTGCTCTAGTAGGACAAGTGAAAAGTGTGAAAACACCACGGGGAGACTGCAGCGTTCATCGCATGACAAAAAAAGCAAACTCGACACCATCTGGTTGTTGTTTTATTTCTGTCATCACCGTTTCCTTGTACAAGTACAACCCCTCACATGATGATTCTCATGCACAGTAACAATCAATTTTCTGATAAATTCAGACACACAGCACAGCTCAATCTAATAAAGGATGCAGCATACATTAGCATATCACACATGCTTGCACCTATCTGTTGATCACAAACGCATCTCACAACAACTCGAACTCCAACTGTGATGCTGCCACAGTGAAGGCTTTGGAGATGGGTGTGCTCTATACTTTGAGACAGGTGGGATGAAACACAACACACCAGCAGCAGTGAGGCTAGAGGCATATTTCAGTGTTCTTTTGCACACTTCACAAACTTCATGCTCTAGATGGCTTGACAGATTGGGTTCGGCAATGGGCTCCATGTCTGTTCGTTTAATGTTTAACAAAGAATCAGGACAAGTGGCATCAAGGTTTGAACAAAGTAAAGGAAGAGTCGTTCTCTGAAACTGGTTCCCTGACATGTTTTCTACATCGATTCCAACATGAGACAGTTTGTGTAATATCTGAGATGAGAGAAGACTGTTTCACATGAAGAATACATGGATGATATTACTGTGCAAACCCACTGAGGATTGTGGGATGAATAGTGTTGCCCCTGCCAATGGTGGGTGTATATGTAAGATGCTATAAAAGACTATATTCAGGAAGTAGGAAGAGTTCTAGTTACACAAACATTCTTCTAAAAAAAATAAAAATAAAAAGAGACCTCTTCAGAGGTTACGCAGACAACCTTCGAGTTTTATTTAAACCTCAATAGACAAGGCCAAAAGACACAGTGGCTAAAACTACATTTATGCAGGCGGCTGCGAAAGATACGTTAGGTGGCTCAACGGCTCATGTAAATCTCCTCAAATAACATGCAGAACTACAAAAATTGGGTTTGTCAGCTTGGGCTGCTCATGTTCTCTGTGTTTTGATGCGAGTAGAGACTGTGGGAAGACATCACATGTAGCAATTCAAAATACAGTATCAGCACCATGAAAAAAAAAAAAATATATATATATATATATATATAAATATATGAAAGTTTAATATTTTCATGCATAATTAGCTACACAAACACTTTGAACAGCTCTTTAACCACTGGACCTCATTAAGATCTGCTAGTGTTACCCTTTAAACTTCTACATATTTGCATAGTAAGGTGATAAATTCATACAATGTTATACAGTAGTAATACGCTACGTTATTTAGAAACCAACTCTTTGCTAATCATTGAGCATCAGACATGCAACAGATTACATTTAATTCTAAAATTATTTATCCATTTATTTTACAGATGTATCAACGACATATTAAATAGTGGCAGAAGGTTTTACCACGAGCAGCTTCTTAGTGCTGTGCAGCGTTGATGGCCAACCTGTTGCCTTATAAAAGCTGACCTACAGATAAATTTGTACATTTTTGCTGCTTTTTGAGGAACTACCTTGTATTTCAGCTCCAGCAAATCACTGCAAAAAGGGGGTGAATCAGAAAAAGCATGATACTCCTACCTCATAGATGAGTGGTGTAATTCTTGAGTGAGTTAATGTGGGTGTACAGTACAACTCTGAAGAGGGGAAAACTAGTGCGAAGTAGGCAGGGATGCTAGATGATTAGATGATGATGATAGATTGTTGGCAAGTTAATACTGATATTATTATATATCAGGTCATATTGCCTCCTCCTGCTGGTTATGTAAAGGAATATTTCATGTTAAGCTATGATTCAGAAACACAGGGAGGGAATTTCATAAACCTATCTCTAAATGATGAAGTTTGGTTTATCTTTCTTTGACACAGTGGCCATTTTGTTTGCCTTTAAGGCTTAAAATTGGGAACACATCCCCACTGCACTATTTAAGGACAATTTTAATCTAAAATCTAATTAAACATGCCGCATCATCCTCTCCAATGCCAAACTGACTAACACATTATAAACACACCCGAATGAATGTTATATAACTGTGTAGGAACCAAAAAAAGCACAGACCGAAAACAACTGATGCACATCTACAAACAACATCAGCTGTAACATTTGTACCGCTTCACATTTTCTCCCAGTGATAAAAAATAAAGTTGAATCGGAGGAAAAATCAATCATAACCAAGCCTAGGTCTTCAGCACTGATGCTATCTCTGAAGGGAACATCAAAGAAAGTCCCCAGACTCAAAGACACAAATTATTACTCCAGGTATAATTGCCAGTTTCTCAGATGTATTTGTTGTTCATGTAAGCTCTAATATACAGTATTCTGTTAGTTGCCAGGGAAACAGGAGAAATACTATATTTATCTCTACGCTATTTGAGTGTTTGATTTGTATGTCTCTGACCATCCATTTGCGTCTTTGCAAATGCAAGTACATGGGTCAGTTACTGTATTTTTTAAAGTCCTGCATTACAATCAGCAGACAAACAATAAACAGACCAACACAAACCTAGATATCCAGTCACAAACTCCAATCTTGCAGTGTGAGACTCGGGACTCTGCTGAAGGCCATGACTGTAACCTCGACTATTTTCAAGATGAAAGGGAGACAAATTACGTTGGACAACTGGAACAACAATTGTGAGCCGGAGTGGGTTTAATGTCAAAACAGCAGCCTGGCAAACTGACAATGCACACTACCCTGAGGCCTACTTCTTATAATTGCAGTCATATTACTGCCTGCGCATTTGTAACATAACACTGAATTCTCCAGATTACACTGTCTGACCCCCTGGTCCTGTAACTTAGCAATGACTCAGTGCTGTATGTGTATGTGATAGTTGCATTATGTATATCTGAGTTTCTCATGTCTCTGCACCAGCATGACAAAGACAAACGCACGTCCATTTATTGTACTTGCCAATTAAGCGATTCTGATTAATGACAGAGCAAGAAATTAATTTAGTCTATTGAATTAATGCGACATGACGCCTGTTCATCAAAAGCGTAAGCCTCCACGAGCAGCCAAAAAGCTGTTGTCTTCCTAAAATAGCTGAGCAGTGTAGATTCGTGGCGAGCCCTGCACCCTGGTGATTTACTCACTGATTTATTCTGCCATTACTGTGAAGGATTGGCCCTTCAAAACTCTTCTATTATCTGCACATGGGATGACGAACCATATTTCATTTTGATTCAAGTATTTATTGCGGTGATTCAGGGTAAAGACCACCTGCCTGTAACCCTAAGAAGCCACATCTCTCTGCCCTTCGTGCACGTGCACGCACACACACACACACGTGTACTGTATATATGAACGTTTCTTACCGTTCTGAATGTCCAAAATGTGGTGTTTGTCCAACATCCACCCTCCCATAGTGGAGGCATCCAGTTCATAGCCTTGTAACACTGCTGTCCTCTTCTCCCAAAGCACCACATCAAGGCACGACTCATATTCATATCCCACTGACACTGTAAGTAATGACAGCAGATACCTATGGTAAGCAAGGTTGCAACCACCTTACCTGCCACTTATGGCAGAAATGAGGCCTGTAGTCTATAACACATTCAGCCCACGTTGTGGCTGTTTTCTGTATTTGCTGTTTCTGTTTTCTCGCTATGTAATTTTCTCCAGCTGGGATGATTTCACAGGACCTGTAGGGTTTCTGTCTCTCACCTGTACAGTTTGTATTTTATGTGCTCTCCACTCATTTTTCGGTTTCATCTTGTGTAAATGCAAATAAGCCATGACACAAAATTGTGTCTAAAGTGGCACAAATTATTTAAACAAAAAAGGCTGAGATGCAGCACATCATAGTAAATATCGTAAATGCTACTTAATAGTCGCAGCCATAAGCCATGAGTGAATCCTGGGCTGTGAGGTTTTTCTATGCCTATAAAAAAATCTCAGTTCATTTATCCCTCAGGACAAAATCTCAAAGTATTACTGCATGTAGCTTTGTAAATAGGAAGATGTAAACATACAGAAAGAGCAACTTAATGCACTAGAATTCTTAAGGTGACACAATTTATTTTAAAAAATCATTAATTCTGCATCACAGTTACTCAAGATGTTCGGTTATAAACCATATGACTCTGCTATTGTCATTTTGTCTATTTACTCTTTGCTGTTTTCTTCAGGCCACTGCCTCCTAGGCAATATTCTAGTCAGTGCAGTGCTGCTGAAATATCATACATGCAAAACAAAGAAGTCAGCAAAAGAGCAGTGGCCTTCAAAAATGCAGCACTGGGGAATTTCAGGCTTTTACACCACCTGCTAAAGCTTTATTGCACATGGTAACAAAATCAGTCCCTGGCTAAATAATCCTTCATTTAAAAAATAAATCATTAAAAATCAATCTTCAAAAGTTCAACCAAGGTTCATTGCTTGAAGGTAGTGTGGGTATCTGACAGTGAAACTATGCTTATACAACATCTTCAGTCAGCAGCTTCACAGCGGGAACTCACCCACAGCCTCTGCCAGGCCAAAGACCTTCTGATTGTAGGCGTCTGTTTTATCCCAGATGAAGGTGTAGGAGAGGTCAGGGAATGCAGGGAAAGACTTCTGGAACTGACGGCCCATGACGGCCACCATCAGGTGGACCTTCATCAGCCCAAAGGGGAGACGGTCCTGGGTCAGGAGCACCTTGAGGATGGGCTTGTAGCCAGCTGCCCTGGAGCTCAGGTAGACCAGGTTGAGGTCACTGCCTGGTATGGCCACTTGCTCATGAAGGACCTGTGATTTTAATTAGCAGTCAGACTGGTGCTAAATACACAGTGTGAAGTAGAGACTTAAGTAACAGGCACAACAAGAGGTTACTAGTATGTAATGCATGAATGTGATAAAATATATGACATTACAGGCTATTAAGCTTCCTATTCATGCTCCTTGCTACTGTTCAGGTGAGTTTAAATATCTTTATATATGACACGATTCATGTATATCACAAGTCACTGATAAGATCCTTTTCTTGTTCCAATGAAGCACAGTCAGACATTATGAATTTGTGTTGAGCTGCCAACATATTAAAAATAAGTTCTGACTTGCACCAAATCAGGCTACATTAGTCCATATGCAAATTGAGGCTCCACAGGCAATAAATGAATTCTTCATTATTTGAGTCTGGGAAAAATGCTTGAACATCATAACTCTAATAACTTAAAAGTCTTACTCTTTCTCTTGAGACTGCCATTATGCTCATGCTGAAGCATGTCCAAGCGATTTGGATTTTTTCCCTTAAAATGTAACACAGATCTATTTTCTTCTAATCAGTTTAAACAGCAAAAGCTGCAGAATCACAATTTGCATTTAGGGATTTTCAACTCTGGTTTGGGCCAATTGGATACAAACCAAATCCTGAGGCATGTAACCTCCATGTCATGTGCCCTCAGAATTTATCAGTGTTGCTGTGAGACAATTTATGGCTTAGCATTTGGGGAGACGCCTGAATTCAATCAAAGCTCAAAGGCAAACTGAAATGCAAATCGGACTATGTTTGAAAAAAGCAAGAGAAGCTATGGTAAAAGGAAGATAACAGCATTACCATTATCACTATGCTTGTGTATTGTGTATCGAGCTTGTAAAATTGGGATCAAACATTGGTCAAATTATTCAAGTCTGTAAAAACAATCAAATATGGGAATCAATTTGGAAAAGACCATAAAAGTCATGTAATTTGATGCCCCCATGTCACCTCTCTGACAGCAGTCTCACCTGGGTTTCAGGGATGATGGGACTGTCCTCCGGTGAGGTCTTGTATAGAGTGGAGAGAGGTGTGGAAACAATGAGGGGGTTGGGCCTGGTCAGGCCACTCAGGTAGCAGCTGGGGATGTCGTTTTCTTCCCGCTTCATCACCACTGTGTCCATCACGTGGAAAACATTCCAAGGCAGCCACACTGTGCGGTGCAATGTGGGGAATGGGGCACGCTCATAACGCAGCGTCAAAGAAGCTCCGCCATTGGCCAAGAGGTCAAACCTTAACACATTGTAATAAAATGGAAAAATGACAACCACACAGTGTATAGAAGCTACAAATCTAATGCATTCAGAGGTATCTGCCAAAGCCTGCTAACTGTTACAACTGGGTCATTTTTTCATAGATGTGGCTTTGATTTCATCAATAATTTCTTACTGTCCAATAAATCTCTGTGTGTACAAATGTACTGAAATTACAGTACAATCAGGGGATTGGCCTGTAAATCGTGAAGTGGCTTTGACTGAAGCTTGTCAGTCTGTCTGAGGACGTCTCATTGCCCCACTTTTTTTTCCCCGCCAATTTTTCAATATTACCATATTTTGCCAATAAACTTGCCGTGTAAGATGTTATTATCACAGAAGGACGGCAAAGACGCATACTGTTAAAATTTTTACATTTCTAATGCAGCATAATTAAATATTTATTTCAGGACCAGCCTGATAATGCTTTTTCAATGGAAGAGAGGACTTTTCCTTATCAAGTGTATTCCCTCTGCACAGCCTTCATATATTATCATTCACTGGATCTAATTTATGACTTTTGTTTAACCAGACGTGGTGTAAGAAGATACTTCATGGTTGAATTTGGTTTGGAGTCTTGAGTCTTGGGAGTTTACTCTGGTGAACTGGTTTTAATTAGTACAACATTACTCAGGGAAAAGTTAGTGGTTTGGAAATGAAGGGCAAGTCTTTGAAGTGCTGCTCTATATATTCGGCGAGCTCCACTACCCAGGGGGTAAAGCATCTGTGTGGTGACACTGCATGCACAAAGACACACACTCACTGATTTGACTGCTTATGCACGTCTCTCACGCACGCACTCACACCCAGAATGACACACACATGCCAACAGCCAAGCTGTGCAGCTGACCTAGAACAGCTTCCTTCTCGAGCTCTCTCCACTTTGGGCAGTGGGGAGCTCACAGCTGCAAGAGGCCAAGCTTTGATGCTGTCCCCCCCTTTCTGAGCGGATCTGTTGGCTAACCAAGTGTGATTATCCCCGACCATTTATCACGCTTCTTGTCAGAAGAGTTACAGGGCGGAATATCTGAAGAAATCAGCTAATCCTCAGCTATCTGGGGACCTAAGGATTGTGCTTCATAACAACAGCTGTACAATTCTCTGCCACTCATAAGCCTTTTATTCCACTTTGGCAACGCATAAACACAATCTCTAAAAGCTGAATTGGACTGCTTCACTATCTCAGTCGAGCATCTGCAAAATAATAATAATAATAAAAAAACTACCTTTAACCTACCTGACGTGAACCCTTCCTGTAAAATATGTGACATGTGCTTGTCTTGTATGTATTTGCACCCCCATTATTAGGGACTCGTCTGTGGTAATAGCAGGAGAAGGTCAGACAGTAATCCCATGTTTTACTACACCACAGGCAGATTGATTCTATCCTTGCTGATTCAATGCATTTTAAACAGCTTGGTTCAAAATGGCCTCCACCACTGTGACATTTGCATGAGGAATTGTTCTAGGGCACATATGCTGCTGTTTCGATTTGTTTTGAGCGCTTCCTGGGTAACTGCCAGGAAGACTCTCCCACTGCTGGACAGCTTTTTCTACATTTTTCCATACTAGTCTGGGGACAGAAATGCATGCCATAAATAAACAATTGCAAGGGCCGGGGTTGAACCTAGAGGCCAAGTTGCCAACAAGAGAGCATTATTCAGCCATGTAAATCAGTGCTGATAAATGCAGATGGATTGCTGTATGTTCCTGCATGCTGCACCTACTGATGCAGAGACTGCCTTACATGCCATCTTGCCGGGTGATGGTGTAGCCGTAATCTGGGTAGTGTAGGAAAGACACGTTGACTCCAATCAGTGGTGTCCCATCTCCCGTGAGGACCTGACCCCGGATGACTGATGCCAGGCTGTGTGGGCAAACAAACACAGAAAGGGTCGAGTAAACAAACAATGCCAGCCGGCGTCAACAAGCAGCTACGGCATCAATGCTGTTAACAACTGTCATCACTTTGCCAGCGGCATAAGCAGAGAGTTATGATTTACTGACCGCTGCAAACACACACACACCAGTGGTTATTATTCATGAAAAAGCCACCTTACAGAGCTCCTCTCAGTGCCTGTTTACTGCTTTTAAAAGCCCATCATTTGGTGGGATGTGGTCTCCAAGACATCGAGGACTGTTAAGACTTTGTAGCATCTTGCACATGTATTACAGCATTTATATTCCACCAGGACACACTAATGGATGTATTTTCTCTCATGCCTAAGCCCCAATTTTTATTAAAAGCATTATTATGTGGGGGAAAAAAAGATACAACATACAATGCTATAGTGCTAAGGGTAATTCAGTTTGTGAGGCCAGAACAGAAAAACCAAAAAGTAGAAAACACACAGGACATCAGGCAACATGAATCACAGTTACTATAAATTATCAATCTTCAAAGTCAAGTCAGGTAGTGTATTAAACAAAACACTCAGCAGTCAAATATCTGAGAAATATGCACAGTATTGTAATGACTCTAACCTTGCTGAATTAAGAATTTCCCTTTAATTGTATTTTCAAGAGGATGTGATCCAAGTGTGACTATTTTTGCAAGTACTTTTTCCTCTGAAAAAGGCTTTTCGTCAGTGTCATACCCGTGTCTTTTTGCGCACTAGTGTGATAAATGTCTGTAGTAATACTTGTGATGAAAGATAATATATCAGCAACAATTGCATTGGAACTTCAACTTGGTTGCGGATATCCTCTTGATGTGAGAAGTTGCAAAGCTCAGCGGCTGATGTGTCAAGAGGCACTTTATACGAATTCAAAACAACAAAATGCAATGCTGGAGGCAAACTGTCACAAAGAAAAGAAAAGGGGGGGGGGTTCTGAAAAAAGGAGCACAATGCTGCAGTACAAAAGAATCGCCACAGCAGTGTAGGGAGGTGAAGTCATAAATAGTGGAGATACAAAATGCTCAGCAGTGAACAGTCTAAATGAGAAGCTTTTTGTTCGTTTGAAATCGAAAGAGGCAAAAAATTGTTTCCTTTTCCAAAAAGAGAATCTAAGAGAAGTTTTCTGAACAAAGATCCTCTTTCCCACCTTCACACCTAGTAACTGCCTTATAAAACCCGCCTCCTACTGTTGGCCAAAGAGCAGTGCCATGGGAGCAGGTGGAGGGGGTTAAATGCTTCGCTTAAGGGCACCTCTATGGTGGTTAGTCTAGTATGGCAAAGCACTACTCATTCACTTTCCCCACCCAGATTTTTCCTGCTGGCAAATGGATTTACGTCTGGTCAAAACATTCTCCACCTCCAGCCTCCCCTCCCCTGGTTTCACCTAAAAACAGTATTTTCTTTGGCATTTTTGCTTCATAAATCACAGACATGGAGGGTTCATTCATGATTAAAGCCTCAGATATCCTCTGCGATTATTCAACATGACTGCGTGCCCTTCAGGTAAAACTTGCCTAACGCTGCTTCTCCCTCGTATATTGTTAAGTGTCAAGTAATTTGTTAAGTCGGCCCTTTGTTTGAAGGTAAGAGGGGGAGACGTTGCTATATTTCTCCATCAACATTTAATCATTGCCCACTTCTCAACCATAGAGCAGAATTTCAAGCATTCCCTCTGTATTTGTCACTGGTGGGCAAGAGATGTCTCATTTTGCCACTTTATCTCCGGGTCATTACGTATATGAGACAGGGATGATCAACAGCTTAGGCCTCTCTTATTTCCCTCCCGCTCCACGCCTGGCACAACTCTCTCCCATCCTTTATTTACCGGCTCAGGGAACAAGGCCACTTAAGAGCCTCAGCGAAGGTTCACTCTTTCTTCCTCGCGTCTCTATTAATCTTTTGAGAGGCAGACGGATGCTACAAGAGCTGAACCCGCAAACAAACGCCAAGTCACACCACCTGCAGAGACCCCAGAAATGAATCATATAATTCATGCATTCTTATCTGTCATTGTCTCACGCTGGCTGGAGAAAAACACCATCTGAAAACCCACTGGGAGACTTGTGTGGGGACATGTGATACGGCTGAGGGAATAGCGGCAGGGAAAAAAAAAAACCAAACACATGTTTTATTCACTGTGCTATATGAGATACAAGTTTACTGCTGAGTTCTGAAACTTGACCACATACTGAAATCGGTTGCCTTTCTCTTGGCTTATACAACAGCTTCTTTAAAAAACAGAAGTAGAGCAATGACCTCTTACTGTTTCCATCTCTGTGCTGTAGATATGAGATACTAGGCCCTAACAGTCACTGCTGCAGTAGAAAGTCATGATGCTCTGCTGCCATTGTTCCAGTGTGTCAGGGACTTTTTTTCTAATGTATACCCAGCGAAGGCTGTCAATAAATTATTCACCCTATAACCTCGAATGAATGTTTGAAAAATGTGGGTCTCCAAACAAACCCTGCGCCTGCTGTGTTCTACTTCATTATCTGACTCTTTCCCTAAAAGTTTTTTCATGTGTGCAGTGTTTGTGCTGATAAGATACAATAAAAAAAAAAAGGTAATTAATTCTGGCAAATTTAGTTGTAGGCATGTTTGCAGAGTGTCTCAAATGTACCACAATGTTTTGACTATAAAACTAACTTCTACAAGGAGATAAAAAAGCAAATGAATATTCTGAGCAAGAGAGCTAATGCCACTGCCAGACATGAAATCGACAGTAAGCTGAAGACAATGAGGATGAGGATTACTAAGAACCCGACTGGGGGGGGTATTGCCTCATTCTATATTTTCAGTAAAGCATGCTATTTACATAAGGATTACTTTAAACTATTGGAGGAAATATTCCCAAAGCCTTCTGCACACAGTTGGCAATCATTTTCCTCTTCGTCATTCACAAAACAAACTCTACTCGTGATTCTGAACAGATGTGGGAGTGCACTGAGGTCTTGATAAAAAATATAACTCTGTCTCCACAGTTTGAACGCTGATGTAGCGCGGTGGTCTTTTCCCTGGTTAAAGCCTTTTTTTCCCCTCTTATATCAAATATGCATTTCAATCTCATCTAAAGACTATAAAACTTTTGTACACTCCCAAGGTGTGAATAAAAAGTCAGACCCAAAACCTGGACGGTCACAGATGTTGAAATGTCTTTGAAACACAATATTAAGCTGATAAAAAATGTGAAGATGATATCTGATGATAACTCTACATTTATTATTACGTGACTACATTTTATTCCAAGTGGAACTTCACAAAATGTGCTGGCAACACATCCTGTAGCTGTTCAGATAAATGTATTTTTCGGGCCTGGACCGCAGTGATGCACCAACAGACAGACGGACATTACCATCCACAGAGAAAAGCAGAGGTAAGAAATACTTTGAGAAACACTTTACAGCCATTTACCTTGCAACGAAACAGAAAACAGCACCTTTATGAGCTGTCAAACTAAAAACAAACTTGAAACTGCTCTAAGTGGAAAATGTGTCAAATTATGTATTACATAAGCGCGACAATAGGTGTAATTTCTATAGATTTTTCACCCAGTGATATCACACAAAACAAAACAAAATACATTTTCCCCTTTGATGTTACAGCCCAAAACAACATTAACTTTTTGCCTCAGTGTGATGGGAGTGATTTAATGCAGTTTTCTGTTGGAAAGGCAGTTTCTAGGAGGAAAACCCTTTCTAGCTGATATCAAAGAGAAGTCTATTTAAGTGTGCTGGCCTCAGATATTGAAATATCCCGTGTGATCGTCAGTCCACTGGATGATCAAAAAAATTTAGTTTATAATTTGGAAATCCGCATGGCCTTGTTCACATGGTGTAAGAAACCTAATCCTCATGTTTTTACAGTCATAAGGACTGTTTATAGCAAATAAGGAGTTCGCTTCTGAGCTGCTAATCTTCACTAGTGTAAAAAAAAAAAAAAAAAAAAAGGAGACTGCTCTTGGCAACAACAACCCTGTTAAGACACTTGTCACTGCGACTGCAAAGACAAAGACATGTGACACTCTCTGACGTTTTGGAGAGGCTGCACAAACACAGGTGCCTCTTCTCAACCGATAATGAGACAGCAAAGAGCTAACGTGATCCAAATAATTAAAGAGCTGTCAGTAATTCATTAAAGCTGCTTACCTGCTGTTGAATGGGTTATCCCAGGGAATCATGTGACTGCCGCTGGGACCAATCAAAAAACTGACACGATCATAAAAGCCCTTGGACGTGGGCTGTGCAGCTGAACTCTGGCCCTGACCCGCGATGGCAGTGGGGTCAGGCGAGCCGCGACAGTAGGTCTGACCCTGGCAGGATATTTGAGTGCAGCAGTCTGGGTCCATGCAGTCGATGAGCCCATCTGGAAAACAGGAGGGACAGTAGAGACAGGGAGGGAGAGCTCTGTTGACCTGGATGCATTAGGGTTTGACGAAGGAAGTGCGCGAGCATCTCCATTACTAGGTTGAGCTGTGGTGCACACAGATGACTTCTAACGTGAACTTAAGTTCATTACAGTGACAGCAGAGATCCTGAGCTGGCACGAAGGTATGAACCATTTTCAAAGTATGTCACCTAATGTGAACCTCTTCTGGACTTTGTTGGGCAACGTGCAAAACAAAAAAAATCTATCTTGTTGAAAATTAATAATCTCATCTACAACTGATCTACAATATATTTGAAATCATGTTGTTTAACAGTCTGCTATGCGAGAATATTTGCATATTCTTCCCAGTGTTGTTTTATGTATGATTGATTTGTTTTGTTTGTTTGCACTGTCACTAAGGAGCCACATCAAAGTCAACTTTCTGTCTGGCACACTAAGAGATACACGCGTTTTTGTGAAGCTAAAAGACTATTTGTACAAGGTTTTTACGTCGTCCTACCTCCCTCGTTATCCTTGCCATCTGAGCAGAGTGTTTCGGTCGCTACATCACATCCCAGCCCTCTCCATCCTGACTGGCAGATGCAGTGCCAGACGTTCTGATCCAGGATGCACCTCCCGTTGTTGTTGCAAAGCCCGGGGCAGCCGTCTGTCAACACATCATGTACATGTCAAACCGCCGAACCAGTCGGAGCACGGAAATCAGGAGGACAAGGGGAGGGCGAGGGAGAAGACAAGAGCGAAATGGGGAATTTAGATTGGACAGGGGCAGAGGAGGGACAAAAATGATAAAAGACAGCACTGAGTGAACATACAGTATGTACACCTCTGACAGGACTGGGAATGTGGGTGA
Source organism: Ctenopoma multispine (assembly GCA_034779795.1). Taxonomy (NCBI): domain Eukaryota; kingdom Metazoa; phylum Chordata; class Actinopteri; order Anabantiformes; family Anabantidae; genus Ctenopoma; species Ctenopoma multispine. The sequence continues at coordinate 18,230,550 of JAUYWH010000002.1, forward strand.
GGGTGTGAGGGGTTACAGTTGTTTCACATGAGCTTCAGGACCATGTTCAGCTACAGAGAAAAGTGAAATGTGGGAGACAGAAGAAGGAAGAAACCTGGAGGCCAATGGGAGGAAATGTTAAAGTGTTGAAATGTTAAAGTTAAATCTGCATATCAGTTCTGGTTCTGGTAATGTTTACATTAAAGTTTCACTTTTAATATGATTGCATGAATCACCTCATCATTAAAGGGCTTGGAGCCAAATTCAAGCAATTTAAGCTTTTTTCTTCTTTTCATTTGAATCAAAATGTAAAGGATTCTTTGCAAGTTCAAAGTAGCACAAAGCCCATTTAACAGCCTGAAAAACAACAACTGTCTTGGAAGTTGGTTTTTGCCTGAGAATAATTAAAGCAGGAGCAGTCCATTGTAGATGCTGGAAACACTCATGTGAAGTAACAGCAACATCGAAGGGGAAGGGACGTACGTATATATGTAAATAGGGAAAGAAGTGTGGGAAGAAGAGGGAGTCTCTACATTTACAGGAAACAGAGCACTTGCTGCCAGATCGCATTCCTTCTAGTGGAGGGTGAAGACAGGGAGCCGAAACATGACTAAACCACACCAGTTTGGGGCGTTTAATCTGGCAGACACAGGGAATTAGACAGAAGGAAGGGGGAGAAGGGACCGTGGTGTCTGGTGTGAAACTGGTTAAGACGGACAGGAGATGAGGGGACATATCAGGGGAGCAGGATCACAGCAGAAACATTATGATCGACTTGGACATAGAACAGGTGTATATACGCCGTGCTAGGAAAGACAGAGAGCAGGGAGGGATTGTTTGTGACAATCTCCCTTGGGGGTGTAGTGGTTCAATTTACCTTTATATCCTATCTTGACTGCTCCTATTACACAACCGAGGAAAGGGAAACATTTGGAGAAGAAAATTACTTATCTCTGTGGTGGCAGAGAGCTAAGACTGACAAACACATTTACTTATTGTAACTTACAGGCAGCACAAAAAGTGGAAACGGCTGCTGGCACAAAGCTGATGTACCTGCCAACTTGGTTTAAATGTATTGGAAAAGAAGCTTTGCAGGTAGTTCCCCCGAAGATTATCGTTGCCTTTGCCACGTTTTAGCTTCTGCTCTAATTTCAATCTCTGGACCGTGTATGTAAATCACAGTCGTTTTGGCGATTGAGCTGAATAGCTAATACTAAGCATGATTGACAGGATGTGGCTGATATTACTGAAAGAGAGGAAGGCAGCGAACTCACCTATTTTTTTTCTGAACAGAGTTCACATTTTCTAGGCAAAATAAATGTGTTGAGCTGGATCAGAAAATCATCATAATTCTCAAGCAAAGGGAAAAGGGAAAAGTGTTTTTTTTTACCTGATACTCTGGAATCCAGGGCTATACATGAAAGCCAAGAGGGAGTTGGGGAGAGAAAGATAGGTAGGCAGACAGGCATACAGACACAAAATAGAAAAGAGATTGTATGTAAGTAGGAGTTAGGCAAAGACATGTTAATAGAATAAACAAGCAGAAAATTGATTTCAGAGACTGAGAGAGAAGCTGGAGATTTAGAAGAGTATATTCACAGTTACATTAAGGAAAAAGGAAAATGTGTATTTCACAAACCTAAAGTGTAGATGTTAATTAAAGCAGCAAGTGATTAATCAGAATTATAAATGCCTCCATCGTCGTTGGATGGTGATTATACTTCAGTGCACGGGAAGCAACAAAAAAATGAATTCAGCATCTCAAGCTTAGTAAAATATTCATTGTTAACACTCTCCATCTGCTTTGCTTTGCCAAAGCAAGACAGGCTAACACACAGAAGAACACACTGTTTCTCCTGATATCTGAGTGTTACAACACTCTTTGTTTTCTGACTATATGAGCCAGTTTCATCTGGGCCGGCTTCAAAACATTTTACTGTCTGCTTGTCAGAATGTATGTAGTCTCGCCCTCACTCTAATATGAATGCATCATGAAGCAGAATACTAAACTTTTTTTTTTTTTTTTTTTTTCCCCGCCTTTTCAATTTTACTGTCGTCTCCACTTCGGTGATTTCAACGACTGCACAGCAATGAACCAGCAGTACACTAAGACGAATCAAAAACACCTTAGTAGTAAACTGCAGTGCTGAGAAAGCAGTGACAATGGGTTAAGCCTTGCATATAAAACAGGATCTAGATGCTTGTGACAAAAGAATGGCCGAGGAAGTCCTCTATTCAAGCTCTGGCCATGTAATGTGATTAAAAGGCGCTTTGTGCAAATGGCAGTTATTCAGGGTTTGAAAGACAAAATAAGCTCCCGTTTCTCCAAGAAAAGGTAACGCACTGCCTATTCATCGCCACTGCATCCAAAGCTAGGAGTTACTTTCCTGACAGGAGCCTTAAACAGGAGAGAAGAAAGAGAAAATGGATGGTGCACAGTTGGCCCTGAGGAGGGAAAGATTAATACGATCAGGAATGTGACCCTGCAACAATTGCCTCACTACTATCTCCTGTCCCCTCAGCCATGGATTTGCGTTGGATGGACCAGGGATTGCTGATGAGAGAACTTGTAAATACATAATTAGGGCTCAATAGTTTGGAGCGCCAGACCTTTTTCATTTTTTTTTTCCCCACAGGGAATTTGTCGTCATTGAGAGGTTGGAGGTGACACTTGGGGGAATGCTGTTTGACGCAGCGTGTCAGGGTTTAACTACAAGACCTTTGACAGGGGGTACGGTGTCGAGGAAGTTTGAGCTAAAGGTCAATAGGAAGTGACATCTCAGAAGTCATTATCCTCATTAATGCCAGGTGAAGCACTGCCTTTTCAGAAAAATAATATTCCAAAGAGGCCTACCCGTGGCTTTTCAGCTCCCTAAATACCTGCCCTTGACTCGCTAATACATGAGCATCACTTCAGCAGAATAAAAGGTGGAATATCTAAATGGAAGATAGAAAAATTACAAAGTTGATGAGAGACACTGAAAAAACAAAGAGTGTGAGAGGAAAGAAGTGAGACAGCTGCTCAGAATATAGGATATATGTATTTAATTTCATATTTATGGTTTAAGTTTAGGTAGTGTCTCTGTTGCCACAATCAAATATGTTTTAATATGTTTTAACACATACCCAATTAATTCAAACAGCTTCCTTTACCACATTTAGGATGTTGGAGAGCTGTTGGTATGAAAACTAGAACACAACAATGTTTCCAGAAGCAGCAAAACAAACAAACAAACAAAAACTTTGACACTGATTTCTTCTATCTCATGTTAAACTGTTTTAGATCTTCAAAAAGAATCTAACAAAAAAACAAAGGCAACCTCAGCAAAAATATGAAAACTATATTTTTTAAGCTAGTCCTGGGAGAAAAAGTATTTGATCCCTTAGTTACTACAGTACATCCAAAAAACTACTTAACTGCATTGATCAGTTTGGAAAGGGTTACAAAACTTTTTCTAGGGCATCTACAAATGGTAAACACTTGGAACTGTAGTGAACCTTCCTAGAAGAGGCAATTCTTCCGAATATTAGTCTAGAGGCATAGCAACAACTGCAAGCCTCTCTCAATAAAGGTCAATTATCATGACTCCACTATCCACCAGACAATGGATACAAATGGTAGAGTGGTGCGTCTCAAAATTGCACTCGAGTAAATCTTCTTATTTAATTTCCTCCTCTGTGTGTGACTGATCAACATTAAGCAGCAAAAGGATAGTCACAATATTTGATAGAAAACTGAGAGGCAAGAAACAGCAGCTCCCTTCTAAGCACTGAAAATATCAGCAGGAAGTACTTATCACTAAAATATTGTGCAAAGGTATTTGTTTGGAGCAGGTAGGTATGATCCAACAGATGCTTGAAACTGCACTGAAAATTCTGACATTCACACTCCAAAGATGCCCTTTTAAGCCTGCTCATAAATGAATTTCCTCTGTAGTTCGTGCCCTTCTGTCAAGTGTGTGTAGGTGTACAGTGCTGCATGTGTCATCGCGGCTCACCAATGGTGCAGTGTTCTCCCGTCCAGCCCTGGTGGCAGTCACACTTGCCCTCGCGACAGACTCCGTGGTCGATGCAGCGTGGGTGACAGTCCCTCTGCTCACATTCTGGTCCTGTCCAGCCTTCTTCGCAGTGACACACACCACTGATGCACGAGCCGTGGGGACCGCAGTCCACCACACACACCTCTGTTGCAAAACAAAAAGCCATGGAGACATGTTGCTTCTGTTCTGTAAAAGGGACTTTTCATCTGTGCCGACTTGTTTTTGTATTCAGTGTAGACGCTTCTGCCACTACTGAAAAATTCTCTGATGTTTGCTAAAAACTGGTGGGTCCCTCGGCTGAAGTGGACAAAGAAGTATCTGAACGTTTCATTGCTTTTTCTGCTTTATAGAAAATTCTGACAACGTAAGGCAGCTTTTGCAATGGTTGATAACTGATCATCTACAGAGATTACAAAATACTGCTGTACATAAAAATCAAAAGCATAATTTTTACTTGGAAAATGTGAGTATTTGGGAGCTTTCTCTTATTTTATGGATCTTAAACATAGTATATACATATACATAAGAAACATTGATGACATACAAAATGCCAGCGCATTTGCAGAAATGTGAAACCTTATCAATTTTTATTATAACTGACTTCGCCAAAAAAACACAATGAGCAGTTTAGAAAAAGAAAAAGAAAAGAGAACAATTCCTCTAAAATATTAATCTTGATATATAGTGTTATTACTTTTATGACTTCAGGCAATAATGAAGTCCCTTAAATTCTTAGTGGTTGACATTTAATCTGTAAATTGTGTTCTCTGTAATATAACAACTCAGTGCACCCAGATTGCATTAAAACAACTCAAACATAATGACTTTGTTAGAAAGCATGTTAAAGAGATAAAACTTTAAAGACAATATCAAAAAGGAACGAATTGTGCTTCGATATGTGTTCTAATAATGCTGAATAGATGATATAGGCATTAGTTTGAATCTATTTCATGTAAACTCTAATCGGCAACAATTTCTGGACGACTTTCATTTGCTTATCAGCAAACGGCTCCAATCAGTGTAACAACCACTTTTTTACCATCTGAAATTACATCAAAGCTTATCATAAGTATGGTCCCAAAAAAATTACCCTTGAACAACAGATAATGCTTTTTTCCCCTATGCACAAGCGACACAGGTTATTATTGTCATTTTTGAGACTGCAGCCACCTTAAGTTTGCTTTATCAGAGTAATTTTATAGACCACTTTATTTTCTCATGAATGCAGAAGAAGAACAAAAATTAATCTGAACCTGTCATCACTCAAACAAATCTAAATTCAGAGCACAAGAACAATAAAACACTGCAATTACTCTGTATCTGAAAACTTCAAAAACAAGCACTTTTCAGGTTTTAAATATTCCAAAAGCTCATTTGCATGAAGGCTTGGCTGACTGAGGTGAGGGTTATGAATTTAAGCAGATTCTTATCTCCTGACTCAGAGATGTTATATGAACATGTTTTCCTCAAGTACAGCGCATCGGATCCAGCAGAGACACTGTAATGAAACTGTGTTAATTACAGAAAGTATAATTCATATGATTGAATCCATGAGTGGTGAGTAATTCAGTCGCTACTCTACAGCATGTGATGCTCAACACGCCGGGGCTGTTTTAGCATGAGATTAGGAAATGTTCATTTACTGGAACCAAGAGCTTCCACCAACGTTTCGGAACAGAAGAGCCATAAAGCTTTTTGCTGTGACAATAGTGTGTGTGCTGGGGGAAAGCAGCTCGAGTATGACCTCAAATTTTAAGTGACTAGATATTCCAGGAAATTTATATAGACCCATAACTGGAAAGTTTGTGACTTTTCGGAACAAACTTGTTATAGCCTGCGGGGAAAGCAAATTAGCCAGGAGACATCATTCTGCTGGCCAAAATGTAACAAGACATGGATGAAATCTGCTCATTTTATTTATGTATTTTTGTTTTCTAAACCACCTCTTTACCCACACTCATCTCCCTTACTGAGGCTCTTTTAACTGTCTGTTTCCAGCTCTCTAAATAGAGTTTTTCTTCGACTGAGAGACCTTGGATGGTTCTGATTAAGTCGAGCAGACACTGTAGAATATTAAGCATGTCTCTGGAGGGGAGTCATTCGATTCCATGGGGATCCCTCCTTGCCATAGAATCTATGCAATCAATTTTTCATTAGCGCAAAAGTGTTTATCTGCCTTTAACATGCCCCTGACTTGAGCGGGATAGGGGTTGTGTGCAGTCGATCCATGCGATGCGCTTGTTAATTAAAGTTTATTTAATTGAGGAAGAACTGCAGCGTTAATTAAGAAGGAATCCTCCACCCAACCAGGTGGATAAACTCCCAAACACTTGGACTGCGCTGAGGTTGGCCCCGTCAGGCTTGCTACCGACAGCCCTGAGATGTCTTGCTGAGTGAGAGAATTGTGTCTGGAATTTCGAAAGCTTTAAAGGAATAACAAATGACATGTCTTTAAAAAAAAGAAAATAAAGTGAGACACACAGTTAAAAAAAACAACTTCTTCATCAAAACACTCGCCGTTTCTTCTTGGGAACAGACCAAACAGGCTTCATGCTGCTACAAAATGTCTGTACACACATCTATCATCTCAAATGTGCCATACAGCCTCCTTATGCTTTAATTTACAATTGAATTTAAGCCAAAAGAAACATACTGAAAGACCTTTTCTGCAGCCAGATATGGCCAATGTGTTTCTCTTGGGGTTTACCACAGAGAATGAGTCTATTCTAAACGGGGGAAAAGCACATAAATCACCTGAATCTCTGGCACAGATAACAGATGGGAGGGGCCAGCCTTTGAACTAACATGTCACCTACCTGTGTCGGAAGGCAAACGTGCTGAATACAAAGCTGGTGGCAAATGAAGAGGCACCGCTGTGAGCAGATGGGAATACATTATTGTCTAACAAAAAAAAAAAAAAACTAAAGCTGCTACAAACTGAGATTTTTGGAAAATGTTTGAAACAAATCTTTAAGTCTTTTAAAACATGTAAAACTTGAAAAAAGAACATATGCTGGATTGCACAAGACTAATGTGTGGAGTCGAAGCCTTGTTAACATATGCTGTTTCAAACCAACTCTTGCTACAAGTGTTGATTACCAACCTTTAAGGGTGTGAACACACACACAGCTTGATTTATTCAGTCCAAAACATAATGAAGCCGTTGGATTTTCTTATTTCGTTCATTTAGACTCAAACTGAAAGCAAACCAAAACTTGTAACTGTCACAGGGATTTGCACTTTCCCTGATAATGAATATCCGTTCATTAATTAAATTAAAGCTACATCACAGACTTTTATTTATTCATCTTTTTTTTTTTTCATTTTGCTTCTCTGGTGCACATACTGCAGTAAAAGAACACAAGTGAAAATGACAAACAGCCAACATGTCCTCCAACTTTGACGCTCCTACAGGTCGTATGCCCCAACCCGCTCGTAAGGGAAAGTCCCGTGCTTTGTTGTGCTACCTATCCACCCCAGCCTCCTCCGGACAAACTCTGAGGGTATTAATAGTTAGGAGGTGTAATGTTCACTACAGCTGCTAGGTGTCGTCAGTCAGTAAAACGTACACGTTGTCGGAACAGCGAAAAGAAAGTACAGTCTCTGAACCGCCCACTGGAGTCTGCCACAGTTGCACTGCTCTTGTTATACTACTCCTTCTAAGCTTGAGTGACTCCTGGCTATCAGATGTCAACATCTGCCTCTTCAAACCCGTGAAAGCTTTTGTTTTGACTTTGTCTCCTGTTGTCAGTTCAGATTACTTTCTTTCTCCTACTTAGAAAAGAACTGAGGCTGTTTGAGGCGTCTGAGTGTGTTTGTGTTGTGCCAACAGACATTTCATGTTGTTGTCATATGGAGAGATTGACAACATACTGCTATTAATTGTTTTAAGTGCGCTTGTTGTGAGCACATCCTCATCATCGTGTGATGAGTGTCACTGTAAGATTCTTGTTTTAGTGAAAATATGAAATTGTCTCCAACTGCACTAAAGGAAAACTGAATGCGATACAGGAAAGACGTAACCTACAGCTGTCAGTAATGTAACCAACTGTACAGCTGATAAGATGAAAATCTTCTGTCAGTCAGGCTCTCATTCATCACTTCTGGTGCATACGCAGACTATAAATCAGTAGGACATCACAAATTAATAATTTTAGTTTCCTACAGGAGGGAAGCTGAAAAATGCTGATTTGACTCATCCACCTTTTGGCGCATTTACCTGTGTCCTGAAAACTGACTGTACTACATACAAATGAAACATTTTATGTAGAATGTACAAACCGTTAATGATTAAATAATGCATTACAGTAAGTATGAATACCTCAGACTTTGTTTTCTTTCTATTAAAACTTAAATAATTGTTTTAATAAGACACCCACATAAAGACACGGTGCACTACATGATACAGATCTATTATTTCAGCCTACTCCCTGTTAATAAAGGCAGTGGGATGAAAGACTGCAGCTGCTGTTGTGGACACCTGGTGCCTGCACTGTCTGTGCACTGCACAGCAAGGGGGAAGTTTATTTGGAATAAATACAAAAAAAAAAAGTTAGTGCCAGTTTCTTGTTCGAGAAACTACATCTAAAACTCACTGCACTGTTTGCAAGGATTTGTTAGTGTGGTACAAATATAATGGCTCTAATGGGCATCAATAAATGATTTAATGTCATAAAGGCCTCAGTTATTACAGGTTGATGTAATATGCCATTTAATTAGTTTCTCTCTACAGACTTTGTAGGCTTAGAAATTCCATCTTTGGCGGCTTCAGTGGTAGTATCAAAGAAAACATAGAGACAGAGGCTGTCACATTTATTTCTGTGAACAAGAACTTATTCCATCAGAATAAGTTCTGAAAGTTAAACCGCTAAGTTTTCTGCTTCTCATATGGCAGCTTTGGTTTTCGTCGTTGTCAGATGTGATTGGTAATATGTTTGGGTTTGTGTTAAAGCAAAGAAAATAATTTAGAGTTGTAGACTCTTTAGGGCTTTAGAGAAATGGGATATTATTATTCCACTGTAGGTTTTCTTAAATCAAAACATTGATAAAATTATTGGCAGATTAATCTATAAAGAAAATACTGTTGGTTGCAGCCTGAGGCACGTGAAAAGAGCACACAAAATAGCTTAAGTCATAGAAAAGAAAATGAAACATGTTCTGACCTATGGAGCAGTCAGCTCCTGTCCAGTTGGCCTCGCAGATGCATGTTCCCGAGTCGGTGTTGAAGGTGCCGTGACTGGAGCACTGCTCTGGACAAGTGCTCTTCAAAATCTCACAGTTGATCCCGCCCCAGCCTGGGTTACAGTGGCAATCACCGTGATGACAGGCTCCGTGACCGGAGCATGTTGGGTCCACACAGTCCACTGAGGACACACAGTGAGGACGACAGTGATGTCAGTTTACCACTTCAAAACAGGATATCAAACCTGCCTATTTACCCCGGCCACTTTAACTCAGCTTACCGCCAAAAATCATGTCTAGGGTGGAAGTGTTTCAGTGCCAGATGATGGCTGCTGAACCACAGCTGAAATTGTTGCAGTGTTTCGCGGTAGCTGGTAGTAATTTTCCACCCTATGTTCAACTAGCTCCTTTACAGTATATTATAGGCTACTTCCAATGTACTGACAGCATAATTATGCTCCATTATAGGCACTAGGAAAAAGAGCACAATTAGTGTCTAGACAGATGTAATCAATTACTATTATCAATTTGTAGATCAACTCGTTGATCTAGGTTAATAATTGGCAATTATGACCAACATAATCAACCCATTACTAACAAGGGATAATTTGCTACGTTACAGTGGTTCCTCTGGAGCTCATTGTTCGGTGTATTTCCATATCTGCTTGGACACCGATATTGATTATTTACCTGAGCCAATGCATCACTGGAGCCCTTGTGTGCAAGCTCGGAGCTACAAATTCCAGCTCAAATGGCTTCACTTCAAAGAAAACCACAATACATTCATTTTGTAAACTCAATATCTTTTTACAAGTAAGGTCAGCGACCCATACATGTAAATGGGAGCTGATGATTGCCTTTTGTCTGCATGGAGATCAATACAGTTAAATGCACTGAAGTGAAGTGGAAGCTGGAAGAGGTTGACAAGAAAGAAGAAAAAGCTCTTCCTCGATGAGCTGAGGAACAGATGCCAGTGACTGATCGATTTTAACAGGTGTCTTCAACTGTGGAGCGTTCCAATAGGTGACTGCATCATCGGGCACTGCACAATCTATTCCAGCTGGTACCCTCATGTGGTCTAAACACTAAGAGGGAGTTAATTTATACACAGGGCGTCAATAACAACATCCAAAGCATTATCCGCTCTGTGGATATGAAAACACCAATTGTTTCACCAATGGACTGTGTTAATTCCCCCTGAGCTTCATACGCAACTATGGTGCATCTTGCTGCTTTGAATCCAATGAAAGGAAGCTTTTTTTCCCCATTTACCTTGTTCACAGTTGGTTCCTTTGTGGCCAGTGTTGCACACACAGTTGCCTGCCACGCAGTGTCCGTGTCCCCCACACTGAGGATCGATGCACTGGGAGGCAGGGACGTCACACTCGGTGCCCTTCCAGCCACTGTAGCACTGACAGCGCCCCCTGGTGTACTGGCCATTACCGCTGCACAGGACGGGACAGGCGGCTGAGAGGAGACACAGGAAGATTTCATCCTCACAATATAAAAGGGTCACAACAGGTATGTCAGAGTAATATATGTTCCTAATAATTACCTCTGGAACAGTATGGCCCTATGAATCCTGGGAAGCAGTGACACGATCCCGCCACACACTCTCCGTTGCCGTAACAGTTGTGTGTGCACTCTGTGACAGATTCTGTGGGTACAGCAGTGTGCAAGTCCAACTATTAATAACTCATCAGACTGACATATTAGAGCAAATCTGAAATTCCTCCGTAATACACCATTTGACAACTGTATGGTTGTCAGAAATGCTGTGAGACAACCGAGATACCAACTTCCCCCTGCATGAATATAATCTTTCTAAGCATCCTTTATCTGCACTACTCGCATCAGGCATGGCATACATTTACAGCTATTTGTCCATGTCCCACTAAGGTCTAAGCCTCCATAACATGTATGCTGCAGCCCGACTGTTCTGATCTAAGCCTTGTTAAATAAAAGCCACACTGGCATTTTAAATTACACCAAATAATTCCATTTCCTTGATACATTTTCTTTTCGCTCTCTCCCGCCTCATCCACTCCCTCCCACCGAAACCCCTTGAATGACTGATCATGCCCACACAAGCCATGCAATCTCCTGAGTGTTTACATCTCAAATCCTCTCTGAGTTGAAGTTAATCTGACATATCCTGGAGACAGATCTCGTGTTCATCCAACAGACCATCGCTCATAAAGGGCACCCCCAAAAGACCAGGACCCTCATTTTGATCGGCGTTAAGAGGGCAAACTTTTTTGTTATTACTCTTGCTTGTATTGGATGTTCATTGAGCCCGTGTTGGACCCAGGCAATTTTGACCTCACACATCGATACCTTCATATTTGTACGTCTGGATCAATGGAATTCCCAGAAGGAAACAGAACCTTAGTGCTTTTCCTACCTCAAAACCCACAAGGAAATTTTACAGACTTTAGAACACTGAAGAGGTTGTTAGGAAGTAAGGATCAATGCCGTGTATGGTCTCGTATTATAGTGTTGAGCACAATAATCCACTACCCTCCAATGAAAACCTAGTTCTGCCTCCTAGGTGGCTTAAAGTTTGAAAAGCTCAGCTTGTTTGTACTTACTAGCCAGAATTTCTAACAATCTCACTGCTTCTGCTCGCAGGCGCAGCTGTTAAGGAAAATTAAAGTCTTCCAAACATGTCATTACACATCATTCCAATCACACTCATCAGCAGTCCTCACAGATGTGTGTCCTCATACCCTGGATGATGGTGTTAAAGGACACTGCCTCCATGTTCCGCCCGTCATTGTAAAATGCCAGGTGCCACACTCCTGTGTCCAGGTACTGGATGAATCCGGCTTGGTGGACAGTGACTGGATGATCCAGCCGGGGCCTTGTCTCTGGTTCACTCAGGGATCGATGCTCTTTGGCAATGAGCCGGCTGCCGTCCAGCAGTTCAACAAAATCGTACTGCAAAACAACACCCAGAACACAGATTCTAGCAGATGCAGATTGGTATTAAATCAGAAAGTAAAGAAGCAAGACAGTTCAAAAAGTTAATATTTTATTCTACTGGATGCTTTGTATTCTACTCAGTCTTAGTGGACCTCTTCAAAGTCCTAACGCAAGACGCAACCAGAACAGGTTTGTGTATGCAGCAAATAGTAAAGTATAATAATTGTTGATTTTTCAGTGACAGTCATTTAGAGTTGATAGATGTTGTGTGGAGAGTTGTTTGTATACTGATAAAGCTGATATGGCTCTAGGGCAAATGCTCAAAAGTATTTCGAAAATATAACACCTCTTGTGGGAGTGCACTCTCTTTTCTGGCAATGTGTTCATTATAATCTGTTAAATTACCATTGATCATGTGTTGACTAGATGCAAATACTTAAAATTCAGTTATTTTGTGCTTCTGGACCTGTGCAGAATACAAATAATAGATAAATTGTACAAAAAGCTCCTTGTTTTAGAGGCTTGATTTCATTTATCTTCTTCTACTTAAAGTCAATTCACTGTAAAACCTATTATCAATATTTGATGGTCTGTTGTGGTTTCACTCACAATACTAAGGTGAATACCCTGGTATAGTAAACTGAATTGAATATGTATAACATCTACTGTTAATTCAAAGTGAATTTATCCTCATTGAGTCAGACAGTGTTCCACTAGAACCTGATGTACAGTAAAATCTAAGCATACGTATACAGGATTTATAAAGATAAACATACTATATGTGTCTGAGAAAGCAGCAAAACAGACTCTCTGTATATTCATTTTGAACCAAACATTGATTTAGAGGGTAAACAAGGAGTAACGAGTCATTTCTGCCAAGTGAAACGAGTAAAGTGGTGCATCTGCTCTCACTGCACCTGCTCAACACCTGAACCTTCGACTGAAGCTGTAGGCTACATAGCACTGCAGCAGACAACTGAGCAACACATGCAAACGGGTTATAGATGGAAGAGGAGCACAACAGATGCAGACAGATCCCCCGGCTACAGCAGTTGTTAGATACACAGATGTACCGAGCCTATAGTGAAGACTCAGGCTGCAAAAGATTCTGTGGGATGCTTAGGAGTGTGACTCATACAGACTGACACTGTAGCAGGTTTTTAGAAAAGCTTGGGTTTAAAACTAATGATGAGGCTGTGAACTGTTAAGCCACTGATTTCTCACTGACAGTTGAAATAGTTTGGGTTTTTTCTTTTTCATTTGACCCATTTCCATTCTTTTTACTGCCAAAGTATGCAACCATATCAGAATTTAGAAACTTAAAAATGACATTACATTTGCAGTTTTAATTCGATAATTCAATTTCAAAATGAAATATTGACTCTGTAATGGAGAGGGGAATGAGGTATATAAATTAGACTAAATTTGTTTAGTGGCCACACTACTCAATGGAGCTCAGTACGTACACAACACCAGCCTCATAGAAACACGACAGGCTTTGTAATACTCAAAATAAAGGGAGCAAAAATACATTAAAACAGGATTTAGTGCTGAAGAATGTGCCCAGCATGGACCCAAGCAACCGTTCAGCTGACATACAAACAACAGGAAAGAGAGTATTAAGCAAGGGGCAGGTGGAGTCAACATTGTGATTTAAGCTCATTTGTGTAGAGCACGGGGGTAGGGAAGGGATATTAACCTGGCGGAAGTTGGCTTCTTTGTGTTGTTGGCTTGAGGGGGAAGTAATAAAACAGTTCATCCCACAAGCCCTAAAACCTCCTGGCTAAGTGCACACATCTCGATTAGCTGGTGTGAAAGTCCCCCCAGCTCATCTCAATCCAACAATACCAGTGAATAACAGGCAAGAGACCAAGCGTGGAGAGAGTGCTGGATGCCCCATGGACTGAGGAGGAATGCTCAGAGCCCGCAAAATCTTCAATCTTACAATAGAGTGTACTTAGAAAACTTAGAAAAAAAATACAAAGTTTGCTTCATCTAACTTGTTTGGTTTGTGTCAGCACAGACAGACACTCAATAGCAGATGGAGGAAGTCTATATTTGAGAAAGGTGGAAAGGCTGTTGCACTTAAATGTTGTCTTGTCTTTCGAGCTGTGAATACGCCGAGCAGTCAATATCTCTCGTTGGGGTCTTTCATGCTCAGTTAAGTAAATGCATTGATTTAGGCCCCCGGTACCTGAACAGAATGTAATTTAGAGGTGGCCACAATGGGCAGTGTCCAGCATTGACAAGCTTGAGTGTCTGTGCTACAATTGCTAGAGAGACATAAAAGTAGTGTCTTCTTAATTAGTACCCTTTGGTCTTTGATTTTGTTAGGCTTCCTTTTTTCACCTTGAAAGTGCAATCCAGCTCACCTGTCGTCACTTGCGGCACACTTTCTTCCATCAAAGAGTGGCCCTAACTGTCTACACTTGAGTGAAGCCCATCTTTACTAAGAGAGAATGTCAAGAAGGTGAAGCTAAGAGCTTTCGCAGTGAAGTGTGGTGGAAAATAGCCATTGTCTGAGTGCTTCCATCACCATCACCAGACGTCGGACATTCGGATACCCAGAAATGCCATTCAAGTGACACGTCAGACATTTTGGAAACACTTCAATTTGCAAATGGCAGACATTTAGTGGAAGTGAGAGACGTGCGTGTCCACACACAAGCGAATCAAAGCTGAGAGGAGAAAGCGCAAACTAAGCTAGTGACCAGCTGAAATTTGCAAATGCATACATGCCCAGAATTTAAACAAGAGGTCTAATAAGGGCAGATATTGAATAATGTATTTACTCTGTGTAATTCAGTTATTTGAACTTTGATGTACATTTCTGATTCCAATTAGAAACACAAGCAACACAGAAGTCTTTTAAGTCTTTTTGTATGACTGTTTTTTCTTTTACACAATTTAATACAGATGGAGACATTTTCAAGTGAAGATTCTCAGTCATCCAGGTAAAGTTGTCTAAAGATTGAGTCATGGCAACTGGACTTCTTTCTTCCAAGTAGAGACGTTTCGTTCTGCATCCACAGAACTTTATCAAT